>CM042898.1:18075357-18719285 GCA_023653625.1 Triadica sebifera | reverse complement strand
GTGAACAGAAAGACATATTGTTTATAGAAAATGATGAGCCTACAACCTATGAAGAAGTTCTAAATAGTTCAGAGTCTAACAAATGGCTTCAAGCCATGAAGCCAGAAATGGATTCCATGTATGAAAACTAAGCATGGACTTTGGTTGACCCACTTGAAGGAATAAAGCCTATAGGGTGCAAGTGGGTTTTCAAAAAGAAAACTGACATGGATGGTAATGTGATTACCTATAAAGCTAGACTTATTGCTAAAGGTTATTGTCAAAGACAAGGAATTAACTATGATGAAACTTTTAGCTCAGTAGCTATGCTTAAATCCATAAGGATACTGAGATCATGATATTGAGATTCTTATCATGTGTAATTATGTTAGTATTAAAATTATCCCTAGTCATAGGATTAATGAGATAGGACATTATTAATATGGACATATTAGCATATGTTACACCCTTTGATTGGATCGAGTAGTAGATCTCATAATCTATAAACATGAGATGTTAGAGTTAACATGTGGATGGTTGCTAAGTGTAGCTAAGTACATTGGATGACCAACTATGAGACAATCATATGGATGATCTATTCAAATGTCAATGATGGTCTCATCATAGCAATGGCGCAAGTATCCTTACACTTGAGGTACTCAAGGATATCTTGAATATTGATTCTGTATTTTGACATTATTGTTAACCTTGAGAGGTATTTCTGTCATTTTGATGATAATAAATAATATAGCAATATTGTATTTAACATACTTATTTTTGTAAGTATATTATACAGGACATGAATTAAAATAGCAAGAATGGAGAATTGGAAGAATAATCCTTGAGAAACAAAAAGCAAGAAGTAGCATGTTCACTACCGTGACTCTATGAGTCACTCCTGTGAAGAAAGCTAGCCGTTACCAAAAACCAACATTTGAAGTTCACGACCATAAAGGAAAAACAAACCGTGAAGTAAGCATTTCAGTCACCCCCGTGAAGAAATGTGTCACCCCCGTGAAGCTTCATGCAAATTTCATTCCAGAGAGCTTCACGACCAGAGTCACCACTTGGGTCACAGTTGGGAAGATTGTCACCCCCGTGAATAAAGGTGTCACCCCCATGAAGGATTCATTCAATTTCATCCAGAGAGCTTCACGACCAGAGTCACCACTTGTCTCACGGCTGGGAAGAGTGTCACGCCCGTGACCGATTAATGTCACGCCCGTGACTCTATATGTCAAAACATACCAGAGAGCTTCACGACCAAGGTCACCACTTCAGTCACGGCTTGGGAAGAAATGTCACCCTCATGACCAGTATATTCACGCCCGTGAACAATGAAAGAGAAAAATGTCAGGCGCGATTTTTTGGTTGGTATAACGGCTAGTTTCTTATTTAATGCACCCCAACGGCTATATTAAGCCATGGGAGTATAAATGGAAGTCATTTATGCATTAAGAAACAAGAGAATGATAAGAAAAACAAAAGATTAGAATATACTTAAAAATCACAAGCTATCTTGTACTTCTATAATTTGAGAACAAATCCATTCTCTGTAAAAATCTTATTGCTCCTCATATTTGAGCAATAAAGATTTATAAGTAGTTCTCTCTGTAATCTTTACTCAAGTGAGCATTGGGTAGTTCTGGGTTAAGAGAAGAACACTTGTAAGGGTTAGTTGTGTGAACCTCCAAAACACAAATTAAAAGGTTGTTTGTGTGAGCCTGTAAAACACAAAGTATAGGTTGTTTGTGTGAGCCTGTAAAACACAAAGTGTAGGTTGTTTGTGTGAGCCTGTAAAACACAAAGGAATTGGTTATTGTGTGAGCCTGTAAAACACAAGGGATTTCTGGGTTAGGTGTGAGCCATAGTGAGAAACACCATAGTTGGGAGTGAGCTTGTAAAACTCCATTGTAACACTTAGTGTGTTAGTGAAACTCCCAATTGCGATTGGAGAGAGGAGTAGGGTTTGTTAATACCCGAACCTCTATAAATCTTTGTGTCTGATTTTCTCTATCCCTTCTAAATTAACAATTTTATTTCCGCACTTTAAAGTTTAATTTTTTCTTGAAACTCCAATTCAACCCCCCTTCTTGGTCTAATATCTGGGCAACAATTATTCCTTGTTTCCTCAGGGAGGTTTCTCATAGGGTGGTGATTGGATACAACTTATGGTATTCGAAGGTAATTGGGTAACCAACAAAGGATTCACCACTCCTGATAGAAGGAGTGCATACCCATGGCCTCTTATTGTGGTCATTACTTGGGAATCTCTGGCTAGAGTGGAAATGTCATAAAGATAGTTTTCAATGACATATCTAATAGAGTAATGAGCCTTAAGGACAATAACTAACATTACTTGGACTAGACGTGATGTAGTCAATCTAGTGGGAGTTGACACATGTCCATACTCTAAACCAAGTGGGTATAGAATGCTGAAAGGAATAATTGCATGTAAAGTTTATGTGGAAAGGTTCGTAGTCAAGCCACTGACTTTTCGATGAATTAGGAGTCATGATGTGTTGCTAAATACCGCTCATGACTTGCTTAAATTAATTGTTAATTTAAATGGCAAACATAACCGACAACCTAATGGGTCACACGCATTGAAGATATGGAGAATGAGTAAAATGGTCTTGGATAGGATCCAAAATATGTGAGAATTATTTCAAAATGGATCGGGATGAGATCGTATGGAAAAATCGTTCGGGAGGGTCACGGGCCCGCGCAGGCTAGGCAGACTGCTGGCCTGCCTAGCTAGCCAGAAGATTTTGGCCTTAATTAGGCCAATTAACTATTTATTCATTTCCCTTTTCTCCATTTTTGACTTTTCATCTTTTTTTTTAAATTTGATTCAAATAGAAAAGATATCAAATGGCAGAAAATAGACATGAAAATATTTTTGTGAAAAAAATATTTTTAAGACACAATAAAAATTCTCTTAAGAACACTTTCAAAGCTAGCACTTTGAATTTGTTCAAACCATTTCTATTGATAGTTCCTTCTTCATTCTTCGCATGGATTATCGTTAGAGACATCCTAATATGGATTGTTGTGGTTTGCTGCAACTCAACAAAGTGAAGATTTGAAGAACAAATAAAAATTACATGGTATAATTTCTAACCTCTATATTTATATAAATTAATTTTAATGGCACAAGTATGATATTTTATTTCGGATTTTGAAAATTTAATTTTTCCACTGCATTTATGAATATGATTCATTCTTCAAAACCCAACAAGAGAGAAAAAATATATAAAACATATATTACAAATTAATTTCAATTTTTCAAAACCTATTGAGCCAAAATCATAAAAAAAATATGCAATCACATTGAACTTCCAAATAAAATTAATTTTAATGGACACAAGGGGGCTCTGATACTACTATTGAATTTTAAAGAATGAATCACATTCAACGTAGTGGAAAAAAAATTTCAAAATCCAAAACAAAAGATTATACTTGTGCCATTAAAAATAATTTATGTAAATATAGAGGTTAGAAATTATACCTTGTAATTTCTTATTTGTTATTCAAATCGTCACTTAGTTGGGTTGAAGTAAACCACAACAATCCACACTAGAATGTCTCTAATGATAATCCATGGGAAGAATGAAGAAGAAACTATCAAAAGAAATAGTTTGAACAAATTCAATGTGCTAAATTTGAAAGTGTTCTTGAGAGAATTTTATTGTATCTTAAAAATATTTTTTTCACAAAAAAAAAGTTTTCATGTCTATTTTATACCATTTGATGTCTTTTTTATTTTAATCAAATTCAAAGAAAAGATCAAAAGTCAAAAATAGAGAAAAGAAAATTGAATGAATAGTGAATGTTCTTAATGGCCATAATTGGCCTAATTAAGGCCAAAATTCACCCGTCGGCCAAAGGGAGGCACCAGCGAGTGCGTTGGGCCTATTGCGGGCTGCCCAGCTGGCCCGCAAGGCTGGCCAACAACCTGCCTAGCCCGCGCGGGCCCATATGGCCCGTGACCCTCCCGAATGATTTTTCCATACGATCTCATCGCGATCCATCCCAAAATAATTCTCTCATATTTTGGATCCCATCCAAGACCATTTTACTCATTCTTCATATCTTCAATTCATGTGACCCATTAGGTTTCCAGTTTTGTTGGCCACTTAAATTAATAATTAATTTAAACAAGTCAGGAGTGGTATCTAGCAACACATCATGACCCCCAATTGACCGGAAAGTTAGTGGTTTGACTACAAATCTTTCCCTAAGCAATTTCCATGCAATTATTCCTTTCACCATTCTATACCCCACTTGGTTTAGAGTATGGATATGTGTCAACTCCCACTAGACTGACTATGTTAGGTCTAGTCCAAGTAATGTTAGTTCTTGTCCTTGAGGCTCTTTACTCTATTAGATATGTCATTGAAGACTATCTTTCCACTTCGGTCGGAGATTCCCGAGTAATGACCACGACAATAGGCCATGGGTATACACTCCTTCTATCAGAACTGGTGAATCCTTTGTTGGTTACCCAGTTACTTTCGAATACCTCAAGCTATATCCAGTCACCACCCTATGAGCAACATCCATGAGGCAATAAGGAATAGTGTCAAAATACAGAATCAATATCCAAGATATCCTTGAGTACCTCAAGTCTAAGGATACTTGCACCCTTGCTATGATGATATTATCATTGACATTTTAATAGATTATCCATATGATTGTCTCATAGCTGGTCATCCAATGTACTTAGCTACACTTAACAAGCATCCACAAGTTAACTCTAAACATCTGATGTTTATAGATTATGAGATCTACTACTCAATCCAATTAAGAAGTGTAACATGTGATAGTCTATCTGGATTAACAATGTCCTGTCTCATTAATTCTATGACTAGGGATAATTTTGATACTAACATAATTACACATGATAAGAATCTCAATATCATGATATCATCATGATTTCTTTCATGCTATGTTATGTATCAAGGACTTCATTAATTGATTTAAGATCAATATCAATTCATATATCAAATGAACATCAAATTAATGTAAAATCCTTTTATTATTATTAATCTAATAAATTTGTACAATAAGTGCTAAAGTTAATTGCCTTTAGAGCACTCCTCTAACAGACATCTATGAATTTCGCCCTTAAAAGGGTTATTTATATGTTCTCACATCATAATTAAAGTTGGAAAAACGTAACTCATGTATAGAAGTTCTATGCGGAATAGAAAACCCAAAATTCGACAAGTTATTGTCACGACTATCACACCCAGCTAACTTGTCATAGTCATGACTCTTCTGTTGTCATGGCCGTGACACAAAATAACATAACTACTATCACATGAATAATGTGCAACATATCATTCACACCCATGAATATGTTTGACCCAAATTTTATCTTTCTTCTTTTTGGATCCAATCTAAAGCCCATTTCAAATATCCTTCATTCTCTTTATGCGTGTAACCCATTAGGTTCCCAATTATGTTGGAAGTGCAAATCATCATATGATTTCAAATAGATCATGAGTGATATCTAGCAACACATTATGATATCTAGTTGATTAGAAAGTCAGTGGTCTAACTGTAAACCTTTCTATAAACAATTATTGTGCCATTCATCATTTAACCAAGCTATACCTCATTAGGTTCAGAAAATGGACTAGGTTCAAAGCATGGACTGTATGTCAACTCCCTCTAGACTAACTATGTCACATCTAGTTGAGATGATATTAGTTCTTATCTTTGAGATACATTACTATATTAGACATGTCCTTGAAGACCTTCTTCAATACTTGTCCACCCTGACCAAGAATTTAGAGTAATGATCTCTATAAAGGGCCATATGTATACTCTCATTTTATTAGGAGTGGTGAATCCTTTATTGATTATTCAACTACCTTCAAATACCTCATGTTATACCCAATTTTCACCTTATGAGGAAACCTCTGAAAGGCAACAAGGAATATAGTCAAATTATAGGATTCAATATCCAAAATAACCTTGAACATCACAAATCTAAAGATACTTGCACCATTGCTATGATGAGACTATCACTCACATTCAATAGATATCCATATGATTGTTTCATAACAGGTCCTTTAATATACTTGGCTACTTTAGCAAGTATCAACATATTAACTCTAAACATCTCATGTCTTCAGTTTATGAGATTAGCTGTTTGACCTAGTCAATGGGTATAACATTGATATGTTCTTATTTGTTCTAGTTTTTATTAATATTTTTCATGTTTAATTGTAGTTTTTGTTATCATGTTTGAGGTATTAGTAGCTTTAATTTCTTGTTTACAGGAAGAAAAGATAAAATGCGGAGAGGACATAAAGCTTTAAGCATGTGAAAAAGTCCTCATGCACTTGAGGAAAGGATCAAGCATGGAGCTCTCATGCATGTGACAATGTGTCACGTGCATGAGGCTTTATTATTGGCCATGAGGAGAATTCTTCCACTTCTATCGCATGATAGCGAAGATTTTAAAGTCCAACCTTCTATCACAAGCATCCGGATTCAACTCAAGTGCATCGCTTACATATCTCTATTTCCTATCACGATATTGAAGAATTGGAGTGAGCGATAATATTGCTAAACTAAAAAAAAAAAGGAAGCCTATCATGCACATAACAAGTTGTCATGCATGTGACACCCTATTTCTATTGTAGACTCAAGTCCTAATCTAACTCTTATTCTAATCATGTGGGGCCTAAGGCTTAAAGATATAAGCCAATCTGAGGAGCACCTCTATGAAAGTTATCTTGTAATTAGGAAGTTTCATATCTTATGAAGTAGAATTCAAGTAGGACTTTTAGATTATAAATTCTAGTTTTTCTTTTACCTAAGAGGGAGAGTGAGAAATAAAGACAGATAGCCAAAGAAAGAAAATAGCATATAGTTTTCCTTGTTGAATTACAAAGAGTTTTTCATCTTTATTTTCTTTAATTGTAATGCAGTCATCAAAATAGACTTGACTATAGTTATTAAGATGTCAGGCTAGACACTTTAATTGGTGTTTAGTAAGCAACCATGGCCTGTATGACTCTCTTTCTATCTTTTCAATGAATGAATGATTATCTTTAGTTTCAATTGTGCTTATTAATTTTTTAGTTTGGTAATTGTTTGATTACCAATTATTCAACTTCAAATGGACATTTTAAGGTTTTATTATTAGACACACCATATATAATCTAACCTAAAAGTTGAACTAACCATTAGTTAATTCATTAGCTTGATTAACTTAGGCATTAAAGGCGAAAGCCATAAAATCTACATTCATTAGTACTTGATTTATTAAAGCGCATGCAGGTTGTGGGTTATGAGCTAAGTTCATGTTTCATCTTTGATTAATGTTCTCTTTCACTTTCTACTACAATGAAGTTATTAATTAGCTCTCTTATTTTAGCTTAATCAAATTTAACATGCTTGGTTAAAGTATTTATTATTTTAATTTTACAATTCATTGATAATATAAAGAAAATTAAAAGTTTAATCCTACAAATAGTTCCTTGAGAGATCGATCTCGGGAGTACCTTGTCAATATTACAATCAGCTCATGCACTTGCAAGTGCACTTTGAGTTACATCAAGTTTTTGGGCACCATTGCTAGTGAATCTATTTTTTATTAGATTTTTAGTTAATTTCATATAATTTTCTGCAAGTTTTTATTTTGTTTCTTTCTCTTTATTTTATTTTAATTGATGACTCTAGTTTTAAAGTAAGTACTAGTAAATGACCGAAATGAGGAGAAGCATCCACTTAAAGGAATTACAAACTATTATCTAAAACATAGAGACAAGAAGAGAGACCTTCTGAAGGTAAATAAGACATTTTTGAGAATATTGAAAGTTTGAAAGTAGTGACATAACTGATGGTGATTCCACCAAAAGAAGATGAGGCATAGAGGCAACTAGCCATAAAAGACTATGCTAGACTTATTTTTGGCAACACTACCTCATGTATCGTATTAAGTGAGGCATCAAGAAATTATGAGCTGAAATGCATACATTTGAATATGTTGGCATCCTTCAATGGGCTACCTAATGAAGACCTTCTAATGTTCATAAGGGAATTTTATGCAACCAATAACATATTCCCTTTGAACAAACTGAATGAAGACTAACTACGAATGAGGTGTTTTCCTTACACCTTAAAAGATAAAGCCAAATCATAACTTATGACTTTATACCCTAACTCTCTCCACAACTAGACTGAATTTAATCACAAATTTATAGGTAAATTCAATTCCCACCTGAATATGGAGGAGTTAAGAGCATAAATTACAAATTTTTACTAAAAAGACTTTGAAACATTCTATAAGGTGTAAGATAGGTTTAAAATTCTTATTTTATAGTGCCTTCACCGTGGGTACCCTATACTAGTAGCAAATCAGTCTTTTTATGATCGGTTAAGCTAACAATATCAATGTATGGTTGACAACGTAGTTGGATGAGCTATGGGTGAAAAGATAACAACGAAGGTTATGACATCATTGAACTATTAGGAGCTAATTCTTAACAAAAAAGTGTTAGAGGAATGAAAATGGTAGTATATGAAGTTTCTAGTGATATGATTTGGTTCTACAAATTGTTGAACTCACAAAGCAAGTCTGGATGCTAACCAATAACGAACACACATCTGTGAATGAGGTATGTGGAATTTGCAGTATTTATGGACATAGAGCTAATATGAATTCTTTTTTTGATTCTTTGACAGGAACTAATGTAGAGCAAGCTAATACCTTGAATTCCTTCCAGCCTCTGCAACAAAATAATCCTTACTCAAACACTTATAATGTCAACTGGATGAACCATCCTAATTTCTCTTTGAAAAATTCTGAACAGAATCCACCTTAAATCCTTATAAATCAAAATCCAAATTCATAGTGTCATTACCAAGAATATCCAAATCCACCCTTATACCCACAACCAAACCAAATTGGACCTACTAGTCCATCTAGAAAACCATATTTAGAAGAAACATTAAATAGTTTCATGCTAGTAATTCAAGAGAAACAAGAAAGAATGGATAAAAGGCTTGATTCAATAAAAGCATCATTCAAAAGGCTAGAAATTCAAATTGGGCAAATAGCAAAGGTAGTATAAGAAAATAAAAAGGTGAAGTTACAAAGCCAAATAGAGCAAGCCAAGTCCATATCTATGAATGATAACACTTTTAACGATGAAGTAGATGCTAATACTAACATGGAGTACTGTTCTCTTGTAGGTACATGTGAATTAAATACCAAAGAAGTCAAGTTTCAAGAGATAGAAGCAAAAAGGGCAGAAAAGATGGAAAAAAATCCCAACACCTCAATTACAAAAAGAAAATAGCCCTATAACCATCCATTTCTCAAACAAAGGGAACATAATAAAGGTAAGACATCTTCTCAATGTGAGAATGACTTAGCTTAGATTAATTCGAAAAAGAAAATATCTTCACCAACAAAAGCTGTGAAAGAGGAATCTTCAGACATAAAATGGATAATGGAAAAATTTACAGTAACTTCACCATTGCTTGAAAAGAGAAAAGATCCTGGTAGTTTTACTACTGACATTCCTTAGGAGAAGGAAGACAAGAAAAGGCTATATTAGATTTAGGTGCTAGTGTGAATTTAATGCCCTACTCAAGTTATAAGCATTTAGGTTTAGGATAATTAAAGTCAACCAACATAGGCCTTTAGTTAGTCGATAGTTCAATAAAACTTTCCTTAAGTATAATAGAAAACCTCTTGGTTCAAATTGGTAAGTTAATAGTGCTTGTTGATTTTGTGGTCATGGACACTAAGAATGCAAGCTTAAAAGAAAGTTTTGTAATACTTTTTAGTCTACCTTTTATGGCCACAATAGATACCCACATTGATGTTAAGCATCAAAAACTAACCATGACAGTATTAGATGAGACTACTTAAATTGAGGTATGTGACTTTTCAACTCTACCTATTACAAATCATTGTTTTTTTTATTATTTATGGTTAATAAGTTTGTCTCTAAAGAAAACTCAAATATTAATAAGTATGGTGTAGTTGTGAGAAGTACATAAGTGGATGAGCAGCTTCAAATGATTTTCCATCCACTTTAAAAGGACATAGTCAGCAGTGTCTTGCTTAGATAATGAATGTGATACTTTTTGGGAGGCAACCCCAGTTCTTTCTACTATTGTTAGTTTATTAGCTTCAATTTTAGTTTTTTTATTCAATTTTTAAGTTTTTAGTTGAATTCTAACTCTATCTGGTGTTTAGAAATGCATATAAAGAAGAAAAAGGGTGATAAAATAGGAACTACACAAAAATTGGAAGACAGAAAAGTGTCACACAAGTGACACGATAAGGTAACATAGTGTCACAGACGTGAGGACTCCCTCACGTGCATGACATTTAGTTTTTTTGTTCAGAGTGTTGCCCACGTGTTTTTTAAATTATGCAAGTATCATGATCGTGCCATTTTTCCTTCAAATTTTCCTATTTTTCTCCATTTCTCTCAACTATTTACAAACCCTAACTCCAAATTACTCCTTAATTTTCCATTTTCTCTTTAAATTCTCATTAAATTTCACAAAACCCTAGGATTCTCCACCCTTCCCTTCCATTTTTCAATAAAATCAAGAATGCCAAAGTCTAGAAGCTCATCATAGAGGCTTGGAAAGTCGTCATGCACACATAACCCAACACCATCATGTCACGATTGTGAGAATGAAGATGTTTTATGTGACAGTGGCAAAAAAGCTTCAAATTTCCAAAAATAGATATTTCCATTAGGTACAATGCTCATTTTCCTATTTATTCTACTGAAAAAGGACAAAGATATGAACATTATATATCTAGAACTATTATTGCATGGAAATTCTTTGATTTTGATACTTTAGAGGAATTAAATAATTTAGATACTATTAAAGCCATATGTGATGTAACTCAAAGTGTATTCACAAGTGCACGAGCCAATTGTAATATTAGTAAGTTACTCCTGCGGTCGATCTCTCAAGGAATTATTCGGCTTAAATTCTTAATTAATTCTAGACACCAATGAACAAGAAAATTAATTCCTAAACACTCTAACCAAGTTGATGAATAGATTGAAATAATAAAAGTGAAACTAAATAAATAAGATAATAAGTAAATCTAATAATAAGATGTAATGAGACTGAGTAGATATTTAGCTCGCCTTTCCAATTTGCAATCCCTTTCCTTATTCAATTAAGCCCCATGAAATGTATTTTCAATGGCTCTCACCTTAACTCACCAACTACCCATACCAATGGTGTAACTAATGCCCAATCCAATTTTTAGGTTAAATTAAATATGGTGTTTCTAATAACATAACCTTAATATGTTCAATCCAAATTAAATAAAAGATGGTCAGTCAATCATTCAATCTAAAACTAAATAAGCACAATTGAAATTGGAAAAGAAATCATGCTTTATAAATAATAAAAAGAAGAAATTGGGTTAGCTTACTAAATACCAATGGAAATTAGGAAATTGGGTTAGCATACTAAATACCAATGGAAATTAGTCTAACATTGATACTACAACAGTCATATCAATATCAAATACTATACTAAACATGTTATAGTAAAGCAAGAAATAAAAAGACTAAGTTTCTCCCCTGAAATCGATGAAAAATCAAACTTAAGACCTATTGGTCCCCGAACCTTGAAGCTATACTCCAAACCAAATTTTCTAGTATCAAAACAGCTTCCTTCAATGATGACAGACTTGCTAGAAAAAAAAAAGATGGCTTCTGAGTTCTCTTCAGCCACCCCCTCTTCAAGACTTATAGAACATCTCCTTCTTATATCTCTATTAGAACTCCCTTAATTCTAAAAACAACCTATATTTATACTACAAAGAACCCTACTTGAAGTTGGAGTCTAAAAATATAAAATATCCCTACTGATTACATTAATAAAATCGTTAAAAATAAGCTTCAGAAGTAATCCTACAGAATGTGGGACCAATTGTGCAACTTTCATGGTAACAAGGACTCTATAGGGTCGCTGATCATCACGTGCGTGATGAAGTGTCACATGCTTGATAGGTAAGGAAGGCTACTTCATGCTATTGATATTTAAACACGCTCGCGACAATATATTGGAGTTTTGGCCTCGGTGCGCTGGCATTGAATCCACACACCAGAACATGAAGATAGGCTAGAAATTTTTTGCATCCATACTAAATCCTAATGTACATGATAATTAAATGTTGTAAATCACCCTCACGATTGTGACACTTTGTCACATGCTTGACAGTTTTCTTACTCTCGCCCTCCTCACATGTTTAATGCCTTATCAAGCATGTGAGGAGCATCATTGCTGCACTTTTTTCTACACCCCTGCAAACATAAAATATGCACATCTATGTACCAAAAACATATAAAAAAACCTATAATTAAACATAGAAAATATGAATAGAAGCTATACTAAATATAGACATATCGATTCCCCCACATTTAAACATTACTTATCCCTAAGTAAACTCGGAGAAATACACACAAATGAAATAAACTAATAAACTTGCCATTATCCTTGATCTTCATCTTTGCATCTCCAAGTTTCATTAATGCACCCACCTAACCTATACTAGAATCACATAGTCAACTAAACTAAAGACCATCTTAATGCTAATTTTCATACTTAAATTCAAAAATAACTCAACTTAACCATATGTTGCAACATAATATATAATAAAAGCAATCGAATCATGCTACTCCTTATTAACATCAAAAACTAATATAATAAAGCCACACAGTTATATGTTTGTGGAACTTTTTCTTTTTTTAGCTTTATTTTGCATAAAATTAATAATTTTTCCCTAAGCCATAGTGCATTTCTTTTTATTTTAACTTATTTGTCCTCTTTTTTTTATGTTACTTTAGAAATACACTTCACTCATATAGGGTGCTTTGTTTACTCATGTCCTTAGTGGGACAGTAGAGTATATAAGGCAATTGCATTTTATGCTCCTTCTTACTATTTTTGTTATATATATATATATTTGGTATTAGAGCCTAGGAGGATAGTGTTATAAAGATTGTATTTTTTTTATGAAGGTTCGAGTCTAGATCTTAAGATCTCTTGAGTTTTCTTACCTAGAAAGGTATGGGAAGTAAGTCCTTGTGTGTAGAGGCCGTAATACCCAAGAATTGTTTAGGATTGTAAAGAGTTCTTATTTTCTTTATAAAAAACTTTATAAAATGGATACTATTTTTTGTAAAACTACTTCTTCAGATTCTGCTTCCACCTTTTCCAATGATTCTAAGAAGTTAGTAAATAGTAAAGAAATAAAATCGAGAATTTTGAAAAATGATTAGATAATTGGAAAATACCAAAAGTAAATAGAGATCATATTTAAAAAATCTTTAGATACCAGTTTTTTAGAATAGATTTCTTAATCATGACTGAAAAACACAATATACTATTATCAAAACCTTTTGAAACCATCAAGTTGCTTTCTCAAAATTCCTTGAAAAAAGTTATAGACCAAAAATATAAATACATCCATATTGGCTTAGTCTAAGTAGGAATAAAACTTTTAATGAAAGAAGGCTTGAATACATCTACTATTGTTGTTCTTAGAGATGTCATATTCATAAACTTTAAAAATTCCATTTTAAGTTCTGTAGAGTCAAGCTCATGCATTGGTCTGATTTTTTTTTTTATTATTATTGTTATCCAAATTTCTCTATTTCTTTAAATGATAACAATGTTTTAAAATTCCTAGTGTTACAAATTAAAACTCATAATTATCAAATGCTTAAAGGTTCAAATCCTATTGCTTTAGTTTTTAAAATTCACTTTAAAGCTATGATATCTGCTTTTGACAGAGGCGCTGGATTTCACAGTAAGAAAAAGTGAAACCCTTCTTTTACAAATAGATTTTACTAAAGCTAATATTGTCACACCTAGGAGTATTCAATGGGAAGCGATATATCTTCCCCAATAATGGGTTTTACAAGGTATTACTAGGCATGAACCAATTGAACTCGTACAACCTAATACACAATTAAGACAAATAACCCACTAAGATGGGAGAGTCAAGCTCTCTTTAAATAGGAGGTCTACAAGTAGTAGATATTCAAATGATTCCTCTACCTCAAATACTATAGATCTAGGAAAAGTTTCACAAATCCCTTCAGTTATTAATATACCATTTAGAGAAATACCTGGACTAATATATATCAATCTTATGATAGAGAGTTATTCAACTCAAGTCTAAGATACCTTTTCTGTTCAACCCTAAACTAAACTAGACCAAGAACCTACCAGTCTAACTTTTTTAGCCATTACAAAAAATTTAGCACATGAGTTAAATGTCATTGAAAAACAATTTCAAGTTGATAAAAAATTCCTACATGATGATTTTTATGGAAAACATAATCTTGAAAAAAGAATGTGGTTTTTCAAAAAATTTCTAGATAATAGAAAAAAGATTCAGGAAAAGTTTTTTGAATTTGTTTATCAAAATAAAATTCATATTCTATTTTTTATTAGTTTTAATTTTATGCTTCTCAAAATTCTGTAGAATATCCTTTCAAATTTGCTAATCCATTCACTATTAGAAATATAACTCCTAAATGGGAAACCATAATAGATTCTAAGAAAATTCAGTCTACGCATCCACCCTTTCAAGGTATAAAAATCCCTTTCCATGATCAGGTTGTGAATGTCATTCCTCTAAAAAATCCTAGTAGTGATGATAAAGTAAACATCAAAAATATCATTACCCAAAATAATTTCTCAAATACCCATCTCAATACCATCGGTAAACAATTAGATTGTATAGAAAAACAACCTATAATCTCTTTAGATCCCCAAACCAGTCATGATAATTAAAAATTGAAAAAATTCATTTTTAAACCTTTTTAGATATACCAGTACCAAAAATTTTCAAGACAATATAACATAATTTATTAGAGCCATCCAAGACCGATTAAGTCGTATTGGTCCTAATACTAGCAATTTTAATCCACATATTTATTCTAACAAAGTTGCTCTTGATACTTCAACATCTAAAATAAATGCCATAAATCAGGATTCTGGTATCAATGAAGCTTTAGAACAATTTCAAGATTCCACACCTGAAATCAACAAACTGACTTAGATACAATCCTCACAAGTTCAACCTTTACAAATGATTCCATCACTACACTTAGGCATAGTCAATCTAGTAAAGCAGTCCCATTTCAATGTCTCTTCTTTCAATAATTGGAACATAGATGGAATAACTGAGTATGGTATTCTAAGTCTTTTACAACAAATGATTATGGTTGCCATTGCTTATTAAACTTAAATAGGAATCCAAGATAGAACTATTGTTGCACTCCTCAAAACTAGATTTTCTAGCCAGCTTAAGGGATGGTGGGACTACTATCACACTTCTCAACAACAAGAACATATCCTCAATGCCATCAAAGTGGATGAAATAAGAACACCAATCCTAGATGAGGACGAAAATCCTCAATAGGATGCAGTAGCAACCTTAATCCTTACAATCTCTTTACATTTCATAAGAGATCCTACTCATTTCAAAGATAAAAATGTTGATTTACTTTCAAATCTTAAATCTAAAAAACTTGGTGATATCCAGTGTACAAAAATACCTTATTAACTAGAGTAATGCTTAGAGAGGATTCTAATCAACCTTTTTGGAAAGAAAAATTTCTTACTAGATAACCAACTCTTTTAGGTGAAAAAGTTAAGAATAAAATTAGAGAATCCTAACAAAAATAGACCATACCCTATAATGATTTCACTTATGGTGAATTGATTAGTTTTACCCAATAAGAAGGTCTCAAAATTTGTCAAGACCTAAAACTTCAAAAAACACCTAAAATGGGAGGTAAAACGAACAAAACAAGAATTAGGTTCCTTCTGTCAACAATTCGATATTGATCCCAACAAACCATCATCTTCCTGCATAGGAAATTAAAATAACAAATCATACAAAAATACCCATAAAAAAATTCACAAAGATAGGAAATCCTTCAAACCCCATGATGAGTTTTACAAGAAACCTCATTACAAAAAATTTAGAAAACAAAATCCCAAAAAATCATACTCTAGTAGCAAGTACAAAGGCATCACTTGTTACAAATGCGGTAAAAAAAAAAAGTTATACTTCTAAATTCTGTAAAATTAATAAAAAAATTACATAAACTTCAACTAGATGAAGAAATCATGTCCAGAATTTTCAATATGCTTTTAGATTCCTCTAATTCTGAATTCAAAAATTCCTCTTCTAACTCTAAAGATAAAAAAAATCTCTACAAGTTAATGAACCAGTCACTACGAGTTTATCAAATTCTTTAGATGCTGAATTAGAAAAATATATTAATGTTATATCAAAAGAATAACAATTCCCTTTACATATTTTAAAACACATAGACGATCCCAAATTCAAAAAGAATACCCAGATTCAAAAACAATACCTAGATATTCAAAAAAGAATACCTACAAATGCAGGTGTATATCATCAACTAAAACAAATGTTGTTGTAATTGAAATATTATTATTAAGAATTGAAGCATCATTCATGGAATTTACCTTTAATTTTGAATTATTTTTAGAAGAAAGTTTTGCATGAGCTTTTTCACAAAATTTTTTTTGGTATTAAACCGGTTTGAATGCAATTTAAATCGACACCAGTATCAAATAATGCAGTTGTATCAATTCGGAAATTTTCTAAAAGAACAAGAGTAATTTTTATAAAATATTTTTTTGAAGTAATTTCTCTTAAAACAAAAAGAAGATCTTCTGGAGCTACTCAATAGATTCAAGATTTTAAGTATCATGATCTTCATTATCAGAAGAATTATTAGAAGTAGAATTTTCTTGTAGGGATTTAGATATAAGTTAATTTATAATTTGAGAATCATGTTCCCATTTTTCTTTTAATTCTCTTATTTCTAATTTTACTTCTTCAATTTCTTTCTAGAGATCATGGATGGAAACAAACTGGTTTTTAATTTTCTTTCCTCTATCTAGGATACTTGTAAGATTATAAGAACTTTTGGAAGTACTAGGTAAAGTAGAAGAAGAAGTTGGTGTTTCTTTTGTTTCTATTATTTTATCATTAAGGGAATTTTAAATTTTATAAATGTATTATTTTTGAATCTGGGGATCATTTATGTATTTTAAAACATCTAAAAGGAATTGTTGTTCTTTTGAACTGACATTAATTTATTTTTCTAATTCAGCATCAGGAGAATTGGATGAACTTATTGTGACTAGTTTATCAACTTATAAAAGTTTTTTTATCTTCAGAGTTAGAAGAGGAATTTTTGAATTCGGAATCAGAGGAATCTAAAAGCATATTGGAAATTCTGGATATGATTTCTACATCTAATTGAAGTTCATGTAATTTTTTTATTAATTTTACAGAATTTAGAAGTATGACATTTTTTACTATATTTGTAACAAGTGATTTCTTTGTACTTGCTACTGCAATCTGATTTTTTGGGATTTTATTTTCTAAATTTTTTGTAATGAGGTTTCTTGTAAAACTCATCACGGGGTTTAAAGGATTTCCTATCTTTATGAATTCTTTTATCGGTATTTTTGTATGATTTTTATTGCAATTGCCTTTGCAGGAAGATGATGGTTTGTTTAGATTGATATCGAATTGTTGATAGAAAGAACCCATTTCTTGTTTCATTTGTTTTAACTCTCATTTTAGTTGTTTCTGAAGTTTTAGGTCTTAATAGATTTTGAGTCCTTCTTATTGGGTTAAACTAATCAATTCACCAAAAGTGAAATCATTATAGGGTATGATATGTTTTCCTTAGGATTCTCTAATTTTATTCCTAACTTTTTCACCTAAAAGAGCTGGTAATCTAGTAAGAAATTCTTATTTCCAAAAGGGTTGATTGGAATCCTCTCTAAGCATTACTCTAGTTAAGAAGGTATCTTTGTACCACTGGAAATCACCAAATTTTTTACATTTAAGATTTGAAATTTAGTTGGTATTTTTATCTTTTAAATGAGTAGGTTCTCCTATGAAATGTAAAACTATTCTAAGGATTAAGGTTGCTACTACATCCTATTAAGGATTTCCATCCTCATTTAGGATTGGTGTTCCATTTCATTTAATTTGATGGCATTGAGGATGTAACACCCCCTTACCCCACTATAGTTCAGCAAGGTAAGTGAGTATTACCCGTCTTACTGTTTTATAAAATTAATGAAGTGAAGTAAACTTTTTTTTTTTTGAAAATTTTGTAGACATTGAAATAAAATTATTACAAGCATAATACTCAAAATCTTATTTATTTATAAAATATATTAATTTACACTCAAACTATGTCCTTTTACATAGTAACTCACATATTTAATACACATTATATGAAATAAAAACAATACTTTAATTTACAAAGTTTTTTAACAAAATATACCAAAAAAGAAAACTCAGGGCTTTTTGCTGCTTCCCTCCGAATACCCTTCTTCTTCTGACAGACTATTTTCTACGGCTACCCTTTTAAACCTGCGCGAGAGGAAACCACCCGCGCTAAGCTACTAGCTTAGTGGTGCTTCAATGATAAAAATTTTACATACATATATATTTTCTCACATATTAATTAACCATTTAATAAATAATGCATAAAATAAAAATTTTTATAAAATCAAATAAATTTCATTCAACATGTAATAGTAACAAATTTAATTCATGTAACACTTATCAAAATCACATACTTCAATATTAGTATTATTATTATTATTTTTTTTGTGCCCATAACACCTATAACTGAACTATCTAATAGGAATAATGGGGTTGTCATTCTCGGCTTTCATAATGTAGCGCCAAGCGCTTTTATAATAATGCCATTACTGGCTTTTGTTATATTGCCATTACCGGCTTAATAATTTTGCGCCGAACGCATTTATCAATTGCCATTACCGGCTTTCATATTTGGCACCGAGTGCCTAAATTCCCCTGATTGGCATGCCAAACTATTCCCTATTCTAGTTCTAGACTAGGTGTTTTTGGGCTTAACTATTTTTATATTAATTCACAATATTTTCAACTATCATAAGTATGCTTGTTTATTTTTGTTCTATATTCCCATTATTATTACAATAAAATCTCATATATAAATAATCTGTTAAACATTGATAATTACCATCAAAGTAAATATTTGCATTAATTATTACATATAATTAACATACCACATGCATAAGTCCAACACTTCACGTTTTATACCTATGGCAGAATTTGGACCTGTTTTTGGGCTTCATTTTTAGCCTATTTATAATTAGAATTTGGAGTTATGGCCTTCTAAAAATTTTTATCTTATTGTCTTATCTTTCAGATGCATCAAAAATCAAGTAACTCCCAATTTTATATCAAAAGTTATGATTAATTCACTACTGCATCATCACAGAATTTTCTGCCCAGAATTTTTCTGGACAGATTCTAGGTTTAAACTTCGTGCATTTAACTGGGAAAATCTAGACATAATTAGATATTATAGTCTAAATAAAAATTAAAGCCTTGTGTCTTAGCTTTCATTTCCAACAAAGAACATATAAAACCGAGTTCCATAACTCAAGTTATCATCAAAATAGACAGAGCTGTTCCTGGAATTCTGTACCCGAGCCATCAATTGGCATCAATCCATATTTCAACCACATTCATCATTTGCAACCATTTTAATACTAAAATTTCCAGAATTACAAATACATTCATATGTCTCAATTATTTCACACCATTTGGTCCCATTGCCATATATAATATCAAAAGTCACAACAAATCACATAACATCTCAAAAACACAAACATAACAAACCTTAATATATATTTCCATACTTATTAACAACATGCAAAATTTTTATCAATGAAGCACATACCTAATCAGCCTTGGTTCTTCCTTTAAACCTTCTTTTCCTTCCCTTATTAGCTAGCTTTCTCCTTGCCTTTGTCACCCTCTTGAGGGCCTCTCACTTGTTCACTTATTTTTCCTACACAATTATACCACATCTCAATTCCAACATCCAATTTCAATGTTTTTCATGTCTACATAATATTCTAATGCTCCTAATATGATTTACACCTTAATTGAGCTAAAATGTACTAAGGTTAAACTTCCTTCTTCATATGTCATGGCTGCCCAAAAACCATATCCTAGTTACCAATTCATTTTCTTCAATTCAACACTCAAATCATATTTTCCTTATCACCAATTCTTGTGTTTCCATATTAATTTCAATTTTCCCTAATTTCTTTAATTATGGCAGCCCCTTATTCAATCATTAACATCATATTTTCTTTAGTTTTTAAGCAATAAAACAATTATCTAACATAAAATATCATCAAGTCAAAGTCCAATTACAGCTTCATCAACTAAACACAAACTTAATTTTTCTAAGTTCTATCTTGCAACCAATCCTAAATCTATCAAACCTAATCACATCTATCATCATCATGGGTCTCAAATAGAAGGAAAAAGGTTAAATTTAAGAAGAATAAACTCACCTTAAGAGTTCTCCAAGGTGGGCCGAAATTCCCCTACTCTTCTCCCTTTTTCTTCTTCTTTCTTCATTCCTTCTTGCTCCTTTGGTACCTTTAATGGTAAGAACTCCTTAATTCCGATTTTTCCTCTCTCCTCTCTCAAAACTAATTTCTTTTCATTATTAGCTTTCTGGAAATTGAAAGAAAGATGGAGGTTTAAGAGAATGGAGGTGGACGACAACAAGAATGGGAAAAGGAAAAAGAAGACTTAGATATTTTGGTGGAAGAATAAAGAATTCCTCATTTTTTTTTAGGTGAGTATTTGGTGGATCCATGCCTATATTAAGCTCTTCATCCATTGGTCCAAAATATAAATTAATTTTAATGAAATTTTAAACTTTAAGAAATTTTTTTATTTGCCACATCTTTCTCCATATTCACATTTTTTTCCCAAACAATTGCCATAATACCGATTTTGTCCATAGGAAGTTTTATTTTTTTCTAATTCTACCCCAAAACTTTTTAATTCCAAAATAATAATACCCTTAATTATTTTCTCTTATTATTAGTCATTTTTTTTTGGGTTTAAATTTAGACTCTGATTGAACCGGTGGACCCCACTACGGTCACGCGCAATCGGGGCCTAAATCACTGAATGTTACAATTCTCTCCCCCTTAAGAAAATTTCGTCCTCGAAATTTACCTGATTAGTTGGAGCTGAATAACTGAGGATGTTGAGTTCTCATCATTTCTTCACTCTCCCATGTGGCTTCTTCTACTGCATGATTGCGCCATATGACCTTTACCAGTGGTACCTTCTTATTCCGTAGTTCCTTGACTTCTCGATCTATGATTTTCACTAGCTCCTCACCATATGTCAAGTCTGGTTGTACCTCTATTGATTCCACAGGTATTACATGTGTCGGATCCGATCTATATCTTCTTAACATTG
Source organism: Triadica sebifera (assembly GCA_023653625.1). Taxonomy (NCBI): domain Eukaryota; kingdom Viridiplantae; phylum Streptophyta; class Magnoliopsida; order Malpighiales; family Euphorbiaceae; genus Triadica; species Triadica sebifera. The sequence goes on along the minus strand of CM042898.1, from coordinate 18,697,924 downwards.
AGACATGAAACACATTGTGTATCTTATCCAATTCTGGTGGTAAGGCCAACCTGTAAGCCACTGGACCCACACATTCAAGTATTTCGTATGGTCCAATAAATCTAGGACTCAATTTCCCCTTTTTACCAAAACGCAATACCTTTTTCCAAGGTGAGACTTTCAAAAATACATTGTCTCCGACAGCATACTCAATGTCCTTCCTTTTCAAATCGGCATAGGATTTTTGTCGATCAATTGCAGCTTTTAATCGATCTTGGATTAATTTCACCTTTTCCTCTGTCTGTTGCACTAATTCTGGCCCCATAAATTTCTTTTCACCAAGTTCTGTCCAGCATAATGGTGTCCTACATCTCCTTCCATACAAAGCTTCGTATGGTGCCATACCGAGACTAGTTTGATAGCCGTTATTGTATGCAAATTCCATCAATGGTAAATGTTTATCCCAACTACCCTCAAAATCAATTACGCAAATTCTCAGCATATCTTCCAACAATTGAATCACTCGTTCGGATTGCCCATCTGTTTGTGGGTGAAATGCTGTACTAAAAGCAAGTCGGGTCCCCAATGCTTGCTGTAGACTTTTCCAAAATTTTGATGTGAACCGTGGGTCTCGATCAGAAATAATAGATACTGGCACCCCATGTAGTCGAATTATCTCATTGACATATAATTCTGCTAACCGGCTCAATGAATAATCCATCCGAACTGGCAGAAAGTGAGCCGACTTGGTAAGCCTGACAACAATTACCCATACTGCATCATGCTTCTTTTGTGTCAAAGGCAACCCAGATAAAAAATCCATTGTAATTCTTTCCCACTTCCATTCTGGAATTGCAATAGGCTGCAATAATCCAGATGGTACCTGGTGTTCTGCTTTCACTTGTTGGCATGTCAAGCATCTTGTAGTATATTCCACTATATCCTTCTTCATTCCTGGCCACCAATAATGAGTCTTCAGGTTCTGATACATTTTATTGCTCCCTGGATGCATGGAATAAGTTGTATTATGTGCCTCTTTTAGAATTATTTGCTTTAATCCGCTATCATTTGGCACGCACAATCTTCCTCTGTAACTTATGCTTCCATCATCTTCAACCTTAAATTCAGGTCTCTCCCCATTTTTCACTGCCTCAGCAATTATCATCAATTTTTTTATTTTCCTTCTGAGCTTTTCTCACTTGTTGCCTTAAAGTAGGTTGGACCCGTAACTCTGCCAAAATAAATTGTGAGTCTATTTTTTTCAATTTTACTATTACTTTCTATATATTATTTTATAATTGAGGAAAATTTAAACTATACCTGCCAGTGTTTTTCTACTTAAGGCATCCGCTACTACATTGGCTTTGCGTGGCTGATAGTCAATAATACAATTATAATCCTTGATTAACTCTAACCAGCGTCTTTGCCTTAAGTTCAATTCCTTTTGTGTGGGCAAATATTTGAGGCTCTTATGATCTGTATATATGTAGCACCGCTCGCCATACAAATAATGTCGCCAAATTTTCAAAGCAAACACTATTGCTGCCAACTCCAAATCATGAGTAGGGTAATTTAGCTCATGAGGCTTCAATTGTCTAGATGCATAAGCAACTACTTTACCCTCTTGCATTAATACACAACCTAGCCCATTATGAGAGGCATCACTGTATATCACAAAATCTTTCCCTAGTGTAGGTTGGGTCAAAACAGGTGCTTCGGTTAATATGGCTTTTAATTTCTCAAAGCTTGCCTGGCACCGATCTGTCCACTCAAACTTAGTTTCTTTTCTGAGCAACTTAGTAATTGGTGCAGCTATGCTTGAAAATCCCTTCACAAACCTTCTATAGTAGCCAGCTAATCCAAGGAAACTTCGGACTTCTGTTACATTGCGAGGTGGCTTCCAACTGAGAATTGCTTCTATTTTGTTAGGATCAACCCGGATTCCTTCAACTGAAATAATATGCCCTAAGAATCCCACTTCTTCCAACCAGAACTCACATTTTGACAGCTTTGCATACAATTGATTTTCCCTCAAAGTCTGTAGTACTATTCTGAGATGTCTGTCATGTTCTACCTTGTCCCTCGAATACACCAAAATATCATCTATAAAAACTACCACAAACTGATCAAGATAAGGCCTAAAAATTCTGTTCATCATATCCATAAAGGCAGCTGGTGCATTCGTTAAGCCAAATGGCATAACTAGAAACTCATAGTGGCCATATCGAGTTCTGAAGGCTGTTTTAGATACATCTGATTCTTTGATTTTCAGTTGGTGGTACCCGGATCTGAGATCAATCTTAGAGAATACTCCTGCTCCCTTCAATTGATCAAACAAATCATCAATTCTAGGTAGTGGGTATTTATTTTTAATTGTCACCTTGTTCAATTGTCGGTAATCAATACATAACCGAAGGGTGCCATCCTTCTTTTTCACAAACAACACCGGAGCACCCCATGGTGACACACTGGGCCTTATGAACCCTTTGTCGAGCAATTCCTGCAATTGAACCTTTAACTCTCTCAATTCTGCAGGTGCCATTCTATAAGGAGTAATTGATATCGGGGCTGTACCAGGAATCACATCAATAGCAAATTCTATCTCCCTATCTGGTGGTAACCCCTGCAAATCTTCAGGAAATACATCTGAAAACTCACACACTGTAAGGATGTCCTTGAGTTCTGGGCTCCCCTTCCTGGTATCTATCACATGGGCCAAATATGCCTCACATCCCTTCCTAATATATTTTCGAGCTTTTAATGCTGAAATAACACTGGTCAAACATGTTTGGCCTACAGCTTGAATGATGGTGTCATCTTGCCCGGGAATTTTAAGTACAACTTTTCTAGATCGGCAGTCGACTATAGCTCCATGCTTTGTCAACCAATCCATACCCAGAATAGCATCAAATTCATGAAAAGGTAGTTCTATTAAGTCTGCTGGAAATTCTCTACCCTGAATAATTATTGAACTGTTTCTATAAATCTTATTCACTTTCACACTATGTCCCAATGGATTGGTCACAATTATCTCATATTCTAAGGTCTCAGGTATCATGTTCCCTTGTCTAAGTGCAGCTGTACTTATGTATGAATGCGTGGAACCAGGATCTATCAAAGCATGTAAATCAAAATCAAATAAAGATAATTTACCAACTATGACGTCTGGTGCATCCTGGTCTTCACGAGCTCTCATCACATATGCCCGAGCTGGGGTCCTACTACCTCCGGGTCTGTCAACTGTCTCTGATATCCCCTGACTCTGTTCGATACGACCACCTCTAAACTGGCTTCGACCTCTACCACGGCTCTGTACCAGTGTCATAGTCTGTGCTGGTGCCATACTACCTGTACCGAGTCTGGGACAATCTTTTTTCATATGGTCAGTAGCTCCACATCTCATACATGCCCCAGTTAACCACCAACACTCTCCTGTATGAGCTTTACCACAATGCTGACACAAAGTCGGAGCTGGTCTCTTGGGAAATGATGCTGGTGAACTAGCAGATGATGCCACATATCTAAATTGCTGACCTCGCCTATCAGAAAATGTCTGTCTAGCCACCCTTGACTGAAATGGTCTGGGTACTATTCGTCCTTTCCTACCTGATGTCTGGGCCACACTAGCTGTTGACTTCTTATAATGCTCTTCTGTCTTCAGCTTTTTCCTTCTTTCAACACTAATAGCAGAGGACACTAGCGTAGCAAAATCTGTATGCTGGTGGGAAGCCACTAAATACCCAATCTCCTCATTGAGACCGTCTTCAAATCTACGACATTTATCAGCTTCATCTCCAATAATCCCAGTAGCATACTTGCTCAACCTGGTGAACTCCATCTCATACTCAGCTACTGTCATACCCCTCTGCCTCAAATTCAGGAATTCTCGCTTTTTCTCATCAATATAGATTCTTGGCACGTATTTCTTTTTAAACTCTGTCACAAAGAAATCCCATGTCTGAGGGGTCGGAGTCTGAAGTTTTGCTAATAACAATTTCCACCAGTCATAGGCATGCTCCTGAAGGAGAGATACTGCATATCTAACCTTGTACTCCTCTGGACATTGCAGCTCTTCAAAAACCCTTTCTGTCTTTTCCAACCAAAATTCTCCTGCTGCTGGGTCATCCTCTTTCTTACCCATAAAATCTGTAGCCCCGTATTTTCTTAATTTATCAATCTGGGGTTTCGGTTGAGGTGGGGGAGGTGGTGGAGCTGGTGGAGCCGGTGGCGGCACAACTTGTGCTATCTGCTGTAACAAAGTAGCCATTTGTTGCATAAGGGGTACCTGACCCGCGTTAACCTGTTCTTCAGCATGTTGTGGAGCTATAACGCTAGGCTCTGAGGCTCTAATTGATGCTGACTGTCTATGAGCAGCCGAGTCAGCTATACTATCACCCTCCTGTTCTTCACGATTTTGTCTTGATTCCGAATCCATTAAAACCTATATTGTCAGAAGAAGGGTCCCTTATTAGAATATAGCAGCTTAAAAACAATGCAAATGCTAAAAACATGCATTTATCTTCCCATACCCACTAAGTAAGAACCATCTAAACCTATGGCTCTGATACCAAAACTTGTAACACCCCCTTACCCCACTATAGTTCAGCAAGGTAAGTGAGTATTACCCGTCTTACTGTTTTATAAAATTAATGAAGTGAAGTAAACTTTTTTTTTTTTTTTGAAAATTTTGTAGACATTGAAATAAAATTATTACAAGCATAATACTCAAAATCTTATTTATTTATAAAATATATTAATTTACACTCAAACTATGTCCTTTTACATAGTAACTCACATATTTAATACACATTATATGAAATAAAAACAATACTTTAATTTACAAAGTTTTTTAACAAAATATACCAAAAAAGAAAACCCAGGGCTTTTTGCTGCTTCCCTCCGAATACCCTTCTTCTTCTCACAGACTATTTTCTACGGCTACCCTTTTAAACCTGCGCGAGAGGAAACCACCCGCGCTAAGCTACTAGCTTAGTGGTGCTTCAATGATAAAAATTTTACATACATATATATTTTCTCACATATTAATTAACCATTTAATAAATAATGCATAAAATAAAAATTTTTATAAAATCAAATAAATTTCATTCAACATGTAATAGTAACAAATTTAATTCATGTAACACTTATCAAAATCACATACTTCAATATTAGTATTATTATTATTATTTTTTTTTGTGCCCATAACACCTATAACTGAACTATCTAATAGGAATAACGGGGTTGCCATTCTCGGCTTTCATAATGTAGCGCCAAGCGCTTTTATAATAATGCCATTACTGGCTTTTGTTGCCATTACCGGCTTAATAATTTTGCGCCGAACGCATTTATCAATTGCCATTACCGGCTTTCATATTTGGCACCGAGTGCCTAAATTCCCCTGATTGGCATGCCAAACTATTCCCTATTCTAGTTCTAGACTAGGTGTTTTTGGGCTTAACTATTTTTATATTAATTCACAATATTTTCAACTATCATAAGTATGCTTGTTTATTTTTGTTCTATATTCCCATTATTATTACAATAAAATCTCATATATAAATAATCTGTTAAACATTGATAATTACCATCAAAGTAAATATTTGCATTAATTATTACATATAATTAACATACCACATGCATAAGTCCAACACTTCACGTTTTATACCTATGGCAGAATTTGGACCTGTTTTTGGGCTTCATTTTTAGCCTATTTATAATTAGAATTTGGAGTTATGGCCTTCTAAAAATTTTTATCTTATTGTCTTATCTTTCAGATGCATCAAAAATCAAGTAACTCCCAATTTTATATCAAAAGTTATGATTAATTCACTACTGCATCATCACAGAATTTTCTGCCCAGAATTTTTCTGGACAGATTCTAGGTTTAAACTTCGTGCATTTAACTGGGAAAATCTAGACATAATTAGATATTATAGTCTAAATAAAAATTAAAGCCTTGTGTCTTAGCTTTCATTTCCAACAAAGAACATATAAAACCGAGTTCCATAACTCAAGTTATCATCAAAATAGACAGAGCTGTTCCTGGAATTCTGTACCCGAGCCATCAATTGGCATCAATCCATATTTCAACCACATTCATCATTTGCAACCATTTTAATACTAAAATTTCCAGAATTACAAATACATTCATATGTCTCAATTATTTCACACCATTTGGTCCCATTGCCATATATAATATCAAAAGTCACAACAAATCACATAACATCTCAAAAACACAAACATAACAAACCTTAATATATATTTCCATACTTATTAACAACATGCAAAATTTTTATCAATGAAGCACATACCTAATCAGCCTTGGTTCTTCCTTTAAACCTTCTTTTCCTTCCCTTATTAGCTAGCTTTCTCCTTGCCTTTGTCACCCTCTTGAGGGCCTCTCACTTGTTCACTTATTTTTCCTACACAATTATACCACATCTCAATTCCAACATCCAATTTCAATGTTTTTCATGTCTACATAATATTCTAATGCTCCTAATATGATTTACACCTTAATTGAGCTAAAATGTACTAAGGTTAAACTTCCTTCTTCATATGTCATGGCTGCCCAAAAACCATATCCTAGTTACCAATTCATTTTCTTCAATTCAACACTCAAATCATATTTTCCTTATCACCAATTCTTGTGTTTCCATATTAATTTCAATTTTCCCTAATTTCTTTAATTATGGCAGCCCCTTATTCAATCATTAACATCATATTTTCTTTAGTTTTTAAGCAATAAAACAATTATCTAACATAAAATATCATCAAGTCAAAGTCCAATTACAGCTTCATCAACTAAACACAAACTTAATTTTTCTAAGTTCTATCTTGCAACCAATCCTAAATCTATCAAACCTAATCACATCTATCATCATCATGGGTCTCAAATAGAAGGAAAAAGGTTAAATTTAAGAATAATAAACTCACCTTAAGAGTTCTCCAAGGTGGGCCGAAATTCCCCTACTCTTCTCCCTTTTTCTTCTTCTTTCTTCATTCCTTCTTGCTCCTTTGGTACCTTTAATGGTAAGAACTCCTTAATTCCGATTTTTCCTCTCTCCTCTCTCAAAACTAATTTCTTTTCATTATTAGCTTTCTGGAAATTGAAAGAAAGATGGAGGTTTAAGAGAATGGAGGTGGACGGCAACAAGAATGGGAAAAGGAAAAAGAAGACTTAGATATTTTGGTGGAAGAATAAAGAATTCCTCATTTTTTTTTTAGGTGAGTATTTGGTGGATCCATGCCTATATTAAGCTCTTCATCCATTGGTCCAAAATATAAATTAATTTTAATGAAATTTTAAACTTTAAGAAATTTTTTTATTTGCCACATCTTTCTCCATATTCACATTTTTTTCCCAAACAATTGCCATAATACCGATTTTGTCCATAGGAAGTTTTATTTTTTTCTAATTCTACCCCAAAACTTTTTAATTCCAAAATAATAATACCCTTAATTATTTTCTCTTATTATTAGTCATTTTTTTTTTGGGTTTAAATTTAGACTCTGATTGAACCGGTGGACCCCACTACGGTCACGCGCAATCGGAGCCTAAATCACTGAATGTTACAGAGGATATCTTCCTATTGTTGAAAAGTGAGATAGTAGTCCCACCATATTTTAAGCTGGCCAGAAAATCTAGCTACGAGAAGTTCAACAATAGTTCTATCCTGATTTCCTATTTCAGTTTTATAAATAGTGGCAGCCATAGTCATTTGTTATAAAAGACTTAGAATACCATACTCAATTATTCCATCTATGTTCCAATTAACCAGGATTGTTCTTCTGGCTTAACTATACCTAAGTCTAGTGATGGAGTCATTTGTAAAGGTTGGACTTGTGAGGATTGTCGCCAAGTCATTTTGTTGATTTCAAGTGTGGATTCTTGAAACTGTTCTAAAGCTTCACTGATATCTAAATGTAACACCCCCTCACCCCAGCAACACGTGCCTAGATAAGGGAGTGTTATGTTGACTTCATCGATTAAAATATCACTCTTAAATTATGTATAAATGAAAATCACTAGTATATTTTTTTTCTTTATGTACTATTTATTTACTTTGCAGTGTAACAGAAATCATAACATGAAAGATAAAATACATTTTTATATAATAATCTGTTCTTCACAAAACATGCTATTTATTTATAACTACTATAAAATAAAATTCAAAAGATAATATACAAAAGTTGTGTGACCCATGGTAGTTGAAATAGGATGCTATACTGGATCAGGTCACCACTAACTTTATCTACTATCTTCTATTTATTCTTTACTATATCTGTGCAAGAGAAACTCTCACGCTAAGCTTTTGTCTTAGTGGTGCATATAAATAAGGCAATAAATTATTTTATGCAACATGCATTGCCATATATCAATTTATGCTCATATCATCTTTCCATGCAAATATACATCTCCTAATATTCTAGCATGCAAAAATATCAAATTATCCAGATCACAATTCATGGTTCTTTATTATTATATATATTTTTATTTTATTTTATTTTATTTTCAATCATTCTTTATAGCCCATATCACTCAATCATCTTTTTATCCATGTCATAATTCATAATTCCATTTTTATTTTCAATAATCCATTTGTTTTCCATAACTTCTTTATTTATGCCCAAAACACCTATGAACCACTAACTAGGATAACGGAGTTTCCATCTGGGCACCTAAAAGTGCCACCCGGGCAATATGATGTGCGCATATAAGTGTCATTACCGGCTTCAATAATAGTGTCATTACCGGATTCAATAATAGTGCCATTATAGGCTTCAATAATAGTGTCATTACCGGCTTCAATAATTGTGTCATTACTGACTTCATTAATCATACCATTAATGGTTTTCATTTTCACCATACTCCCTCTTGGCATGCCAAACTATCCCAAGTCTAGTTCTAGTTAGGTGTTCTAGGGCTTACACAATCTCATTAAAATTTATAGCAATTAAATTCACACTTTTCATGCATTGAAAGACTCTAAATAATCACATAATCACTCAATTAAAATAATATTTACATAATATAACAAGGTTCACATTATTTTACTCTTTAAATTCCACAACTCATATGCTACCCTGTCACTGGTAGATTTCGTTCTCTATTTTGGAGCTTAATTTTGTTCCTATTACAATATAAATTTAGTTACAAGGTCCTTTTAACAATTTTAGGTCTAGATCTTAGATTTAATATGCAACTTGAATCACTTAATTCTTAATTTTGTATCAAAAGATATGATAAAATGAATACTGACTGGTCACTAACAATTCTACCTAGAATTTTCTGGACAGATTCTAAGTCCGAACTTTATGAATTTTTCTGAACAATTACAGACATATTCAGGTTTTATGGTCTGAATTAAAGTTATAGCTCTATGTCTTATCTTTCACACCCAACAAAGAACATACCAAACCGAATTCCAAAAATTACATTATAACAGTTTAAGTAGTCATTGTTCATTGATTTACAGCAAAGAACACATATTTGAACTATATTCAATTTTTACCAAAATTTATCCTAAGTCTAGCAAACATGCATCCCAAGATTTTTATCACAAAATACTATTGATTTAGAATCATCAACATGCCAAATAATCAAATCATTAAAATAATAAAAATAATAAGTAATAAAAAAATAAAATAAAATAGGCTATTGCATTAGGTTATACACAAAACTCTCTTTTCTTTCTCTTTACTTTTCTTTCTCTTTTCCTTTGCTCCTTTGAGCTAAATCCTTGTCAATTTGAGTTCCAAATATTCATTAAAGTGATCATTAAAACTTCATAAACCCTAATACCTCTCTTTCTCTTTGCTCTCTTAAGCTTCCTTGAGCATGAAAATGAAATTTCCCATGCCTTTCTCTCTCTTTTTCACACTTTTTTCCACTAGAATCAAGCTTTGGCTATGGAGGAACTTGATAAAATGTGGGGCTGGTGTAGAGAACAAAAGTTTCTGGATGCTAAGTGATAAAAAAAGAAGTAATTAATGGCAAAAGACAAACTTAATTTAATAATGGGGACACCCAAGCATATGAATTAATTGTCTCATTCATGCATGTCAATTGTCCACTTAATGCATACCACTTGGTGTGGCAGCCCACTCCATGTGTTTAATGTCCCAATCATGCATTTAATTGATGGTTATCCCAATTAATCCTTCAATTTTCGATAAATTACAAATTGACCTCTAAACTTTTCAAAATTTGCGATTTAGTCCTTCATAGTAAAATAGTATCTTTAAATTTTTAAAAAACTTTATTAGATATTTCCACAATTATTTGCTATTATTTTAATTATTTTTCAGTAAAAATCCCAATTTAGACTCTGATCGAATCGTCGAGTCGATTTAACAACTTACATGACTACAGGTCTAAATTAGAGGATATGACGCAGAATCCTAATTTATGACATTTATTCTAAAGGTCAAAGTATCAGGGGAAACTTGGTTAGAATCTGTGGTGGACTAGAGCTGCTAGTATTAGGAGTATCAAGGGAAACTTAGTTGGAATCTGTAGGTGGACTAGAACTACTAGTATTATGAGTATAAAAGGCAACTTGGTTGGAATATATAGGTGGACTAAAACTACTAGTATTAGGACCAATACGACTTAACTAGCCTTGGATGGCTTTAATAAATTCAGTTCTATTGTCTTGAAAATTTTTAGTACTGGTTCTAGATATCTAAAAAGTTTTTAAAATGAGATTTTTCAATTTTGAATTATCATGAACGGTTTAGGGTTCGAAAGAGATTATAGGTTGTTTTCCTTTTTTTCTTCAATACGATCTAATTTTTTTATTGATGATATTGAGATGGGTATTTGAGAAATTATTTTGGGTAATGATATTTATGATGCTTACCTTATCATCACTACTAGGACTTTTTCAGAAGAGTGGCATTCACAACCTGACCATGGACATATATTTTTATACCTTGAAAAGGTGGATGCGTAGACTAAATTTTCTTAGAATCTATTATGGTTTCCCATTTAGGAGTTTTATTTCTAATTATGACTACATTAGAAGATGTGAAGGGATATTTTATGAAATTTTGAGAAGCATATATTTCAAATCAATCAAAAAACAGAATATGAATTTTATTTTCATAAACAAATTCATAAAACTTTTCCTGAATCTTTTTTATGGTATCTAGGAATTTTTTGAAAAACCACATTCTTTTTTCAAGATTATGTTTTCCATAAAAATCATCATGTTGGAATTTTTTTATCAATTTGAAATTTTTTTTAAATGATATTTAACTCAGGTGCTAAATTTTCAATAATGGTTGAAAAAGTTGGACTAGTAGGTTATTGGTCAGGTTCAGTTTTGCGGTTGAATAGAAGAGGTATCTTGGACTTGAGTTGAAGAACTCTTTGTCCTAGGACTGATATATATCAATCAAGGTATTTCTGAGGTGTAATCTACATTTCTTAAAGTGGTATTTCTAGGTATGTTTGATGTATAATATCTAGGCATTTTTCTAAATGGTATATTAATAACCGAAGGGATTTGTGAAACTTTTCCTAGATCTATAGTATCTAGGTAAAAGAATCATCCGAATATCTATTACTTATAGATCTCTTATTAAAAGGGAGCTTGACTCTTCCATTTTGGTATTGGGTATTAGGTTTTATGAGTTCAATAGGCTCAGGCGTGGTAATACCTTTTAAGACCCATTCTTGGGGAAGAGATATCTCTCCCAATACTCCTAGGTGTGACAACATTAGCTTTAGTAAGATGTATTTGTAAAAGAAGGGTTTCACCATTTTTACTGTGGAATCTAGTACCTATGTCAAAAGAAGACATTATAGTTTTATAGTGAATTTTAAAAACTAAAGCAATATGAATTGAACCATCAAGCATTTGATGATTATGAGTTTTAATTTGTAAAACTAGGGATTTTAAAATATTTTTATCATTTAAAGAAACAGAGAATGGGTAACAATGAAAAGAAATCGGACCCATACATAACATTGACTCTACATAACTTAAAAGGGAATCTTTAAAGTTTGTGAATTTGGCATCTTTAAGAACAACAAGAATATATGTATTCAAGCCTTCTTTAGTTAAGGGTTTTATTCCTACTTGGACTAAGCCAATATGGATGTATTTATATTTTTGATCTATAACTTTTTTCAAGGAATTTTGAGAAAGCAACTTGATAGTTTTAAAAGGTTTTGACAACTATATGTCATTTTCTTCAGCTTTGATTAAGAAATCTATTCTAAAAAACTAGTATTTAGAGGTTTTATAAATCTGATCTCTATTTACTTATGGTATTTTCCAATTATCTATTTCTTTTTCAAAATCTTCTATTATTATTTCTTCACTAGTTGCTATCTTCTTGGAATCATTGGACGAGGTGGAAGCAGAATTTGAAGAAATAGTTCTACAGAAAATAGTATCCATTTTATAAAGATTTTTATAAAGAAAATAAAAACTCTCTACAATCCTAAGCAATTCCAAGGTATTACGACATCTACACACAAAGACTTACTTTTCGGACCTTCCTAGGCAAGAAAACTCAAGAGATCTTAAGATCTAGACTCAAACCTTCATACAAAACAAAAAACAATCTTCTATAACACTATCCCTCTAAGCTCTGATGCCAAAGATGCCTAAAGATTACAAGGGATATAAACAACAAAGAAATAGAAAATAGAAGTAGAAGAAGAAATAGAAAATTATTAAATATTGAAAAAGTAAATAAATACAGAATATTAAATAATTAATGCATAAAATTAAAAGCAAAAATAAATAATGTAAATACATAAAATTAAATTAAAAATTAAAAGAAAAATGAAAACATGATTCTCAATTTATAAATTCACTTTAATCCAAATCCCTATAAGAAAATTCTATTTCTAATAATTCTTCTGATAATGAAGGTCATGATACTCAAAATCTTGAATCCCTTAAGGCAGGTTTGCCTAGACAATGAACCAAGAAAGGGGGGTTGAATTGGTTAGCAAATAAAAAATTGCTTAATTTTAAAGTGCGAAATAAATAAAATAGAGTAAGGAAAGACATATATTGCACACAAGATTTATAAAGGTTCGGGTATTAACAAACTCTACTCCTATCCCCAATTTCGATTGAGTGTTTTATTAACATTCTAAGTGTTACAATGGAGTTTTTCAAGCTCACTTCCAACTATGGTGTTTCTCTCAATAGCTAACACCTAATCCAGAAATTCCCTTGTGTTTTTCAATGTCTCACACAAAAACCAATTCCTTGTATTTTATGGCTCACACAATAAACATTTACAAGTGTTTCACTCTTAATCCAATATACCCAAGCTCACTCTTGAGTAATTGATTACAATGAAAACACTCACCAACCTATAATGCTCAAAAGTTATGTGCAATTAGGTTTTCATAAAGAATAGAGGTTTTGTTGAGAAAATAATTAATGCACAACGCTACAACAAGATTAAAGATGTAAAATAATTGTGTTATTCTTATTGGGATTCATAAATGACTTGCATTTATATTCCCTCTGCAAATTATAGTCATTTGGGTGCATTTAATGTGAAAATAGCCTATGAACCAACTCTTAATTTTGCATCTGACATGTTTCTCTATCCTCTTTCATGGGCGTGAATATATGTCACGTATGGCCGTGAAGCTCTCTGGAAAAATTGGAAGTGTTTAATCACGGGCATGACTAATACTTTCACAGGTGTGAATATTCTTCCAAGCCATGGTCCAAGTGGTGGCTCTAGCCATGAAGTTCTCTGGAAGAATTGGAAGTGTTTGATCACAAGCATAAATATTCTTCCAAGTCGTGAACCAAGTGGTGACTCTGGCCATGAAGCTCTCTAGAAGAATTGGAAGTGTTTGATCACGAGCATGAATATTCTTCCAGGCTGTGGTCCAAATGGTGACTCTGGTCGTGAAGCTCTCTAGAAGAATTTGACATGTTTGATCATTCACAATTGGTTTGATCCTTCATAGCCGTGAACTTTGAATGGTTGAGAGTTGGTGCTAAGTTATATTCACGGGCGTGACTTTGCTATTTCTTTTATTTTAATCTTCAAAAGTTGTCTTTCAATCTTGCATCATGTTCTAATGAAGGTATATCCTATTTAACACACTTAGAACACAAACATTGTCAAATACATTATTGCTATTTTATTTGTTATCATCAAAATGATGGAAATACCCCTTAAGGTTCAACAATCTCCCCTTTTTTTTGTGGTGACAAATAATCTAGCAATATGTGCTTTTGAGAAGTCTCCCCCTTAAAAGGTGCTTAAGAAAAATAATGAAGTGCAAGATTTGAAAGAAATATAGCAAAGGTATTTGCAAACTAATAAGGTATATCGTAAGTATATCTCATCAAATAAAACATGTATAACCAAGTGTATTCAAAGTATATGTGAGATATATGTTAAGTATATCTTACGCATTAAATAAAATGAGTTCAAATAAGGTTAAGTTGTAAAGTATATATGAGGTGGACGTGAGGTATAACTTATGGATATTTATCAATTAAAATAATGTTTACATATTTCATACTACACATTGCATATTGCATAATCATATTCATGTATAGATCACACTATGCTAGGTTCTCCCCCTTTTTTCATCAACAAAAACTTGAAACAACAATAAGATGATTGTATTAAAATTAAAGGAGAAGGATTACATTGAAATTAGAATGAATAAAGATAAAGTCCTATAACAGCAAAACCAAAGCTACTACAAGAAAATTAGGACTCTAGGTAGGCTTCAAGCCTGAACAATCATCCCTAAAGTGCGCTACCTCCACCTCTAGGCTATCCATACGAGACTCCATAAAGTCTTTGAGGTTTTCCAACCTCTCACCGATGGAAGCCTACACATGTCAAGGTGCGGTGCTATAAGATCAACAACATGCTATGCTAAAGTGGATGTTGTTCGGTTTTGAAGAATGAGTCGCATTCATAAACGCAGAGGAAAAATAAAATTTTCTAAATCTGAAACAAAAGATTATACTTGTGCCATTAAAACTAATTTATATAAATATAGAGGTTAGAAATTATACCTTGTAATTTCTTATTTGTTATTCAAATCTTTACTTTGTTGTGTAACGTCACACCTTATGCATTTGAGTATAACCTATCCAAATATCAAGTAATCATACATGGCATACTGGAAAGGTAAAATACCCTGTTAACAATAGTAGTAAAAATTTTTTTTTTCATATCATATCCTGTAAAATCAACTAATGAGTTTGCAAGTCTCATATCCTATAATTTTATTCAATGACTTGCAAGTCTCATATCCTGTAATATTATTCACTGACTTTGCAAACTTAACACTGAGGTTTTCACCACAATATAATATATCACATATATCAAAACATAAACTTTACACATAAGTATTTTCGAGTTGATTTCATTTATACATTTTTAAAACCCATTCCAAACTGACTGTACATATTCAACCATATAAATACAAAATGCAGATGACATATTTTTTTATGCTTGTGTGGAATGCAAGGAGAGAGAGTGATGAGGCTCGGCCAGTGACCTGTGCTCCATGTCTTTTATATGCTACTCAAAATGAGCTATCACTTTTCTTTACCTGAAAAATGATGCAAATTGATGAGTTGCGGCTCAGTGAGAATAACCATCCAATGAGCTCTAAAGTACCAAACAACTCATAGTAATAAATCACAATTCCTATATATACCATGTATTCCATTCCATTCATCAGTATCATATAAGTATCAATAAAGTTGAAACATATAATCATTACTCTTTATGTATGCAAATGCTTTGCTTATTTCATTTTGTTGTGACCAAGTTAAACAGACATTGCCCCGGGTTTCCATGTGAATATTTTCCATGTGAACATTTGCATTTGCATTTGCTAGCTAGCTTGATCATTTGATTCATTTGCACATTTGTTGGGCCATAGGCCTCTTCTTTTGCTTTACAATATCGATTAACTAGTCACAATGCCATTTTAGCCCATATGCATATGCACTTGTATTTAAGCATTCATCAACCATTGCATCTTTATCATATACAACATACATATATTCCATATATACCTCATATGTCAAGCATATACCTTGCTTATACTATACATATACCGTGTATATATATCACATTTGTCAAGCATATACCTCAAATATACCGCAAGTATACCATTTATGTGTACCACAATGTCACAAATTATCCATCATTACATTATCAAGGACCAATCATGACAATCACATAGCAAGCAACATTCATTTGCACTAAAAAATTCAATCGATAATTAGATTCATCGTTCTCCTTTGATTCCGACCCCTAACTTATTGTCTATCTGCTCCTTGTGGGTCTCCAATAAGTTGCGAGCCTAATATGAAAACATAATCGATTAACTCATGATTAGGGAGACTTAATGTGGCTTAAACAAATTAATATGCATTGTTCATGTCAATAGTTAAGATTTTTCCTATGAGGTAGTGTGACCTTATGGGACTGTTTAGCCTATAATGTTTTCTATAATTGACCAATTAATCTGATTCTTGTTCCTAATTACAAATAACATATAATTAGAGAACATATTCAAATTTTAGACCAATTGGATCATTGTACAATATTTGGTGGAATTTCAAAGAGTGTTCTATTTTTTGCCTTATTTTCTGCCTTTAGGCAGTTTCAGGGTACTCATTTGGGTTCATCATAACTTATAATATATAAGTCCTATTTTAATGAACCTTTACAGAAACTTATATGGGTGGATTTGGAACATGTTTCATGTTTACAACTTTTACCAATTATGTCTCTATGGGCTTCTAATTATACCAAACATTTTACTGGTCCAGAATAGAATTGACTTCTGGACCAGTATGGCTTACAAAGGCCATAACTTAGTCTATACATAACCAATGAAGTTTCCATTAGTACCAAATTTAGATAGGACATATACCTATAACTATCATGTTTTGATCATTTATAGAATCTAGTTCTAACAAGCTCAAATTAGCCAAACAAGTTACTGTATCTGCCCAGGGCACTCAATAGGCAGTTCAAACTATGGAACAGTCATGGTTCCATTCACCATAACTCCACATTTACAAGACCTATGAATCTGAATTTTGGTAGACAGATAAAAAACACATATACCTACAACTTTTATGTTTTGAGAGACTTCCAATAATGGCTTTAACATATTCGAAATCAAACCACACAGTAGCTTACTTGGTTAGGGTTCACACCCTGACCAGTTTCAGTACGAAGAGCATATCACTCCTTATACATAACATCTTGAAACAATGTTTACATATACACAAATATAAGACATAAAGGAACAACTATTGTGTTTTACACATTTCCAGAATCAATTTCTATTAACATCAAAATCGGGGTGCAATTCAGTGCCTAATATTGAACCTAAGCAACTCAAATCAACCCTATATCAATAAGAATTGATTACTTACCAAGAACGAACTTGCAAGGGATAAATTTGGTGCAAATACTAGGTGAAACAAGGAAGAATTGAGTTCTGGAATGGAGAAAGATGAAGAAGAAAACGGGGCTGAAGTGAGGAGGCAGAAATGGGGAAGAAAGATGAAGATAAAGCCAACTTGTTTTTTGTCCTTTTCTCTTTTTCTCTTTTTCTCTTTTTCTCTTTTTCTTTTCTCTTTTCTCTTCTCATTTCTCATTTCTCTTCTCTTCTATTTCTCTTTTGTTTCATTTTCATTTCATTTTATATTGTTATTATTATTATTTCCATATATTTATAATTCCACTAATTCACACAATGATACAACTTAATCATTTGACCCGATTTAACTAAATTAACAATGTAATTGTTTACTAATCTTAATCTAATCATTTTGCTTACTTTAATTTAGACACCTTATTCAATTCATTTCTAATACTTTGTTATCCTCATTTAGGTTATAATTACACATGTGCGATTCGATACAAGTGCCAAATACTAGGACACGTAGCTAGTGTGTGTCATAAACTTGTTCCTACGAAAATACGTATGAAATGCACGTGTTCAATTGAATTGTATGCAAGATGCTTATGTTCGATGAAATGCATGTGGGGAAGGTCAAGGATGTTACATGTTGGGTTGTAGTAAACCATAACAATCCACATTAGGATGTCTCTAATGATAATCCACATGAAGAATGAAGAATAAACTATCAAAAGAAATGGTTTGAACAAATTCAAAGTGCTAGCTTTAAAAGTGTTTTTGAGAAATTTTATTGTGTCTTAAAAATTTTATTGGCCAATGAGAAGCACCAGCATGTGTGCTGGGCCTGCTATGGGTTATTGCTGGGCAGCCCAGCTAGCCCACTAGGCAGGCCAGTAGCTTGCCTAACCCGTGCAGGCCCGTGACCCTCCCGAACGATTTTTTCATGCGATCTCATCGCGATCCATCCTGAAATAATTCTCTCATATTTTGGATCCCATCCATGACCATTTTTCTCATTCTCCATATCTTCAATGCATGTGACCCATTAGGTTCCCGGTTATGTTGGCCACTTAAATTAACAATTAATTTAAGCAAGTCATGAGCGGTATCTAGCAATACATCATGACCACCAATTGACTGGAAAGTTAGTGGTTTGACTACGAACCTTTCCATAGACAATTTTCGTGCAATTATTCTTTTGACCATTCTATACCCCATTTCGTTCAGAGTATGGACATGTGTTAACTCCCACTAGACTGAATACATCACGTCTAGTCCAAGTATGATAGTTCTTGTCCCTGAGGCTCATTACTCTATTAGATATGTCATTGAAGACTGTCTTTATGATATTTCCACTCTGGCCAAACATTCCCGAGTAATGACCACGACAAGAGGCCATAGGTATACACTCCTTCTATCAGGAGTGGTGAATCATTTGTTAGTTACCCAATTACCTTCGAATACTTCAAACTATATCCAATCACCACCCTATGAGCAACCTCCCTAAGGCAACAAGGAATAGTGTCAAAATACAGAATCAGTATCTAAGATATCCTTAAGTACCTCAAATCTAAGAATACTTGCACCATTGCTATGATGAGATTATCATTGACATTTGAATAGATTATCCATATGATGGTCTCATAGGTGGTCATCCAATGTACTTAGCTGCACTAAGTAAACATCCACATGTTAACTCTAATCATCTCATGTTTACAGATTATGAGATCTACTACTCGATCCAATCAAGGAGTGTAACATGTCCTAGTCTATCTTGATTAACAATTTCCCATCTCATTAATCCTATGACTAGGGATAATTTGGATACTAACATAATTAAACATGATAAGAATCTCAATATCATGATCTCATTATGATATCCTTTATGCTATGTTATGTATCAAGGACTTCATTAATTGATTTAAGATCACTATCAATTCATATATCAAACGAACATCAAATTAATGAAAAAACATTTTATTAATCACATAAATTTGTACAATAAGTGCTAAAGGTGATTTCCTTCAGAGTACTCCTCTAACAGATGTGGTAGAGGCCAATGATTGACCAACATCCTTAGCTACCACTGGTGTCGATGTCTCATCACGGGCTCGCTTCCGTTGCTAGATTGCCTGGAGGCCAGCTTTGAAAGCATCAAAGTTATTGTCCTCCAAATCAATTTCACCAACCGGAGTGGTGAAACAGTAGTAGGCATTTCCTTCATGGATTATACGGACAGTTGCTCCCATCTTTATAAAGGACTCGACATCTAGTCGATCTTGTGGATGTGCTGGAATGAAAGTGTAGATGTGTTCGTTGAGTTTTAAATAACTTAGCTCAGTGGCAAGGTGAGTCACATATCTGCCAATCAAAATATCTTCTAATGGCTTCATTGCTATGGAAAGGAGGTGATTTGCAAACCATCGTGACAAGGCTACGGATAGTCCTCTAAATGCCACTTCCAATAAAAAGAGCTCGGATTTTTTAATTGCCCTATTACTATCTTCTCAAGCAAATATACTATAGGTGAGTAACCTATGTATATACTTATGCACAGGAGATTAAAGGTGGGTGCTCTTTGTCTTTTTCACATCCCAACTGCATTCCGAGCCAAATTGTGTCCAAGCTGGAGGAGCATAGAATTCGACTTCACTCTCGTTGAGGATGCCATCGGAAGGGTGTTTGAAAATGGTGGCAAATTCCGCTGCAGTAAGAGTGCTAGGATGCTTGCATAACTGGAATTTAACAGTTTCGGTGGGTGAAACCTGCAACGTGCTAAGGAATGGGCTCTCTTAGCATTGGACGATATATGCCCACGATCTCTCTGAGATGACAAGCCTGTAATTGTTCAATCATGCTAGTTTCAAGACCAAGTGCTTTGATACAACTTCACTCAAAGGATCATAATGAGAGTAGAGGTTGCTTTTTGAGAACGACATAGCGCAGATGGCAATGGTCCAAAATGACGTTAAGTAGGTAATCGATGTGGCATTTTGAAGCATGTAATTCTTCCTAGTGGCTTTTGAAGAACTAGATTCCATTTTGATAGCTTTGAACAAAGGAAAATAAGAAATTTGCAAAATAAAGGTTGAAATCCTGGAGAAAACTTGTGATTTTTTGAAGAAAAAGAGTTTTATGATGGTTTTATAGAGGGAAAAGTAAGTGAGGAGGCCGGAATTTGTGAGAAATAATGAATGGGAGTTTTAAATGAGAGAATTTGTAGAGATGGAAATGAGAAAAGATAGAAATTTTCATTTTATAGAGTTTTAAGAGGGTTTTATAGAGGGAAAAGTAAGTGAGGAGGCCACAATTTGTGAGAAATAATGAATGAGATTTTTAAATGAGAGAATTTGTAGAGATGTAAATGAGAAAAGATAGAAATTTTCATTTTATAGTCGATAGCTTCACGGCCGTGAATAACTAGTCATGGGCGTGAATCATCATGGTCACAGTTTGTTGAAAGGGCGCTCTAGCCATGAAGAAGAAGATGAATCAAGTCAAGGTTGTGACATTAATCAGTCATAGGCATGAAGAAGGCTTTTCATAGGAGTGACAAATATTGTCACGGGCGTGAAGCTTAGTCTTCACTACTTCTACCCGTGAGGCAAGGCGTGAAACAAAGCTTGAACGGTTCTGGAATTTTTTGTTGTCTTTGTTCATGGCCATGAATATATGTCACGGGCATGAACAAAGCTTTTCACGGGTGTGACAAATAGAGTAACAGGCGTGAAACTTAGTTTTCACTACTTCTACCCATGAAGCAAGTCATGAAACACGGCGTGAAAGCTACTGGAATAGTTTACCATCTTTGTTCACGGCCATGAATATATGTCATGGGCGTGAACCACCTAAAATCTTCAAAAAAATAAAACTAAGTCTAAAATGAGACTAGAAGATTTCTAAAAGGGTTATATGCTTAAAACACATATTTATATTATGTTAACCACTTCATACCATAAAAATAGTCAAGCAAAATGCATCATATGAAGGAATTAACATTCAAGGTTCACACTACATACAATTGGCATAAAATAATTAAGACAAAGTTGATCCATCAAGCATACCAAGCTCTCTTCTTATAAAACAAAAACTTTCTTCATTAAGAGGTTTGGTAAAAATATCTGCCAATTGATTATTTGTATCAATAAATTCTAACACAACATCTCCATATTGAACATGTTCCCTAAGAAAATGATGTTTAATGTCAATATGCTTACTTCTAGAGTATTGAATGGGATTCTTAGATAGATTGATAGCACTAGTGTTGTCACATTTGATGGGTATATGATCCAAACTATGACCATAATCCTTAAGTTGTTGTATCATCCATAGGATTTGAGTGCAACAACACCCTACTGCCACATATTATGCTTTAGCAGTAGATAAGGCAATTGAAACTTGTTTCTTGCTAAACCAAGAAACTAGGCATTCACCAATAAATTGACAAGTGTCTAATGTACTTTTTCTATATAAAAGACTACCGGCATAATCTGCATCAGAATATCCTATGATATGGAAAGATAAGTTTATAGGATACCATAAGCCTAGATGTAATGTGCCATGGCAGATATTTTAAAATCCTTTTTACAGCATTCAAATGTGATTCTTTAGGACATGATTGAAATCTAGCATATAAGCATACATTATACATTATATCATGCCTAGAGGTGTAAGGTATAAAAGTGATCCGATCATACCTTTATAGAGCTTTTCATTTAGGCTCTTCCCTTTCCCATCTTTGTCCAATTTTGTTGACGTGCTCATAGGAGTCTTAGCATTTTTGCATCCTTCCATTCTAAATTTCTTAATTAACTCTTTGGTGTACTTGGATTGGTTTATGAATATGCCTTCATTGCTTTGCTTGATTTGTGGACCAAGAAAGAACTTAAGTTCGCCCATCATTTCAAATTCCCTAGTCATACACTTAACAAATTCTTGGAAAAGCAATTCATTAGTAGACCCAAATATGATATCATCAACATAAATTTGAAAAATTAAAATGTCATGCTTATGTTTTTTAATAAACAAGGTTGTATCAACATGTCCTTTTGAAAAATTATTTTCTAAAAAAAAAGAACATAGTCTTTCATACCAAGCTCTTGGAGCTTGTTTTAATCTATTCAAGGCTTTTAAAAGTTTAAAAACATGATTAGGCAAATTATGGCTTTCAAAACCCGGAGGTTGTTCTACATAAACTTCCTCTTCTAGGACCATTTAAGAAAGAACTTTTGACATTCATTTGAAAACGTTTAAAATTCATATGGCATGCAAATGCTAAAAGTATTCTTATGGCTTCTAATCTAGCTATCGGAACATAGGTTTCATCATAATCTATACCTTCTTGATTATAACCTTTGGCAACTAACCTAGCTTTATTTTTGTAATTGAGCCTTGTTCATCTAACTTATTTCTAAACACCCATTTACTACCAATGATTTGATGGTCTTTGGGTCTAAGAACCAAGGTCCATACCTTACTTCTCTCGAATTGGTTGAGTTCCTCTTGCATAGCAATGACCCAACTTTCATCATTAAGAGCCTCATCAATATTCTTGGGCTCAATTTGAGAGACAAAAGCAAGGTTAGAAGTAATGAGTTTGAGATGAGATCTAGTACTTACACCCTTAGTAGGATCACCAATGATTTATTCCTTAGGGTGATTCTTTATCATTTTCCATTCCTTTGGAAGCTTTTGGTTGTCTTGCTCTTGAGCTTGAGGTAGAGAGACATCTTGTTGTTGTTTCTCTTGATAATCATCATCTTTCTCATGATCAAGATCAAGCTTCTCCATTGTACCTACAATGTCATTAAGAACACTACCTTTCATAAGATCAAGCTTACTAGATTCATCAAAAACAACATGCATAGACTCTTCAACATCTAAAGAACTTTTATTAAAGACTCTATAAGCTTTGCTAGTTGGAAAGTATCCTAAAAAGATACCTTTATCGGACTTAGAGGCAAAATTTCCAAGGTTTTCCTTGGTGTTTAATATAAAAAACTTGAATCCAAATACTCTAAAGTAAGATATCATGGTTTTTCTTCCATTCCATAGCTCAAAAGAAGTTTTGTTTAAAAATGGTCTTTAGTAAGTACTTAGTAATAGAGGTTTAAAGGTACTTACTACATTTTTGGATTTGAAGGATGACTTATGTTGTTTTCCTATTTAGCAAGGTTCACATGTCTTATCCTTTTCAAATTTGACTTTTGGAAGTCCACTTACTAGCTCTCCTTTGCTAAGGCTTTGAATTAATTCCATGCTTGCGTGACCAAGCCTTCTATGCCATAGCCAAGATTCATCACTAATAGCCATAAGACACTTAGAGGAAAGGTTAGATATTTTGTGTAAGTCTATTGTGTAAGTGTTGACATCTCTATGTCCCTTGAATATCTTTTAGCCACTTAAAGAGGTTACAAGACATTCATTTGAGGTAAAGATAACTTGGTTTCCCTTATCATATAATTGACTTACACTTAACAAATTATGTTTCAAACCATCAACAAGCAAAACATCTTCAATAAAAGTAGTATTATTAATACCAATAGAGCCAATGCCAATTACCTTACCCTTAGAATTGTTCCCAAAGGTTACCTTACCACTATCAATTCTTTTGATGTGATTAAAGAGTTCTTTGTTTCTGGTCATATGCCTTAAGCATCCACTATCCACAAGCCAAGCATTTTCCTTTATAGTGGACTTGAGGCATACCTATAAAACCATAATTCAAGTTTGGTTTTTAGGTACCCAAACTAACTTGGGTCCTCGGGGGTTAGCACTTGAAGGTTCCCAATGAGCCTTCCTTATCCAACAATGCTTATTGATATGACCATTTCATGCAATAATAGCATTGTTTAGTTCTATATATGTTTTTCAGTTTTGACATCCTTTTAGGTTTTAACATCTTTTGGGAATGAGTTTGTGTGCAATGACATATACATGCATGATGAACAGGTGTTTTCCTAGGTGTATGCCTTTTATACATAAAAGCATGTTTGGCCTTTTGAGGTTTCCCTCTTAAGCC
Organism: Triadica sebifera; assembly: GCA_023653625.1. NCBI lineage: Eukaryota > Viridiplantae > Streptophyta > Magnoliopsida > Malpighiales > Euphorbiaceae > Triadica > Triadica sebifera. Next base: position 18,673,511 of record CM042898.1, on the reverse strand, counting down.
AAGTGACCATTGACTATTCTTCTTTTGAATAGAGGGTTTTGTGTGTGTTATGCTCTTAGCCCTTGGGGTTATTACCTCAATTATGGAGGTTTGTGGTGCACTAGACTTAACAAATGTAGTCTTGTGAGATGAAGATGATGTTTCATTAAATCCTACACCATGTCTTATTAAAGGTGGTCTTTGAGAAACTATGATAGTATCTAAACTCTCTTTCCCTTTATGAAACCTTGAAATTGAGTTTCTAAACTCCTCAACTTTATTTTTCAAGATATTGTTCTCTTTAAGCAAAGATTTAGTTGAAGGTCTAGAGGAGTACTCATCTAATGATTTTTGAATACTTTCATTAGAAGTTATAAAAACAAAATTCTCTTTTTGTAAAATTTACATTTTATTTTTCAAATCTAAAATATTATTTTTATAAGTTTTAAATCTACTTCTATATTTTTCTAATTCTAGGTTCAATACTTCTATTAAATCTGCTCATCACCATCATCTTCACTATTACTATTATTATCACTACTATTATCATTAAAAGAGTATGAGTAAGAAGTGATCTTCTAAAGCCATGAAGCATAGTTGACCTCTTCATCTTCATTATCATCTTTTTCTCTTAAAGAGTTTTTGTCATCCCATGTGGTTTTGTAATCTTTCTCCCCATCATCTTTTTGAAATCTTTTCTTGTGTTTCTTGAGCTTTGCAAATTCTAGTTTGATATGTCCTTTCTTTTTGCATTCATAACACTTTACCTCCTCTTTATTTCTTTGAAAGTCATTTGAGGAGTGTTTAAAGGTTCTTTGTTTGGAGTTTCAAGAATTGCCAAGTCTTTTTTCAATTATTCTTTTTATTCTTCTTGAGAGCATGGCAATGTCCTCATTTTCATCATCACTCTTCTCTTCATCATCTTCAATTACCTCTTGAGATTTTGAAGTAGAGACTTTGAGTGCTAGAGGCTTTCTCTTTCTAGTTCGGCTTCAAGTTCTCTATCTCTTTTTACCACCATTTCATGCGTTAGAAGTTTGCCAATAAGCACATCAGTAGGCATAATGCTCATGTCTTCATTGGCTTCTTCTATACCCATAACTCTTGAACCATAGTTTTTAAGAGGAAGACTTCTTAATATTTTGTTGTTCACATCTTCCAAACTCAAATGCTTTTCAAGCGTTCTCATGCCATTGATGATGGCTAGAACACAGTTCATCATGTCGGTGATGGATTCATTGGATTTCATTTTGAACGAGTTCATATTCTGAAGTGAGAAGTTAAATCTTCTTGGATTTTACTTGTTTGGTTCCTTCATGATAATTCTCCAATATTTTCCATATGCTATATGTGGTAGGCAAATGTTGGATTCTGCCACATTCTTCAATAGATAGAGAGCTTGTGAGGATTGTCATTTCCTTTTTGTTTTTGAAGTTAGCTCTTCATTGAGGCTCTGTCCAATCATCTCTTAAAAGAATTTTTTCTTCATCATCAACTCCTCTCTCAGTTAGTGGCGTCCATTCTTTCCAAACACTACCCCATACTTTAATTTTTTCATTATTGTGATATGTCTCCATTCGGAATTTTCAATGAGCGTACTTCGCTCCATCAAAGTAAGGCTTGAGACTTTGAAATCTTTCAATGGTCATTTCTTGATCTTTGCTAGCACTTATTAGGCTTTGTTGCTAGACAAGCTCTAATACAAATTGTTGCCCAGACAATGAACCAAGAAGAGGGGGTTGAATTGGTTAGCAAATAAAAAATTGCTTAATTTTAAAGAAATGAATAAATAAAATAGAGTAAGGAATGAGAGATATCACACACGATTTATAGAGGTTCAGGTATTAACAAATCCTACTCCTCTCCCCAATCTCGATTGGGTGTTTCACTAACACTCTAAGGCTTACAGTGGAGTTTTTCAAGCTCAATCCCAACTATGGTGTTTCTATCATGCTAACACCTAACCCAAAAATTCCCTTGTGTTTTTCAATGGCTCATACAAAAACCAATTCCTTGTGTTTTATGGCTCACACAATAAACCCTTATAAGTGTTTCACTCTTAACCCAATATACCCATGCTCACTCTTGAGTAATTGATTACAATGAAAATACTCACCAACCTATAATGCTCAGAAGTTATGAGCAATTAGGTTTTTATAAAGAATAGAGATTTTGTTGAGAAAATAATTAATGCACAAGGCTACAATAAGATTAAAGATATAAAATAATTGTGTTCTTCTTGTTGGGATTCATAAATGACTTGCATTTACATTCCCTCTGTGAATTATAGCCGTTTGGATGCATTTAATGTGCAAATAGTCGTTGAACCAACTCTTAATTTTGCGTCCCTCTTTCATAGGCTTGAATATATGTGTCACGGTTATGAATGTTCTTCCAAGCAGTGGTCCAAGTGGTGACTCTGACCATAAAGCTATCTAGAAGAATTAGAAGTGTTTGATCACGAGCGTGACTAATACTTTCACGGGCGTGAATATTTTTTCCAGCCGTGGTCCAAGTGGTGACTCTAGCCATGAAGCTCTCTGGAAGAATTGGAAGTGTTTGATCACAGGCGTGACTAATACTTTCACGGGTATGAATATTCTTCCAAGCTGTGGTCCAAGTGATGACTATGGCCGTGAAGCTCTATGGAAGAATTTGACATATTTGATCATTCACAGTTGGCTCGATCCTTTATGGTCGTGAACTTTGAATAGTGGAGAGTTGGCGCTAAGCTATATTCACGGGCGTGACATTAGTAGTCACTTGCGTGACTTTGCTATTTCTTTGATTTTAATATTCAAAAGTTATCTTTCAATCTTGCATCATGTTCTAATCAAGATATATCATGTTTAACACACTTATAACACAAACATTGTCAAATACATTATTGATATTTTATTTGTTATCATCAAAATAACGAAAATACCCCTCAAGGCTCAACAGCATGTCCAGAAGATTTTCTTTTTGTTTTAAGAGAAATTACTTCAAAAAAATATTATATAAAAATTACTCTTGTTCTTTCAGAAAATTTCCGAATTAATACCATTGTATTATTTGATACTGGTATTGATTTAAATTGCATTCAAATCAGTTTAATATCAAAAAGTTTTCATGAAAAAACTCATGTAAAACTTTATTCTGCACAAATTCCAAATTAAAGGTAAATTCCATGACTGATGCTTCAATTATTAATAATGATATTTTAATTGCAACTTTATTCATTTTAGTTGATAATATACACTACACGGTGATTCTTGGAATGTCAATAACTCCTTTTAAAGTTTTCCAAGATCATATTTCTTTTAAATAAAATCATAAAAAATTAAGTTTTCAATTCATAAGAAAATCTAAAACTAGAAGTTTAAATTTAATAAAAGCATGTTCTATACATGAAAATACCATTAATGCTTTAATCAAAGGAAAATCTTTTCAACTTGAAAATCTCAGAAAAAAATATTTCATTTAAAAGGTTAAAAGACCAATTAAAAACTCCTGAAATTCAATAAAAAAATTTATGTTTGCATAAACTTTTTGAAACAGATACTTGTTCTGAAATTTAAAATGCTTTTTGGCAAAGAAAACAACACATTATTGATCTATCTTATGAAAATGATTTTCATGAAAAACATATTCTAACAAAAGTTCACCTATTCTAATGAATGTTGAATTAGAAGAGCATTGTAAGAAATAAATCCAAGATTTAGAAAAACAAAAGTCTAATTTCTAAGTCTAGATTTTCTTGGCGTTGTTCTACTTTCTATGTCAATAAAAATTCTGAAATAGAATTAGGTACTCCAAAACTTGAAATTAATTACAAACCCCTAAATACTGCATTAAAATGGAGTCGATACCCAATTTCAAACAAAAAAATATTTGCTACAAAAATTTTATTATGTATTAATTTTTTCTAAGTGAAGTTAAGTTTTTGGCAAATTCAAATTTTGAAAACTATCATTACAAAATTGATTTTTTTATTATCCCTTTTGGACAATATGAATGGAATGTAATGCCCTTCAATTTAAAAAATACCCCTTCTGAATTTCAGAGGATTATGAATGACATTTTCAACGAATATTTCAAATTTTATATTATTTATATTGATGATGTTTTAATATTCTCAAATTCCTTAGATGAACATTTTAAACATCTCAAAACCTTTTTCTATGTTGCAAAGAAAAAAGGTTTAGTAATTTCTAAATAAAAAATATCATTATTTCAATTAAAAATCCACTTTTTAAGTCATTACATCTCACAAGGATTAATGACCCCAATTGAAAGATCCCTTCAATTTGCAAATAAATTTTCTAGCAAAATTTTATATAAAACACAATTACAAAGGTTTTTAGGAAGCCTTAATTATGTTTTTGATTTTTTTCCAAACATCAATAGAATAGCTAAACCCTTACATGATAGGCTTAAGAAAAATCTTGTCCCATGGTTAGACACACACACCACTATTGTTCGAGAAATTAAAAAACAAGTTTTAGAAATTCCTTATCTACATAATGTTGATCCCTATCTCTCTAAAATTGTAGAAACTGATGCTTCTGATTTAGGTTATTGAGGAATTCTTAAACAGAAACAGGGAAAAAATAGTGTATAGTACAATATACTAGCGAACATTGGAATAATACCGAAAAATAAAATTTTAAGTATTGTTATATATATATACAAAAATTCCAAAGTGACTTATTAAATGAAAACTTTCTTCTTAGAATTGATTATAAAAGTGAAAAATATGTTTTACAAAACAATGTTAAAAATCTTGCCTCAAAACAAATTTTTGCATGATGGCAAACTATTTTAAGTATTTTTTATTTGGATATAGAATACATTAAAGGAGATACAAATTCAATCCTATATTTCCTAACTCGAGAATTTTTGCATTCCAAGAAGAATTCCTATAAAGAACAAAAATAAAGGTAAATAAATACCTAAAAATTTCCCATAATGAAAATTTTATTTTGATGCCCTTTTTGATGAAGAAGTTCAAGATATTGTTTCTTCAAAAATACCAACCTCACAGTCAAAAATCCCAGCTTTTTCATCCACTCAAAATATTCCAGTTGACTTTCCTAAATTAAATTCCATGAATATTAAAGCATATAAATATCTTCCAAAAATGCTAGAATCATTTAAAAAACAATTGTGGGAGTCTCTTCAGATTCAATTGATCCTTTCAAAATAAAAGCAAAAAGGAGAGGTTAAAGCAAGTTCCTCTCAATTGATTCCCTCTAAGGTCATCAAACTCACTTTCAAAATATGAGAAAGGTGATTCCTCAAAAACTCGTTCTCAAAAAAAAATTCAAATTCTCAAGTGATTTTATCACAAAAATCCCAAAATCCTTCTAATTTTATTTTGAAAGAAAATTTACTAAATATAGTTATTATAGAAAAAGGATTTCATGATCCAAATCCCTTTAACACCTTGGAGAAATTATTTAGAAAAATATGGTTTTACAAATCAATCGATTTGATGAAAACTCCAAGTTTTTAAAAAACAATTTTAGAAATAACTAAGTCTACTACTTGTAAAAAAAAAAAATTTTACTGAATAGCATATTGATCCCACATATTCCTCCTATAAAATTCATAAAGTTATTGCTTCAGATGATTGGAAATTTGGCCTTTGTCAATCTCTTCACTTTCCAAATACCTTAAAAAAATGTCCTTTTTTTTTTATATTCCTTATAACTATTGGGATTACTAGTAAGTCTGGTTCAATGTCTTTTCCATCTGAAATTCCAGAAAAATCTCATACCTAGTTATTCTATTTTGATACCATTTGTAATCCTTCTATTTTCCCTTCATGGTGGCCCATGTGGTGGGAAACATTTGGTACAAATATAGAATTTTTGAAACCCAAACCTTATATTCTTAAATCCTTCAACCTTTTCAAATCCCATTACAAACCAAGCCCAGAAGAAAAAAGGCTTTCAACTCTATGTCATTTTCATTCCAGGTTTTATTTACTATAGGTCTTTGCTTGGACCTTAGATTATTATGGCCATACAATCCCCTTGATCAGAATGAGATTCAAAATAAAATGGTGGGAAAAATTTAAAATTCCACAAAGTCTAAATCTCAATGACGTTCATATTTAGATCGATGAGCAAAATAAAATTGCTTATAAAAATAACCAACCAATTCACATTCAAATGAAGGAACAAACTCACTTTCTTGTCCAAAAATCCCAAAGGGTTGCACAATTAGCAGCAGCAAAAACCCCAAACAAGTGCAAGCCATTATCCAAAAGTTTGCACCAAGTTCTTCCGCACTAAGTTCTTCGTCCTTTAGATCTTCTACACATACTAGACCGATTTTCCCTCTGGACCATAATAAAGATTTAGACAACTTTCATGCTTTGTTTTGGCAATAATGGATATTAAAAAAAAAGGAAAACATGAAGTCATCACTAACATCGGCTTGACAGCAGCCCTAGACCACTAGTTACTATTCAACATTGTTCTGATAGCATCCATTATAGCAATAATGTTCATAATTCAAAAAATACCCCTAGTTACTATTCAGATTTACTTTTTGCCCTTGGATGCCTATATAAGGAAAGAAAGAATAGAAGAATGGGAGGCTTTTAGTTAGGAATTCATATTTCTATCTCTTTTTCTTTAAAACTTGTATTAAAATTCTCAAAGCTTATAAATACTTTACCTTGTAAACACCTTAGCCAAGACTCCTCTACTCCTATATCTTATATCTTACTACAAATACCTAGTTAGATTTTACATGCTTTTGTAATTTAATTTCCATGATAAATTTTATTTTTAATTATTCTACTTTTCGATGGTTGGCTTAGCCACCTATTAATTTTTGCATTTAATTTAACTAGTGTCTTGCAAAAGTATGCCCAAAGAAATCCAGTGACACAAGGGACACACTTTAAATTCCTTTAAATTTCTGCATTAAATTCCTTTAAGACTATGCATTAATTTATTTTTTTGCTTTAAATTTTAATTTAATTTTATGTATTTACATTATTTATTTTTCTTCCTTTAATTTTATGCATTAATTAGTTAATATTCATATTTATTTACTTTTCCAGTATTTAATAATTATTTATTTCTTTTTCTACTTTTTCTATTTTCTATTTCTTTATTATTTACATCCATTGTGATCTTTGGGCATTTTTGGTATCAAAGCATAATAAAGGACTTAATATATATATATATATATATATGTTTAATAATGCATAGCCCAATAATATTAGTAGTTCTATATACATAAGGCAACATTTTAATCAAATTGAACTATCCTTAAAATAAAAAAGCATGAAACTAGCATTTAAAGATTATCCTAAACTTCATTAACCTTGTAATCCCAACAAAGGTCAAGATTTAACATCATTTCATAAGCTAATTGAGAAAAGACAGAAAATAGATCAAGAATAATGAAAATTTATTAGATAGAAAACTATACTAATATTAAATATACCTTAAATTTAAAATAAAATTCCTACTCCCCACACTCAATCAAGGCATTGTCCTCAATGATGTAAAACAAGTGATAAGGAAATAAGTGTAAGAGAAAGAGTACTCCCCTGGAGTGTAGCCGAACTCATGAAGGTGAAGGAGATATTGACGAAAATGACATTTAAATTCTAGTGGCTTCGAAGTACTTAGTGAGCTTGAATGTTTGATAGACTTGCTCTATTTTCAATTTCACCACTCTGTCATGCATCTCTATCAATTGGTCCTGGATTAATTTGTTAGTTGTCTCCCATTTGCCTAAAGTTCCAAGTTACTAGAGGTTAACTAATCAAACATGGCTTTGTTAGCAGTTTCCATTGCCTTAAGTCGTGAGAGAACCAACTGCCATCCTAAAATTTAACAAAACTAGTACCAGCATTCACTGATCTTGATGTGGCTAAGAAAGACTTGTATTTGGTTTACCTTTTCCACCGCTGCCTTGAGGAACCCACTCAAAAAAGCCAGCAAAGTTGCATATCAGCTTGACCTTTTGAAAGGAAACTTTATCTAAATCACCCAGACTTGGCACTTTGGTTAGTTCAGTACAAGTAAGGTCAAATTTACAAAACTAAATAGCAATTGCAACAACAATATGACGTAAACTTAAAAGAGAAGTAGGATGAGTGATAACATGAAACATGGTTCAAAAAATAAAAATTGAAGTGGACACTCTAATTTTCTTATGCATTCACCATAACAAAAATAATTCAGAGCTTGAAACTATACTACTTTCAGCATGCCAAAAAATAGCATAGCACATAAATTTATGCAAGACAATAGTAGCAGGATCCAAAAAGTGCACATTAGTTGCATTCTTATTATTATAAGTGTCTTTCTATTGAAGACTATCCATGCATCAGAACTATTAAAATCATCAGGCAATCCCATAACACCCATTTTGTAAAACCCAAAAATATTTTGCACAGTATAAAGATCAGCACTACATTACATTCCAAATAGCCTAAAAGTAATCTGATAAAAAGATTTCTTGATAACCACTATTGCATAAAATTCACGAAGTAATTGTTTATAGGCCAGGTATTTTAAGTCCAGGAATTTTACCCATCCAAGGTTTCTAAGGAATCTTTTAATAGTTTTTAGGCTACCTAATTTCAGTAAAATATCATAATCTAGAAATCTACATGCATTGAACCTCGGGTTAAAGAAGCAACATAACCTCTTCCCTCCTTCTCTATATAGATAGGAAATGGAGTTGAACCTCAGGTTAAAGAAGCAACATAACCTCTTCCCTCCTTCTCTATATAAATAGGAAATGGAGTTGAACCTCGGGATAAAGAAGCAACATAACCTCTTCCCTTCTTCTCTATATAGATAGGAAATGGAGCATTAAAATCTATTGAGATGTCCATAATGGGTTGAGGTCCTATGGTGTAGCATCAACAACAACACATTTTCCTTTCCTTTTAGCACACGTGAATTGAGAAAGGAATGACTGCTCTGACATGCTTGATGGTTCCTTGCATGCCCCACTCTTTTCTTCACTCTTAATGGTACCTCTTTTAGTCCTAGGCATAATGATTACAAGAGAAAGAAAAGATTAGTGCTAAATTACGGTTTCAAACAATTTAGGGCTAGTATTAAAGCAAATATGAGAGGTGCCAAGAGAGGGATTTTAATATTTATACAAGAGTATTGAGAAAGATGGTATGATAGTGAAAAAAAACTTGTAACCTACACACATTAAATAAACACATGAGAAAACTATAGCACTGCGTAAAGCATACAGTAAAATTTATACATCAGGCGCATGATAGATCATCACGTGCATGATGTTTATTTTGTTGAATAAGTGTTGTCACAAGCATGACAATATCTTAGGTTGCAAACGTGAAATTTTGGCTCGACTGCAATAGAAGCATACCTCTCTAAGGCTAATTCCCCCTCATGTACATGCAACATGCGTGAGGATCATACTTATGCTCATGGTTGAATTTTATCATCTCTATCTTCCCATTATTGTAAGAACCACACATATTTCAAACACAAATTTTATTTTTAATAGTTCCAAACAATAAAAACAATTTAGAAAATAACTAAAATAACTTAAGAAAATAAAAAATACTAAGAATTACACAAACAAACTTAGGTTACCTCCCAAGAAGCACTATAGTTATTATCTAAGCAAGACATTACCATGTTTTAATTCTTTTGGGAGCTTGTGGTTCTAATGACCACCTTTTTTACTAATGGTATGTTCTCATAATAAGGTTTAACTATATGACCATTTACTTTAAACTTCTTTCCATTCCTTGGATTCATCCATTCCACAACTCCATAAGGAAACACACGAATAAAGTCAAAGGCACCACTCCGTCTTCATTTCAGCTTTCCTGGAAAAATTTTAAAACAAGAATGAAACAATAAAACTTTCATACCAAGAATTAGTTTCTTATGGATCAAGAATTTTTCATGTAACAATTAGGTCTTTTTTTGTAAATCTTGGCATTCTTATATACTTCATTTCTAAGCTCCTCCAATTCATGTATATGAAGTAATGTTTCCTCATCTTAATATTTAGAGCCTTCATAGCCCATAAAGCTTTATGCTCTAACTTTACCAGTAGTTGGCATTGTTAGAGAAGTGCTCTAAAGGCAATCACCTTTAGCACTTATTGTACAAATTTATTTGATTAATAAAAGGCTTTTTCATTAATTTGATGCTCATTTGATATATGAAATGATAAGTGATCTTAAATCAATTAATGAAGTCCTTGATACATAACATAGCATAAAGGAAATCATGATGAGATCATGATATTGAGATTCTTATCATGTGTAACTATATTAGTATGAAAACTATCCCTAGTCATAGGATTAATGAAACGGGACATTATTAATCCGGACATACTAGCACATGTAGTAGATCTCATAATCTATAAACATGAGATGTTTAGAGTTAACATGTGGATGCTTGCTAAGTGTAGCTAAGTATGTTGGATGACCAACTATGAGACAATCATATGGAAAATCTATTCAAATGTCAATGATAGTCTCATCAAAGCAATGGTGCAAGTATCTTTAGACTTGAAGTACTCAAGGATATCTTGAATATTGATTCTGTATTTTGAAACTATTCCTTGTTGCCTCAGGGAGGTTGCTCATAGAGTGGTGATTGGATACAGCTTGAGGTATTCGAAGGTAATTGGGTAACCAACAAAGGATTCACCACTCTTGATAGAAGGAGTGTATACCTATGGCCTCCTGTCGTGGTCATTACTCGGGAATCTCTAGCCGAAATGGAAATGTCATAAAGATAGTCTTTAATGACATATCTAATAGAGTAATGAGCCTCAAGGACAAGAACTAATATTACTTGGACTAGACATGATGTAGTCAGTCTAGTGGGAGTTGACACATGTCCATATTCTAAACCAAGTGGGGTATATAATGGTGAAAGAAATAATTGCACAAAAATTGTCTATGGAAAGGTTCGTAGTCAAACCACTGACTTTTCGATCAATTGGGGGTCATGATGTATTGCTAGATACCGCTCATGAATTTCTTAAATTAATTGTTAATTTAAGTGGCCAACATAACCGAGAATCGAATGGGTCACACGCATTGAAGATATGGAGAATGAGTAAAATGGTCTTGTATAAGATCCAAAATGTGAGAGAATTATTTCGAGATGGATCGCAATGTGATCGCATGGAAAAATTATTCAAGAGAGTCATGGGCCCGTATAAGCCCATGCGGGCTAGGTAGGCTGCTGGCCTACCTAGCAGGCTAGCTGAGCAGGCCTAGCGTGCTGCTGCCTCCCACTCATTGGCTAATGGCAGATTTTGGCATTAATTAGGCCAATTATGGCCACTTACTATTCATTAATTTCCCTTTTCTCCATTTTTGAATTTTCATCTTTTCTTTGAATTTGATTCAAATAGAAAAGGCATCAAATGGTAGAAGATAGAAATGAAAATATTATTTTGTGAAAAAAATATTTTAAGACAACAAAATTCTCTCAAGAACACTTTCAAAGCTAGCACTTTGAATTTGTTCAAACCATTTCTCTTAATAGTTTCTTCTTCATTCTTCGCATGGATTATCATTAGAGACATCTTAGTATGGATTGTTTTGGTTTGTTACAACCCAATAAAGTGAAGATTTGAAGAACAAATAAGAAATTACAAGGTATATTTTCTAATCTTTATATTTATATAATTTAGTTTTAATGGCACAAGTATGATCTTTTGTTTTGAGATTTGAAAATTTTACTTCTCCGCTATGTTTATGAATATGATTCATTCTTTAAAGCCTAACAGGCATGTTTTTCCATACACCAACTAATTGGGGCTCATGCCAATAGGGGTCTTATAAGTTATCCAATATGCCTATAAGGCATCATTGAGTTTTAGAGCCTAATCCTTGCATGAAAGCCTCACTATTTTTTACAATATAGACTTAATTTGCCTATTACTTACCTCCACTTGGTTAGAGGTTCAGGGATGATATGGCATAACTACCCTATGAGTAACACCATACATCCGCAAAAGTCCATTGAGCACTTTGTTGCAAAAATGGCTCCCACCATAACTAATGAGTACCCTTGAAGTCCCAAACGTGTTAAAATATGATCCTTCAAAAATTTGACAACTACTTTACATTAGTACGTGTAGGAATTGCCTCTACCTATGTAGATACATAGTCCATAACAATAAGTATATATTCAAAATTATTTGAAAGGGAAAAGGGTCTCATGAAGTCAATTCCCCAAACTTCAAATAGTTTCACTACAAGATTGTAAGTTTGAAACATTTTGTTCTTCTTACCTATATTCCCACTTCTTTGGTATTTATCGCATTTAAGACAAAAATTGTGAGCATCCTTAAATAAGGTTGGCCAGAAGAAACCTTATTGAAAAACCTTGTGAGCTATTTTCTTGCAACCACAGGGACCTTTAACTTGAAATTCATAGCAAAGGGTAAGAATACTTTGCTCCTCCTCTAGAACGCATCTCCTAATGATCTTGATTAGCACATTGTTTCAAAAGGCATGGATCCTCCCAGTAATAATGTCTGCAAATAGAGAAAAACATTTTCCTTTCTTGGAAAGTCATTTTAGGTTTCAAGATGCCATAAGCCAAATAATTAACAATATCAACGTACCATGGCACATGAGTTATAACAAATAATTGTTGATCAGGAAATGTTTCAACAATTGCCTTTCTTAAAGCTAATTCATCAAAATCATAAATTAACCTAGATAAATAGTCGAATACTAATTCTCACTACCCTTTTAAGCCTTTATTTCTAGGTCAAATTCCTGTAATAGAAGTACCCACCTAATAATTTTTAGTTTTGCATTTGGTTTAGTCAAAAGGTATCTCAAAACTATGTGATTTGTATGAACAATTACTTTAGATCCTAACAAATATGATATAAGTTTGTCTAAGGAAAATACTATAGCTAAAAGTTCCTTTTCACTGGTGGAATAATTTATTTGACATCATCCGAGGTTCTACTAGCATAATATATAACATGTAAGGCCCTATTAACCATTTTCCCAATTACAACCCCAATTGCATAGTCATTAGCACCACACATGATTTAAAAAGGTAAAGACCAATCAAGGGCTACAATTACCGATGCAGTGGTCAATTTTTCTTTCAAAGTCTGAAAAGCATTAAAGCAATCACTGTCAAATTCAAAATTTATATCTTTAGCAAGTAAGTTTGTCAAAGGACGAGCAATTTTAGAGAAATCCTTGATGAAATGCCTATAAAAACCAGCATGCCCATGAAAATTTCTAATTTTCTTGACCGAAGTAGGTGGTGATAATTTTGCAATTAAGTCCACCTTTTCCTTGTCTACTTCAATTCCATTTTTAGAAACTACATGTCCCAAATCAAATCCCTATTTGACCATAAAATGGCTCTTCTCCCAACTAAGAGTTAAATTGCTCTCAATGCATTACTCAAGCACTTTGTGTCAAAATTTTTCAAACATTCATTAAAAAAAGTCCTCAAAACTGATAAATCATCCATAAATACCTCAATGAAATCTTCAAGCATATCAGAGAAAATAGAAAACATACATCACTGAAATGTGGCTAGGCCATTACATAAGCTGAATGGCATTCTCTTAAAAGCAAATGTGCCAAATGGAAAAGTGAAATCAGTCTTCTCCTGATCTTCTAAGGCAATAGGAACTTCATAGTAACCTGAAAGACCATAAAAATAGTAAAACACATGTCCAAATAAGTTGTCTAAAATTTAATCCACAAATGGAAGAGGAAAGTGATCTTTTTTTTTATGGTTGCATTTAACTTTATATAGTGTATACACATTCTCCATCCTATTGTGGTCCTAGTAGGCACTAACTCTCCTTTTTCATTTTTTACTATTATGATTCCTAAATTTTTGGGAACTACATGTATTGGGCTCACCCATGAACTATCTGAAATAAGATAAATAATTCCTTCATCAAGTAGCTTTTGCACCTCTTTTTTAACAACTTCTTGCACATTAGGATTTAATCTTTTTTGGGTGTCCCTAACAGCTTTGGCATTGTCCTCTAAAATGATTTTATACATACATATAGTAGGAATAATACCCATAATATCTAATATTCCCCACCTTATTCCTTTTCTAAGCCTTCTCAATTCTTTAATAACAACTTCTTCTTTACTAGGAGAAAGATCAAATGCAATGATTACTAGATAAGTGTTCTCTTTTTCTAGAAAAGCGTATTTAAAAGTAGAGGGAAATTTTATAGTTTTAATAAAGGTGGTTCAAGATCACTTTTCCTTATTTTAGGTGTGAGGGGATTCAACTTTAGTTTATCATCTATCTGTTCGGTTAGGTCTGGGCTATTATGGTTTCCTAACACTTCCTCCAAATTGTTATCCAGTTTATCAAAGAATAAAGCTAACTTCCCCTTATCTTCTTGCTTCTACAAAAATGTGTCATGAACAAATGAATCCAAATAATCAACATAGAAGCATTCATCATGAAAAGAATTAGAAGGATCAGTCATTGAATCAAAAACCTTAAATTCCACAATCTCCCCTAAAACAGTCATTGTGAGCTTACCATTATAAAAACCGTAATTGTTTTAGTGGTTTCCATGAATGGTCTGCTCTTTTTCTTTCAAGGGAGAAATTTCCATATCCAAGACAACAAAATGAACAGGTATAATTAACTTACCAATTTGTATTATGAGATCCTTTAATATATACCTCTAGGATATTTAACTAACCTACCAACAAGTTGAAGGTATAGAGAGGTAGGCTTAAGCTCACCTAAGCCTAGTTGTGCATATACTGAATATGGTATTAAGTTGATACTTACTACCAAGTCTAACATTGCCCTAGCTACCTTCTTATTTCCCGTAGTTATACCTATAGTTAAGCTCTTATGATCTTTCATTTTCTGAGGAAGTTGCTGCTGAAGGACTGTACTTGTTGTCTCTAACACAATTATTTTCTCATTAGTTCCATACCTTCTTTTTGTAGAAGTCAATTCTTTAAAGAATTTGGCATAAGAAGGAATATTCCTAATAACATCCAATAAAGGGAGATTAATTTTCACTTTAGAAAACATATTAAAAATTTTAGAAAATTACTTATCCTTCTTGATCTCCTTTAGTCTACTAGGGAAAGGAATAGGTGGTTTATAAGGTTCCTTTGCTTTATGTAGCTTAAGTTTTGCAAAAGGTTCCTTTTCATTTTCTTGTATGCCATTATCCTCTCCTTTTTGACTTTTTACCCGTGTCCTCTTTTCTGGATCCTACTCTTGTTCATTTAATTTTAGGGTTTCACCTGAAATTAAAGAATTGCCCATTTTAGTACTGAAAGCAATCTTGTTATCATACACCTTACCACTTCATAGTATTAAGATTGCTTTAACTTGCTCAAATTGCTTTATAAGTTGTTCCTTCTTGTTTTCATTCACGGTTTTAGCTATTTGCCCAATTTGGATTTCCAACCTTCTCAAAGTTATTTCAATAGTTTCCACCCTTTTATCCGTTCTTTCTGTTTTCTCTTCAATAGCGATCATGAAACTCTGAAAACAATTTTTATGCTTATTAAGAAATCCTTATTTGTATTGGTTAGGGTATGGAAGTGAAATTTTTTGAAATTAAGGTTCTATTTCTTGGTATGGATAATGGTTTTGATTTAGGATAATTTGAGGAGGGTATTGACCATTATTCTCCCATAAAAAAAAAACTAGGATTGTCCCCCAACTAAAGTTATGTGGAATGAAGTGTCAGTTCTTTTGTTACCTTGGTTGGATGGTCTCCATACCATAAGTGGGCTCCATTTTGTTCCTTGAAAAAGGATCCATTGAAATGCAACCATTATTTCCATATCCATAGAGACTACCACCACTTCTTACCTTAGTTGTTGGCCCATCTCTATTGATGGCATAAATCCTGACTTGATTTGCAAGTTCAACTATTTAAGAAACCAAATCATTGTCACTATACCAACTCCATTATCTCTGTAATGCAAAACAAAAATAAAAAAATAACTTAAAAAATAAAAAAAATCGAAAATAATCAAAAGCACAATAGCAACCTAAATTAACTAAGAATTCAATCAATAATATCCCCGACAACATCGCTAAAACTTAAAGTAATAAAAAATATACTCGCAAGTGCACTAGCCAATTGTAATACTGGTAAGTTACTCCTGAGGTCAATCTCTCAAGAAATTGTTCGATTTAAATTCTTAATTAATTCTAGACTACCAATGAACAAGAAAATTAAATCCTAAACACTCTAACCAAGTTGATGAATTGATTGAAGAAATGAAAGTGAAACTAAATAAACAAGATAACAAGTAAATCTAATGAATTAAGATCTAATGAAATTGAGCAAGTATTTAGGTCGCCTTCTCAATTTCTAATCCTTTCCCTTATCAATTAAGTGTCATGAAGTGCATTTCAATGGCTCTCACCTTAACTCACCAATTACTCAGACCAATGGTGTAATAATTCCCAATTCAATTTTTAGGTTGAATTAAAGATGGTGTTTCTAATAAAATAACCTTAATATGTTCATTCCAAATTAAACAAAAGATGTCCAGTCAATCATTCAATCTAAAAATAAATAAACACAATCGAAATTGGGAAATAAATCATACTTTAAAAATAATAAAAGGAAGTTCATACAAATTGGGTTAGCTTACTAAATACCTAATGGAAATTGGTCTAGCATTAATACTACAATGGTCATGTTAATATCAAATACTATGTTAAACATGTTACAACAAAGAAAGAAATAAAAGGACTAAGTTGTTCCCTGAAAATCAATGAAGAATGTAACTCAAAACTGGTTAGTCCATGAACCTTCAAGCTATACTCCAAACCAATTTTTCAAGTACCAAAGTAGCTTTCTTCAATGATGGTAGGCTTGCTAGAACAAAAAGAAAAAGATGGCTTATGAGTTCTCTTCAACCTCCCCCTCTCCAAGACTTACAGAGCATCTCCTTATTATATCTCCATTAGAACTTCCTTAATTCTAAAGACAAGCCATATTTATACAAAAAAAAAAAGCCCTACTTGAAGTTGGAGTCTAAAAATATAAAATATCCCTACTGATTACAATAATAAAATACCTAAAAAAAGCTTTAGAAGTAGTCCTTCATAATGTGGGACCAATTATGCAAGCTAGACTTTCATGGTAATAAGGACTCTATAGGGTCACTGATCATAATGCGTGTGATGAAGTGTCACATGCGTGATAGGTAAGGAAAGTTGTTTCACACTCACAATATTTCAACACACTCGCAATAGTAGATTGGAGCTTTAGCCTCGATGCGCTCGCACTCAATCCATGCATTAGCTACAGGAAAATAGGCTGGAAATTCTTCATGCCCAAGGAGAATCCTCATGTGCATGATAGGTGAATATTGTAAAATCACCCTCATGGGTGTGACACTCTATCACGTGCATGAGGGTCTTTTTGCTCTCGTCCTCCTCACATACATGACGCCTTGTCACACGTATGAGGAACTTTTTTGCTGCACTTTTTCTTGCACACCTGCAAATATAAAATATGCACATCTAAGTTCCCAAAACAGATAATAAACCTATAATTAAACATGAAAAATATGAATAAATGCTACACTAAATATAGACATATCAAAATGCTAGGCGCTGAGGTTGGACTGAGTTCATTTCCATGACAGATCTAAGTTTTATTGAGCTAGTTTTAGAATTCTACAACACTTTATTTATTAATAGGGCATGCACTCAAATGAAATTTAGATTATTAGCCAAATGGAGTATAGTGACTCACAAGACTATGCGGAGAATTTTTATATTTTTTATTGAAGTAGTTATGGAAATGCATAACAATTTTAATGCTGATGAAATTTGGCAAGTTTTGACTAGGGAACCCAATTATAGCCCTAGGAATGCTTCAACAATGAGTTTTAAAGATTCATATGTTGCTCTCTTTCAGAAATTTATGTGTCATGCCATATTTGGAATATTAAAGAGTAACAAAGTTTTTAAAATTGAACTATTCCTATTATGGTGTATGCATTCTAGAACTAGAATTTGTACTTCTACATTTATATTTAAACATATGCTATATACCATCAGACACCATAGGGCTAAACTTAGTTTAGGCCATATTATTACAGCCTTTCCTAGGTGTTTTTATGCTTTTGATGTTTCTGATAATAATCTAACATTAATTCCTAGCTAAGGAAATTTCGATAGTATTTCTTTGTAACGATCTAACCTTATCATTATGGACGGATATACTATTCGATGGTCAGTGTTACCAAGTGATAGGGGTGAGCCTTCATATCAAGAAAGCAATTTCTAGATGAGCAATAACCTCCTTCATAGTCAACTGAGTCAGATTAATCCTCTCTATCATCTATGCAGAAAGATATGCAGCACTTAGATCATATGGACCATTTGGAATGTACTAATGCTCAGCATAGACTATTATGACATATTTTGGAGTGCCTTCCTCCTCCCTCTTAGTGAGGTAATTTTTCATACTAAGGGTGTAATATTTTCCTTCAACTTATTTCTTTTCTACTCTTTTGAGGCCATTGAGGACAATGTCTATAATAAATGTGGGGGGAGGAATTATATTTTTTTGGGGATTTCGTGTGCTTATTTTAAGTGTTAATTTTGTTAATTTCAAAATAATAATAATAATAATAATAATAATAATAATAATAATAATAATAATAATAATAATAGTAATATTTTCTTTTTAACCAATAATAATAATAATAATAATAATAATAATAATAATAATAATAATAATAATAAATACTTGTTTTAATCAATATGCATGATTTCTTTTTCCTTATTTTCTCATAAATAAGTTAATGAAAGAATGCTTGATTTTGACATTAAATTAAATTTGCTTAGTTTGATTAAGTTTAGGATAGTTCTAATGCTAGTTTCATGCTTTAGAATTAAATACATTTCAGTTTAATTATTTATTTATCTCATTTCTATAGTATTAATAATCTGCTTAAGTTCTTAATCACTATAAAAATAAAATAAAAAAAATAGCACAAGTTGCAGAGTTAACAAAAATAGCAAAATGGAGCATAAGATACACTTGCCTTATCTACTGCACTGTCCTATTAAGGATATGAGTATGCAAAACACCCTAAATGAGTGTAATGTGTTTTTTTTTCAGAAAAACAAAAAAGAAGAAGAAAAACAAGTTCAAATAAAAGAAATGCACTATGACTTAGGGAAGAATTGTTAACTCTATATAAATAAAAATCAAATTATAAGTAAAAGTTAAGGGCTTATCAAAGAAAACAAGTGTGGGGGATTGATATAATAGTTTTTTCTATTCATGATAAGTAGCTCGAATAGATTGTTTTCACTACATAAGTTAAGGCAATGATGTGATTGAATTGGGTTGTCTTTAATTTTGAGTATGAAATCAGTATTATGATGGTCTTGAGCTTTAAATTGACAACATGAATTTGATGAAAATCACGTTGGCCCATTAGTAAGACTTGGAGATGTGAAGATTAGAATAGTATGTATTAGTTATGTGCATGTTTTGAATATTTCACTATGTTTAGTTATTGCTTCAGAACAAGCAATATTTTAAGTGTGGGGAAATTTGATGTGTTCTTAATTGTTATATTTTTATTAATGTTTTTAATGTTTAAGTGTAGGCTTTATCATGTTTTAGGTACTTAGTGGCTTTAATTTCATGTTTGCATGAAGAGAAGATAAAATGTAGAGTGGACATGAAGCCTCACACACGTGAATTAATCCTCACACACATGAAGGAGTCCTCACGCATGTAAGGAGAGCAAGCAACCATCGAGCTCTCACACACGTGATAATATGTCATGCGCTTGAGGCTTTATTGTTGGTCATGAGGAGAATTCTTCTACTTCTATCACTAGCATAAGACTTTGACCATGGGCGAAAAGATTTTAAAGCCATACCTTCTGTCATAAGCGTACTAATTCGATGCGGGCACATAACTTATATATCTTTATTTTTTATCACGAACGTGAAGCATTAGAGCGAGCGAGAAGATTGTTGAACTAAAAGAATAAACCTATCATGCACATGACACCTTTTTTGTACTGAAGACTCCATTCCTAATCCAACTCTTATTCTAATCAAGTGGGACCCAGAGTTTAAAGATAGAAGTTGATCTGAGGAGCACCTCTTTGAAAAGTTATCTTGTAATTATAAAGTTTGATATCTTTAGAAGTAGGATTCAAGTAGGATTTTTAGATTATAAATTTGAATGTTTTTTTATGTAAAGGGGGAGAGTGAGAAAGAGAGACAAATAGGTAGAGAAAGAAAGAGCGTACAGTTTACCTTATTGAATTACAGGGAGTTTTTCATCTTTATTTTCTTTAAGTGTAACTCAATCATCAAAATATATATGACTATTGTTATTAAGAAGCTAGACTAAACACTTTAACAGGTGCTAAGTGAGCAACCCCAATCTGTATGATTCTCTTTCTATCTTTTCAATGAATGAATGATTATATTTAGTTTCAGTTGTGCTTATTAAGTTTTTAGTTTGATAATTTCTTGATCACCAATTATTCAACTTCAAATGGACATGTTAACATTTTATTATTTGACACACTATCTGTAAGCTAACCCAAAATTTGGTTTGAACATTAGCTTGATTAACTGATGCATTAAAAGCGAAAACCATAAAATCAACATTCATTAGTACTTAAATTATTAAACAACATACGGGTTGTGGGTTGTGAGCTAAGTTCACATTTCTTTTCTGATTAATTTTCTCTTTCACTTTCTACCGCAATCTAGTTATTAATTAGTTCTCTTATTTTAGCTTAATCCAATTTAATATACTTGGTTAGAGTATTTAGAATCTTAATTTATAGTTCACTATAATATAAAGCTAACTAAAAGTTTAATCCTGCAAATAGTTCCTTGAGAAATCAATCTCGGAAGTAACTTGCCAATATTACAATTGGCTCATGCACTTGAGAGTACACTTTGAGTTACATCACTAGTCTATACAGATTAACAATGTCTTATCTTGTTAATCCTATGACTAGGGATAATTTAAGTATAAGCATAATTGCACATTATAGGAATCTCACCATCATGATCTCATCATAATTTCTTTGATATTATGTTTATGTACCCTGGACATCATTAAATAGTCCAAGATCTAAATCAAATTCATATATGAATGAGCATCAATATAATTAAAATATCTTTTATTAATTATACTCTAAGGTCATTACCTTTAGGGAACCTCTCTAACATGATCTCTACGAAAGGCCATATGTATATTTTCCATCTATCAAGAGTGGTGAATCCTTTATTGGCTACTCAGCTACCTTCAAACACATCATGCTATATCCAATCACCACCCTATGAGCAACCTCCAAAAGGTAAGAAGGAATAGAGTCAAAGTATAGGATTCAGTATCCAAGATAACCTTGAGCTTCTCAACTCTAAGGATATTTGCACCATTGTTATGATTAGACTATCATTGACATTGAATAAATTATGTGCAACCTCCAAAAGGCAACAAGGAATGGAGTCAAAGTATAGGATTCAGTATCCAAGATAACCTTAAGCTTCTCAAGTCTAAAGATATTTGCACCATTGCTATGATAAGACTATCATTGACATTGAATAGATATCCATGTGACTATCTCATGGCAGGTCATCCAATGTACTTTACTACTCTAGCAAACATCCATATATTAACTCTAAACATCTCATGCCTTCAACTTATAAGATTAGTTGCTTGACCTAGCAAAGGAGTATAACATGTTCTAGTTTGTTCAGATTAATGGTAACCTATCTTGTTAATTCTATAACTAGGGATCATGCAGTTATAAACACAATTGCACATGATAAAAAACTCACCATCATGATCTCATCATGATTTCCTTCAAGTTGAGTTATATACCTAGGCATCATTAAACACTCTACGATCTTGTTGCCTAGATATTAAGCCAAGAAGGGGGGTTGAATTAGATATTAAAAATTTTAACTTTTAAGTGCAAAATGAAAAGTTAAGTTTATGAGGGATAGAGAAATTTGACACAGGGATTTTATAGAGGTTCGAGTATTAACAAACCCTACTCCTCTCCCCAATCTCAATTGGGAGTTTCACTAACACACTAAGTGTTACAATGGAGTTTTACAAGCTCACTCCCAACTATGGTGTTTCTAACAATGGCTCACACCTAACCCAGAAATGCCTTGTGATTTGATGGCTCATACAATAACCAATTCCTTGTGTATTATAGGCTCACACAAATAACCTTTACCTTGTATTTTACAGGCTCACACAAACAACATTTCTTTGTGTTTTAGAGGCTCACACAACTAACCCTTACAAGTGTTCTACTCTTAACCCAGAAATACCCAAAACTCACTTGAGTAAATGATTACAGAGAGACACACTTACAAATATTTATTGCTCAATAAATGATGAGCAAAAAGATTTTCACAGAGAATAAATATCAAAATGCACAAAATGGCTAACAACAAGGTTTTGATTTAAAATATTAGCAATTCTCTTGTTCTTTTGTTCTCCTTGTTCACTCTCTTGTTCTGGTTGCAAAAATGACTTGCATTTATACTTCCATAGCAAATTATAGCCATTAGAATGCATTTAATATGAAACTAGCCATTGCACCAACCCTAATAATCGCATCTGACATGTTTCTCTTTCATATTTCACGGTCGTGACTATATGTGTTATAGGCGTGACTGTTCTTCCAAGTCGTGACTTAAGTGGTGACCTTGGCCGTGAAGCATTCTAGAAGGTTTTGAAATGTTTGTTCACGGGCGTGACATTTTATCTTTACGGGCGTGACATACTTCCAAGTCGTGGTCCAAGTACGGGTGTGACATTTATTCACGGGCGTGACTAAAATGTTCATTCACGGTTTCTATCTTCCTTTATGGCCGTGAACTTTAAATGTTGGTTTGTTGGCGCTAGGCTTCATCATGGGCGTGACACATAGGGTCACGGGTGTGAACATGCTATTTCTTCAATTTTATCTTTCTAAGATTAATCTTCCATTCTCCATTCTTGCTATCATATTCCATACCCTGTTCAATAGACTTAGAAAACAAGAATGTTAAATACATTATTGCTATTTTATTTGTTATCATCAAAATGACAGAAATACCCCTCAAGGTTCAACAATCTCCCCCTTTTTGATGGTGACAAATAATCTAGCAATATGTGCTTTTGAGAAGTCTCCCCCTCAAAAGAATCTTAGGATAAAAAATATTGAAGTGCAAGAATTGTAGAGAATGATGAAGTGTAGCATCAAAATATACTTTCTAGTTTTAAGTATATGCAAGTTATATGCAAAGTATATCCAAAGTATACCAAAATTTTCTTTAAAGCATGAAGTATATTTAAGGTATATTCAGAGTATATCAAGTGCATATTCATTTATGTAACTTTCATCAAGGTATATGCAAAGTATACTTAAGATATATTTAAGGTGTATAAAGCTCATTTGCATACTTGCATATTCATTTTGAATCAAAATTTAAGTATTGTACTTAATTTTAAACTTAACTTTAAACAATATATTGCTAGGTTCTCTCTACTTAATTTTGCATTTAACTTTAAAACAATATGTTGCTAGGTTCTTCATTTTGATTCAAAATTAAGTATTGCTTGCACTTATCTTTAAACAATATATTGCTAGGTTCTCCACCTTTTGTCATCAACAAAAGGAATATCAAATAGATCGTAATGGAAAACAAAGCAAATATATTAATTTAAGAAGAAAAGTATAAACACATAAGTATTTAAAATTCAGAAAGGAAATTAAAATTTCCTACAAACAAACAAGCAAGCATATCAAGGCTAACATCTAGCCTAACATCTAACTGGACATCCTATCTCTAAGGCGAACAACTTCTACCTCTAAGCTATCCATTCGAGACTCCATGAAGTCCTTGAGGTTCTCCAACCTCTCGTCCATCGAAGCCTGCAGCTGCTCAAATCGTGATGTCAAGATGTCAACCACTTGCTGAGCCAAATTTGGTGTGGAGGCAGAGGATTGTCTAATGTCCTACTCAATCTCAGGAGGTGCCATCTCAACCCGAGCCCTTTTCTTCTGCTGGATTCCTTAGAGGCCAGCTTTGAAGTCCTCCGTATCATTGTCTTCCCAAATGATTTTGCCAGTAGTGTCGATGAAGCGCTAGTAAATGTTGTTCTCAAATACAATTCGAATAGTCGTTCCCATCTTGATGAAAGACTCGACGTCTAATCGGTCTCGAGGATGCCCTGGGATGAGGTTGTAGTGATGTGCATCCAGCTTCAAATATCCGAGCTTCAAGGCAATGTGGGTCACATACCCACCAATCAGAATGTCTCCGAAGGGCTTGGTGGCAATGGACAAGAGATGGTTGGCAAACCATCGAGATAGAGCCACTGTGAGGCATCTTCGGGCCATCTCTAGGAGAAAAAGTTCAGACTTCTAGATTGTGCCATTGCTGTCTCCTCAGACAAAGATGCTATAGGTCAGAAACCTATGCAAATACTTGTGCACTGGGGATCGAAGGTGAGTGCTTTTCATCTTTTTAACATCCCAGCTGCAACTAAGGCCAAAGTGAGTCCAAGCCTGAGTAGCATAGAACTTTACTTCATTGTCGTTCAGGATGCCATCCAAGGGAAGGTTGAATAAATCTATGAATTATGTAGTAGATAGGGTGTTCGGATGCTTGCACAATTGGAACTTAACCGTGCCAATGGGAGACACTTGCAGAGTGCTCAGAAACTCCAAGGTTGGCTCCCTCAAAGTAGGTTGATGAATGTCAACAAATTCCTTCAAATGATAGGCCTAGAGTTGCTCTGTCATGGCTGTCTCAAGGCCGAGAGTATGAACTGTTTGCCACATAAATGATCTGGATGAAATGATAGGCCTTTTCTTGAGCACAGAGTACCTAGGATGGCAATGCTCTGGAATGATATTCATAAGGTAATTCGTGTACCTTTTAGGAGCATGAGATTTCTTCCTAGTACCCTTGGAGAAACCGGTTTCCATCTTGATTGGAAGAATAAACATTGGAAGAGTGGAAAAAAGATTGACAGAATTTGTGCGGAAACCCTAAGGAAAGATGATTTGTGATGATGGAAGAGGTTTTTGATGGTATTTATAGATGAAATTTGTGGCTAGGGGGTGAAATCTTCAATGTGACATACAATGTGGATAAATGAGAGCAATTGAGAGAAGTTGTAGAGTTGAAATTTGAAAAATAATGGCAGAATCATTATATAGCCGACATCTTCACGGGCGTGAAAAACACAGTCACGGGCGTGAAGTGTCTTGTTCACAGTTTGCTGAAGAGATGCTCTACCCATGAAGAAAGGCGTGAAATTGATCACGGTCGTGACATTTGAAGGTCACGGCCATGAATGATGAACTATTACGGTGGTGAAAAATGAGTCACAGGCATGAAATGTTAATTTCATTACTTATAACCATGAAACAAAGCGTGAACGCTTCTGTAAGTTTTGTGTGGAAATGTTCACGATCGTGAAATTCGTCATGGGCATGAACAAAGCATTTCACGGGCGTGAATGATGTTGTTAACATAGTCTTCACTACTTTACGCTGTGAATTATGTCGTGAAGCAAGTCGTGAAAGCTACTGGCTCTTTTGGCGATTTAGTTCACGGTCGTAAACATATGTCACGGGCGTGAATTGCCTAAAATTCTCATTAAATAAAATTAATTTCTAAAATAAGACTAAAGCATTTCTATGAAGATTCTATCCCTTATAACATAAATTTCCATCAAATTAACTACCTTATATCTAGTAAGATGAGATAAAAACAAGATTATCACTTAAGGTTTGACAATTTGGCAATCATAAAGTTAATCCATCAATCATACCAAGCTCTCTTTTTATGAAATTAAATCTTTCCTTATTTAGAGACTTAGTGAAGATATCTACCAATTGATTGTCTGTGCTTATAAATTCCAATGCAACATCTCCATATTGAACATGATCTATAATAAAATGGTGTTTAATGTCAATATGCTTACTTCTAGAATATTGAATGGGATTCTTAGAGAGATTTATTGTAACACCACATCTTATGCATTTGAGTATAACCTATCCCTGTATCAAGTAATCATACATGGCATACTAGAAAGGTAAAATACCCTGTTAACAATAGTAGTAAAATTTTTTTTCATATCCTGTAATATAATTCAATGACTTTGCAAGTCTCATATCCTATAATTTCATTCAATGACTTGCAAGTCTCATATCCTGTAATATTATTCATTGACTTTGCAAAGTTAACACTGAGGTTTTCACCATAATATAAAATATCACATATATCAAAACATAAACTTTACACATAAGTATTTTCGAGTTGATTTCATTTATACATTTTTAGACTCATTCCAAAATGACTATACATATTCAAGCATGTAAATACAAAACACATATGACATATTTTCATGCTTGTGTGGAATGCAAGGAGAGAGAATGATGAGTCTCGGCCAGTGACCTATGCTACATGTCTTTTATACGCTACTCAAAATGAGCTATCACTTTTCCTTACCAGAAAAATGATGCAAATTGATGAGTTGCAGCTCAGTGAGAATAACCATGCAATGAGCTCTAAAGTACTAAACAACTCATAGTAATAAATCACAATTCCAATATATACCACATATTCCATTCCATTCATCAGTATCATATATGTATCAATAAAGTTGAAACATATAATCATTACTCTTTATGTATGCAAATGCTTTGCTTATTTCATTTTGTTGTGACTAAGTTAAATAGACATTGCCCCGGGTTTCCATGTGAACATTTTCCATGTGAATATTTGCATTTGCATTTGCTAGCTAGCTTGATCATTTGTTTCATTTGCACATTTGTTGGGCCATAGGCCTCTTCTTTTGCTTTACAATATCGATTAACTAGTCACAACGCCTTTTTAGTCCATATGCATATGCACTTGTATTTAAGCATTCATCAACCATTGTATCTTATCACATATAATATACATATACCACATATGCCACACATATACCTTGCATATACTATACATATACCATGTATATATATCACATGTGTCAAACATATACTTCAAATATACCACAAGTATACCATTTATATGTACCAAAATGTCACAAATTATCCATCATTACATTATCAAGGACCAATCATGACAATCATATGAATCACATAGCAACCAACTTTCATTTGCACTAAAGAATTCAATCGATAATTAGACTCACTGTTCTCCTTTGATTCCGACCCCTAACTTATTGTCTATCCGCTCCTTGCGGGTTTCCAATATGTTGCGAGCCTAATATGAAAACATAATCGATTAACTCATAATTAGGGAGACTTAATGTGGCTTAAACAAATTAATATGCATTGTTCATGTCAATAGTTAAGATTTTTCCTATAAAGCAGTGTGACATTATGGGAATGTTTAGCCTATAACTTTTTCTATACTTGACCAATTAATTTGATTCTTATTCCTAATTAAAACTAACATATAATTATAGAACATATTAAAATTTCAGACCAATTGGATCATTGTACAATATTATGTGTAATTTCTAAGTGTGTTTTGTTTTCTACCTTGTTTTCTGCCTTTAGGCAGTTTCAGGGTACTCATTTGGGTTCATCATAACTTATAATATATAGGTCATACTTTAATTAAACATTACAGAAACTTATATGGGTTCATATGAAACATTTTTCATGTTTACAACTTTTATCAATTATGTCGCTATGGTCTTCAAAATATAACAAACATTTTACTGGTCCAGAATAGAATTGGCTTTCGGACCAGTATGACTTCCAAAGGCCATACCTTAGTCTCTCCATAACCAGTGAAGCTGAAATTAGTACAAACTTTAGCTAAGACATATGCCTATAACTTTCATGTTTTAATAATTTACATAATCGAGCTCGACCAAGCTCAAATTAGCCAAACAAGTTACTGGATCTGCCCAGGGCACTCAGTAGGCAGTTCAAACCATGGAACAGGCATGGTTCCATTCCCCATAACTCCAACTTTACAAGACCTATGAACCTAAAATGTGGTATACTGATAAAAAACACATATATCTATAACTGTTAGGTTTTGGGATACTTCAAATAATGGCTTTAAAATATTCTAAATCAAAGCACACAGTAGCTAACTTGGTTAGGGTTCACACCCTGACCAGTTTTGGTAGAGAGAGCATATCGCTTCCTATACATAACATCTTGCACAAATGTTTATATATCCACAAATCTAAGTCATAAAGGAACAACTTTTGTGTTTTACACTTTTCCAGAATCAATTTATATTAATATCAAAATTGTGGTGCAATTCAGTGCCTAATATTGAACCTAAGCAACTCAAATCACCCTTATAGCAATAAGAATTGATTACTTACCAAGAACAAACTTGCAAGGGATCAATTTGCCTCAAAAATCAAGTGAAACAAGGATGAATTGAAGTCTGAAATGGAGGAAATTGAAGAAGAAGTCGGGCTGGAGAAGAAGGCAGAAATGGGAAGATAAAGCTAACTTTTTGTTTTTGTCTTTTTATCTTTTTCTCATCTCTTTTTTCCTTTCTCTTCTCCTTTCTCTTCTATTCTATTTTATTTCTCTTTTGTATCATTTTCATTTTATTTTTTCTATATTATTATTATTATTTACATATATTTATAATTCCACTAATTCACATAATGATACAGCTTAATCATTTGATCCGATTTAACTAAATTAGCAATGTAAATGTTTACTAATCTCAATCTAATCATTTTTCTTACTTTAATTTAGTCACCTTATTCAATTCATTTCTAATACTTTGTTATCCTTATTTAGGTTATAATTACATAAGTGCGACTCGATACAAGTGCCAAATACTATAACACGTAGCTAGTGCGTGTCATAAACTTGTTCCGACGAAAATACGTATGATATGAACATGTTCAATTGAATTGTATGCAAGATGCTTATGTTCAATGAAATGCATGGGGGGAAGGTCAAGGATGTTACAATTCTCCCCTCCTTTTAAAAATTTTTTCCTCGAAATTAATACTTGAAAACAGGTGTGGATATTGCTTTTTCATATTTTCTTCTGTTTCCCATATTGCCTCTTCTTGTAAATGGTTACGCCATAATACCTTAACCAAAGGTATTTCTCGGTTTCTTAGCTATTTAGTCTTGTATCCAATGATTTGCACTGGTTTCTCAACATAACTCATGTCCTCTGCAATCTCAATGGCTTCATATTTAAGTACATGTGTAGGATCTGACCTGTATCTTCTAAGCATGCTCACATGAAACACATTATGTATCTGAGCCATCTCGGGTGGTAAAGCCAACCTATAAGCCAATGGACCAATCTTCTCAAGAATTTCATAAGGCCCTATGTATCTTGGGCTCAATTTACCCTTCTTGCCAAACTGGATTATCCCTTTCCATAGAGATACACGAAGAAATACCTTTTCACCTACCTCGTATTCCATCTCCCTTTTATGCTGATCAGCATAACTTTTCTGCCTGTCCTGTGCTGCCTTTAGCTTGTTCTTGACAACTTTGATCTCATCCACTGTGTCTTGCACTATCTCTGGCCCTTCTAATGCATGTGCTCCTTCTTCATCCCAAATGATGGGGCTTTGGCACTTTCTGCCATACAATGCCTCATATGGTGCCATCTGGATACTGCTATGATACTGTTGTTTGTAGGCAAATTCAATCAACGCTATATATTCATCCCAACCACCTCTGAATTCCATAGAACATGCTCTGAGCATTTCTTCTAATGTCTGTATAGTCCTCTCTAATTGTCCGTCAGTCTGTGGGTGGAATACAGTGCTAAAGTTCAATTTTTTCCCCAATGCATTCTGTAAACTCACCCAAAAACGTGAGGTAAACCGTGGATCTCTATCAAACACAATGGACACTGGAACGCCATGCAATCTGACTATCTCATTCACATATAATTTGGCCAAACTCTCAAGTGTACAGCCCCATCTGATAGGTAGAAAATGTGCTGACTTGGTTAATCTGTCAATAATTACCCATACTGCATCATTTTTCTGTGGAGTTCTTGGCAATCCATAGACAAAATCCATCGTTATTCTTTCCCATTTCCATTCTAGCACTAGCAATGGATGTAACTTACCAATTAGTGCCTGATGTTCAATTTTAATCTGCTGACATGTCAAGCATTTGGAAACATATTCTGCTATGTCTTTCTTCATTCTTAGCCACCAGTAATGAGGCCTTAAACTGTGATACATCTTTGTCATCCCTGGGTGCATTGCATATGGTGCATTGTGTGCCTCTTCCATTATTTCCTGATGCAAGTTCTCAGTGTCTGGAACACATATGCGTGATTTTAACATCAGTGTATCATTCTGCAAATGAAACTCTGTATTATTTTCCTGCCTTACCACATCAATTTTCTCACATAATTTAGGATATTTGCTTTGTGCTTCTTTGATCTTATCCTTTAGTATAGGTCTGACTTGAAGAGTAGCAATCATTGATCCTTCATCATGTATATTTAATTCAACATTCATAGATCGTAATTGAATCAAATATGGAAAAGAGGATACTTGCAAATGAGCTACACTGCTACTAGCCTTTCTACTCAATGCATCTGCTACCACATTAGCTTTCCCTGGATGGTATTCAATTGTACAGTCATAATCTTTCAATAGCTCTAACCACCGTCTCTGTCTCATGTTTAATACTTTCTGTGTCAGCAAATAACCCAAGCTTTTATGGTTTGTGAAGATTTGGAATGTTTCACTATACAGATAATGCCTCCAAATCTTCAATGCAAATACGACTGCAGCCAGTTCTAAATCATGCACTGGATATGAGATCTCATGTGGTCTCAGTTGTCTGGATGCATAAGCTATCACCTTACCATGTTGCATCAAAACACATCCCAAGCCTTGGTGAGAAGCATCACTATATACTGTAAACCTACCTGTACCTGTAGGGATGGTTAACACTAGTGCTGAGGTTAGTCTGTGTTTTAGTTCATCGAAACTCCTTTGACATTCAGAAGTCCACTTGAAAGGCACATTCTTTCTCAACAATTTAGTCAAAGGGCTAGCAATTAAAGGGAATCCATCAACAAATCTGCAGTAGTATCCGGCTAAACCCAATAAACTACGCATTTCTGAAATATTTTTAGGAGCTTCCCAATTTACCATGGCCTCAATTTTCTTTGGGTCAACCTCTATACCCTTACACGACACCACATGTCCAAGAAATACCAAATGATCTAACCAGAATTCACATTTACTCAATTTGGCATATAATTGTTTCTCTCTCAAAGTTTGCAACACAACTTTTAAATGTTGTTCATGTTCTCCCCTACTCTTTGAGTACACCAATATGTCATCAATAAATACTATCACAAACCTATCCAGATATGGTTGAAACACCTTACTCATTAATGCCATAAATGCAGCTGGAGCATTAGTCAATCCAAATGGCATTACTAAAAATTCATAATGTCCATACCTGGTTCGAAAGTCAGTCTTTGGAACATCCGTTTTTGCTACCTTCAGCTGGTAATAGCCTGATTTCAAATCAATCTTGAAGAATATTTGGGCTCCTTGCAACTGGTCAAACAAATCATCTATTCTAGGCAATGGATATTTGTTCTTCACCGTCATTTTGTTCAGTTGCCTATAATCGATGCACAATCTCATTGTTCCATCTTTCTTTTTAACAAATAACACTGGAGCTCCCCAAGGTGATACACTAGGTCTAATATACCCTTTGTCAAGTAACTCCTGCAATTGGGCCTTCAGTTCTTTCAACTCAACTGGGGCCATTCTGTAGGCTGACCTTGATATTGGTGTTGTTCCTGGTACTAGTTCAATAGTGAATTCTATCTCTCTATCTGGTGGTAAAATAGGTAGATTATCTGGGAATACATCAGCAAATTCCCTTACCACTGGTATATTTTCAAGCAAGCAATCAGTGGTTCTAGTATTAGTCACATATGCCAAATATGCTTCACATCCCCCTTTGATCATTCGAAATGCCTTTACAGCTGAAACTAGACACGTAGGCACAAGTTTTCTTTCACCTAGAAATACTACCCTTGGCTGGTTTGGTGATTCCAAAATTACTTCCTTAGTAAAGCAATTCACTATTGCATGATGTCTAGTTAACCAGTCCATTCCCAGTATCACATCAAATTCATATATTGGCAATAAAATCAGATCAGCTATTAACTCAGCTCTGTCAATGCATATCAGGCAATCACGACAGACATTATTCACAACTACTACTGTTCCCAATGGATTACTCACATTTATCTCGATCCCCAAAGTCTCATGCTTTTGATGCAATTTGGATGCCATATGCAATGATATAAATGAGTGAGTAGACCCTGGATCAATCAATGCATATGCTAACATATCATAAATGTAAATATTACCGGTAACTACTTTGGGAGCATCCACCGCCTCCTATCTAGTCATAGCAAACACCCTAGCCTGAGTAAGGGGTCTAGAACTCTGACCTTCAGATCTAGTCACTCCTCTGCCCATTGTACTAGTCTTGCCCCTGCCTCTTCCTCTGCCCTGTGTCCCACTAGTAGGGTAGACCCTCGGTGCCTCAACTATAGTCTTAGATACTCCTCTACCTCTGCTGGTCTCTGCTAGTTTGGCTCTATTTGGACAGTCTCTATACATGTGCTCCATCGATCCATAAAAATAACATGCTCCTGAGAGCCTTCTACATTCACCCGTATGTTGTCTACCACAATGACTACATGTGGGCCTTTGTTCAACATATTGGCTCTGCCCTCTGCCTAGGTAAGAGAACGTCATGCCTCGACCTCTAGAACTGGAGTACCCACTTCTATTGCCAGATTGTGCAGGCATATATCTACCTCTTTTTCCCGACCTTCTGCTAGACTCACCAAAGAACTCACGTGATGGCCTTTTTTATTTGTTGTTCCCCATCTTCTTTCATTAACCGTTCAGCTCTGATTGCAGTAGCTCTGAGTCTGGCATAACTATCAAGATCAGTAGTCGTGATTCTATTTCTGATCTCATATTTGAGGCCCTCCTCAAGCTTCCTACATTTGTCTCTTTCAGTAGAGACCATGAAAGTGGAATAATGGGAAAGTTTATTAAACTGTACTTCATACTCCGCAACAGACATATTCCTCTGTTTCAGATTCAGGAATTCCTTCCTCTTCTCATCTTTATATGCTTCAGGCATGTAATTGTTCTGAAATTCCAGGAGGAAATCATTCCATGTTAACACCGGTGGTTGTGCATCACTGTCGGGGACTGTCTCCCACCATTCATAAGCATTTCCTTGCAGCAAGGATACTGCATAATCGAATTTCTCATCTGGGGTACATCTCATCATATTCAGTACCCTCTGTGTCCTTTTTAGCCATGTCTCAGCTTCTGTTGGGTCTGTTGTGCCATTGAAATCAGTTGCACCATGTTTCCTCAGCTTGTCATAACGTCTTTCCTTGTACATTTCAGGACCATATACTTCCTGTTCTAGGTTTTCATGGGGTACTTCTGCATGAGATGACTGTAATGCATGTACTGGAGCTCTAGCTTCTAGTGCTGGTTGATCTCTATGTAAATGACGTGATGCCTCATGAGAATGCATTTCAGCCTGCCTCTCCCTCCTTGGTGAATTATGTCTTACGATGTCCCTAAAATAAATGAAATTATGTCACTACATAATGTTCAACACATAGGATGCATATGTTATCATGCTCTTATGCATATGCATTTTCCCATAGAA
This sequence comes from Triadica sebifera, assembly GCA_023653625.1. Classification (NCBI taxonomy): domain Eukaryota; kingdom Viridiplantae; phylum Streptophyta; class Magnoliopsida; order Malpighiales; family Euphorbiaceae; genus Triadica; species Triadica sebifera. Next base: position 18,639,814 of record CM042898.1, on the reverse strand, counting down.
CCTATCCCTACTCTGATACCAAAAATGTAACACCACATCTTATGCATTTGAGTATAACCTATCCCTGTATCAAGTAATCATACATGGCATACTAGAAAGGTAAAATACCCTGTTAACAATAGTAGTAAAAAAAATTTTCATATCCTGTAATATAATTCACTGACTTTGCAAGTCTCATATCCTATAATTTCATTCAATGACTTGCAAGTCTCATATCCTGTAATATTATTCACTGACTTTGCAAAGTTAACACTGAGGTTTTCACCACAACATAAAATATCACACATATCAAAACATAAACTTTACACATAAGTATTTTCGAGTTGATTTCATTTATACATTTTTAGACTCATTCCAAAATGACTATACATATTCAAGTACGTAAATACAAAACACATATGACATATTTTCATGCTTGTGTGGAATGCAAGGAGAGAGAGTGATGAGGCTCGGCCAGTGATCTGTGCTCCATGTCTTTTATACGCTACTCAAAATGAGCTATATCGTTTCTTTACCTGAAAAATGATGCAAATTGATGAGTTACGGCTCAGTGAGAATAACCATCCAATGAGCTCTAAAGTACCAAACAACTCATAGTAATAAATCACAATTCCAATATATACCACATATTCCATTCCATTCATCAGTATCATATATGTATCAATAAAGTTGAAACATATAATCATTACTCTTTATGTATGCAAATGCTTTGCTTATTTCATTTTTTTGTGACTAAGTTAAACAGACATTGCCCCGGGTTTCCATGTGAACATTTTCCATGTGAATATTTGCATTTGCATTTGCTAGCTAGCTTGATCATTTGTTTCATTTGCACATTTGTTGGGCCATAGGCCTCTTCTTTTGCTTTACAATATCGATTAACTAGTCACAATGCCTTTTTAGTCCATATGCATATGCACTTGTATTTAAGCATTCATCAACCATTGTATCTTATCACATATAATATACATATACCACATATATACCTCATATGCCACACATATACCTTGCATATACTATACATATACCATGTATATATATCACATGTGTCAAACATATACTTCAAATATACCACAAGTATACCATTTATATGTACCACAATGTCACAAATTATCCATCATTGCATTATCAAGGACCAATCATGACAATCATATGAATCACATAGCAAGCAACTTTCATTTGCACTAAAGAATTCAATCTATAATTAGACTCACCGTTCTCCTTTGATTCCGACCCCTAACTTATTGTCTATCTACTCCTTGTGGGTGTCCAATATGTTGCGAGCCTAATATGAAAACATAATCGATTAACTCATAATTAGGGAGACTTAATATGGCTTAAACAAATTAATATGCATTGTTCATGTCAATAGTTAAGATTTTTCCTATAAGGCATTGTGACCTTATGGAAATGTTTAGCCTATAAAGTTTTCTATACATGACCAATTAATATGATTCTTGTTCCTAATTAAAACTAACATATAAATATAGTACATATTACAATTTCAGACCAATTGGATCATTGTACAATATTATGTGTAATTTCTAAGTGTGTTCTGTTTTCTACCTTGTTTTCTGCCTTTAGGCAGTTTCAGGGTACTCATTTGGGTTCATCATAACTTATAAGCTATAGGTCATATTTTAATTAAACATTACAGAAACTTATATGGGTTCATATGAAACATGTTTCATGTTTATAACTTTTATCAATTATGTCACTATGGTCTTCAAAATATAACAAACATTTTACTGGTCCAGAATAGAATTGGCTTCCGGACCAGTATGACTTCCAAAGGCCATACCTTAGTCTCTCCATAACCAGTGAAGCTGAAATTAGTACAAAATTTAGCTAAGACATATACCTATAACTTTCATGTTTTGAGAATTTACATAATCGAGCTCGACCAAGCTCAAATTAGCCAAACAAGTTACTGGATCTGCCAAGGGCACTCAGTAGGCAGTTCAAACCATGGCATAGTCATGGTTCCATTCCCCATAACTCCCAATTTACAAGACCTATGAACCTGAAATGTGGTATACAGATCCCAAACACATATATCTACAACTTTTATGTTTTGGGATATTTCAAATAATGGCTTTAAAATATTCTAAATGAAAGCACACATTAGCTAACTTGGTTAGGGTTTACACCCTGACCAGTTTTAGTAGAGAGAGCATATCTCTTCCTATACATAATATCTTGCACAAATGTTTATATGTCCACAAATACAATACATAAAGGAACAATGTTTGTGTTTTACACTTTTCCAGAATCAATTTATATTAATATCAAAATTGGGGTGCAATTCACTGCCTAATATTGAACCTAAGCAACTCAAATCAACCTTATAGCAATAAGAATTGATTACTTACCAAGAACAAACTTGAAAGGGATCAATTTGCCTCAAATATCAAGTGAAAAAAGGATGAATTGAAGTCTGAAATGGAGGAAATTGAAGAAGAAGTCGGGCTGGAGAAGAAGGCAGAAATGGGAAGATAAAGCTAACTTTTTGTTTTTGTCTTTTTATCTTTTTCTCATCTCTTTTCTCCTTTCTCTTCTCATTTCTCTTCTCTTCTCTTTTATTTCTCTTTTGTGTCATTTTCATTTTATTTTGTCTATATTATTATTATTATTATTATTTACATATATTTATAATTCCACTAATTCACACAATGATACAGCTTAATCATTTGACCCGATTTAACTAAATTAGCAATGTAAATGTTTACTAATCTCACTCTAATCATTTTGCTTACTTTAATTTAGTCACCTTATTCAATTCATTTCTAATACTTTTTTATCCTTATTTATGTTATAATTACACAAGTGCGACTCGATACAAGTGCCAAATACTGGGACACGTAGCTAGTGCGTGTCATAAACTTGTTCCTACGAAAATACGTATGAAATGCACGTGTTCAATTGAATTGTATGCAAGATGCTTATGTTCAATGAAATGCATGGGGGGAAGGTCAAGGATGTTACATTTATTTCACTTGTATTGTCACATCTAATAGGTATATGATTCATACTATAACCATAATCCTTAAGTTGTTGTTTCATCAAAAGGATTTGTGTACAACAACATCCTGCTGCTACATACTCTGCTTCAGCAGTAGAAAGAGCAACTGAAACTTGTTTCTTGCTAAACCAAGAAACTAAGTACTCTCCAATAAAGTGACAAGTACCTGAAGTACTTTTTCTATCTAAAATACTACTAGCATAATCAGCATCTGAATATCCTACAATATAAAAGGATGAATTTCTAGGATACCACAAACCTAGATGCAATGAGCCATGTAAATATCTTAGAATTCTTTTTACTGCATTTAAATGAGACTCTTTTGGACATGATTGAAAACGTGCACATAAGCATACACTATACATTATGTCGGGTCTAGAAGTAGTAAGATATAAAAGTGATCCGATCATACCTCTATAGAGCTTTTTCATCCTTGTCCAATTTTGTTGATGTGCTAATTGGAGTCTTGGCATTCTTGCATCCTTCCATTCCAAATTTCTTCAGTAAGTCTTTGGCATATTTGGATTGGTTGATCAATATGCCCTCATTGCCTTGTTTTGTTTGTAGACCAAGGAAATATTTAAGCTCACCCATCATGCTCATTTCGAATTCCCTAGTCATACACTTAGGAAATTCTTGACAAAGCAATTGATTAGTAGACCCAAATATGATATCATCAATATAAATTTGAATAATTAGAATATCATGCTTATGCTTTTTAATGAATAATGTAGTATCAACATTCCCCTTTGTAAAGTTATTTTTTAAGAGAAAAGAACTCATACCAAGCTCTTGTGGCTTGTTTCAAACCATATAAAGCTTTTGAAAGTTTAAAAACATGATTTGGCAAATCATAGCTTTCAAAACCAGGTGGTTGTTCTACATAAACTTCTTCTTCTATGTAACCATTTAAAAAGGCACTTTTCACATCCATTTGAAAAAGTTTGAAATTCATGTGGCATGCATATGCTAAAAGTATTCTTTTGGCTTTTAATCTTGCTACAGGAGCATAAGTCTCATCATAATCTATTCCTTCTTCCTAATTATACCCTTTTGCAACTAATCTAGCTTTATTCCTAGTTATTAAACCTTGTTCATCTAGTTTATTTCTAAATACCCAGTTGCTACCTATAATTTGATGATCCTTGGGTCTAGGTACTAAGGTCCATACCTTACTGCTCTCAAATTGGTTGAGTTCCTCTTGCATTGCAATCACCCAACTTTCATCATTAAGAGGCTCATCAACATTTTTAGGCTCAATTTAAGAAATAAAAGCAAGGTCAGAGGCTAAATGTTTTAAATGAGATCTAGTACTTACTTCCCTTGAAGGATCACCAATGATTTGCTCTTTGGGGTGATCTTTTGTCAATCTCCATTCCTTTGGGAGCTCTTGCCTGTTTTCCTCTTGAGCTTGAGGTAGAGAATCATCTTGATGTGAATCTTCTTAATCATTTTCTTCTTTTCCATTTTCAAGATCAAGTCTTTCCATGGTACCTATAACATCATCAAGAACACTACCTTTCACAAGATCAAGTCTACTAGATTCATTAAAAATAACATGCATAGATTCTTCAACAGTTAATGACCTTTTATTAAATACTCTATATGCTTTGCTAGTTGTAGAATATCCTAAAAAGATACCTTCATCAGATTTAGAGGCAAATTTTCCAAGGTTGTCCTTGGTATTCAATATGAAGCACTTGCATCCAAATACTCTAAAGTATGATATCAAGGGCTTTCTTCCATTCCATAGCTCAAATGAGGTTTTGTTTAAAAGAGGTCTTTTGAAAACTCGATTTGAAATATAACAAGCAGTATTTGTGGCTTCTGCCCAAAAGTAAGTTGGTAAACCATACTCATTGAGCATTGTTCTAGCCATTTCAATTAAAGTTCGATTTTTCCTTTCAACTACCCCATTTTGTTGAGGTGTCCTAGGAGATGAAAAATTCTATGAAATGCCATGTTCAAGACAAAAACTTTCAAAGTTTTCATTTTCAAATTCTTTGCCATGGTCGCTCCTTATTTTTGAAATGCAATATCCTTTTTCATTTTCAACTCTTTTAGCAAAGTTTTTGCAATTTTCAAAAGCATCACTCTTTTGAGCTAAGAAAATTACCCAAGTAAATCTAGAGTAATCATCTATGATGACAAAGGCATAATGTTTACCTCCTAAGCTTGCAATTATAGTAGGTCCAAATAAATCTAAATGTAGAAGTTGTAGAGGTTTTGAGGTACTTAGTATGTTTTAGGCTTTGAAAGATGACTTGTGTTGCTTCCCTCTTTAGCAAGGCTCACTAGTTCTCTTATGCTGAGGCTTTGAATTAAGTCCGTGTTTGCATGACCAAGTCTTCTATGCCACAGCCAAGATTCATCATTAGTAGTCACCAGACACTTAAAGGAATGGTTAGATATTTCGTGTAAGTTTATTATGTACGTATTGATATCTCTATTTCCTTTAAATATTTATTGACCATCAATAGAGATTACAAGACATTCGTTTGAAGTGAAGATTACTTTGTTTCCTTTATCACATAATTGACTTACACTTAACAAGTTATGTTTTAAGCCATCAATAAGTAAGACATCCTTAATAAAAGTAGTACCATTAACACCAATAGAACCAATGCCAATTACCTTACCCTTAGCATTGTTTCCAAAGGTAACTTTACCTCCATCAATACTTTTGATTTCATTGAAGAGTTCTTTGTCTCCTATCATATACCTTGAGCATCCATTGTCTACTAGCCAAACATTTTTGTTTTTTGTGGACTTGAGGCATACCTATAGAATCACAATTCATGTATGATTTTTAGGTACCCAAATGAGCTTGGGTCCTTGGGGGTTAGCACATGAAGGTTCCCAATGAGCCTTCCTTATCCAGCAATATTTATTTATGTGACCAATTTTCTCGCTTTTCTGTCTTCCAATGTATTTGAATGCAATAATTCTATTAGACTGATTTTGAGAATAATGGCATGCACAATCATGATTAATTGGTGCTTTCCTAGATACTTGCTTCTTATACATAAAGGCATGATTATTCTTTTTATGTATAGAAGGTTTAGTGTACTTATTCCTTGGTGCTATTCTAGCAAGTGTGGAGATGTGAGGTTCACTTGACTTAACAAAAATAGTTTTGTGAGAAGATGATAATGTGTCCTTAAATCCTAGATCATGTCTAATTAAGGGTGGTCTTTGAGACACAATGAGAGTATCTAAACTCTCTTTTCTTTATGAAATTTAGAAATGGAATTTATAAGTTCCTCAACTTCATTTTTTAAAGTATTATTCTCTTTAAGCAAGGATTTAGTTGAGGGTTTTGATGTGTATTCATCTAATGATTTTTGAAGAGATTCATTAGATGATTTAAGCTTAATGTTCTCCTTTTCTAAGGCATCCATTTTGATTTTTAAATTAGAGATGTTATTCTTATAAGTACTAAATTTACTCTTATATTTCTCTAGTTCTATATTTAATTCTTTTATAAGGCTTTGTTCATCATCATCACTATCACTATTACTATCATTCTCACTACTATCATTATTGAAAGAGTATGAGTGTAGTGATCTTACCTTATCCGAGACAAGATTCTCAATAGCCATGAAGCATACCTCTTCGCTTTCATTGTCATATTTTTCACTTGAAGAGCTTTCATCATCCCATGTGGCTTTGTGACCTTTCTCCCTATTGTCTCTTTGGTATTTGTTCTTATGCTTCTTGAGCCTTGGACAGTTTGGTTTAATATGCCATTTCTTTCCACATTCATAGCACTTTACCTCTTCTTTATTTCTTTATGCATCATTAGAAATTTGTTTGATGTTTCTTTCCCTGAATTTTCTAGAGTTGCTCATTTTCTTCTTAATGATTCTTTTCAACCTTCTTGAGAGCATAGCAATGTCCTCATTCTCATCATCACTCATTTCTTCATCATCTTTAACTTCTTCTTGAGATTTTGAAGTAGAGGCTTTTAGTGCTAGAGGCTTTCTTTTTTATGGCTCTGCTTCAAGCTCTATATCTCTTTTCACTGCCATTTCAGGTGTCAGAAGTTTGCCAATAAGCACATTAGTATTCATGATGCTCATGTCTTCATTTGCTTCTTCTATACCGGCAACTCTTGATCTGTAATCTTTGAGAGGAAGACTTCTTAGGATTTTGTTGTTTACATCTTCCAAGCTCAGGTGCTTCCTAAGTTTTCTCATTCCATTTATGATAGCTAGAAGACGGTTGGTCATGTTAGTGATTGACTTATTGGATTTCATCTTGAATAGCTCATATTCAGAAGTAAGAAGTTGAATCATCATGGATTTAACTTGCTTCGTTTCTTCATGATAGTTTTCCAATGTTTTCCACATGTTGTAGGTTGTTGGGCAGTGTTGTATTTTGCCACATTCTTCAATGGACAATGAGCTTGAGAGAATTGTCATTGCCTTCTTGTTTTTTGAAGTTTGCTCTTCTTTAAGGCTCTGTCCAATCATCTCTTGATAAGATTTCTTCTTCACCAGCAGCTCCTCTTCTAGTTGGTGGCATCCATTCTTTTCGAACAATATCCCAGACTTCAATTCCTTCACTATCCAGATATGTCTCCATCCGAAACTTCCAATGGGCATAATTTGCTCCATCGAAGTAAGGCTTTAGAATTTGGAATCCTTCATTGGCTATATCTTGATCTTTACTAGCGTTGTTTAGGCTTTGATGCTAGACTTAGCTCTGATAATAATTGTTGCCCAGATATTGAGCCAAGAAAAGGGGTTGAATTGGATATTAAAAATTTTTAACTTTTAAGTGCGGAATGAAAAGTTAAGTTTAAGAGGGATAGAGAAATTTGACACAAGGAGTTTTATAGAGGTTCAGGTGTTAACAAACCCTACTCCTCTCCCCAATCTCAATTGGGAGTTTCACTAACACACTAAGTGTTACAATGGAGTTTTACAAGCTCACTCCCAACTATGGTGTTTCTAACAATTGCTCACACCTAACCTAGAAATCCCATATGTTTTAATGGCTCACACAATAACCAATTCCTTGTGTTTTACAAGCTCACACAAATAACCTTTACCTTGTGTTTTACAGGCTCACACAAACAACCTTTCTTTGTGTTTTAGAGGCTCACACAACTAACACTTACAAGTGTTCTACTCTTAACCCAGAAATACCCAAAACTCACTTGAGTAAATGATTACAGAGAGACACACTTACAAATCTTTATTGCTCAAGAAATGATGAGAAAAAATATTTTCACAGAGAATAAATATCAAAATGCACAAAATGGCTTACAACAAGGTTTTGATTTAAAATATTATCAATTCTCTTGTTCTTTTGTTCTCCTTGTTCACTTTCTTGTTCTGGATGCATAAATGACTTGCATTTATACTTCCATAGCAAATTATAACCATTAGAATGCATTTATAATGAAACTAGTCGTTGCACCAACCCTAATAATCGCGCCTGACATGTTTCTCTTTCATCTTTCACGGTCATGACTATATGTGTCACGGGCGTGACTGTTCTTCCAAGTCGTGACTTAAGTGGTGACCTTGGCCGTGAAGCATTCTGGAAGGTTTTGAAATGTTTGTTCACGGGCGTGACATTTTATCTTCACGAGCGTGACATACTTGCAAGTCGTGGTCCAAGTGGTGACTTTGGTCGTGAAGCTCTCTAGAAGAATTTGTCATGTTTTTTCACGGGCGTGACATTTATTCACGCACGTGACTGAAATGTTCATTCACAGTTGCTATCTTCCTTCATGGCCATGAACTTTAAATGTTGGTTTGTTGGCGCTATGCTTCATCACGGGCGTGACACATAGGGTCACGGGCATGAACATGCTATTTCTTCAATTTTATATTTCTAAGATTAATCTTCCATTCTCCATTCTTGCTATCATATTTCATACCCTGTTCAATAGACTTAGAAAACAAGAATGTTAAATACATTATTGCTATTTTATTTGTTATCATCAAAATGACAGAAATACCCCTCAAGGTTCAATAGATCTAAACTAGATTTATATATGAATAAACACCAATATAATGATAATGTCTTTAATTAATAATAAATGAATGCATCAAGTGCCTAAAGTGATTGCCCTTAGGGCACCTTTCTATCAATTTACTATTTTGGCTCCATGAATTTGTCAGCTTTCCTTCTTATTGGGCAATTGCAAATCATAACAATCCAAAGCTAGGATTGTCTCTAATGATATCCATGCGAAAGAAGAAGAAGAAAACCACAATGGAAATAGGATGATCAACCAAAAATATGCTAGCAATTGAGGTTAATCTTTAAGAGAGATGGAAGAGAGAATAACAATTATTTTCTCAAGGTAGCAGCCATGAAAATAAACTTTAATGAGGCTTTTTATATGTCCTCTAATATGCATCAAAGCTTAGGTAAAAGCTTCCTATTCAAAATAGACAAGTTGAATCAATGCAATTCATGACTATGAAACAGTTTTTGTGACTGCAAATTGTGTTCATGTTGCGATAGTCACAATAGTGATTAAATTGTCACTCTTTTAACAATCTGCAACACCAAATGATATCAAGAAATAGAAAGGTCTAGCGACTGTAAACTCCATTATCGTGACAATGACAAACCAAGAACAGTTGTACAACAAATTCCAAATTGTGACCATAAACCTTCGCAACTGCAATAACTATTCCGCTACTATGAAGTTTCCTAGCTCAAATTTTCTCTCTATTCTATTTGGATCCAATCCAAGGCCCATTTCATATATGTTTCATTCTTTTTATGCGTGTAGCCCATTATGTTCCTAGTTATCTTGGTAGCTCAAATCATAAAATGATTTTTAGCAAATCATAAATGTTGTCTAGCAATACATCATGACCCCCAATTGGTCGAAAAGTCAGTGGTCTAACTGTATGTAACACCCCCTTACCCCACTATAGTTCAGCAAGGTAAGTGAGTATTACCCGTCTTACTGTTTTATAAAATTAATGAAGTGAAGTAAACTTTTTTTTTTTTTGAAAATTTTGTAGACATTGAAATAAAATTATTACAAGCATAATATTCAAAATCTTATTTATTTATAAAATATATTAATTTACACTCAAACTATGTCCTTTTACATAGTAACTCACATATTTAATACACATTATATGAAATAAAAACAATACTTTAATTTACAAAGTTTTTTAACAAAATATACCAAAAAAGAAAACCCAGAGCTTTTTGCTGCTTTCCTCCGGATACCCTTCTTCTTCTGACAGACTATTTTCTACGGCTACCCTTCTAAACCTGCGCGAGAGGAAACCACCCGCGCTAAGCTACTAGCTTAGTGGTGCTTCAATGATAAAAATTTTACATACATATATATTTTCTCACATATTAATTAACCATTTAATAAATAATGCATAAAATAAAAATTTCTATAAAATCAAATAAATTTCATTCAACATGTAATAGTAACAAATTTAATTCATGTAACACTTATCAAAATCACATACTTCAATATTAGTATTATTATTATTATTTTTTTGTGCCCATAACACCTATAACTGAACTATCTAATAGGAATAACGGGGTTGCCATTCCCGGCTTTCATAATGTAGTGCCAAGCGCTTTTATAATAATGCCATTACTGGCTTTTGTTATATTGCCATTACCGGCTTAATAATTTTGCGCCGAGCGCATTTATCAATTGCCATTACCGGCTTTCATATTTGGCACCGAGTGCCTAAATTCCCCTGATTGGCATGCCAAACTATTCCCTATTCTAGTTCTAGACTAGGTGTTTTTGGGCTTAACTATTTTTATATTAATTCACAATATTTTCAACTATCATAAGTATGCTTGTTTATTTTTGTTCTATATTCCCATTATTATTACAATAAAATCTCATATATAAATAATCTGTTAAACATTGATAATTACCATCAAAGTAAATATTTGCATTAATTATTACATATAATTAACATACCACATGCATAAGTCCAACACTTCACGTTTTATACCTATGGCAGAATTTGGACCTGTTTTTGGGCTTCATTTTTAGCCTATTTATAATTATAATTTGGAGTTATGGCCTTCTAACAATTTTTAGCTTATTGTCTTATCTTTCAGATGCATCAAAAATCACGTAACTCCCAATTTTATATCAAAAGTTATGATTAATTCACTACTGCATCATCACAGAATTTTCTGCCCAGAATTTTTCTGGACAGATTCTAGGTTTAAACTTCGTGCATTTAACTGGAAAAATCTAGACATAATTAGATATTATAGTCTAAATAAAAATTAAAGCCCTGTGTCTTAGCTTTTATTTCCAACAAAGAACATATAAAACCGAGTTTCATAACTCAAGTTATCATCAAAATGGACAGAGCTGTTCCTGGAATTCTGTACTCGAGCCATCAATTGGCATCAATCCATATTTCAACCACATTCATCATTTGCAACCATTTTAATACTAAAATTTCCAGAATTATAAATACATTCATATGTCTCAATTATTTCACACCATTTGGTCCCATTGCCATATATAATATCAAAAGTCACAACAAATCACATAACATCTCAAAAACACAAACATAACAAACCTTAATATATATTTCCATACTTATTAACAACATGCAAAATTTTTATCAATGAAGCACATACCTAATCAGCCTTGGTTCTTCCTTTAAACCTTCTTTTCCTTCCCTTATTAGCTAGCTTTCTCCTTGCCTTTGTCACCCTCTTGAGGGCCTCTCACTTGTTCACTTATTTTTCCTACACAATTATACCACATCTCAATTCCAACATCCAATTTCAATGTTTTTCATGTCTACATAATATTCTAATGCTCCTAATATGATTTACACCTTAATTGAGCTAAAATGTACTAAGGTTAAACTTCCTTCTTCATATGACATGGCTGCCCAAAAACCATATCCTAGTTACCAATTCATTTTCTTCAATTCAACACTCAAATCATATTTTCCTTATCACCAATTGTTGTGTTTCCATATTAATTTCAATTTTCCCTAATTTCTTTAATTATGGCAGCCCCTTATTCATCCATTAACATCATATTTTCTTTAGTTTTTAAGCAATAAAACAATTATCTAACATCAAATATCATCAAGTCAAAGTCCAATTACAGCTTCATCAACTAAACACAAACTTAATTTTTCTAAGTTCTATCTTGCAACCAATCCTAAATCTATCAAACCTAATCACATCTATCATCATCATGGGTCTCAAATAGAAGGAAAAAGGTTAAATTTAAGAAGAATAAACTCACCTTAAGAGTTCTCCAAGGTGGGCCGAAATTCCCCTACTCTTCTCCCTTTTTCTTCTTCTTTCTTCCTTCCTTCTTGCTCCTTTGGTACCTTTAATGGTAAGAACTCCTTAATTCCGATTTTTCCTCTCTCAAAACTAATTTTTTTTTCATTATTAGCTTGCTGGAAATTGAAAAAAAGATGGAGGTTTAAGAGAATGGAGGTGGACGGCAACAAGAATGGGAAAAGGAAAAAGAAGACTTAGATATTTTGGTGGAAGAATAAAGAATTCCTCATTTTTTTTTAGGTGAGTATTTGGTGGATCCATGCCTACATTAAGCTCTTCATCCATTGGTCCAAAATATAAATTAATTTTAATGAAATTTTAAACTTTAAGAAATTTCTTATTTGCCCCATCTTTCTCCATATTCACATTTTTTTCCCAAACAATTGCCATAATACCGATTTTGTCCATAGGAAGTTTTATTTTTTTCTAATTCTACCCCAAATCTTTTTAATTCCAAAATAATAATACCCTTAATTATTTTCTCTTATTATTAGTCATTTTTTTTTGGTTTAAATTTAGACTCTGATTGAACCAGTGGACCCCACTACGGTCACGCGCAATCGGGGCCTAAATCACTGAATATTACAATTCTCTCCGCCTTAAGAAAATTTCGTCCTCGAAATTTACCTGATTTAGGTGGAGCTGAATAACTGAGGATGTTGAGTTCTCATCATTTCTTCACTCTCCCAGGTGGCTTCTTCTACTGCATGATTGCGCCATATGACCTTTACCAGTGGTACCTTCTTATTCCGTAGTTCCTTGACTTCTCGAGCTATGATTTTCACTGGCTCCTCACCATATGTCAAGTCTGGTTGTACCTCTATTGATTCCACAGGTATTACATGTGTCGGATCCGATCTATATCTTCTTAACATTGAAACATGAAACACATTGTGTATCTTATCCAATTCTGGTGGTAAGGCCAACCTGTAAGCCACTGGACCCACACGTTCAAGTATTTCGTATGGTCCAATAAATCTAGGACTCAGTTTCCCCTTTTTACCAAAACGCAATACTTTTTTCCAAGGTGAGACTTTCAAAAATACATTGTCTCCGACAGCATACTCAATGTCCTTTCTTTTCAAATCGGCATAGGATTTTTGTCGATCAGTTGCAGCTTTTAATCGATCTTGGATTAATTTCACCTTTTCCTCTGTCTGTTGCACTAATTCTGGCCCCATAAATTTCTTTTCACCAAGTTCTGTCCAGCATAATGGTGTCCTACATCTCCTTCCATACAAAGCTTCGTATGGTGCCATGCCGAGACTAGTTTGATAGCTGTTGTTGTATGCAAATTCCATCAATGGTAAATGTTTATCCCAGCTACCCTCAAAATCAATTACACAGATTCTTAGCATATCTTCCAACAATTGAATCACTCGTTCGGATTGCCCATCTGTTTGTGGGTGAAATGCTGTACTAAAAGCAAGTCGGGTCCCCAATGCTTGCTGTAGACTTTTCCAAAATTTTGATGTGAACCGTGGGTCTCGATCAGAAATAATAGATACTGGCACCCCATGTAGTCGAATTATCTCATTGACATATAATTCTGCTAACCGACTCAATGAATAATCCATCCGAACTGGCAGAAAGTGAGCCGACTTGGTAAGCCTGTCAACAATTACCCATACTGCATCATGCTTCTTTTGTGTCAAAGGCAACCCAGATAAAAAATCCATTGTAATTCTTTCCCACTTCCATTCTGGAATTGCAATAGGCTGCAACAATCCAGATGGTACCTGGTGTTCTGCTTTCACTTGTTGGCATGTCAAGCATCTTGTAGTATATTCCACTATATCCTTCTTCATTCCTGGCCACCAATAATGAGTCATCAGATTCTGATACATTTTATTGCTCCCTGGATGCATGAAATAAGTTGTATTATGTGCCTCTTTTAGAATTATTTGCTTTAATCCGCTATCATTTGGCACGCATAATCTTCCTCTGTAACTTATGCTTCCATCATCTTCAACCTTAAATTCAGGTCTCTCCCCATTTTTCACTGCCTCAGCAATTATCATCAATTTTTGATCTTCCTTCTGAGCTTTTCTCACTTGTTGCCTTAAAGTAGGTTGGACCCGTAACTCTGCCAAAATAAATTGTGAGTCTAATTTTTTTCAATTTTACTATTACTTTCTATATATTATTTTATAATTGAGGAAAATTTAAACTATACCTGCTAGTGTTTTTCTACTTAAGGCATCCGCTACTACATTGGCTTTGCCTGGCTGATAGTCAATAATACAATTATAATCCTTGATTAACTCCAACCAGCGTCTTTGCCTTAAGTTCAATTCCTTTTGTGTGGGCAAATATTTGAGGCTCTTATGATCTGTATATATGTAGCACCGCTCACCATACAAATAATGTCGCCAAATTTTCAAAGCAAACACTATTGCTGCCAACTCCAAATCATGAGTAGGGTAATTTAGCTCATGAGGCTTCAATTGTCTAGATGCATAAGCAACTACTTTACCCTCTTGCATTAATACACAACCTAGCCCATTATGAGAGGCATCACTGTATATCACAAAATCTTTCCCTAGTGTAGGTTGGGTCAAAACAGGTGCTTCGGTTAATATGGCTTTTAATTTCTCAAAGCTTGCCTGGCACCGATCTGTCCACTCAAACTTAGTTTCTTTTCTGAGCAACTTAGTAATTGGTGCAGCTATGCTTGAAAATCCCTTCACAAACCTTCTATAGTAGCCAGCTAATCCAAGGAAACTTCGGACTTCTGTTACATTGCGAGGTGGCTTCCAACTGAGAATTGCTTCTATTTTGTTAGGATCAACTCGGATTCCTTCAACTGAAATAATATGCCCTAAGAATCCCACTTCTTCCAACCAGAACTCACATTTTGACAGTTTTGCATACAATTGATTTTCCCTCAAAGTCTGCAGTACTATTCTGAGATGTCTGTCATGTTCTCCCTTGTCCCTCGAATACACCAAAATATCATCTATAAAAACTACCACAAACTGATCAAGATAAGGCCTAAAAATTCTGTTCATCATATCCATAAAGGCAGCTGGTGCATTCGTTAAGCCAAATGGCATAACTAGAAACTCATAGTGGCCATATCGAGTTCTGAAGGCTGTTTTAGATACATCCGATTCTTTGATTTTCAGTTGGTGGTACCCGGATCTGAGATCAATCTTAGAGAATACTCCTGCTCCCTTTAATTGATCAAACAAATCATCAATTCTAGGTAGTGGGTATTTATTTTTAATTGTCACCTTGTTCAATTGTCGGTAATCAATACATAACCGAAGGGTGCCATCCTTCTTTTTCACAAACAACACCGGAGCACCCCATGGTGACACACTGGGCCTTATGAACCCTTTGTCGAGCAATTCCTGCAATTGAACCTTTAACTCTCTCAATTCTGCAGGTGCCATTCTATAAGGAGTAATTGATATCGGGGATGTACCAGGAATCACATCAATAGCAAATTCTATCTCCCTATCTGGTGGTAACCCCTGCAAATCTTCAGGAAATACATCTGAAAACTCACACACTGTAGGCATGTCCTTGAGTTCTGGGCTCCCCTTCCTGGTATCTATCACATGGGCCAAATATGCCTCACATCCCTTCCTAATATATTTTCGAGCTTTTAATGCTGAAATAACACTGGTCAAACATGTTTGGCCTACAGCTTGAATGATGGTGTCATCTTGCCCGGGAATTTTAAGTACAACTTTTCTAGATCGGCAGTCGACTATAGCTCCATGCTTTGTCAACCAATCCATACCCAGAATAGCATCAAATTCATGAAAAGGTAGTTCTATTAAGTCTGCTGGAAATTCTCTACCCTGAATAATTATTGAACTGTTTCTATAAATCTTATTCACTTTCACACTATGTCCCAATGGATTGGTCACAATTATCTCATATTCTAAGGTCTCAGGTATCATGTTCCCTTGTCTAAGTGCAGCTGTACTTATGTATGAATGCGTGGAACCAGGATCTATCAAAGCATGTAAATCAAAATCAAATAAAGATAATTTACCAACTATGACGTCTGGTGCATCCTGGTCTTCACGAGCTCTCATCACATATGCCCGAGCTGGGGTCCTACTACCTCCGGGTCTGTCAACTGTCTCTGATACCCCCTGACTCCGTTCGGTACGACCACCTCTAAACTGGCTTCGACCTCTACCACGGCTCTGTACCGGTGTCATAGTCTGTGCTGGTGCCATACTACCTGTACCGAGTCTGGGACAATCTTTCTTCATATGGTCAGTAGCTCCACATCTCATACATGCCCCAGTTAACCACCAACACTCTCCTGTATGAGCTTTACCACAATGCTGACACAAAGTCGGAGCTGGTCTCTTGGGAAATGATGCTGGTGAACTAGCAGATGATGCCACATATCTAAATTGCTGACCTCGCCTATCAGAAAATGTCTGTCTAGCCACCCTTGACTGAAATGGTCTGGGTACTATTCGTCCTTTCCTACCCGATGTATGGGCCACATTAGCTGTTGACTTCTTATAATGCTCTTCTGTCTTCAGCTTTTTCCTTCTTTCAACACTAATAGCAGAGGACACTAGCGTAGCAAAATCTGTATGCTGGTGGGAAGCCACTAAATACCCAATCTCCTCATTGAGACCGTCTTCAAATCTACGACATTTATCAGCTTCATCTCCAATAATCCCAGTAGCATACTTGCTCAACCTAGTGAACTCCATCTCATACTCAGCTACTGTCATACCCCTCTGCCTCAAATTCAGGAATTCTCTCTTTTTCTCATCAACATAGATTCTTGGCACGTATTTCTTTTTAAACTCTGTCACAAAGAAATCCCATGTCTGAGGGGTCGGAGTCTGAAGTTTTGCTAATAACAATTTCCACCAGTCATAGGCATGCTCCTGAAGGAGAGATACTGCATATCTAACCTTGTACTCCTCTGGACATTGCAGCTCTTCAAAAACCCTTTCTGTCTTTTCCAACCAAAATTCTGCTGCTGCTGGGTCATCCTCTTTCTTACCCATAAAATCTGTAGCCCCGTATTTTCTTAATTTATCAATCTGGGGTTTCGGTTGAGGTGGGGGAGGTGGTGGAGCTGGTGGAGCCGGGGGCGGCACAACTTGTGCTATCTGCTGTAACAAAGTAGCCATTTGTTGCATAAGGGGTACCTGACCCGCGTTAACCTGTTCTTCAGCATGTTGTGGAGCTATAACGCTAGGCTCTGAGGCTCTAATTGATGCTGACTGTCTATGAGCAGCCGAGTCAGCTATACTATCACCCTCCTGTTCTTCACGATTTTGTCTTGATTCCGAATCCATTAAAACCTATATTGTCAGAAGAAGGGTCCCTTATTAGAATATAGCAGCTTAAAAACAATGCAAATGCTAAAAACATGCATTTATCTTCCCATACCCACTAAGTAAGAACCATCTAAACCTATGGCTCTGATACCAAAACTTGTAACACCCCCTTACCCCACTATAGTTCAGCAAGGTAAGTGAGTATTACCCGTCTTACTGTTTTATAAAATTAATGAAGTGAAGTAAACTTTTTTTTTTTTTGAAAATTTTGTAGACATTGAAATAAAATTATTACAAGTATAATATTCAAAATCTTATTTATTTATAAAATATATTAATTTACACTCAAACTATGTCCTTTTACATAGTAACTCACATATTTAATACACATTATATGAAATAAAAACAATACTTTAATTTACAAAGTTTTTTAACAAAATATACCAAAAAAGAAAACCCAGAGCTTTTTGCTGCTTTCCTCCGGATACCCTTCTTCTTCTGACAGACTATTTTCTACGGCTACCCTTCTAAACCTGCGCGAGAGGAAACCACCCGCGCTAAGCTACTAGCTTAGTGGTGCTTCAATGATAAAAATTTTACATACATATATATTTTCTCACATATTAATTAACCATTTAATAAATAATGCATAAAATAAAAATTTCTATAAAATCAAATAAATTTCATTCAACATGTAATAGTAACAAATTTAATTCATGTAACACTTATCAAAATCACATACTTCAATATTAGTATTATTATTATTATTTTTTTGTGCCCATAACACCTATAACTGAACTATCTAATAGGAATAACGGGGTTGCCATTCCCGGCTTTCATAATGTAGTGCCAAGCGCTTTTATAATAATGCCATTACTGGCTTTTGTTATATTGCCATTACCGGCTTAATAATTTTGCGCCGAGCGCATTTATCAATTGCCATTACCGGCTTTCATATTTGGCACCGAGTGCCTAAATTCCCCTGATTGGCATGCCAAACTATTCCCTATTCTAGTTCTAGACTAGGTGTTTTTGGGCTTAACTATTTTTATATTAATTCACAATATTTTCAACTATCATAAGTATGCTTGTTTATTTTTGTTCTATATTCCCATTATTATTACAATAAAATCTCATATATAAATAATCTGTTAAACATTGATAATTACCATCAAAGTAAATATTTGCATTAATTATTACATATAATTAACATACCACATGCATAAGTCCAACACTTCACGTTTTATACCTATGGCAGAATTTGGACCTGTTTTTGGGCTTCATTTTTAGCCTATTTATAATTATAATTTGGAGTTATGGCCTTCTAACAATTTTTAGCTTATTGTCTTATCTTTCAGATGCATCAAAAATCACGTAACTCCCAATTTTATATCAAAAGTTATGATTAATTCACTACTGCATCATCACAGAATTTTCTGCCCAGAATTTTTCTGGACAGATTCTAGGTTTAAACTTCGTGCATTTAACTGGAAAAATCTAGACATAATTAGATATTATAGTCTAAATAAAAATTAAAGCCCTGTGTCTTAGCTTTTATTTCCAACAAAGAACATATAAAACCGAGTTTCATAACTCAAGTTATCATCAAAATGGACAGAGCTGTTCCTGGAATTCTGTACTCGAGCCATCAATTGGCATCAATCCATATTTCAACCACATTCATCATTTGCAACCATTTTAATACTAAAATTTCCAGAATTATAAATACATTCATATGTCTCAATTATTTCACACCATTTGGTCCCATTGCCATATATAATATCAAAAGTCACAACAAATCACATAACATCTCAAAAACACAAACATAACAAACCTTAATATATATTTCCATACTTATTAACAACATGCAAAATTTTTATCAATGAAGCACATACCTAATCAGCCTTGGTTCTTCCTTTAAACCTTCTTTTCCTTCCCTTATTAGCTAGCTTTCTCCTTGCCTTTGTCACCCTCTTGAGGGCCTCTCACTTGTTCACTTATTTTTCCTACACAATTATACCACATCTCAATTCCAACATCCAATTTCAATGTTTTTCATGTCTACATAATATTCTAATGCTCCTAATATGATTTACACCTTAATTGAGCTAAAATGTACTAAGGTTAAACTTCCTTCTTCATATGACATGGCTGCCCAAAAACCATATCCTAGTTACCAATTCATTTTCTTCAATTCAACACTCAAATCATATTTTCCTTATCACCAATTGTTGTGTTTCCATATTAATTTCAATTTTCCCTAATTTCTTTAATTATGGCAGCCCCTTATTCATCCATTAACATCATATTTTCTTTAGTTTTTAAGCAATAAAACAATTATCTAACATCAAATATCATCAAGTCAAAGTCCAATTACAGCTTCATCAACTAAACACAAACTTAATTTTTCTAAGTTCTATCTTGCAACCAATCCTAAATCTATCAAACCTAATCACATCTATCATCATCATGGGTCTCAAATAGAAGGAAAAAGGTTAAATTTAAGAAGAATAAACTCACCTTAAGAGTTCTCCAAGGTGGGCCGAAATTCCCCTACTCTTCTCCCTTTTTCTTCTTCTTTCTTCCTTCCTTCTTGCTCCTTTGGTACCTTTAATGGTAAGAACTCCTTAATTCCGATTTTTCCTCTCTCAAAACTAATTTTTTTTTCATTATTAGCTTGCTGGAAATTGAAAAAAAGATGGAGGTTTAAGAGAATGGAGGTGGACGGCAACAAGAATGGGAAAAGGAAAAAGAAGACTTAGATATTTTGGTGGAAGAATAAAGAATTCCTCATTTTTTTTTAGGTGAGTATTTGGTGGATCCATGCCTACATTAAGCTCTTCATCCATTGGTCCAAAATATAAATTAATTTTAATGAAATTTTAAACTTTAAGAAATTTCTTATTTGCCCCATCTTTCTCCATATTCACATTTTTTTCCCAAACAATTGCCATAATACCGATTTTGTCCATAGGAAGTTTTATTTTTTTCTAATTCTACCCCAAATCTTTTTAATTCCAAAATAATAATACCCTTAATTATTTTCTCTTATTATTAGTCATTTTTTTTTTGGTTTAAATTTAGACTCTGATTGAACCAGTGGACCCCACTACGGTCACGCGCAATCGGGGCCTAAATCACTGAATATTACACTGTAAACCATCCCATAGCTAATCACTATGCAATTCATCCTTTCACCATTTTATACCTCATTTGGTTCATGCCATGAAGAAGGACTTCAAGGCTATATCTATCTCGACTAAGAATTTATGAGTAATGATCTCCATAAAAGGCATATGTATACTATCTTTTTATTAGAAGTGATGAATCCTATATTGACTACTCAATTACCTTCAAATATCTCATGTTATACCCAATCACCACCCTATGAGCAACCTCTGAAAGGCAATAAGGAATGTAGTCAAGTATAAGATTTAATATCCAAGATAATCTTAAGCATCTCAAGTCTAAGGATATATGCACCATTGCTATGATTAGACTATCACTGACATGGAATAAATATCCATGTGATTGTCTCATAACAAGTCCTCCAATGTACTTGGTTGCTCTAGCAAGCATCCATATGTTAACTATAAACATCTTATGTCTTTAGCCTATAAGATCAACTATTTGACCTAGTCAATGAGTATAACATGGGCTAGTTTGTCCAAATTAACAATGTCCTATCTTGTTAATCCTATGACTAGTGTTCATTTAGGTATAAATACAATTGCACTAGATAGGAATCTCATCATCATGATTTTCTTCAACAGTCTAAGATCTAAATCATATTCATATTGAATGAACACCAATATAATGAAAATGTCTTTTATTAATAATAAATGAGTACATCAAGTGCCTAAGATGATTACCTTCAAGCCACCACTTGAACAAACATTACATGATAGTATGAAGAATTTTTATGCACATATGTACCACTAAGTATTAAGTTGCATAGTGTGTCGGTATTTTTCTGCATGTAGGTTTAAAGCTGGTAGATGGAAGTTGATTCATGATATGTACAGCCCATATAGCAATCAATCAGAGCATACCCATTTTGGGTCGGTTATACATGTCATTTTTTTGGTTCTTATTATTCATATGTCATGGGATATTATATATAGTTTTTGTACATGTTTTTTACTTCAAGAACATGTATTTGATATTTATTGATCTATTTTGTAAACATTGGGCTAATGGAAACTCAATATGGTTTTCATTATATGACCATGATCTTATGAGTCAAGTCATGCTTGTGAAGTTAATGTTTATGGTTAAATAGATATTTGATGAAAATGGTTTTAAATATGATTAAGATATTTTAAAATGGAAAAAATTTTTAATTTAACCCATCGTTCTATAACATGTCTCATAGCATTCTCTTATATAGCTAGGATCTTTCTAATTATATGAAAGGGTATTACATTTTGTGATATTAGAGTCTAGTTTTGCTCTAAAGACATACGAGTTATAGGCCCAACATGCCTGCATTATGCCATCCTGATGTGGGACCCGAGATCAAATCAAAAGGGATTATCTGTTGATGGTTAGTTCAACACCTACACATACAATGGGATCAACTCAATTCCAGAGTCAACACTAGACCAAAGGAAGTTGAATAGGACCTAGTCAAGCTACATCTGAGATGGTCAACAAACCGGGTCCCAGTAGGACTCCAACGAGAGCATATGCCATGAGGGCATAAGAGAATCATAAGGCAACATGGAAAAGTGAGGAAGTGATGATGGCCAGTATCCCCAGTTATTTCAACACCACACAATAGGCAAATTTTAAGGATGAAATTTCTTTAAGGGGAGAAAATTGTAACGCTCGTTAATTGGGGCCTATAAGATACATTAGTAAGAATGAGAGATAATAGGTAGATTATGGTTTAAAGGTTGAAAATACGTGAAAGTCATGTTAGGGTTTCTAAACGGTAGAGTTTTGAATGAGGTAGATTTTTTGAATGAATAATGAGGGAAAGGTATATTCGTGCCCGTGAATGGTTTAGTCAAGAGCATGAATGGTTTAGTCACGAGCATGAATGGTTTAGTCACGAGCATGAATGGATTTCACGCTCATGAAGATTTGTGTCACAACCATGAAATGCAAGTTAGTTGAATATGTGAACAACCACATTTTTCTCATTCCTCTGTCATTACCTGCTCTCCACCACCCTTATAACCCAAGCTCACAAGCCAAATTCTTCCTCTTCACCTTTTCTTCCTCCATTAGCACAAAAACTCCATTGTTGAAGCTTGGAAAAACTTCATATCAAAGGGCTGAGGAAGAGTTCTTGATAGGTTATGATAAAACTCAATTTTTTAGAATGGTTTATGTTTGATTTCTATTATAAATGTTTTATAAGGACTTTTTATGATCTTAGGTGCTGCTAGAGGTAATGGTGAAGATCACCAAAGGGATAAACAAACTTGAAAAACTTGAAGAAAAGTCTAAAGCTCCAATGTTAGAGGAATGTATATATTGGCATTTTAATTTGAATTTCTTATATTTTGGCATGTGTTATAAGTTGAAATGTGTTGTAAATGCGTAATGATGATATAAAAGCATGATATCAATGAAAATAACGTGATTATTGAAAGATTAGGTGTTAAAATGCCATTTATATTCTTTCATGGTTATTAATGAGTTTTAAATGTTATATTAGCATGTTTATGATTCATATGTGTGTGTGTTATTGAGTTAATGGTATGTTGTTAGCACGAAAATGGACTCAAATGTTAATAGGCATGATTGACATTGGTCAATCTTAGAAGCCATTGCATGTGTTTTTAGCATACTCCATTTTTGGCTCGGATTTATATTCTTGAAAACCCTTATTTCATAATTGTGTCAAGAGGTCCACGGTTGTGAAATGCTTACCCAAAAAATACTCAAAGAGGCAATAGTTTAACGCTTTTTTTCCTAGCTAGGGAAGTCATGAATGCATATGTTCATGCCCATGAATAATGTGCCATGACTATGAACATCGATACCACAGTTTATCATTGTTCACACTCATAATCATGATTAGTTTCATGGCTAAGAAGCCATGAAGTATGGTTTCATGCTAATGAATAATGTGTATTTGTATCCAGTAGTATGCACACTTTGATTCATGGGTAAACCACTTGTGAAGGACACCTTCATAGCCATGAATGGGTATTCACACCCATAAAGCACAGTGATTTCACAACATGCAGAATTTGTTAATAATGTAAAGTGATGGGTTTGATTAATCACATAATATGAGCTATATGTTTACATGAATACTCGCATGTTGATGAGATAATATGCTTATGTTAAAAGCTATGAGCATATTTATGATAACGGAATTAAAAAGGTTAAGGATATGATTCGAATTGCCCATTTCTGTAATCTAAAATTTGTCATAGGTAGATAGTATGCCATTGGAGGGATTATGGTACCGTAGGATATATTGATATAGATATAAAGATAAGATGGCTTAAGCTCGGGTTATGAGTGCCTTTGATCCCATATACTAGTAATAGTTTTTATTACTCAATGAAGATGGCTTAAGCTCGGGTTGTAAATGCTCTTAACTTGAGGGGGTCGGATGAGGATATACAATTAGTGAATAGGGTGGCTTAATCTTGGGTTATGAGCACTTATGTTTCACATCCTGAATTTGGATAGTTCGACTTAGAGTCTTGAGCAAGAATAACAATGTGAATGGTATAAAGAAATATGGTTTGGTTTTATATGGTTTTGTCATATTGAATATGAAAATTAATAGGGATGCATGTTTATATCATTTGTGATCTATGGTACAAGTTTGTATGTTAAATGGAAAAATGTATATAACATCTAGAATGTAACACTCCTATACCCACTTTAGTTCAACAAGATAAATGAGCATTACCCGACTAACTGTCTTATATGCTTAGCTAAATGAAGTATAAATTTTTTTTTGAAAATATTACAAACACTAAAATAAATTTATTACCAACATTGATATTCAAAATTTTATTTATTTATAAAATATATTAATTTACATTCAAACTATGTCCATTACATTACAAGTCACATCTCTAATACACACTAGATGGAATAGAACTATAATTTAATTTACAAAGCTTTTGATAAAATATACCAAAAATAAGTCCAAGCTTTTAGCTTCTTTCGTCTGAGTACCTTTCTTCTAACAATTTTACTATCTACGGCTACCCTTTAAAACATGTGCTAGAGGAAACCACCTGCACTAAGCTACTAGCTTAATTGTGCTTTAAGGATAAAAAATTTACATACAAATATTTTCTTACATATCAATTAATCATTTCATAAATAAGGCATAAAATAAAGAATTATATGAAAACAAATAAATTTCATCAAACATTTCATATTTAACAATTTTAATTTAACATAACATTATCGAAATGACATACTTTTATATTAGTGTTATTTTTCATTTTTATAACACTTATAACCGAACTAACTAATAGGAATAACGAGGTTGTCATTACCGACTTTCATAATATTGTGCCGAGCGCTTTTATAACAATATCATTACCAGCTTAATAATTTTGCGTCGACCGCATTTATAAATTTGTCATTACCAGCTTTTATATTTGCCACCGGGTGCCTTAAATCCCCTGATTGACATGTTAAACTATTCTCTATTCTATTTCTAGATTAGGTGTCTTAGGGCTTAACTATTTTTATATTTATTCACCATATTTTCAAAAGTGATAACTGTACTAAATTTTCACATATATATTTATTTATTTTTGCTCTTTGTTTCCATTGTTATTGTATTAGAATCTCATGCATAAATAATTTATTAAATATTTATAATTATAATTAAAGTCAAAATTCACATTAATTATTACATATACTCATCATACTTCATGCAAAAGCCCAATATTTCAAGTTTTTATCTATGATAGATTTCGGCCCTGCTTTTGGGTCTTTTTTTTAGCCCATTTATAATTTGAATTTGAATTTATGGTCTTCTAATATTTTGTAGCTTATTGTCTCAGCTTTTTGATTCATCAAAACTAACTCAAATCCAAGTTTTCTATCAAAGGTTATGACCCTTTTATTGAAGGACATTCCATAAATTTTACCCAGCATTTTCTGGATACCTACAGGTCTGAGATATTGTGTCCAATTTTTAGCCCATTTGAAATTAGATTTTGAAGTTAAATTCTGAATGAAAGTTTTATCATTATGAGTCTTCTTTCATTTCCAACTAATTTCACCTCAATATCATTACCAGAGAATTAGTTATGACCATAATAGTCAAGACTGCTCCAAAATTTCTATAGTAGGGTCATCAATGGGCACCAATCTATATACTACTTACATTCATCATATGCATTCATTTTTATGCCAAAGTTTCCATATCACAATTAAATTCACATATCTTAATTATTTCACACCATTTGGTCTCGAGCTTGGATTGAAGCAAAAATGGAAGCTTTTGGAGGCTATGGTGGATGCAACCAAGAAGAGAAAAGAAGAAGAAGAAAAGTTAGATTTTTTTAGGGAGAAAATGTAGAATTTCTTCCTTTTTTGACTTTTATACCCAAATTAAGGAGTGGGTCCTACTAACTAAAGTTAATCCAAATTTTCATTGGTTCATTAACTTATTAATCTTGATTCAATTTTAAACTTTGAAAATTTTCTTATTTGCCACAAATTTCCTCATTTTCACACTTTTTCCCCCAACAATTGCCATAATACTGATTTTTTCCATAGGAAATTTTATTTTTTTCAATTCTAGCACTAATCTTTTTAATTTCCAAATAAAAATTTTCTTAATTATTTTTTCTTATTATTAGTCATTTTTTTATAGGTTCAAATTTAGACTCCGATTGAAGCAGCGCACCCCACTACGGTCACGCACAATCGGGGCCTACATCACTAGATGTTATATATAATGTATTTTCCTATGCATGTTCACAATGTAAATTATATGAACATGATATAATGATGGTATGACATTACATGATAGTACGTAGAATTTATATGCATATATGTACCACTAAGCGTTAAATTGCTTAGTTTATTAGTATTGGGGCCAGTTTCAATCTAATGACCTATGGTTATGGGCCCACCGTGCTTCCACAGCGCCACTCTGATGTGGGATGCTTGATCACATCAAGAGGGATTATCCATTGATGGTTAGTTCATCACCTATATAGATAGTGGGATTGGCTCAATTCTTAAGTCAACACCAAAGTAAAAGAGGTCGAGCAGGACCTAGTTAGGTCACATCAGAGACAGTCAACAGTTAGTACCCAGTAGGACTCTAGCGATAGCATATGCCATAAGGCCATGAGAGGACAATGAGGCAACATAGGAAAGCAAGAAAATGATGATGGCTCAATATCCCTAGTTGTTTCAACACCACATAAGGCAAATTTTGAAGGCAAAATTATTGTAAGGGGTAGAGAATTATAACATCTGTTAATTAGGGACTATAAGATATGTTCGTAATAATGAGAGACAATGGGAAGATTATGGTTTAAAGGTTGAAAATAGTACTGAGAGTGTTTTCATGCTAGTGAAAATCACGTTAGGGTTTCTAAATGACAAATTTTTAAATGAGGCGAGTTATTTTCAGTGAATAGTGAAGGAAAGGTATATACACACCTATGAATGGTTCAATCATGGTGGTGAATGGTTTTCACGCTCGTTAAGATTTGTGTCACGGTCGTGAAATGCAGGACTATTGAACATATGAATAGCTACACTTCTCTTTTATATCCCCTTATATCTGCTATAACCTACTCTCCACCGCCACTATAACCCAACCTCACATGCCAAAATCTACTTCTTCACCTTTTCTTCCTCTATCAACACAAAAACTCCATTATTGAAGTTTGGAGAAATTTGAAATCAAAGGGCTAAGGGAGAGTTCTTGAGAGGTTGTGATAGAATTTAGTTTTTATAATGGTTTTTTTTTGTTATAAAGGTCTTATAAGTACAATTTTGTGATCTTAAATGTTGCTAAAGATAGTGGGGAAGATCACCGAAGGGACAAACAAGTTTAAAAAACTTTAAGTAAAGTTTAAGGTTTCATTGTTAGAGGTATGTGCATATTGGAATTTTAACTTGAATTCCTTACATTTTGGCATGTGTTATATGTTGAAATGTATTTTAAATGCATAATGATGATATAAAAGCATGATATCAATACAAATGGCATGATTGTTATAAGATTAAGTGTTAAAATGCCATTAATATTCTTTTATGGTTATTAATGATTCTTAAAAGGTATATTAGCATGTTTATGATTCAAGTATGTGTTATTGAGTTAATGGTATGTTGTTAGCAGGAAAATGGACTACCATATTGATAGGTATGATTGTCATTGGTCAATCTTAGAAACCATTACATGTGTTTTGAGTATACTTTGTTTTTGTCTTAGGTTTTTGTTCTTGAAAACCTAGGTTTCATGCCTATGACAAGGGGTTCAGAACTATGAAATTCTTACCTAGAAAATGCCTAGAAGAGGTAGTAGCTTTAATGTTTATTTCATGACTAGGGAAGTTGTGAATGCATGGGTTTACACCTGTGAATAATGCAACATGGACATGAACATCGATATCACAATGTATCATTGTTCACACCTAAAATCACGGTTAGTTTCACAGCTAAGAAGTCATGAAGCATGTTTCATGCCCGTGAAAAGATACTTCATGCCCATGAATAATGTGTATTTGTAACTAGTAGTATTCATATTTTGATTTATGGGTAAACCACTTGTGAAAGACACTTTAACAGCCATGAATGGGTGTTCACGCCTATGACGCACAATGATTTCACAATATGTAGAATTTGTTAGTGATGTTATGTGATGGGTTTAAATAATCACATGATATGAGTTATATATATACATGAATACTCATATGTGGATGAGGTAATATGCTTATGTTAAACACTTTGAGCATGTATATAATAACAAAATTAAAGGGTTAAGGATATGATTCTAATTGCCTTTTTCTCTAATGTAAGACTTGTCATAGGATAAATTGTATGTCATTGGGGGGAGTTACGATACCGTAGGATATAGTGATATAGATATAAGGACAAGGTTGTTTAAGCTCGGGTTATAAGCGCCCTTGATCCTAGATGCTAGTAATGATTTTTATTGTTCAGCCAATATGGGTTAAGCTTGGGTTACGAGCGCTCTTGACTTAAGGGGCTCGGATGAAGATATACAATTAGTGAACATGGTGGCTTAATTTTGAGTTATGAGCTTTCATGTTTCATAACCCATACCCAAATAGTCCAACTTATAGTCTTGGACAAGAATAACAATGTGAATGGTATAAAGGAATATGGTTTGGTTTATGTGGTTTTAATGTATTGAATATGAAAATGAATGGGAACACATGTTTATATCATTTTTGATCTATAGTAAAAGTATGTATGTTTATATGGCAAAAATGTATGTAACATCTAGAACGTATTTTCCTATACATGTTCACAATGTAAATTATATGAACATGGTATAATGATGGTATGACATTACATAATAGTATGTGGAATTTTTATGCACATATGTACCACTAAGCATTAGTCTGCTTAGCATGTGAGTATTTTCTTGTACACAGATTTGAAGCCTATTGAAAAAAGTTGATTGAAGAGAAGTAAAGCCCATATAAAGATTAGTTATAGCATACCCATTTTAGGTCAGTTATATATGGTATTCATTTGGTTTTTTCAGTTTCTATGTCATGGGATGTGAGATATAGTTTTTGTGCATGTCTTTTTACTTTAAGAACATGTATTTGATATTTATTGATGTATTTTGTAAACATCGGGCTAGTGGAAGCCCAATATGGTTTTTATTATATGACCATGATCTCATAAGTCAAGTTTTATGACGCATGCTTGTGAAATGGATGTTTATGCTTAAATAGGTTTTTTATGAAAATGGTTTTCAATATGATATAAATATTTTAAAATGGAAAATTTTTTTAATTTAACTGGTTTTTCTGTAACATGTCTCATAGCAATCTCTTATATAGTTAGGATCTTGCTAATTATATGAAAGGGCATTACATAAACCCCATCAAAGTGGGGACAAACTGTAAGCATTATCATTTTGCTTGATCTATGACTACTTGGCAATGATAACTATAGAATTTCATGAACATTATCTTAGGTTTTCATGAAAAGAAAATAATGTAAAACTTCAAAATTTTGAAATGGAATTTGACAAGGACTAAAGTGGGAAGTCAAAAATCGAAAAAAGGAAGGGAAATAGGCAAAAGTAGTGAAGTTGTGAAG
Organism: Triadica sebifera; assembly: GCA_023653625.1. Lineage (NCBI taxonomy): Eukaryota > Viridiplantae > Streptophyta > Magnoliopsida > Malpighiales > Euphorbiaceae > Triadica > Triadica sebifera. The sequence continues at coordinate 18,609,967 of CM042898.1, read as the reverse complement.
AGGCAGCAAGAAATCCAGCTAGACATCTTTGGAAAGTTGTCCAATTGGACATCATTAATGTCCAGCCAGATATGATGAAGTCCGGTTAGATTTTTTTAAGTTTTGGGCAGCTTGGTCTAGATTTATTAGTAGGATTTAATTTGTCAAATTGGACATTTCATGTTATGCCTAAACATTTTTTCCAGAATTTGAATTCTTATGTATTTTAGATTCAATTTCGATTTTAAAAGACTTTTAATGATTTTAAACAACTAAAAATCACTAGAAAGATAGTTTTAGAAGGTTTTAAACTCAAAAAGGAGGTTTCTACTATAATTAAAATTATTTTCCTTTTAGACTTAGAATTATTTGATTTCTACACGCCTTAGAACTAAGTTTTTTGCTCTATAAATAAGGGCAGCCTCTAGCTTTTGAGGGGAAAAATTAAAGATAAAGAATAAATCATTAGAGAGTCTTGAATATGCATTATACCCTCTTAGCCTACTGAATACCAACCGAGTAAGGTGATGTTATGCTTCTACCCCTTATTTAACCTGTTTCTTAATCATGGAAGGATATATATATATAGTGAGATTTTAATAGTTACTACATTATTTACCTATCCAAGGATACTATTTTTCAACCATTAAATCAAAAATCTAATGGTCTTAATTAATTTTACAATAATTATAATAATTTAATGTTATAGCATTTAATACTATTTAATGTTATTCAACATTAAGGTTTATGATGGTTACCCGTGGAGCCGCTACTATTGAAAACTCACCTATGGAGTTGTAAAAATTATATATATTTCAAAATTTAATCTTATATCACATTCTAAAATTCAATCATCACCAATTTTCTCAAAACATCACTACTTGATCTTATAAGAACAACTAACAATTATATATATATGCAAACTTTAAATACAAACTTATCTTTCAAAGTAATTTACATGATTACTTGAGACATACACACAAAATGCATGACAAAAGTTCAAAAGTACAAAAAGAGAATTAACCCATAATCCAGGCCTTTAGCTGCTTCTTTTGATAGGACTCCACTGGTTCCTAACAGCTTTATTATCTACTATCTGCCTCCTATTTATCGTAGCTCTTGTACCTAAAATCTCTTACGCTAAATAATTTGCTTAGTGGTGCATTATTTTTGGCAATAATCATGATAATTATAATAATTTTTCAATCAAGTAACATTTAACATACATGCATAATCATTCACAACTATACAAGACTCAATTACAGTCTCAAACTTTATAATAAATAACACCCATAGATATAAACTTACCCAACATTCCATTACACACACAATGAGGCTAATTTCATTCTTTCCTCTTTTTATATATTGTCATTCCTTACTATCTCATGTGTTTCATAATGTTATTCATTTTACATTTCTCAATTTCCAGCCCATTATTGCCTCGTGTATTTCACATTTCCATTCATTTCTCACTTTTTTATATTATTTTATTATTCATGTCACGGTCCCTTTTTTTTTATCCAATATCACCTAGACCAGAGTCAGGAAGACACAAGAGATATCATGGGCCTTTTGACCTAAATAAATGATGTAACACCCTCTCATATAATTGAAAACTATGTGTTAAAAATCCTATGTAACGGCACATGTCCAATTACGAATGGCCAAACTACGTGGCCTAAAATGGTTAACCCTAATTATTACTAGTAGTTGGTGCATCAACTTATAAACCTCTCTTCCTTCATTTTTTTTTTCGATGTGGGATATAGAAGCTACCACCTTAAGATAACACCTCTCTAAGTTTGAATACATTCAACTTCAGAATCTTTTTCGTATTTTGCTGATGTGGGATTTGCCTAAGGATGTTACAAATAATATGAAGGATACTAAAAGAACATTTTTTTGCCTTAATCTACTGCCTCAAGTATCTTTCTCTCGAAGCCTTCTTACCTTAAAAGCACCTCACCTTAAAGCCTTCATGTCTGCATTCCTCAAAGCCTTTCTATTTCCATATGATTTATTTTTATGACCTTTTTTCCTTTTGAAGTCGTTATGCTTCTATCCACTGAGACATTCACTCTTAAAGGGTAGATCTGATTATACCATAAGACATTCATTCTAGAAGGGTAGATCTGACTATACCCTAAGACATTCACTCCTAAAGACTAATCTAATTATATCTCAAGGCATTCACTCTATAAGGGTTGATCTAACTTTACCCTAAGACATTTTCTTCAGAAGGGATGTATGTAATCAAATTTGTGTTCAATTTTTACTCTGGCCTAAAACTGAATCTTGAGAATTTATACTTTGACCGTTATCACACATTCTACTATTATTCTTTTGAAATCCCTTCTACAAATAGGGACTAATTCTCTAAGCTAAAATTGATTTGATGATAGAAACATATGTCCCTAAACTCTTAATAAATCTTTCCTTTGCCTTTTATTGATTTCTAATGTCTTTTATTTGACCCAGATTGGTCGTCTTTCAAACTATTCAAGTCAATTAAGGTGGTGTGCCCATATATTTCTTCTTAAAATCATGCCATCTATTTATCACACTCAACAACACGGAATTCTTCTCTTTATCTCCCATCGAATATGAAAGGTTGATTCTTTTTCCCTACCTTTGATTCCATCTAGAAATTGATCTATGCATGTATGCATACCATTTTGAATCCTAAATGATAATATAAATCTAATGGTATGCATATGAGAATGCCTTAAGTCCTAATGAATGCATGTCCTACCCAAAATGCATGAATGAATGTATTTGTGTTACTCAACTCGATGGTATTCCAATCATGCTTGTCTTTGTGATCTTTGCAAAAAAAAACATCTTTAGAATAGATTCACCAAACTGATATGCATCAAAAATATGTCTTGATTTGAAGAGAAGAGATAGAGCACCTTTAAGCCCAAAAGCAACATAGTGATGAAAAGGATGACAAGCATGATCAAGACACATATGTTTAACTTCCATTCACTAAATTTCCTATGCTTTTCTTAAAGGTTGCACAACTTGCATATGCTTGGATTTTTTGCTGGCATATAATTTCTTGCAAGTTGCTTCTGAGTTCAATACCTTATTGTTGAAAAAGCATCATCATTCTCTTCTACTTTTCATTTTTATTATTCTTTTGCCCTAACTTTTGCCTATATCGTGTTTTTAGGTTTTCAATCTAGGGAGTTTTTTCCTTTTTCTCTTTTTTTTTCTTTTTTTCTTTTTTTTCACTTTTCTTCTTTGCTCTCTTTTTTCCTTTATTTCCCTTTCTTCTTTTTTTTTTTGATAATAATGCTTATGATTTTTATGTAACATCCCTTCAATGTAATGCAAAGCAATTTCATAACAATTGTATGAATCTAGACCTATTTAAAAGTGGCACAATAATTATTTAGCTTTATATCCATTCCTATTATTAGTTGGTCCCTTCGTATTTTCCAAATTAATATTTTCACTCTCATTCCCTAATTTTTGCCTGAGTTCATTTTCTTGATTGATCGGTCTAGTGATGTGTTCCTTTTTAATATAGTTTGCTTTAGTGTTTTAATGTTTAATTGTAGGTTTTCAACGTGTTTTAGGTACTTAGTTGTTTATTTTTGTGTATTTATAAGTATTGGAGGAATTATGCTAGCCTAAAGACACTGTCACGTGCATGACAACATGTCACATCCGTAAGGGAGCCAATCATCATCAACTCCCTATTGTGGATGCACAAAGGTGTCTTAAGCACACAATGTTGCTCCTGTAACACCTGTCAATATAGCCAAAGAGACCCCAACTATATAGGAGGACGCTATGAAACCTTTTTGCAGAAAACAAGTTAAAGTAAAAAATTATTCATAAATATAAAACCATTTCATCAGAAACCCTTTCAAGACATAACAATCAATATAAAACATGCAGCATATCACTTGATCCAAAAGATCAATAACATAAAACAAACCATGTTGGGCTTACACTAGCCCTATGTTCACAAAAGTACATCATAATATCAAATACATAATTTTGAATTAAAAAGGCTTATACAAAACTATAACCTATATCCCATGATATGTACAAAAAAGAATCATAAGAATGTCATGTCTGAAAACCAATCCAAGTCTGGGTTTACTCTGACTGATCTTTATATGGGTACTACTCCTTGATTCATTAACTTCAATGTACTGGCTACAAACATATGTGTAGGAAACATTCACACATTATGCAGCCTAATGTTTAGTGATACATATGTGCACAGAAATTCTACATATTATCATGTCATGTCATACCATCATTATGCCGTGTTCATATCATTTAATTCATGATCAAGCCTAGGAACATACATTCTAGATGTTCATTCCTTTTTTTCCATATTAACATACATACTTGTATAGATCATAATAATATAACCATACATTCATTACATGTCCATATTCAACATACCATTGGTAACAAAACAAGTATTACAACCATTTTTGCATTTTAGTTTACCATATCCTTTTTACTTTACTTGCCCAAAACTTATCATTTCATTGTTATTTTCCTGTCCAAGACTCTAAGCTTGACTATTTGAATTTAGGTTATGAAATAGGGTGCTCATAACCTGAGCTTAAGTTACTCTATTCACTAATTGTATATGCTCATATGAGCCCTACTAGTTAAGAGAGCTTACAACCCGAGCTTAAGCCACCTTGACTGAGTGAAATAATAATGCCAGCAATCCAGGATCAACACGCTCATAACTCAAGCTTATGTCACCTTGTCCTCATATTAATATATATTATAGTACTGTAACCCCCTAAATAGCATATCATCTATCCTATGTCAAGTCATAGAATAGAGAACTGGGCATTTCAAGCATAATATTTATCCATTTAACTTCATTTCCATATACATTATATCCAACATTTAACCCTATTTATGCATCATCACATTATCAATACATAAATGTCATATTACATCATTCACATACTATTATCCATGTATACAAACATCTCACAACATGTCCTTAAACAATCCATAACATAGCATGTAATGGCCCAAATACCGAGTTAACTGTAAACTACAGTTTCCAAAAATGATCAGCATACTAAGGATTAAAAATACACCCATGGATGAAAAATATTATATTTGATCATCGGAAAATATAGGTTATGAATAGTCCGAAGGTAAAATTTGGAGTGAAAATGAGGACAAATAAGTTCTCAAAAGTCAAAATTAAGAAAAAATGGGACTTGGTTTAATTAAATAGTTAGTTGATCGTACTTTGAACAGACTACGAAAAATAGCAAACGATATCCAAAAATTTATTTTAAGACATGGATTGACTTTAAATAATATTTAGGATTATTTGACAGTGAAAAATGAATTTTACGGTAATACCGAAAATTGAATTATCAGTCCGGTTTGAGTGAGCTGGACAGAAAACGGACTCTGATTGAGTTAAAAAAATATTTTGTAAACATATAAAAATATTTTATGAATTATGGAATCAAATTTGAGTGAAATTGAGCTTAAAAAGTGAGAAAAATAATTTATAGTGCATAATTAGGCCTAAATGAGTTGGGCTTTATTTGGCCCAAGCCCACCCAAGTTAAGCCACTATAAATAACCTTATTTATCAGAATTCTCTAAAGAGAATTCTGCAACTCCTTCTTCCCCAAATCACCTAGCTTGGCTGACCCACTCTTTTCCCATTTTCCTTCCAAATTTCTTCCAATTTCTTCATTATTACACCAAAATCAACCATCAGCATCTTTAGTACCTAGTAAAAGCTTTTAATCTTCATTTGGAAGGCTAGAGTGGAAGAAAATCAAAGAAAAAAAGTTAGGATATAAATTTGAGGTAAGTGAAATTTATAGTTTTAAATTAGTTTAATGGTTCAAATAGGTAGTTTAAGGTATGTAGATGATAAATATAAAGTTTATTTGAGTTAAGGAAGCAAAATATTGGTGGATTAATGGAGTGTAATTTTTGCCCATGATATGCTTCCAAGAAAAAGACTAAGGGAAGGGAAGCTTTGGAAGGCCAAAGCAAGAAATTAAGGTTAATGATTTTAAAATCTATCTATTCCATTGATTAAGCAAGATTTAGGTTTATGGAAATTAGGAATTTTGTGTGTTTTGCAAGAAATTGATAATTAATGCTTAAAACATGATTAAGGAATTATAAAAAGTTAATTAGAATTGTTAATTTCAATAAAAAAAATTAATTAGTGGAAATTGAAAAATATGGTCTTATTATGTGAAAATATAAATTAAGATATAATTACATTTTATTGTAATATTATGATATATATGGAATAATGAATGTATAAATTAGTGAAATGAATAATTAAAATGTGAAAGAAAAAATCTAATAATGAAAATTAATTATAGGCCAAAATATGAAGGAAAATTTTATATTTTCCTTGCTAATTAAATGAAAATTTAGTCATGAAATGCAAGAAAATATGATATTGAGTGTGTATAGATTTACTGAGAACTTTTAAATGATATATTGAATATTTTTCTAATTATTGATTTTATTATGTATGAAATGAAAAATAATGAATAAAGAGTGTTTAGTGAGCTTAATAAATTAAATGATTATTCATAATGAAATATTGATATATTGGAATGAAAAGTATGAAAAATAATGGTAGTGATATAATTGTATGGATGAATAAAATATTAAGTGATTAATAATGTAAAGAATAATGAAATTTATGAATTTAATGGAAATTGAACTAAAGAAATAAAATAATGTCTTTAGTTATTTTTCTGATGGTTAAATCTAGCTAGGATATAATTGGCTAGCCATAGGGACACCATTACCGTGGTGCGGGTCATGGCTATTAGAGGAGTGCTCTAAAGCCAATCACCTTTAGCACTTATTGTACAAATGTATTTGATTAATAAAAGGCTTTTTCATTAATTTGATGTTCATTTGATATATGAATTGATAAGTGATCTTAAATCAATTAACGAAGTCTTTGATACATAACATAGCATGAAGGAAATCATGATGAGATCATGATATTGAGATTCTTATCATGTGTAATTATGTTAGTATCAAAATTATCCCTAGCCATAGGATTAATGCGACGGGACATTATTAATCCAGACAGACTAGCACATGTTACACTCCTTGATTGGATCGAGTAGTAGATCTCATAATCTATAAGCATGAGATGTTTAGAGTTAACATGTGGATGCTTGCTAACTGTAGCTAAGTACATTGGATGACCAACTATGAGACAATCATATGGATAATCTATTCAAATGTCAATGATAGTCGCATCATAGCAATGGTGTAAGTATCCTTAGACTTGAGGTACTCAAGGATATCATGAATATTGATTCTATATTTTGACACTATTCCTTGTTGCCTCAGAGAGGTAGCTCATAGGGTGGTGATTGGATACAACTTGAGGTATTCGAAGGTAATTGGGTAACCCACAAAGGATTCACCACTCTTGATAGAAGGAGTGTATACCCATGGCCTCTTGTCGTGGTCATTACTCAGAAATCTCTGGCCAATGTCATAAAGATAGTCTTCAATGACATATCTAATAGAGTAATAAGCCTCAAGGACAAGAACTAATATTACTTGGACTAGACGTGACGTAGTCAGTCTAATGGGAGTTGACACATGTCCATACTCTGAACCAAGTGGGGTATAGAATGGTGAAAGGAATAATTGCACAGAAATTGTCTATGGAAAAGTTTGTAGTCAAACCACTGACTTTCCGGTCAATTGGGGGTCATGATGTGTTGCTAGATACCGCTCATGACCTACTTAAATTAATTGTTAATTTAAGTGACCAACATAACCCGGGAACCTAATGGGTCACACGCATTGAAGATATGGAGAATGAGTAAAATGGTCTTGGATAGGATCCAAAATATGAGAGAATTATTTTAGGATGGATCGCGATGAGATTGCACGAAAAAATCGTTCGGGAGTGTCATGGGCCTGTATGTAACATCCTTGACCTTCCCCATATGCATTTCATCGAACATAAGCATATTGCATACAATTCAATTGAACACATGCATTTCATACGTATTTCTATAGGAACAAGTTTATGACACGCACTAGCTACGTGTCCAAGTATTTGGCACTTGTATCGAGTCGCACTTGTGTAATTATAACCTAAATGAAGATAACAAAGCATTAGAAATAAATTGAATAAGGTGATTAAATTAAACTAAGAAAAATGATTAGATTAAGATTAGTAAACAATTACATTGTTAATTTAGTTAAATCGGGTCAAATGATTAAGTTGTATTATTGTGTGAATTAATGGAATTATAACTATATGTAAATAATAATAATAAAAATATAAAATAAAATGAAAATGAAAAAAAAGAGAAATATAGGAGAAGAGAAATGAGAAATGAGAAGAGAAAAGAGAAGAGAAAAAGAGAAAAAGAGAAAAAGAGAAAAGGACAAAAAACAAGTTGGCTTTATCTTTATCTTTCTTCCCCATTTCTGCCTCCTCACTTCAGCCCCGTTTTCTTCTTCAATTTCCTCCATTTCAGACTTAAATTCTTCCTTGTTTCACCTAGTTTTTGAAGCTAATTGATCCCTTTCAAGGTTGTTCTTGGTAAGTAATCAATTCTTATTGCTATTGGGTTGATTTGAGTTGTTTAGGTTCAATATTAGGCACTGAATTGCACCCCGATTTTGATATTAATAGAAATTGATTCTGGAAATGTGTAAAACACAAAAGTTGTTCCTTTATATCTTATATTTGTGTATATGTAAACATTTTTTCATGATGTTATGTATAGGGAGAGATATGCTCTTCGTACTGAAACTGGTCAGGGTGTAAACCCTAACCAAGTTAGATACTGTGTGGTTTGATTTCGAATATGTTAAAGCCCTTATTTGAAGTCTCTCAAAACATAAAAGTTGTAGATATATGTGTGTTTTATCTTTATACCAAATTTCAGGTTCATAGGTCTTGTAAATGGGGAGTTATGGTGAATGGAACCATGACTGTTCCATGGTTTGAACTGCCTACTGAGTGCCCTGGGCAGATACAGTACATTGGTTGGAAATTTTGAGCTTGTTAGAGCTACATTCTGTAAATTATCAAAACATGAAAGTTATAGGTATATGTCTTAGCTAAATTTTGGTACTAATTTTAGCTTAATTTGTTATCTATAGACTAAGTTATGGCCTTTGGAAGTCATACTGGTCCGGAAGCCAATTCTATTCTGGAACAGTAATATGTTTGGTATAATTAGAAGACCTTAGAGACATAATTGGTAAACATTGTAAACATGAAACATGTTCCATATAAACCCATATAAGTGTCTGTAAAGGTTCATTAAAATAGGACTTATAGAGTGTAAGTTATGATGAACCCAAATGAGTACCCTGAAACTGCCTAAAGGAAGAAAACAAGGCAGAAAACAGAACACTCTTAGAAATTCCACCAAATATTATACAATGATCCAATTGGTCTGAAATTTTAATATGTACTATATATATGTGTTATTGTTAATTAGGAACAAGAATCAGAGTAATTGGTCAATTATAGAAAAAGTTATAGGCTAAACAGTCCCATAAGGTCACACTGCCTCATAGGAAAAATCTTAACTATTGACATGAACAATGCATATTAATTTGTTTAAGCCACATTAAGTCTCTCTAATCATGAGTTAATCGATTATGTTTTCATATTAGGCTCGCAACATATTGGAGAACCACAAGGAGCAGATAGACAATAAGTTAGGGGTCGGAATCAAAGGAGAACGGTGAGTCTAATTATCGATTGAATTCTTTAGTGCAAATGAATGTTGCTTGCTATGTGATTCATGTGATTGTCATGATTGGTCCTTGATAATGTAATGATGGATAATTTGTGACATTGTGGTACATATAAATGGTATACTTGTGGTATATTTGAGGTATATGTTTGACAAATGTGATATATATACATGGTACATGTATAGTATATACAAGGTATATGCTTGACATATGAGGTATATAGGGAATATATGTATGGTGTATATGTTAAAGATGCAATGGTTGATGAATGCTTAAATACAAGTGCATATGCATATGGGCTAAAAAGGCGTTGTGGCTAGTTAATCGACATTGCAAAACAAAAGAAGAGGCCTATGGCCCAACAAATGTGCAAAGCAAAAGAAGAGGCCTATGGCCCAACAAATGTGCAAATAAAACAAATGATCAAGCTAGCTAGCAAATGCAAATGCAAATGTTCACATGGAAACCCGGGGCAATGTTCGTTTAATCTGGTCACAACAAAATAAAATGTACAAGCAAAGCATAAGTAAATAACAATTATTGAATACTTGATTTTATCTATATTTATATGTTATTGACTGATGAATGGAATGGAATACATGGTATATATTGGAATTGTGATTTATGACTATGAGTTGTTTGGTACTTTAGAGCTCATTGGATGGTTATTCTCACTGAGCCGCAAATCATCAATTTGCATCATTTTTCAGGTAAAGAGAAGTGATAGCTCATTTTAAGTAGCGTATAAAAGACATGGAGCATAGGTCACTGGCCGAGCCTCATCACTCTTTCTCTCTTTGCATTCCACACAAGCATGAAAATATGTCATATGTGTTTTTTTGTATTTATGTGCTTGAATAGGTATAGTCATTTTGGAATGAGTCTAAATATGTATAAATGAAATCAACTCGAAAATACTTATGTGAAAAGTTTACGTTTTGATATATGTGATATATTATATTGTGGTGAAAACCTCAGTGTTAACTTTGCAAAGTCAGTGAATAATATTACAGGATATGAGACTTACAAGTCATTGAATGAAATTATAGGATATGAGACTTGCAAAGTCATGGAATTATATTACAGGATATGAAAAAAAAAATTTACTACTATTGTTAACAGGGTATTTTACCTTTCCAGTACGCCATGTATGATTACTTGATGTTTGGATAGGTTATACTAAAATGCATAAGATGTGGTGTTACACTGTACGAGCCCACGCAGGCCCGCGTGAGCAACAGCCTGCAGCAGGCCCAACACGCTTGCAGCTTCCCATCCGTTGGCCAACGGCTCTTTTTTGCCATAATTAGGCCAATTACTATTCATTAGTTACCATTTTCCCCATTTTTGACTTTTCATCTTATTTTTGAATTTGATTCAAATAAAAAAGACATCAAATGGCAGAAAATAGACATGAAAATATTTTTTATGAAAAAAATATTTTTAAGACAACAAAAATTCTCTCAAGAACACTTTCAAAACTAGCACTTTGAATTTGTTCAAACCATTTTCTCTTGATAGTTTATTCTTCATTCTTCATGTGGATTATCATTAGAGATATTCTAGTGTGGATTATTGTGGTTTGCTACAACCCAACAAAGTAAAGATTTGAAGAACAAATAAAAATTACAAGGTATAATTTTTAACATTTACATTTATATAAATTAGTTTTAATGGTACAAGTATGATCTTTTGTTTTGTGGTTTGAAAAATTTTATTTTTTATTGCGTTTATGAATATGATTCATTCTTTAAAATCCAACATTAGTATCAGAGCCTCCTTGTATCCGTTAAAATTAATTTTAATTAAAAGTGCAATGGGATTGCATGTTTTTGATGATTTTGGATCAATAGGTTTTGAAAAATTGAAATTATTTTGTAAAATATAATTTACACATTTTTCTTTCTTTAATCTGATCGTGGGATGATTAAGAATGATTATTTTGATTGAAAAATGATTTGAATGTGATTCAAATAATTAATTTCGGATTTATTTCAAAAATGCCTAAAATTGCCTTGTTTATGAACATGTATTGTTATTTGGCTTAATTGATGGGACTGATTGCATTTTTCTTGTACTTTAATTATAAAAATATTATTTAGACATATTGAGAATATTTTTATGCCTCTGGAAGTGTCCAATAATTAATTAAAAATTATTTTAATTAATTTTTCAAACAAACACAAAAATGGGATTGTTTTAGCTTACCCAGTGGGGCTGTTTTGTTTGATTTTTTTGTATGTGTTTATTTTATTTTTAGCACCTTGAAATAATTTTTATATCATTTTGATTTTAGATGCATGCCAAAATTATTTTGCAACTATTTGAAATTTTAAAAATTATAGATATCGAATTAGTCATTTTGAGCGTCTAAGTGTGTTGGTTTGTTTGTCTTAGTAATTTTGGCTTGTGCCAAAAATATTTTGATGAACTTGAGCTGACCTAAAGATAATTAGAATGGTGATTTGATGTTCTAGAAATTTTTAGAAGTTTTGGAAATTAATTTTGAACTAATTCAAGTTGTGCAATTATAATTCTAGTATGACTAGAAATTGGTATGTATATTAAAATTAAATTGTTTAATTTTAACAAAGGATTCACCACTCTTGATAGAAGGAGTGTATACCCATAGCCTCTTGTCGTGGTCATTACTCAGGAATCTCTGGCCAATGTCATAAAGATAGTCTTCAATGACATATCTAATAGAGTAATGAGCCTCAAGGACAAGAACTAACATTACTTGGACTATACATGACGTAGCTAGTCTAATGGGAGTTGACACATGTCCATACTGTAAACCAAGTGGGGATATAGAATGGTGAAAGGAATAATTACACGGAAATTGTCTATGGAAAGGTTTGTAGTCAAACCACTGACTTTCTGGTCAATTGGGGGTTATGATGTGTTGCTAGATACCGCTCATGACTTGCTTAAATTAATAATTAATTTAAGTGGCCAACATAACCAGGAACCTAATGGGTCACATGCATTGAAGATATGGATAATGAGTAAAATGATCATGGATGGGATCCAAAATATGAGTTGACACATGTCCATACTATGAACCAAGTGGGGTATAGAATGGTGAAAGGAATAATTGCACAGAAATTGTTTATGGAAAAGTTCGTAGTCAAACCACTGACTTTCCAGTCAATTGGGGGTCATGATGTGTTGCTAGATACCGCTTATGACCTGCTTAAATTAATTGTTAATTTAAGTGGCCAACATAACCCGGGAACCAATGGGTCACACGCATTGAAGATATGGAGAATGAGTAAAATGGTCTTGGATAGGATCCAAAATATAAGAGAATTATTTTAGGATGGATCGCGATGAGATTGCATGAAAAAATCATTCGGGAGTGTCACGAGCCCGCGCGGGCCCGTGCAGGCTAGGTAGGCTACTGGCCAGCCTTGCGGCCCAGCTGGGCTACCCAGCAGCAGCCCGCAGCAGGCCCAGCGCGCCTGCAGCTTCTTATCCGTTGGCCAACGGCTGTTTATGGCCATAATTAGGCCAATTATGGCCAATTACTATTCATTAGTTACCATTTTCTCCATTTTGACTTTTCATCTTATTTTTGAATTTGATTCAAATAGAAAAGACATCAAATGGAAGAAAATAGACATGAAAATATTTTTGTGAAAAAAATATTTTTAAGACAACAAAAATTCTCTCAAGAACACTTTCAAAGCTAACACTTTGAATTTGTTCAAATCATTTTCTCTTGATAGTTTCTTCTTCATTCTTCGCGTGGATTATCATTAGAGACATTCTAGTGTGGATTGTTATGGTTTGCTACAACCCCATAAAGTGAAGATTTGAAGAACAAATAAAAATTACAAGGCATAATTTTTAACATTTACATTTATATAAATTAGTTTTAATGGTACAAGTATGATCTTTTGTTTTGGATTTTGAAAAATTTTATTTTTCGCTGCGTTTATGAATATAATTCATTCTTCAAAACCCAACAATGGCGACTCGCTTATGTAAGCCAATAATGATCTACTTCAGTGATAGTGATTCAATAATTCATTGTATAGTATAGTGCTCGAGTAGTCATTCGGGATTACTCTTCAGTGTAGTGGACTTTTGGATCCACGTCCCATATATCTAGTCCAAAAATTTTCTATCGGATTGAAACTAGGGGCAAATGTGAATAGAAGTATTAAAAATGATAGAAGTGAAAAATATGATAAAAATGAAATAAGTGAAAAATGTGAGAATAATATTAAAAGTGAAAAAAATATGAGATAAATAATAAAAATGATAAATGTGAAAAATGTGAGAAAAATGATATAAGTGATAAATAGGATAAATATGATAAAAGTGATAAGAATAATAAAATAGTATAATAATAATAATGATAAAAGTGATAATTGTGAGAAAAAAAATAAAATATAGTAAAATTGAAAAAATGAGAAATAAGTAGAATAAAATGAAATAAAATATTAAATTATGTAGTTAAAAAGAAAATAAATGAAAAATAAAAATGTTAGTGGTAAAAGTGTAAATAATGTAAAGTAATGGTAAGATTGTAAATAAATGGAGATTTAGGAACTAAAGCGAAATTTGTAAATAATTAAATAAAGGATTGAAAAAAAATAAAGGAGAAAGAAAGAGATGATTGATTAAAGAAATAAAGCAAAAATGGACTAAATTGAAAGAAATTAAAAGTTTAGAAAAAAAAATTTTAATTGAGAACAATTGGTAAATTTATTGAAAATATTAATTAGTAAAGAGTAAAGAATAACAAAACATTGAAAAAAAGAATAATAAATATGTATTAAATAGAAAATTTGAATAGTGTATTAAAAATTTAGTTGCATGTATGAATGCATAAAAATATAAGTAAATGTAAATTTTTAGATTAGTAATCACCACTGAGCATATTAATGTTCAGTAGCGGGAAAAATCAGGAGCAAACATACAAATTTTGGAAGCTGATGGAAGAACAAATAATAGTAGGTTATTTCTTAGAATGAAATGTATATATATGTATGTATATGGAGTTGTAAGAATGAAATGTTATACATATTATGTTAAAGGATATTTATGAATTATTATATGTATAAAGAATGGAATGTTGACTGGTGGTTAAATGGAATATATTTTGTTTTTTATGTGTGTATTGTTGTGCCCAAAAATGGGTTATGAATTATTTGCAATGCAGGTGAGGTAGTTAATTTATAATCGTTATGCTACCGAAATTTTTGGAAAAATGAAAAAGATTAATTAAGTGCAGAACATATTATGGACATTAAATTAAATATTAAGAAAAAAAATTTTTTGGCACACATCAACTATAACTGTATTAACCCACATGATATATGTATAAAATGATTGTTATAAATGTGTCACATAACATCATTAGTAAAAACTACATATTATGCATTTACTAACATATAAAAACTATTGCATATATAACACATATCATTCACAACTATTAAATATCCTTCATAGGCTTGAAACCATGTTTCACGCCTTCGTGGCCGTGAAGCCAACCATGAAAAATCTGGATTTGAACATGAAAATTGTGGTGTCAATATTGGTTGTGACTAATTATTCACGGGCGTGAACCTATTCATTCATGACTTCCTTAGCCATAAAGCAAGGAATGAAAAACTACTGCCTATTATGGATACGCATTTCACGAGTATGACTCATTTGTGACGGCCATGAAACCTTTTGTTTTGTTCATGTATTTATGACCATAAACCATATGTCATGGGTGTGAATCTAGGAATTTCAACAATAGAATCGAACAAAAAATAGAGCAAACCAATTGCACACTCAAAGGCTTTAAGGATTGACTAATATCAATTACTCTTATCAACATTCAACTCATATTTCATACCAAAAACACGACTTAACAACTTAAAATATATTTGAACAACAAACCATGCCATAAATAACAACTTTAACTCATTACTTTATAGTTAAACAATCAAGGCATTTTAACACACAATCTTATAACAACCATGTCATTTTCATTGTTATCATGTCTTGTATTATCATTATGTATTTACCACATAAAACACATGCCAAAACGCATGAAAAATAAATTAATATGCCAATATGTACATACCTTTACAAAAATAGGCCTTAACAACTTCAAGCGTGTCTCCCTTTTTGTTATGAATTTCCAAGCTCCTTAATAGATCCTAAGAACACAAAAATATCCTTATGATATCCTTATAATAGAAAAGAAGCTCAAATCAAGCTAAAAATCAAGTTCTAACTCAACCTTACAAGAACTCTTTCTAACCTTTGATTTCGAAGCTTTCCTTCAACCCAATAATGGAAGTTTAGGTTAAAAAAGAGTGAAAAAGATGGAGTAGAAGTCTTTGGCATGTTAGAGAGGATTTCAGAGTGGTGGGGAGCAATTAATGGCAAGATAAGGAGTAGAAGAGAGAGAAAAATATGGCTACCACATGCAACACCAACTTGCTCTTACAGGCGTAAAATGTTATTGATGACCATGACTAAACCATTTATGAGCATGAATGTCCTTTCCACTCTTAAAACATATAAAATGATCATGTCACATTCAAAACTCTATTGTTTTGATCTTTGGCACAATTTTTCGGGAGTGTGAACACCAAGTCAAGGGCATGAAAGCACTCTTTATCATGAATTTAACTCTTAAATCCTAAACCACCCATCCTCTATCTCTCTCTCTTTAAAAAAAATCAATATAACTTATAGGCCCTAACTTACGGGCATTACAGCTTCAATGTAGTGCCGATATGTAGGCTTTGACATGGGTGTAATGATCTTGAAACCCAACTTTCTGTCACATGTGCATAGCTGTAGTGCAGGCATGTTGAGTTCAAGACTCTAATCCACAATCATAAGCATGTTGAAGTGTTGCAAGCATGACATTTCTACGTTATGCTAGCCTATCATAGGCATGCCAACTCTACATGCGTGAACCAACTTTATTTCACCAACCTATCGTGAGCGTGCCAACTCTACGCAAAACAAAAAAGAAAGAGAAATTTGTTTCCTTTTTTTGATACTTGGTAATTAATGGTTTTTAATGGAATATGGATTTATATATGTTTAAGGTAAGGATATGATTTGATTGGCTTTTTTTGCAAAACGATGTTTGGAATTGGTATTAAAATTTTGGGCTTAGTTGATTGGTGTAATTTTGAATTGATGCATACCTACTACATTAGTCAGGAATTTAGATTGACAAAATCAAGAGCCCGAGTGTATAAGGTGGTTGGTTATTTGCATATGCTTATTGTGTTCAAGCATTTCATTTTGAGTGTTTCTTCATGTTTAGGTATTGCTTAGGGATAAGCAACATTTAAGTATGGAGGAATTTGACGTGTTCCTTTTTTGTATAGTTTGCATTAGTGTTTTTAATATTTAATTGTAGATATTTAACGTATTTTAGGTGCTTAGTTATTTTTTTTGTGTTTATAGGATCAGGAGGAATTATGTTGGTATAAAGACACAATCACATCTGTGAGGGAGCCAATCCTCATCAACTCCCTGTTGTAAACATGGAAAGGTGTTACAGGCATGCAGGCAGCTGCAGTATAGTGTAAGCATGAGGCTTTGATGTGGGTGCGATGATCTTGAAGCCCTAATTTCTTATCGCGGGCATGTAGATGTAGCACAAGCATATCGAGGTCAAGACTCAAACCCACTATTGCGAGCATGACATTTCTATGCCATTCTAGCTTGTCATAGGCATGCCAACTCTACGGCTCTGGATGATTAACGATGTGCAGAGTCTAATGTGCAATGAAAGTCATGTCATGTGCAAGTGGGCCCACATTATGGAGAATTGATTTTGATTAATTGAGAACTTATTTTAGGAATTTTTTGATATTTTTAGAAGGGAAAAGATTGTGTTTTAGAATTAGAGTGTAACTTAAACTCTAACGAGTATAAATTTAGTTTTTTTAGAATTAAGGAGACAGAGAGACTTTCGGCGAACTTTTGAGATAAAGTGATTGAAAAGAGCTTTGGACCACTCTTTCCATTTGTTCCAAAAAGATATAACTGACCATTTGAGGAACTATTTCACCATTGGAGATTGGAAACCTTATAGCTTTGGAGAGTGGGGATTAACCATTCATAAGAGCTCAGTTTTCTGTTTTATTGTCTTTTTTGTTGTAACATATTTAATTTATGACTTACTATTGACTTGATCATGGTAACAATATTGCTAGGCTAGATTTTTATTAGGTATTTCGTAAGCTAATGAAGTATAATTTCTTCTCTAATTTCAATTATGCTTATTTAGTTTCAGATTGAATGGTTGATTGGACACCTTTTGTTTAATTTGGAATGAACATGTTAGGGTTAAATTATTAGAAACTTCATTTTTAATTTAACCTAAAAATTGGAATGGACACTAGTTACACTATTAGTTTGGGTAATTGGTAAATTAAGGCAAGAGTTATTAGGAAACTTACTTCATCATGCTTAATTGAATCAGAAAAGGGATTACAAATTGGAGAGGCGAGCTAAATACCTGTTTTGTCTCATTGATTTTAATTCTTTAAATTTGATTGTTATCTCATTCATCTAGTTTTACTTTTATTAGTGTAACCTTAAAATTTATGGAAACTTTATTGGAGTGTTTAGGATTTTATTTTCTATGTTTACTGAAAATATATAATTAATTAGGAGTTTAAGCCAATTAATTCCATAGGGAACGATCTCGAGAGTATCTTGTCATTCTACAATATCTCATATACTTGTGAGTTAACTTTGAGTTGCTTTTGCCTAGACTCCATAAAATGCAATTGAGCTTTATGTTGCATTCACAATCTAATGCCCAAATTTATGGACATTACAAGGCGATCGTTATACATGGTATGAGATATTTGAAGGTAGTTGAGAGATCAACAAATGATTCATCACTTCTAGTAATAGGAGAGTACATCTCATGGACTTTTATAGAAATTCATTACTTAGGAATCCTTGGACAAGGTGGATATTGCCTTGAAATAGTTCACAACACTAGTACAAAAAGTACTTTAGGTTTAAGATCATATGCGTTAGTTATAAAAAATCTGATGCATACATTACACACGAGCAGTTTTGCAATTAAATGCAAAATTTTAGAGAATACTCATAGGTTATTATATAATAACTTATGCATAAAGCTAAGAGATACTATATGCATCGATTAAAAATAACAACTAACACATATATAGTCTCATCTTAGGTATCAGTTATTATAAAATAAATTACGCGTATAGTATAGGCATTGTTCTTTATATGAGACCGATGTATAAAGTTTCAATTTAAAATAGACCCAACCAACCTTCCTCTCATTTACTATCTCTGCATTTTTTCTATCCCTCCCCCCCCCCAAATTAAACACCCATTTTCTCTTGTAGCCGCTGTTATTGTTCGACTTTACGACTACTCCTCGCACTACCACACCCATGTCGTAGGCACTGCTGCTACTATACTTTGCTTCTCCCTGCCCCATCCATGTTAGTTTTCTTTTTTATTTAATTTTTTATTAATTTTTTTGTAGCTTTCATTCCATTTCGACATTTTATTTAGAAAATATATGTACAAATGACTTTCTCGCTACTTTTCACAGCCCCACCCATATTTGTTTTATTTAATTTTTTTTATATTCATTTGTACATATATTTTCTATTTTTATTTTAAAAATAAAAATGTATAAATAAATTAACAGTATGTTAATAAATAATAATTAAATTAAATTTGCATTGTTTAATAACTATAAAGATAAATTTAATTTTTTTTATAAGTTTACTATAAAATAAGTTTAAGGCAACCACAAACTAAAAAGAAAAAATAGAGCTATAAAATATAAAAATTCAAATTAAAAAAATATCACATAAATCAATTTATAATTTCAAAGTAATTATTTATATAATTTTAATTTGATAATTTTGTCGATCAATGAGTTTTTTTATTTAGCTAAATCATTTTGAGCATAATCATGTTTGAGCTATTTATTTTAATTATTGTATATCTATTTTCGTATGTTGAAGTCTTAAAATTTTCATAAAAATGTATACTTGTTTGACTTAATAATTAAAATTAATAAAACAAAAGAGAAAATAGGCTCATGATATATTCAATAATAAACTAAAAAATAAATTGAATTCTTTATCCCATAAGACATTATTATATTCTTATACTTTAAAAAAAATAAAATTATATGGTCAAATTTTTAATTAGAAGCAAAATTAAATTACATTTTTTATCCCATAAGACATTATATTCTTACACTTAAAAAAATAATATTATATTTCGTTATTTTATTTCATGTATTCAATTTTCATGTATTTGGTTATTCATAAAATAATTGATCGGCAATAATTGGAACTTAATTAATCAAAATAATTATTCATAAAATAATTTTAAAAAAAAGTGTAGTGAACTGAATTAACAAAGCCTCAAATTTACATAATTGGAACTTAATTAATCCTTGAATGGAAACTTAATTCAAATTATTAATATTTTTAATGAAACCAATTTTATTAGAAAAATGATATTATTAGGAAATTAATCTTATTAAGAAATAATTTCATAATAATTAACTATTTATTTAATATATCTCATTACCAATTTGTGTTAAACTTAATTTTTATCATTAATAAGTTTATATACCCGTTCAAGATGTACTCATTAGGAGTTAGTCTTGAATAGCCCTAGTTTGGAACTATTCTTAAATGTGAAATCTCATTTAGGATGTGAATGCATATGGTTTTTGGTTCCAAGAAAAATTTTTGTCCCATTTTCATATTGTTCTCCAGGTGCATATATAAATGGATCACTCTATTCACATCGTGTACTTGAAGAACTGAGAGAAAATGTTGTCAGATGTTTATTAGGATCAAAAACTATATATGTATTCATTAGTGAGATTAGATGTTTAAGAATGGGTTAAATTGGAGCGATAAGGACCCTACATATAATGTTTATCATGATTGTAAGCAATAAGGTCTATATTGAATCTTATTTTTCTGTAATTACATATGGATCGAAGTTGGACGTATGATATACACATTATAGTTGAATTTTTGAATGGAATTGAGGACTTTGTTTGACTTACAGAGGAAAAGCAAATGAGGGAAAAAGATGAAATGATTGTATATCCTTATGTTGATTGCAAGAACATGAGAAGATTTTGTAATGTTCATATTGTGAAATCTCATATAATAAGGTGTGGTTTTAAGTAAGATTACACACATTGAATATGGCATGGTGAGAATGTAATTCCTATTGCAAGTTCTAATAATACTGAATTTGTTTGTCAAAGAGAAAATAACATTGACAGTGAAGAGAATGATATTGTGAATGACCGTGTAGATTAGATGATACATGATATAAAATATTTTTTGGAAAGACCAGAAGAACTTGTCAAATTGTTAAACGATGCCGAGAAGCCTTTGTATCCTAGTTGCACTAAGTTCACAAAGTAGTCCGCTGTGTTTAAACTATGCAACCTGAAAGCAAAAAATAGGTGGAGTGATGAGAGTTTCAAGTCGTTATTAGAACTTTTGCAAGAGATGCTTCTAAATGAAAATGAGCTTCTAATGTCTACTTATGAGGCAAACAAAATGTTGTCCTATGGGTATGGAATACAAGAAGATACATGCATGTCCAAATAATTGTATATTGTATCAAAATGAACATAAAGACTTTCATGAATGTCCAAGTTATGGGGTGTCACACTATAAGAGGAGGGAAAGCTTCTTCAACGGATAAGAAATGGACATCAACTAAAGTATTATGGTATTTACCTATAATACCAAGATTCAAATGCCTATTTGCAAATGCTCAAGATGCAAAGAACTTGAGGTAGCATGCAGAAGGTAGAAAGCATGATGGAAAACTCAAACATCCTGCAAATTCTCCATAGTGGAGAATAATTGATAGAACGTTCCCTAAATTTAGTTGTGAAGTTAGAAATCTAAGTCTTGGACTTTGTACAGAAGGAATCAACCCTCATGAAACACTTAGCAGTCGACATAACACATGGCTAGTTCTTTTTGTCGTTTACAATATGTTGTCATTGCAGATATCAAGGCCAAAACAACTGGAAATGATATTGATGTTTACCTTGCACCATTTATTGATGATTTGAAATTGTTGTGGGATGAAGGTGTGTCAATGTATGATGCATATAATGAACGAATGTGTACCTTACAAGTCATGACATTTTGCACTATAAATTATTTTTTCACTTATGGTAACTTGTCTGCTTATATAGTTAAGAGAGCAAAAGCATGTCCGATTTGTGAAGACAATATAATGGACCAACATTTAAATCATTACCAGAAAAATTTGTATATAAGTCATCGGACTTTTCTCCCTCCTAACCACCCTTATCGTAAGCAAAAAAAAAAGCCTTTTAACAGACATCCTGAGATACGAGTAGTTCATTTGCCATTAATTAGAAAGGATGTTCATGAACAGGTTAGAGATATTGATAAAGTATTTGGTAAAACTTGTTTGCATGCTAAAAAAGGTCATTGGAAGAAGATAAATGTATTCTGAGATATTCAATATTGGGAGTACTTATTGGTTCGACACCGTATTGATGTGATGCACGTGGAGAAAAATATTTATGATGCTATAATAAGGACATTGTTGAACATATCAGGCAAAACAAAATATGGTATCAAAGTTAGAAATGATATGTTAAAAATAGGCATACGATTGGAGATAGCGCTGTAAGATATGGGAAAGAGGATATATCTTCCCTCTGCTTATTATATGTTGTCTAAAAAATTAAAAAACAAAACAAGTTTTTTTGAGTGCCTTTATGGTTTTAAGATTCCAAATGGATATTCGTCAAATATTAAAAATCTTGTTTCAATGAAAGAATTGCAGTTGATTAGTATGAAGTCTTATATTTATCATGTTTCGATGCAACAATTTTACTAACTGCAATTTGTGGCATACTACTAAGTCATGTAAGGAATGTTATTACAAGACTTTATTTTTTCTTCAACGCAATTTGTTGTAAGGTGGTTGATCCTGATACTTTGTGTTGCCCAGATATTAAGCCAAGAAGGGGGGTTGAATTGGAGTTTTAAAAATTAAACTTTAAGGTGCGGAAATAAACAATTAATTTTAGGAAGGATAGAGAAAATTTGACACACACATTCATAGAGGTTCGGGTGTTAACAAACCCTACTCATTTCCCCAATCGCAATTGGGAGTTTCACTAACACACTAAGTGTTACAATGGAGTTTTACAAGCTCACTCCCAACTATGGTGTTTCTCACAATGGCTCACACCTAACCCAGAAATCCCTTGTGTTTTAATGGCTCACACAATAACCAATTCCTTGTGTTTTTACAGGCTCACACAACAACCTACACTTTGTGTTTTACAGGCTCACACAAATAACCTACACTTTGTGTTTTATAGGCTCACACAAACAACCTTTTAACTTGTGTTTTGGAGGTTCACACAACTAACCCTTACAAGTGTTCTACTCTTAATCCAGAACTACCCAAAGCTCACTTGAGTAAAGATTACAGAGAGAACCACTTATAAATCTTTATTACTCAAATATGAGGAGCAAAAAGATTTTTACAGAGAATAGATTTGTTCTCAAAGTATGAAATTACAAGATAGCTTGTGATTTGAAGTATATGCTAATCTTTTGTTTTTCTTATCATTCTCTTGTTTCTTAATGCAAAAATGACTTCCATTTATACTCCTATGGCTGAATATAGCCATTAGGGTGCATTAAATAAAAAACTAGCTGTTGTACCAACCAAAAATCGAGCCTGACATTTTTCTCTTTCATTGTTCACGGGCGTGACTATGCTTGTCACGGGGGTGACAGTTCTTCCCAAGCCGTGACTGAAGTGGTGACCTTGGTCGTGAAGCTCTCTGGAATGTTTTGACATATAGAGTCACGGGCGTGACATAGTCATTCATGGGCGTGACAATCTTTCCAGCCGTGATCCAAGTGGTGACTTTGGTCGTGAAGCTCTCTGGATGAAATTGCATGAATCTTCACGGGGGTGACACCTTTTTTCACGGGGGTGACTGAAATGCTTACTTCACGGTTTGTTTTTCCTTCATGGCCGTGAACTTCAAATGTTGGTTTTGGTAACGGTTAGCTTCCTTCACAGGAGTGACTCCTATAGTCACGGCAGTGAACATGCTACTACTTGAATTTTGTTTCTCAAGGATTATTCTTCCAATTCTCCATTCTTGCTATTTTAATTCATGTCCTGTATAATATACTTACAAAAACAAATATGTTAAATACAATATTGCTATATTATTTGTTATCATCAAAATGACGGAAATACCTCTCAAGGTTTAACAATCTCCCCCTTTTTGATGGTGACAAATAATTTAGCAATATGTGATTTTTGAGAAGTCTCCCCCTCAAAATATACTTAGGATAAAAAAATTTATCATGTGCAAGAATAGTAGATAATGATATAGCATTTAAATAAACTTTAAGTATATGCAAGTTATATGAGAAGTATATCCAATTCATACCATAATTCCTTTTCAAGACATAAAGTATATGTAAGGTATATTTAAGGTATATCATGGCATGTTTTTATTTGTAACTTGCTTTAAGGTATATGCAAAGTATACTTAGGGTATATCTAAGGTATATAAAAACTCAATTTTCCAATTATATACTTTGCATATGAAATGTTGAATCAAGATTTTTAAACCACTTCAAAGTCAATTCATTTTTTGATTCACAATTCTTATATTGCTAGTTTGATACCATTCTCCCTTATCATATATTACCTATCATATATTGCTAGTTTTCTCCCCCTTTTATCATCAATCAAAAAGGATATGAAGATTGAAGTAAACAAAAACAAATATATATATCATAAAGGAAATGATACAAACTAAGAAAGGAAATTTAAGATTTCCTACACAACCAAACATAAAAAATGACAAACAAGCTAAAAACGATCAAATTTAGGCTACACTCTAGCCTATCTCCTAGCCAGACCTCCTATCACGAAGCCTAGCTACTTCAGCCTCAAGGCTGTCCATCCGAGACTCCATGAATTCCTTGAGGTTCTCCAACCTCTCATCTATGGAAGTCTGCAGCTGCTCAAAATGTGGTGCCAAGAGGTCGACCACCTGTTGCGCTAAGGATGGTGTAGAAGCTGAGGACTGTCCAATGTCCTGCTCGACTGCTGGAGGTGCTTCCTCAATCTGAGCCTTCTTTTTCTGCTGGACTCCCTGGAGGCCTGCTTTAAAATCCTCCATGTCATTATCTTCCCATATAATCTCTCCAGCAGTGTCAGTGAAGCGATAGAAGATATCGTTCTGAAAGACGATTTTGACAGCCGCTCCCATCGTGATGAACGACTCGACATCCAGCCTATCTCGAGGATGTGCAGGAATAATGTTGAAGTGATGGTCATCCAACTTCAAATAATTGAGCTTCACTGCAATATGGGTGACATATGACCCAATCAAAATGTCTCCTGTGGGCTTCGTGGCAATAGAGAGAAGATGGTTTGCAAACCATCTGGAAAGTGCCACTGTGACTCCCCTGTGAGCCATCTCAAATAGGAAGAGTTCTGAATTCCTAATAGTTCCATTACTTTCTCCCCTAGCAAAAATGCTATAGGTTAGGAACCTATGCAAATACCTGTGTATTGGGGTCCTGAGATGTGTGCTCTTAGTTTTCTTGACATCCCAGCTGCAACCGATGCTAAAATCTGTCCAGGCTGGAGGAGCAAAGAATTATACCTCAGTCTCATTTAAAATGCCATCGGATGGTAGGTTGAACAATTCTCCAAATGCGATGGCGCTGAGGGTGTTAGGATTATTGCAGAGTTGGAATTTCACCACTCCAGTAGGTGAAACCTGCAAGGTGCTGAAAAATTCCAGCGTTGCCTCCCTCAGAGTCGGCTGATGAATTTCAACAAACTCTTTGAGATGACAGGCTTGTAGTTGCTCTGTCATAGCCATCTCAAGCCCGAGACTATGGACTGTCTACCAATCGAAGGACCTTGATGATAAAAGAGGTATCTTCTTCAAAGTTGCATACCGAGGATGGCAATTCTCCAGAATGATGTTCATAAGGTAATCTGAATACCTCTTAGGTGCATGGGACTTCTTTCTTTTTCCCTTAGATGAAGCAGATTCCATATTTGAAGAAAATTGTTGATGGAGTTGAAAATAATTTTGACAGAAAATTTGATGTAAAACCCTAGAAATGTATGATTTCTGCTGAAGATTCGAACTTCTGATGGTATTTATAGTGAAATTTCAAGTCTTTGGGGTCAGAATCTTCAATGTCTTAATGAATAAGAGTAAATGAGAGCGGTTTTGGGAGATGAGGAGTTGAAATGAAGGTTGTAACCGGCTGTTTTCTTATATATTCGATACATTCACGGGCGTGAATGGTCGTGTTCATGGTTTGCTGAAGGAGTGTTTCACCTATGAATAAAGGCGTGAATATGTTCACGAGCGTGAGGTTTGAACCTCCCAGGCGTGAATGATCATCGGTCACAGGGGTGAATAACTGGTCACGGGCGTGAATTGTTGAATTTCACTACTTATGCCCGTGAAGCAAGCCGTGACACAAGGCGTGAAAGATTCTGTGAGTTTTTGGGGTGTAATTGTTCACGGGAGTGAAAATTCATTATGGGCATGAAATTCCATTTTCACGGGCGTGACTCAAGCCATGAAACTAAGTTTCACCGCTTGAAGCCGTGAATCATGTCGTGAACCAAAGTCGTGAACGACACTGCCTCTTTGGGCCACTTAAGTCACGGGCGTGAATATATGTCACGGGCGTGACGCTCCTTAAAATTTTCATCAAATTGAAATTAAGTTCTACAACAAGACTAAATCATTTCAACAAAGATTCTACTTCTTAAAACATGAATTCTCATCAAAATTTCTATCTTATAACTTGTGATATGATTTAAGATCAACAATTAAAATTTCATATTCTTGCAATCACAAGGTTAATCCATCAATCATACCTAGTTCTCTTCTAATGAAATTAAATCTTTCCTCATTTAGAGACTTAGTGAAAATATCTGCTAATTGATTTTATGTGCTTATAAATTATAGTTCAACATCTCCATATTGAACATGATCTCTAATAAAATGGTGTCTAACGTCAATATGTTTGCTTCTAGAGTGTTGAATAGGATTCTTCGAAAGATTTATAGCACTAGTGTTGTCACATTTTATAGGTATATGGTTCATCTCATGACCATAGTCCTTAAGTTGTTTCATCCAAAGAATTTGTGTACAACAGCATCCAACTGCTACATATTCAGCTTCAGCAGTTGAGAGAGCAACTGAAACTTGTTTCTTGCTAAACCAAGAAACCAAACATTCTCCAATGAAGTGACAAGTACCTGAAGTACTTTTCCTATCCAAAAGACTACCAGCATAGTCTGCATCTGAATATCCTATAATATAAAAAGATGAATTCCTAGGATACCATAAACCTAGATGCAATGATCCATGTAAATATCTTAAAATCCTTTTTACAGCATTTAAATGAAATTCTTTAGGACATGATTGAAATCGTGCACATAAGCAAACACTATACATAATATCGGGTCTAAAAGCAGTGAGATATAAAAGTGATCCGATCATACCTCTATAAAGCTTTTCATTTCGTTGATGTGCTCATAGGAGTCTTGACATTTTTGCATCCTTCCATACCAAATTTTTTGATTAAGTCTTTGGCATATTTGGATTGGTTGATGAATATGCCCTCATTGCTTTGCTTTATTTGTAGACCAAGGAAATACTTAAGTTCTCCCATCATGCTCATTTCAAATTCCCTAGTCATGCACTTAGCAAATTCTTGACAAAGCAGCTCATTAGTAGAACCAAATATTATATCATCAACATAAATTTGAACAATTAGTATATCATGCTTATGTTTTTTGATGAATAGTGTAGTGTCAACATTTCTCTTTGTAAAGTTATTTTCTAATAAAAAAGAACTTAGTCTTTCATACCAAGCTCTTAGAGCCTGTTTTAAACCATACAAAGCTTTTGAAAGTTTAAAAACATGATTTGGCAAATCATAACTTTCAAAACCTGGTGGTTGTTCTACATACACTTCTTCATCTATATAACTATTTAGAAATGCACTTTTCACATCCATTTGAAAGAGTTTGAAATTCATGTGAGATGCATATGCTAAGAGTATTCTTATAGCTTCTAATCTAGCTACAGGTGCATATGTTTCATCATAATCTATACCTTCTTCCTGATTATATCCTTTTGCAACTAGTCTTGCTTTATTCCTGGTTATTAACCCTTGTTCATCTAATTTATTTCTAAATACCCATTTGCTATCTATGATTTGATGATCCTTGGGTCTAGGTACTAGGTTCTATACCTTATTTCTCTCAAATTGGTTGAGTTCCTCTTGCATGGCAATTACCCAACTTTCATCATTAAGAGCCTCATTAATGTTTTTAGGCTTAATTTGTGAAATAAAAGCAATGTCAGTGACTAAATGCTTGAAATGAGATCTAGTACTTACTCCCCTTAATAGATCACCAATTATTTGCTCTTTTGGATGATCTTTCATCATTCTCCATTCTTTTGGAAGTTCTTGCTCCATTTGTTCTTGATTTTGAGGTAGTAAATTTTCTTGATCTTTTTCTTCTTTTCCATTTTCAATATCAAGTTTTTCCATATTACCTACAACATCATCAAGAGCACTACCTTTCACAAGATCAAGTCTACTAGATTCATTAAAAACAACATGCATGGATTCTTCAACCATTAATGATCTTTTATTAAATACTCTATATGCTTTGCTGGTTGTAGAGTATCCTAAAAAATACCTTCATCAGACTTAGAGGCAAATTTTCCAAGATTGTCCTTAGTGTTCAATATAAAACACTTGCATCCAGATACTCTAAAGTATGATACCAAGGGCTTTCTTCCATTCCATAGCTCAAATGAGGTTTTGTTTAAAAGAGGTCTTTTGAAAACTCAATTTGAAATATAACATGCAGTGTTTGTGGCTTCTGCCCAAAAATAAGTTGGTAATTCATATTCATTAAGCATTATTCTGGCTATTTCAATTAAAGTTCGATTTTTCCTTTCAACTACCCCATTTTGTTGAGATATCCTAGGAGATGAGAAATTATGTGAAATGCCATGTTCAAGACAAAAACTTTCAAAGTTTTCATTTTCAAATTCTTTCCCATGATCACTTCTTATTTTTGAATTGCAGTACCCTTTTTCATTTTGAACTCTTTTAGCAAAGTTTTTGAAATTTTCAAAAGCATCACTCTTTTGAGCGAAGAAAATTACCCAAGTAAATCTAGAGTAATCATCTACGATGACAAATGCATAATGTTTTCCTCCTAGGCTAGCAATTCTAGTAGGTCCAAACAAGTCTAAATGTAGGAGTTGAAGAGGTTTTGAAGTACTTACTATGTTTTTGGCTTTGAAATATGACTTGTGTTGCTTTTCTCTCTGACAAGGATCACATGTCCTGTCTTTTTCATATTTGACTTTTGGTAATCCTTTTACTAGTTCTCCTGTGCTGAGACTTTGTATTAAGTCCATGTTAGCATGACCAAGTCTTCTATGCCACAGCAAAGATTCATCACTAGTAGTCACAAGACATTTAGAGGAATGGTTAGATAGTTCATGTAAGTTTATTATGTACGTATTGATATCTCTATTTCCTTTAAATATTTCTTGACCATCAATAGAGATTACAAGACATTCGTTTGAAGTGAAGATTACTTTGTTTCCTTTATCACATAATTGACTTACACTTAACAAGTTATGTTTCAAGCCATCAATAAGTAAGACATCCTTAATAAAAGTAGTACCATTAACACCAATAGAACCAATGCCAATTACCTTACCCTTTGCATTGTTTCCAAAGGTAACTTTACCTCCATCAACACTTTTGATTTCATTGAAGAGTTCTTTGTCTCCTGTCATATGCCTTGAACATCCACTGTCTACTAGCCACACATTTTTGTTTATTGTGGACTTGAGGCATACCTATAGAATCACAAATCAAGTATGATATTTAGGTACCCAAATGAGTTTGGGTCCTTGGGGGTTAGCACATGAAGGTTCCCAATTAGCCTTCCTTATCCAGCAATGTTTATTTATGTGACCTATTTTTATACAATAATTACATTGTTTAGGTTTAAACTTGCTTTTTGGTCTTACACTGTGTTTAAATGCCATAAATCTATTAGACTGATTTTGAGAACAATGGCATGCTCATTCATGATTAATTTGCGTTTTTCTAGATGCATGCTTCCTATACATAAAGGCATGATTATTGTTTTCCTGTATAGAAGGTGCTTTCTTAACAGTTGTGGAGATGTTAGGTTATCTAGACTTAACAAATACAGTTTTGTTAGAAGATGATGATGTGTCCTTAAATCCTAGACCATGTCTAACTAAAGGTGTTCTTTGAGACACAATGAGAGTATCTGAGCTTTCTTTACCTTTGTGAAATTTAGAAATGGAATTTCTAAGTTCCTCAACTTCATTTTTCAAAGTATTATTTTCTTTTAACAATGAAGCTGTTGAGGGTCTTGATGAGTATTCATCTAATGACTTTTGAAGAGATTCATTAGATGATTTAAGTTTTATGTTCTATTTTTCTAAACCATCTATCTTAATTTTCAAATTAGAGATATTATTTCTATAGGTACTAAATTTAGTTCTATATTTCTCTAATTCTATATTTAATTCTTCTATTAGGCTTTGCTCATCATCATCATCATCATCACTATCACTATTACTATCATTATCACTACTATCATTATTGAAAGAATATGAGTGTAGTGATCTTACTTTGTCCAAGACGTGATCCTCAATAGCCATGAAGCATAGGTTGACCTCTTCACTTTCATTATCATCTTTTTCACTTGAAGAGCTTTCGTCATCCCATGTGGCTTTATGGCCTTTCTCCCCATTGTCTCTTTGGTATTTGCTCTTATGCTTCTTGTGCCTTGGACATTCTGGTTTGATATGTCCTTTCTTTCCACATTCATAGCATTTTACCTCTTCCTTACTTCTATGTGTATCATTAGAAGTTTGTTTGAGGTTTCTTTGCCTGAATTTTCTGGAATTGCTCATTTTCTTCTCAATGATTCTTTTTAATCTCCTTGAAAGCATAGTGATGTCCTCATTTTCATCATCACTCATTTCTTCATCATCTTCACTTTCTTCTTGAGATTTTGAAGTAGGGGCTTTGAGTGCTAAGGGTTTTCTTTTCTCTGGCCCTACTTCAAGCTCTCTATCTCTCTTTACTGCCATCTCATGTGTGAGAAGCTTTCCAATCAGCACATCAGTATTCATGATGCTCATATCTTCATTTGCTTCTTTTATGCCAGCAACTCTTGAACCATAGTCTTTAAGAGGAAGACTTCTCAGGATTTTATTGTTTACATCTTATAAACTCATATGCTTCCCAAGTTTCCTCATTCCATTTATAATGGATAGATGATGGTTGGTCATGTCAGTGATTGACTCATTGGATTTCATCTTGAAGAGCTCATATTCTGAGGTTAGAAGTTGAATCTTCTTGGATTTGACTTGCTTAGTTCCCTCATGATAGTTCTCCAATGTCTTCCACATGTTATATGTTGTTGAGCAGTGTTGTATTCTCTCACATTCTTCAATAGATAATGAGCTTGATAGGATTGTCATTGCCTTCTTATTTTTGAAATTTGCTCTTCTTTGAGGCTCTGTCCAATCATCTCTTGATAAGATTTCCTCTTCACCATCAGCTCCTCTTCTGGTTGGTGGTGTCCATTCTTTTCGTACACTATCCCAGACTTCAATTCCTTCACTATCCAAGTATGTCTCCATCTTAAACTTCCAATGGACATAATTTGCTCCATCGAAGTAAGGTTTGAGACTCTAGAATCTTTCATTGGCCATATCTTACTCTTTACTAGCACTTTTTAGGCTTTTATGCTATACAAGGCTCTGATACCAATTGTTACCCAGATATTAAGCCAAGAAGGGGGGTTGAATTGGAGTTTTAAAAATTAAACTTTAAGGTGCGGAAATAAACAATTAATTTTAGGAAGGATAGAGAAAATTTGACACACAGATTTATAGAGGTTCGGGTGTTAACAAACCCTACTCCTCTCCCCAATCGCAATTGGGAGTTTCACTAACACACTAAATGTTACAATGGAGTTTTACAAGCTCACTCCCAACTATGGTATTTCTCACAATGGCTCACACCTAACCCAGAAATCCCTTGTGTTTTAATGGCTCACACAATAACCAATTCCTTGTGTTTTTACAGGTTCACACAATAACCTACACTTTGTGTTTTACAGGCTCACACAAATAACCTACACTTTGTGTTTTACAGGCTCACACAAATAACCTTTTAACTTGTGTTTTGAAGGTTCACACAACTAACCCTTACAAGTGTTCTACTCTTAACCCAGAACTACCCAAAGCTCACTTGAGTAAAGATTATAGAGAGAACCACTTATAAATCTTTATTGCTCAAATATGAGGAGCAAAAAGATTTTTACAGAGAATAGATTTGTTCTCAAAGTATGAAAGTACAAGATAGCTTGTGATTTGAAGTATATGCTAATATTTTGTTTTTCTTATCATTCTCTTGTTTCTTAATGCATAAATGACTTCCATTTATACTCCCATGGCTAAATATAGCCGTTGGGGTGCATTAAATAAGAAACTAACCATTGTACCAACCAAAAATCGCGCCTGACATTTTTCTCTTTCATTGTTCACGGGCGTGACTATGCTTGTCACGGGGGTGATAGTTCTTTCCAAGCCGTGACTGAAGTGGTGACCTTGGTCGTGAAGCTCTCTGGAATGTTTTGACATATAGAGTCACGGGCATGACATACTCATTCACGGGCGTGACAATCTTCCCAACCGTGATCCAAGTGGCGTTAAGCTCTCTAGATGAAATTGCATGAATCTTCACGGGGGTGACACCTTTATTCACGGGGGTGACTAAAATGCTTACTTCACGGTTTGTTTTTCCTTCATGGCCGTGAACTTCAAATGTTGGTTTTGGTAACGGTTAGCTTCCTTCACGGGAGTGACTCCTATAGTCACGACAGTGAACATGCTACTACTTGAATTTTGTTTCTCAAGGATTATTCTTCTAATTCTCCATTCTTGCTATTTTAATTCATGTCCTGTATAATATACTTACAAAAACAAGTATGTTAAATACAATATTGCTATATTATTTGTTATCATCAAAATGACGGAAATACCCCTCAAGGTTTAACACTTTGGATGAGTTGCAAGTTAATATTATTGTTACTTTATGTCAACTTGAATGTATTTTTCTCCTTCATTTTTTGACATAATGGTTCATTTGGTTGTTCATCTGGTGAGAGAGATTAAATTATGTGGTCCAATGTATTTGAGATATATGTATCCTTTTGAGAGATACATGGGTATCTGAAAAGGGTACTTGAGAAACTAATATCGACCAGAAGGTAATATTATTAAAGGTTATTTGATTGAGGAAGATATTGAATTTTGCACCGACTACTTATCAGTTGAACCTATTGGAATTCCTAAGTTTCGTTATGATGGCAGACTCGAAGGTAAAATAACAAATGGATTTAAAATAGTATTACTTAGTGTTCAAATGTGTGAGAAAAACACACATGCTTGTGTTGCACCACCTTACAAAAGTTCATCCATACTTAGAAGAGCACATGAAAATTTTAAGGCATTTGAATCCTTCAAATGGTGAAATATGTTGACAAATGAACATAATCGTTCTTTCATTGGATGGTTTAAAGATCGAGTGATGTTTCAGTTGTCACAAGTATATGGCCCTAGATTGATTGTAAGATCTTATGAAGGATATGATATCAACAGATATACCCTCTACATGAAACGTTAGGATGATAAAAGCACAATGCAAAATAATGGAGTTACTTTGATAGTTTCATCAAAAGAATTTGCTAGTGCTAAAGACACTAGGCCAATAGATGATATGATATCATATTATGGAGTAGTTAAAGACATTTGGGAGCTTGATTATAAGGAATTCAGAGTTCCACTTCTCAGATGTAAATGGATTGAAAATCAACGCGATAGTCGAATTGATGAGTCAGGATTTACATTGGTTGATTTTAGTTGGTTGGGTTATTAAGATGATCCATTCATTCTCGCTTCACAAAGCTAAAAAGGTATTTTACACTGTTGACCTTGTTGATAGTAAATGGTCTATTATATTTTAAGGTAAAAGGCGTATTGTTAGTATTAATAATGTGGTAGACAAGGAAGAGTATGATTAGTTTGATGAGACTCCCTCGTTTTCTATCATACTACTTATGATAATTGAGGAAGAAATGTTTGACACAAATTACATTCATGCTGATCATACTAAAGGCTTATGGATCGAAAATTGCCAATAACTGATGCACACATATCCATGGTATGTTTATATATAAATGTAATTTTACACGTGTAATATGATTACATCTGGTTATATTGATAATGACCAATTTTTTTAATATGTGTAATATGCTTAATGTGGTTTATACTAATAATTACCAACTCAAATAAATCGTTTATACTAATATGCTTAATGTGGTTTATACTAACATATTTTTTTGTTATTCTTATATTGAAAGAAATCATGTCTGAACAACAAGAAGATTTGGTGCCATCGAGTAGCATGACATTAAGGAAGACTAGGAGAGCTACCACATGTAAGAAAATGAAGAATAAAGGGGACAAATAAAAGACGATAGAGTTCGATGAGTTTGATCGCCCAGTAGAAACATATGTCGATAGATTTAGTTCCAACATTAGGCTTGTAGCATGTTCCCATATGAAGATTACAATCAAAAGCTAGGATAAGATTGATAAGGATCTCAAGGATACAATTTAGGAAGATGTCAATGTAATTTTCTTTCAAAATTATTAACAATCTTGATAAAATGAATTAATTTGTGATTAATACTGATGAATCTAAAATTTTGTTTTACAAAAAGAGTTCAATGTTCCGAATGATAAGAAGAAGATTGTACTTAAAAATATTGGGATGCCACGGAAGGATTTCAAGCACCACTTGGTGGATACGCACATAAAAAAATCTCAATCAAAAGTCATCATTGGAATTACATGACTTCATCACTAAGAACGATTGGGAAGAATTTAAAAAAGGTCGTGCATTAGAAAATATATGAGGTATATAATTATTAAGTATAATGCATTTTACATATGCATTTATTTAATCTCATGATACTTACTTCTTCTTTATTTTTATTTTTGTTAACAGAAAATCAATGCCAAGGTAAAAAACACTCAAGCACATAATATTCATCCTTGTTTCCTAGGTTGTGCAGGTTATGCTAGGAAAAGGCCCCAGTGGGTCATTGAAGACCCCATATCTTCTTTTTTAACATCATCATATGTGAGCTTTGCTGTTACCTAATCATATGATCGAAGTCTCGATTGATTAAGAGCCATAGCCAAAAAAGAGCAAGGAAGGGAATTATATAATCCCAATAGAGAAGACAAGAGAAGTGACATAAAAATGGTATGTATAACTTGCTAAATAAATGATATGTTTAACTTACTTGTGTCAGGTTATATTGATTATATGGTGAACATAATGAGTTACGGGAAGAAGTTACTAAAGGTAGCTAGGTACCAGAAAGATATGATGACATATTATTACATGCACTTGAAAACCCTAACATTCAAGTCGTGTTAGGGGTGTTAGAGGGTCAGTGTCCATCAAAAAATTTTATGGCAACCTTAGCAAGAGGAAACCATATACTTTTGTCTCATCAAAGGACATTGCAACCATTAAGGCCAAATTCAAAGTTGAATTCGAGGCTTCCCAAACAATTTCTAGGCATAAATTACTCACCTTGAGAGCATGATTCTAGATGACTATCAAGACCTCTCAATTTGTCCTTGGGATGGAGGTGGAGATGGACCCTACACACGCTCGCACAATGCCTAGTAGTTGCCAATCTATGGACCCATTATTTTCTAGTTGCAGAATTATAGGTAAAAGTTTTGAAATTTATTAATATCACTTCCACCTCCATTTTTTCTTTAACTTCCACCTCCATTTTTTCTTTAACTTCCACTTCTACTTCCTCTTTAAAGTTACTAATGTTGATTTTTTGATTATTTTACAGATGCTTACATCATGCAGACTTACTATTATTAGTGTAGGTCAACAAATGATTATGGTAATGGGCACGATTTATCCATCCAAAACTTATGGTATGGTGCACAACAAATCTATCATGCCTAATCACATAAAAGTGTATGTATATGAGATATTTTATGGCTGCCATAAAGTCCCACTTTTTGTGCCTATTGAATACCCCAATATAGTTGCAGAAGTATAGGGTAGTTTTATGGTTCAACTATTTTGTAAAAGAGTGTAAGTAATCTTTTTAATTTACTTTATAAATTAATATCATATTAATTAGAAATGCAATTTAGAATTAATTTCTTCGCAGCTTATAGATTAATATTGTTGTTAAATCTTTGGAATTGCTAGATATTTAAAGCTTGTGTATGTGTATGTATGCATGAGTTGGCTTTATGGCTTTATTGGTTTGTAGTTCTATGTATTAGCTTAGTGGCTCTTATGGCTATTCTGGATTTTGTGTTGGTATATATATATGGACTATTGTTGCTTCCAAGCAAGTGGTGTTGATATTTATATATGGACTTGTTGCTTTTCAAGCAGGTGGTGATCATGTATTATATGGCTCTACTAATATATTCTACAGTTTTAAAAAAAAAACAAACAATAGGCATCGTTATAAGAAAAAATCAATGCATATAGTTCATTTTTTTAAAAAAATTAAAATCATACCATATGCGTCGGCTAAAAGTTAAAGCTGAAACATATAGTTCGATTTTTTTAGAAAACTATATGTGTCAGCTTTTTATTTATAGTCAATGCATATAACCATACCATATGAGTCAGTCATTTTGACCATCACATAAAACACAATTCATATGCATCCTGCTGATATGCGTCACTCATTTAACCAACACATAAAGTCTAATATAGTTGATGTATATAGCATATTTTTGTACTAGTGTATGCCTAATTTTTAGAGTAATAAGATTCAAAAATAAAAAGTAATGAACTCGGTTTAGGTGTGGCATAGCTAGCTTAGAGAGTGTTGGCATAAAATTCATACTTACAACTGAATGAGATGTAGAATGATGAAATGAGTTTATTACACAATAACTATGGAAAGGTTGAACTTAAGCCACTAACTTTTTTAGATATTTGGGTGGTCATGATGCATAGATAGATGTCAATATTGACATGCTCAATAAGAATCAATTGATTAGAGAATCCATGATGAATTAAAGAGCTTAATTTATCTAATCCTAATCCAATCAGGATTATGATTCACATTGTGTAATGTTCACTAATTTATGCCCTGAATCGTGAGCACACCTAAAAGGCACAATCATACTTAACAGAGTCTAAATTCAAATTAAAATAATAATTTGGATATTTAAGATAATAATTAAATTATTAGATATGATTAATTAATAAGTGAATATTTGTTTTTTGTTTTGAAATATAGAAGTGAAGATTTAGTTAAAGGCAAAATTGGAATAAGTAGAATGCCAAGGGCAAAAGTAATTTTACATGTGCAGAATTTTAAAACAATAAGTTGACCATAAATTTTAATATGATTGGTGGATGAAATATGTGGTTGACAATGGATGGGTGATGTGACAAAATTATAACCCATGATTTAAAGAATGACAATTGGTAATTTTAAGAAAGGGTATAAAAGCCACATTTTTATCTTCTCTCTCACAAAAATATATACATCTTTCCCTTCCTCCGCCATTTTCATGCCAATAACATCTTTTTCTCTTTTTTTCACTTTTCTCGTCATTTCAACACCAAACTTTAGCTAAAAGTTAAAGAAAATCATATATTTTTGCTAGAAAATGAAAGAAAAGAAGGAAATAAGTAAAATTTCAGCTAAAAGAACAATTTTGGAGAAAGAGAGAAGAAATAAAGCTAAAGGGTAAAAAGAAAACACCTAGATTTCCATTGAAGATTTCAGTAAGAGATGAGTTTTATATTCTTCTTCTTCTTCTTTTACCCTTTCATTTTTGTTTTGAAAGCCTTTACTAGTGAATAGAGATTATTGCTCAAGTTAAGGCTTTGAACATCAAAATAGGATTTTTAGTTGAGAAAACTCTACCATCATGCTAATAAGTTAGTAAAAAGGTAACCTTGAGAGGGTTTAAAATATAAAAGTGACACCTTGAACATCGAACCTAAGGTTCATGCACAAAATAAGTGTTTTTATGTTATATATGGGAAATATTATACAAGAAACATTTTTATGTGTTAAAAAACCATAGAGAGATAAAACAATATCCAAGAAGGAAGGGAAGCTTGAAACCAGCTAGAGAAAGAGTGTTTTGAGGATCCAATTGGAAAGGTATGTGCACATTTGCTTCCAAGACTACTTTTGACATGCTCTATATGATATTTATATGTTTTTCATTATTAAAAATGATTGTTTGACTATTTTGAGAAGATGGTGTTGAGTTATTGGATATGAGTTTGATAAATACATAAAATAAGACTTTATTGTATGGTAGATGATATATGACTATGCTTTTAGGCATAAAAATGTGAATTTGAACTATTTTTGTTAAAAGATGAGTTTAGCTATGTTTGATTTGATACTTGAGGCATAGTTCGCCATTATTGATGGAAATAATGAGATTTGAGAAGTTGGTGCATGATAGATAGAAAAGAACTTATAAATATGTTCATTTATTTTTGGGTATGTTGTATGTGATGTTAGAATAGAGTTAACTCTATTAAAAATCTAGAAATCATGATATACACTATAAATTACGATTGCGCCTTTAGTGGCTTGAATTACAAAATGGTTTGTGGGGACGATTGCGATTGCGATTTTAGTCACAAGGGCTAATTCACTATCACACTCTAGTAATCTCAACTGCGATTACACCTCTATAGGATATGCAAAAATTGCCCATAAAATCAAAAAGTTCTAGAACACTAATACGATTGTAAATTAGGCTGCGAAACACGAAGCACGACCATGCCCAGAATGCAAGACCACAATTATTTTGGTAAATGGAAAAATAAAATTGCAAACAGAAAGATTCGTGGGGACATGTGTGATCACGATTCTTAAGGTGCGACCGTGATTTCAGTCTGCCTTAAAATAAGTTGAATCAAGAACTTGCAATGTTAATAATTCAACTATAATGACATGATATGATATCAATGAAATGAGATTGTGATACTATGAACTATGATGTGAACATAAATTACATGAGTTATGCAATATGTATATGGATCTTCTGTCTTAAGGCATGTATGAAATCATGGAACTTATAAAAAACAAGATGATAATAATGATATGAACTTGCAAATATAAGAAACGTTGAAACCATTATCAAACTTGCATGTGCCAATATGAATATGATTGATGATCCTGGTGACATGAGATAAGATACAAGAATTTAAATTAGATAAGCTAATTACTAGGACTAGAGTTAGAATAAATGTCATGTCATTAAGATAATAAATGCTACCATAATGATAAGAATATGTGATGATGATACTTTGGTGCACAAGCTACAATTAGGCAAACATTAAGGTTGTGATCAACCATTTCGATAAAAATACATATATGAAATTGTATTCTTAAGCTTGCAATCAGACACTTTCTTTCTAGCTAGTAATCTAGTAATATTTAGGTTACAATTAGTTATCCTGTATCAAATTTAGTCCAGCTTAGAATGTTATGAGCAAATCGGCCAAGATAATAAGTAAATTAAATCTTTGATTGATATTATAATTGAATTGTGAAATTGCTATGAATAAACATATATGATGTACCTTGCTTATATATATATATATATATATATATATATATATATATATATTAACATGTTGAATATCTTGTAATTAATGATTATATGATTGAAAGGAATAGTTTTGTGATTAAATATGCCATGATGTAAAATGCATGTGTTATACAAGTTATTTGTATAGATACTTGTGTGCCTTTGTATACCACCAAGTAAGTTTTACTTAATGTGTGAGTTTTCTCACATACAAGTCAAAGCTGAGTAGATAAAAGTTAACAGAGAAAAAAGAAGCTTTGCTGTAGAAGAGTTGATAGGACAAACTCGTCATGACACTTTTGTTTTTATTACATGTCATGGGAATGAGGTATAGATAACATTTTGATACAAGGATTTTTGTACATATCCTTTGAGAACATATTAAATCATTTAAGTATATTATTATAACATCAAAATCATAATTTAAAATTCACTTTTTTGTAAAACCTTAAGGGCTAGTGGAAGCCCAAATCTCAATTTGATTTATATTGATGATATATTTTGCAAAGGAATGATTTTTATGATTTTAGTTTTTGTTATAGTTATGGTTGTGAGATTTATGATTTCCATGAAGTTTTAAATAATTGTTTAATAAACAAAGTATTTACTAGAAAAACAAAGGAAAAAGTTTAATCATGACAATAAACATGTTTTAAAAAGGGTTAAGTTTTATTGATTGAGTTAAGTTAGCATGACATCTTCGTATATATTTGCGTATAAACTAGCTTGAAGGTGTTACACATTGTGTTGCCAACGTGTCCAAAAACTTAATGGGTCATATATTTAGAAGAATTCAGGATCGAAATAAAAATGAATTGTAGATTTGATCCAATAGAATGAGTTTGGACAAACTTAGGTCATACTAAGGGGAATTTAAAATGGGCTTATGCTGAACTATAAATGCTATAATTGGACAAATTAAGTTTATGTATTTGGCTTGAATTTTGATTTAATTTCATATAGATTAATCCTAATTTGGGTTTAATATTTTAATTTTTATTATGACATATGTATGATATGCATATTTAAAATCTAACAATAGAGTCTACACATCCTTGACTACCTATAAGAGATAATCAATACCGACACTTAAGATGATTTAAGCCTATTTGACAAAACCCTTCGACCAACTATATCACCGGCTCTCAGTGAGGTTGATCATCAATCAATAGCAGACAAGATTAATGAGGTACACCATCAAATGATGTTAGGCATAATGAATCAAGTGGTGGCAGTCGTGCAACTGCTTAAAATAAATAAGGTAGTCAACTCTAATGTGCAAGCTTCGACTAAAGCATCTAGACCCAGTTGTGATAAGAGTTGGGACAACAATATCAGACCCTTAATTAAACAGTGGATAGAATGACATGAGCTATATAGAAGCTCAATATTGTTGTGTGACTTGTAGTAAATCAAGGAGTACACTAGCTCAATATATACATAGTTAGGATTTTATTTAGTGGGGTCAAAATATACTATAATCAAATAAAAAATTACTCGCATTAGAATAATTAAAAAAATTATTTGAAATTGATCAATTAGTTGCTCGAATGGTGGTTTTCAAATCGTGAATTTATCCATAACTCTTTAGAAAAGAAATATATGTCAAATTTATTATAATCCTAACTATATTGTATATTGATAATTCATAATTACTTAAAAAATTAAATCTATTGGGACAAAATATTAAATCATTGTAATTACATCATCACACTACAATTTAAACAAGATTACTTGTTCACTTTTTTTAAAACAAATTATCAAACAAAAATAACAATATTTTTCTTAAATTTGAAAATTAATTTACATAAAATAAGTAATTAGTTTATTGTTAATAAGACAACAACTATAAATTAATTTCCTAAACTAAAGTTCAAATATAAAATTTCTATTTAGGGTTTATGTACATATGGGAGGTAAAATTATAAGATTGCATGTCTTCATTTAGGTTTATTGAGTTATGAACAAAATTCACAAGATCATACTATCAATCCAACAAAAAATAAGAAAATTAATAAAGCCAAGATGATCAAATGAGAAACCATATCTCAGTTTCTCAAAATTAGATGAAAATCAGGTTCCAGAAAGTTGAGAATCGTGTTAAAGAAAAAGTGGAAGAGAGAGAAATGGAAGAATTCAATGAGAGAATGATTAAGGTGAGTTTATGTTGTAAACAAAGGGAGGAGAAATTGAAGCTTTGGGTGGGTTACGTGGGTGCATTTGACATTGTTTGCAAAAATAAGAGGTAACTAATGTATTTTTTTTTAATGGAGCCAATTGAAAAAATTTAGAAGGGCCAATTAAATGGATCGATTAAAAAAATTTAATGAAATCAATTTAAAAAATTTATAGTAATTTTTATTGTTTTCCTAAATTGACCCACTCAAAATGCTTCAGCTACATCCCTATATATATATATACACAGAGAAAGAGAGAGGAAACTCTATTAATTAGAAGATGCTCACTTGAACATGCCCTAGCAATGGAGATTGGAAAAATGACAATTAGATCGAGGTCTACAAATTTATGAAACTAAAGATTCAAGTCAATAATGAGAAAAATTTTAACAATCAAGATTTTTTTACTGGATTCATTAAGTTAATGATGATAGTGTTAATTACATCGGTTTCTCATAAATTTAAAGTGATTTTCAAAGAAAGTAATATAGAAAAAAATGATTGTTTTATGATATTGGATTAGTTTGGCTTTTCCACACCCGACGCTTAATTTGGTTGGTAGAAGAAAGAAAGGGATTTAATTGATGAAGTGGTTGAGTCAAGATTGGAATTTATTTCATCATTTTGTGACAATGACAGGTTTTATGGTATATGGTGAAAGATTATTCCTAAATTTTGTGATTTTAAATTTTATGATTTTGAATGGATGTTATTATTGAAGACTTTTTGTGGAGTTTATAATCGCAAGCTATATTTGCAATCGTTCCCTTAATCTAGCATATATATGATGTGGGCATATTGTAATAGTTTGTGGTACTAAGAATTTACGATTTCATTGTTTCAACGATTATTTTGACAATTCAACAATATCAGTCATTTTCTAAGTTTTTATTTATTTATTTTTAAGTTGCTTAAATGGTAGGCACATATTTATTTTTTTTCAAAGGAAATGCCACATATTATTTATATTAAATAATTCTGAAGGATATAAATTGGTACCAAATGCAATAATTCATTTGTATTAATAAAGAATTTAAGATGATGCTAAAACATTTCCATAGAGCTACTAAAATCTCATTAGGATTATAGAAATTAAAAAAACCGTTTCCAAATTTATTTGTATGGGGAAAAATATAATTTAGTTTGAATAGACAAAATGAGTGACCATCATTTGTCTCTGTTTCTACTAAAGTTGGGCACATGTATTTTCTCTTGCAGTGTGCTTTCGATGGCGGGAATTATTCAGACCCTAACTCTCAATCCTCCATCACCTCAATTGGTTTCATCTCGGAACCCTAACCCAAATTTCCGCCCAATCTACTTGAATCGATGCCGTTCAGCTTCAATTCCCGTTCTAATCAGAGCCTGCCATCGGCATGATCAGGTTCGCCTGCGATTCTTCTGCACTGATTTTGTTTTGAACTAAAAGCTTTTGCTTTTCCCTTTGTATTCTGATTTATTGCTGTTGTCTTTTTGGCCTTTTTGTTTGAAGGTATGTTTGTTGAATTGTAGGTGGATGGCAGTGGAAGTGACGCTACGAAGGATTCGACTTTGTCCAGGGGGTTGGTTTCAGGAAAGCCGGTGTTGAATTTTGTGGACAGTAATTTTCTTCCATTAGGTAATGGTGTTCGTTTATGGATTTTAACTTTTTGGTTTAAAGTCTTCTGCTTAATTTAGATTTTGTGAATTTTATTCTCAGCTCTTATTGGTGGAGTAGCGGTGGGTCTTGCAAATCCTTGGCTTGGTTGTGTTGCAGATAAATATTATCTGTCAAAAGTTAGCACATTTGGGATATTTTTCATCTCAGGTCCGAAATATCAAAATATTTCTTGTATTGAGGTTTTGAATTGCTGTGTACAACTACCACATTGTAATACTTTACTTTCTTTCCTTTTCCTTCACATTATACAGGTTTGACATTGAGAAATGGGGAAATTGATGCTGCTGTAAAAGCTTGGCTAGTGGGAGTTTTTGGGCTTGTAAAATGCTTGTTCATTTTCTTCTTCTTCTTCTTCTTTTATTTGGTTATGCCTTCTGTATATGTTGTCTGGGATTGAGGATAGCTTTGTTTTAAATTTTCATCTTTTGCTATAGTATACAAATATCTACTTTTGAATGATAAAGAAAAAGTTTAAATGTCCCCAACATTAGGGTCTTAGCTTATTTTTTCAAAACACACTTTTAACAATGCTGGAAGTTTTCAAATTTCAATCAAGTCATGTTGTTATTCTGAGTCGAGGAATATAATAGTGATGTGAAACCACTAATTGGCCCAAATTTCAAAAATAATTATATCTATAAGAGTAATTATTTGAAATATTTACAGCGACAGAATGCAGAATGCAACAGATGCAGTTGAGGGAGAATTGGAAAAATCTTTAGTCAAGGGATTCATGGAACCTAATTATTATTGTTATTATTTTTTCCATGAATGGTCTATTTCTGGTCTTTTTTTGGCCAAAAATAAGGAAAAATGGTGAGGCCTTTTCTGAACACCGGCAAAAATTACTGATTCACAGGTAGAGAAAGCAATGGCATGTTTGTTGTGCTGTCACTTTCTAATATTGTTCTGAGAATTTTTATATTATGGCTATTACTTACACTTATGAAGCATCGTATTAACTTGGAATGCTGTTACACTGATTGTGGTTTAGACTGTTGATCTCATAATCTTGCTCCAGTGCAGTGTTCCATCCTATTTTTTACACCATACTTTTCGAGGATAATCTTGCAAATTCAGCTCCAGCCTCAGGAATTTGTTACAGGTTTACAGTTGGGTTTGTTTGCATATATACATGCATTTAACTTTTGCTTTGTTTTGGGACTATAGTTTTCTTCATTTAATTTCATGGAATTAATTTGGCAATTCTAATTTAGTGACTGATTTAGTTGTTATTATGTTTAGCATTTAAATACATAAAATTTAATATGATGTTTGCTTATAATCAGGTTTTCAAGTATCCCTAGACATAATTTCAAGTGATCCCTAGCTTTCTTCAAGATGCCAAACTGAATTTTCCTAGATTCCTTTTC
The DNA here is from genome assembly GCA_023653625.1 of Triadica sebifera. Taxonomy (NCBI): domain Eukaryota; kingdom Viridiplantae; phylum Streptophyta; class Magnoliopsida; order Malpighiales; family Euphorbiaceae; genus Triadica; species Triadica sebifera. Next base: position 18,565,147 of record CM042898.1, on the reverse strand, counting down.
CTACATTAATAATGAGACTACCCAAGTTGGCTTGAGAAATTAAACTTTTAAATGTTTTATTTTTACGTGTTAGGCTCTTAGATGTCATCTTAATTAACCTCGAATTCAGATTCCTCCTGAATTTCTAAGACCTATTTATGTTCACAACTAAAGTTCTTGTAATTAAAGATATGCCCAGTTATGGCTTGGGCTCTTGGACTGGCCGCCTTTAATAGTTGTTACCAGTATTCTTTATCAGATAAACAAATAATATGGTTCTTATCCTTGAATTTCATGTGCCTAAACATCAATGCATCTAAATGATGACCTGCATGTATTAGGGTTGTTGCATTTCAGATGGTAGCTTGAAGATGCTTTTGCCTTTTTAGATGACTTTAGCTATTGTTGAGTTAATATTTTATACTTTTGATGCAACAAATTTTCCCCCCGAGTTTGTTTTTTTACAGTTCTGTAATTTTTATGCCATGTTCCTGACTGAGTTGGACACTGTCTCTCACAAATAACCTCTGTTCTGATTTATAATTACAAGAATGTGAGATGAGATTTCATCTCATGCGTTTGTGTGAACATAGAAGTGTGCATATGCATTATTTTTTCTGTGTGCATGCACTTATAAGTATGAATTAAAATTCAGAAGGTCCACCTTTCCATTGTCAATTAGAATACCTTTATTTTGGCTGTTTGAATATACTGTTCCTTTATTTTGGTGTTTGGAATTTGAAGCATTGAATGATGCTGGATCTTTCAGTGAACATATTTTTATGTTATTTTCTCAATTTCAGATTCATTTACCATGTGAAACAGCGATTACTTTTTGGCTTTGTTGGAAACTGCCTGATATTGTCAATGTTTCTTACAGGACTGGCTTTGTTTTGCTGCATGCCCACTACATTGTCTAGTGGAGTGGCACTAACTCAGGTTCTTTCACTGCCCCCCTTTTCAAATATGCTTTTCCCTTTTTGCTTCTAATATTTTCTTAATTGTGTTCCAACAAATGGGATCTTATGCTTAATACTGGCTTCTTTTCATCAACATGCAGCTTGCTGGAGGAAATTCTGCACTTGCTCTAGCAATGACTGTGCTTTCAAATCTTCTAGGAATTTTTATTGTAAGTTTGTGGAAAAGGGCCTTAGTATATTTTAAATTTAGCATTAGAGTTACATATCAATTGGAACTGTAAAAGTTGTAATTGTGATATGTACATATTAATATGCATTTTTCTGTTACAAGATTTCAGCATTTAAAATGTTCAAGATAAGGTGTTTTCGTTTCTCTAGAACTTTGATCCATTAATTAATTGCTACTGCATAGTATTTTCTTAGCCTAAAAGTAACGCATATATTGGTCTAATTCAAATCTGGATGTTTGCTAACATAATTGTCTCATTGGGAAACATGGGTACAAAACTAATGTTCACTATGAAAAAGCAAAGAGAAATCTTACTTCAGCTATACTTACAAATAGTTGTTTTGGTTTTAAGAATTTATTATTGGATTTTCTTGCAAACTTTTGTGTATTCATTTATAGTTCAGTCTGAACTCCTGTTCTTGACTGCATTTGTACTTATATTTTAGTGAAATTTTGGTATTGGTTGAGTTGGTAAAACCTTTCTTGATGCCTGTCTTCTAAATTTCAGCTCATGATTTACTAGTAGTGAGTTTGAGTCTGGGAATTTGGTTTCAAAAACCATACTGATAGTGGCATTAGTTATGGCAAATTATACTAAAGCCAGTTCTCTTTAACATAGGTAATTAGGGGACGTATGGCTCTTAGAAACTTTTTAGAGCATGAAAACAGAAGTGATGTAACTAACGCAACTATTAGGAAATTTATCTTGTAAGTTTAAACATTTTCTTTTCATAATAAAATATAAGGCCAGTGATGGTAGTCTTATTCATTATTGGGAAGACTTGTGGTTGGGTACACACTGTATTCATACATTTTTGTAGATTGATTTCCCTTCCATTGTCTCTATAATCCTCCTAGCTCTTTAAGTATAGTTTTATGTTTTGACTAGGAGAATTGTTTTGTTCACTATGAGTTTTGATGTAGAGATCATGGGTTTGATATATTTGATACATTATGCCCCTTTAATCCCTTAGTGAAGTGAAAAATCAAAGAAAATCCATGGGTTGACTCCATAATGTCCCTTTAGTCCCTTAGTGAAGTGAAAAATTAAAAAAAATAAAAATCCATGGGTTGGCTCCATTTTCTCCACCCTGTATGAATTACAAGATCCCTCCAAGTGATGGGTTTGGCACTACGTGTTTCAAAACTGATATGGATACTATCGGGTTCTATGAATTCAATAATTGGCTCTGATGGCATTGGAGTGGAAACTGACTCCTTACAGTACAAGGGAAAGCAGCATAAACATGACCTCCCTCTAACATGTAACTGAAAAATTTCATGCATAGGCACAATAATAGATATTGTAATTCCTACATCTGTTGTTAATTTAATCTAAGCGTTTTATCATGTATTATGACTTATTGTACTTTTTTGTTCATCTCAATTAGAAAATTCATGAAAGTTTGAAAGTAAGCAAGTTGTTATGGTTTTAGGGTTCTAGGGCTAGGGTTATTGTGGTAGTTTAATTCTAATAAGACTGGTATAATAGAATTAGTAGTTTATTCTATTAAGGCAGAAGAGTAATTCTTATCAACTTCTCCTTATTTCCTTTCCCATCCTATAAGTGACACTTATCCCACTTTTAATGCTGTGAGACCCATATGAGAAAAAATAAGGGGTGCATGTGACTCGTAGGATGGAGAAGATAATAGAGAAGGTGATACATAAAAAATAATCACTCCTCAAGGCCGAATTAGTGATTCTTAGTTTCCTATTTTCTTAGGATTCCTTAAATTTTAGCTTTCCTATTTCCTATGTAACTTCTATTTAAAGGGCATAATTTAATCAATAAAATGTCACGCTTCCAAAGCAAAATTAGTGTCATTTTCATATTTCCTTGTTTCCTATTTTCTTAGGATTACTTAAATCATAGCTTTCCTATTATATTTTAATCTCCAGCTTTCCTATTTTTTATGCTTATAATCTCTATTTGAAGGGGCATAATTTAATCAATAAAATTAAGTCAAAAATTTCAGGAAATTAGGAGATTTGGGTCTCTCTCTAACGAGTCATAAGATCTGGATTCTCTTTGACAGATCTGATCACTGGTGACACGGTCCAAGGAACATAACACAGGTTTCTAATCTTTGGACAGACATTCAAATTTTATCCACCGATCTTAGTCTGACAAAGAATAGCTACTATATATCTCAAACTCTTGGTTCATATTGGAAGCTTTTGGACTTTGGAGGGTTATGGACTTCTTATGTGCAAACCCTTTTCAATCTATCTTGTTTGTGTTCCTAAATCTGACCATTTTTCTTTTGTTTAATGGCATTGGAAGGCTAAAGTATCCTCTAAAGATATTTCATTTCATGGTCCCAATTAATTAAATCTAAGCATTTGTTGAAAGTAAAGAGGCATAATAAGGTATCATTGCTTGATGTTTATGATTTGTTATTTTTATGGTGACAGGGTCTGATTGGCCAAAGTTTTACTAGGTCTGAAAGTTGTGATTTGCAAATGAATTTTGATGATTTTTAATTGGCATATTGTTTTGCACCTAACCTCTTTTTTCCACTCTCTCTCTCTCTCTCTCTCTCTCTCTCTCTCTTATGGATGCACTTGGTGATATTTTTCCATCTCTTTAATTTTTGTTATTTTGTATACCTTATGCTTTTCCCTCATTTGGCCTTTTCTAAAACCAAAATCTTTGTCATTTTTCAGGTCCCCTTTTCTATCGCTAGATTCATAGGTGCAGGTGTTGGTGTGTACGTTCCAACAAAGCAACTGTTGAGAAGTCTTATTCTCACACTTTTAATCCCTCTTATCCTGGGAAAGGTAATATTCAAATCATTATTGTGAGACCTGCTAAGAAATTCTAAGGAATTTACAAAATTATGTTGACTGAATATGGAAATTGCATCCCATAGTGTGAATGGAGATGCTTGTGATGACAAAATAATGAGTAGCCACTCGGTATAACCGATAACCAATGAGCTGATGTAAGCATTTTAACCTCATTACAGGGAAATAACCCATTGATCTTCAGAGACTGGGTATGTTGGTAACACCTATTTCTTTCCATGTCAAACAATCCAAGTATGACAATTCACATATTGGCAATAAGTCTGTAGATGTATGCAGAATGAATGGAAGTAACAATAATGAAATAACAGCACTCAAAGAAAATAACTAAAAAATAATGCAGAATAAAATAAAAAAAATAACAAATTAACAATAAATAAACCTGCAGAACCACAAGATAAATTCGTCAATATTTCGGGTCAATTATGTAATTTGGCTATCCTAGGGCAAAAACATGATTTAATAATAATTAATCAAAATTACACAATCAAAATAACATTATTATCAAAATTATAACAGAATAACAGGAAAAAACCTTAATAAATCTTAGAAAATCAAAATATCATGCCAATAACATGTTATTAATTCATAGAAACAAAATGGACATCATAACAATATGAAATTAAAGATTGAAACTAAGTTTTGAGTTGAGAATTATACCTTCGGATCTTACTCTTGATTTGAATTGTCTAGAAACTGGCAGAATAATTTCAAAAACACGAAATTGATCAAGAATTATCTTCATCTGATTGCTCGTAGTCATTGATTTAGAATGATTCAATCTATATGCCTGAACTCACTCTTTGGCTTGGATAAGAGGTCAACCCAAACTTCACATTAAAACTGTGGTTTTTGGTTTGGAATATATTATGTCTTTTGGTGTTTGTGGTGGTCTTTCTCTTTTGTATACCTCCCAGCTATAGCGTTATAAGAAATCATTAGGGACTTAATGCTGAAGTATTCCTCATTATGGGTTGCTTACCAACTCTCCACCTTATTCATACTTCAAATCGTCTAATGTATTTTCTAACCCAAAGTATAACTGTATATTTTACAATTAGCCTGTGGTGCTTTTATAGTTTTTGTAATGATTAGTGTCTTTAAATCTACAGGTTGTTCGAGAATCCTCCAAAGGTGAGTTTCTCATGGTGTTTATTTGGTTAACCTAAAACATGTGGCTTCCATGATCCACTCAACCTAGAACTCCATTTTAAAAAAGAAATATTGATTTGCATTTTTGAAGAGAAATGGGTTTGTCTTTTAGTTTTTTGACAATCTGTTACTTAAAGTTTAAAGGATTTGGCCAAGGAAAAGTGGCAAATAGTGGAACTTTTTCATGATAATTTATGCTTTTGTGGTTCTTATGGATTAAAATTGTACTTGTAGCTTCGTAGGATTTGCTTCTGTGACTACTGAGTGTCTCTTGCTTATATTTAGCTTTACTGGAGAACTTATTTCATGTGAACTTTTTTTCAATGTTGGTTTATTTAGAGGATTTCTTTGTTCCTGTTTTATTAATTTTCATCTTTTTGTTTGCATAATTTTTGTCTTCTCTAGAAGGAAAAAGGGGGAGGAAAAAACAAATGATTGGGAAATTCCCTTAGAATTTGAATCCATGATTGTGTTTAGGAAGGAAAAGAAAAGGAAAAAACATAAAAATGTCTGTTGTTCAATACTTATCTCTGAAGCTGCACCTGTGAGGGTATTTAAAAATTTCTATTATTTAGCATTCATTTACATAAAATCATTGCTTTTAGTTCGTTTTTTGGCTGCAAACCAGAACTCTTTGCTGTTGCACCTAATGATAACTTGTTTTGCTTTTCTGAAATGTATCATATTATAGCTTGGTGAAGTTTCACTTCAACATTTTGAAATGCTTGATGAGACTCTGCTGTCATCTGCATGAAGATGCTAACTATTGAAACCAAATTGCAACGCTGGTAGAGATATTGTATTTTCTTCTGATTAAATTTGCATTTCAGGTTTGGCAGACTATGTTGATCAGAATCGTAAGCTTTTCTCAAAGATGAACACAATCTTTCTCAGTTTAGTAAGATTCACACTTCCAATTGCATTCTTCTTGAACTTTGTTACTGTCTGTTTAATTGGATGCTCCTTCTCCCTTGATGTGTTTGATGGTTATTGTGAATTCTGAACACTAGGAGTCTCTTCTAGACTTATAAAATATATTGCAGAGTATACCTACTAGCATGAAGCTAATCAATATATAGGCTGAAGATGCATAGCTTCAGGGTTCAGAAATTTAGCTAGAGAGAAACGATGTATGCTGTCGTTTAATCCATTTGACCTGTTTCAAACTTAAATAAAGTTTTAACTCTATATTATTGCCAGTAGTGACCACTGACCACTCAAGCATGCACATATGTCTAAATAATAGTTTGATGAGTTATCGGAGGATTATTATTTTACGCCCTTTCCATATTGGAATGGATCATCCGCATGTAATTCTCTTGGTGTCTTTCCATAGTAAGATCACTACCAGCCTAATCCTGTAAATGGCTTCAGTTTTCTATACTAGGTTGGACATACACCATTGAGATTTCACGTTACCTGTTAACTTTCAATAAAAAGTTTTGTGATGGACCTGTAGCTTCAAACCAAAAGGTTGTGGATTGTCCCAACTTTGATCTTGAACTCATCTGCAATTTTACATTGTGCAATTGAAATGGAAGTTGTTTGTAACCAAAAGGTTGAGGGTTGTCCCTCTAACTTTGATCTTGAACTCATCTGCAATTTTACATCGTGCAATTGAAATGGAAGTTGTTTGTAATATTTTATTTATGTTTGCGACGTAAGAGAGTCACAATTTCTAAGCTTGTAACTTTTTTTTTTTGCTTATGTGGATCTTTTTTTTCTTTTCGCTTATTTGTGCAAAGAAGTGCTGAGTAGATCGAACAGGTTTAAGTATTGGAAGGAATTTCTGGTGTTCCAATTCATTAAAGGTCAGAAAAAAGAAAGGACTAATTTTCTTTGAGGTTCAGGGACAGGGATAATCTATTTTCTGTTATTGATTTCTTTGATCCCTTGTGGACTGCACTTTCTGTTGAAAGGTTCAAGGAATTTAACAAATTTTTGCCCTGTTCTCAAACTGCCACTACTGCTGGAAGGGCTGACCGGACTATGGGGATAACTTTCAACACCCTTTTGTATTTCACTTGGCACTTGTAGACTTCTATAAGTGCACTTGAGTGGGCCTGCTTTTAGACTTTTATGTTAAAAGGGTTAAGGAACTAAGCAATAGAAAGAGCTAATTAATTACTAAATGTATTAGTAAATACTTCAGTAATGGAGATAAATTTGAATCTTGCAGTTTAATAATAGAATTTGCTATTTCTAAGTGTCATGGAGAATAGAAGGCCCTATTATTGCAATTTTTTCTTTACAATCAAAGATTCAAATTAAAATGTCATGCAAATTAATGAATAATACTTCAAGTATTGAATAAATTCAAATGGATCAGGTAAGAAATGGATGCATCAGTGATAAGGAATCCATCTATAGATTTGTTATTCCCTTTGAAAATACTTTATATCATTATCCTCATCAAATTTTTGTCATGAAACAAGATCATTCTTGGCTTCCCTATGATTTGATTTTGGGAACTTCAATGCAGTGATGAACTTTCCACATGATTGGAGTACTTATATTTGTTTCTCTTCTTTCGTTGTTCCATTAGTTCATTCTTTACCACAAATATTAAAAAATAATTGCACAACTAATTCTCTGTACTTTTTTACTTGATTGTGCAGCATGCAAAACTTAGCTTCCAATATTTAATGGAGGCTTGTAATCTACTGGATGTTATTGTTGTTGTGAATATAAATGGTGTTTGTTGTGATTTTTTTTTTCTTACCCCGTCAATGGGCTTTATATATTTTTTGTAAGATCATATTAGATTGTAAAGTTTAGTATGTTTGATCAGGTTCCATGGATACAAGTGAGCAGATCAAGATCATTGCTGTTAATGGTTAAGCCTGCAGTTTTTCTTGTGGCAATTGGGATGGGAGTGTATGCTTTTTTGACTTAATTTCTTTGTGCTTAAATGCTATCCATTCTTAATCTTTAGTTGCTAAATTTTTTTTTGTGCTTCAATGTAGTAGGATCAGCTGACAAAAGGGAATATGTTCACGAATTGCAGGTTTCTTCATCTCATTCTAGTTGCTTTTAATATTCTTGCTATTCGAGGCATCACAACTGTATCTGGTGGCAACCAATCAGTTTTTGCTAAGAAAGAAAATTCAGTTGCTTTTGTCCTTGTTGCTAGCCAGGTAATCAGCTTTTTTTTTTAAAAAAAAAAAAAAAAAAGTTTATGAATGTACTGCAGCATCCAAAAATGCAAAAAACTAGCTCCTGTCCAAAGATGCATGGATTTTGACCTTTAGAAATTGATTGCAGGGTATTGCAAAAAAAAAAAAAAAAAAGTTTATGAATGTACTGCAGCATCCAAAAATGCAAAAAACTAGCTCCTGTCCAAAGATGCATGGATTTTGACCTTTAGAAATTGATTGCAGGGTATTGCAGTCGATTGTGAGAAAAGATATATAACATTCACTAAGAAAATCTTTTGGGTTTGCTTATGTTCTTAACTGATTGTTGAAGGTTATTATGTTAAAATGCTTGTGTAGAAAACACTTCCTGTATTGGCAGCAGTTGTGGAGCAGCTTGGTGGTGCATTTGGTGAATCAGGTTTGCTGGTTCTTCCCTGTGTTGCTGCTCACTTAAATCAGGTATTTCATTTTTTAGATTTTTTTTTTTTTGCTCTGCTATGTTCTAACTTGTCAAAAATATTTATCTATACATATATATATGTAGATCATTATAGACTCTTTTCTTGTCAATTTCTGGCTTCGGAAGGATCCTGCATCAGAAAATGCCAAGTTATTTTGAGTTAAGATCATACTGGTTCTTTGCATAGGCGTCATTTTTGTCGTGAATTACAAGCGAAACATGTTAGTGAATCGGGAGATTAGTGTTTACGGGAAAGGTGGTGCAACTCATTCTTATGTGTATTTGCCTTCATCTTGCACCTTGTATTCTTATTTTTTTAGATGATTTAGATTGATCTTTTATTCACAAGTCACACTCACTGACATTCATCGGTTTCTCTTGCATCCCGTGTGTATTAATTCATCCAAATTATGTGTTTGTGGAGCAATTTTTTTTTACTGATCCCATCCGTGGGAACTCAATTCCAGGCGAAAAGGTGCTGTATGTTTCAAATTGACAGCCATCTTCGTAACGGGATTAACCTTTCAAAGCTTTCACTGACCTATGAAACCTATTCTTGGCCATGCACAAAGGCTGGTTAGGGCTGTTCACCAATTTCAGCGAACTGCTATTTCCAGGTCAATCAAAATAAAACCAACCCAAGAAACTAAGTTACAGTTGATATTAATGTTCGGATTTTCTGAACAAAACTTAATCACCGACCCCACGAACGACGATGACTTTGGTAGAATTGGTGGCAGAGAAGTTGGTGATGGTGAATTCAAATTGATTTTATGGCCCTTGGTGTGGCGTTAATTACCATGGTTTTCAAACTTGAATTAAAAATGAAAAATCATTAGAAAAATCACATCGTGAGTTAAACATGTTCTAAATGGTGATTATTATGTGATTTAAAATGTTCATTTTAATTATGACACGAACTTTTGAATGATGTTTATATGATAAATTAATATGATAATATCATAATATTAGATAATATATAAATATAATTTTCAAATTGAATAATTTAAATAATTATTTGTTTATTTATTTTATTATAATCAACTATTACTAATACTCTGGCGTGCTTATCTGGCTTAACAATAGTAGTCAACTGTCAATAGCCATGATAGTCAACTATTAGCGGTCAGTGTAGTTTTTCAACTTTTCTTCTTACTTTCTTGTTATTCCTTATTATTAACAGTGGCATCCAAACAATCTTTTACTCATGTTGCTAAAGGAAAAGCAGTAGCAACTGCATCATAACCAAAAAGAGCCCTAAACGAGCGAAGAAAGATAAAGACTTGAACTTGTCAAAACCAAGCCTTTCATTCCTAACAAAGTAAACTTAGCATTCTTGAAGAATTTGACGATTCACTAGCCAAAGCTGGATGAATGAAATTTGTCTTAATTTTGAAGGCTGCGATTTTCTAACTGCAGAGTTCTTATCAACTCTTTTTGTTAACCTTGAAGGCAAAATTGACCTGTAATACTATATTACTTGTTTCTCTATATTTGGTAAAAGATATGAACTCTCAAAAAACAAGGTTATTGAAATTTTTTATTTCTCCTCTTTTGGCCTTCTCAATCAAGTTGATATGAGACAAATCTACTTTGAATTTTGGCGAAACATATCTATTGAGAACCACCATGATAAACACTCCTTAGCCAAAAGCATTGAAACTCTCTTTCATTGGGTTCTTCATAGAGTCATCACCTTCACCATAAAATCTAGAGGTGATGGCAATCAAAAAGTACCACAAAAGGCCTTCTTCATCTCTATGATCTCATTCACAAGCAAGCCCTTCATAGCACCATTCCTTTCCTTGATAATGTACCTCCGATGGGAAAAACAAGCAAAGGAGTTATTTGTATCACTTCTCAGATCTCCCTAATTGCTAAACATTTCAAACTTTTCACCGATGAAAAATGTAGATCTCCTCAAAGAGTTTGAACCATGGAGAGAAAACCTTCTTGACATCACCTACATGTTGAATGCAAAAGCCACTGCAATAGAAAAAGAGGATGAATATGTTTACATGCTTCGAGAAACTGGTGCACAGGCCTCTACAATTCAACAAATTCAAAAAAAGGCAAGGCTTGGAATTGGTGAACTATCTCAAGAGCAACAAAAGGAGCCACAACCATCTCAAGTGCCACCTCCACCTCCTTCTCTAGAGAAAATGTATGCTCTTCATTTGAAAACCTCTGAGATTATGAGACACCTTCATCTTGATGTCCAAAATATTCAAAGGCATATAGGAGGTGAAGTTTTCCCAATGAGCTTTGAAGAAGAACCTCATATTGAGAGGGAGCAACCATATGGAACAAATGAGCAAGGGGATGCCCATGATGAAGAGGAACCTTGAATTTCTCACAAAAACAATTTCAACATCTCTTCTTCCTACTTTTTGACCATTCTTACGTCTATATCTTTCTTTTGTTATGCATTAGTGAACCACATTGTAATGTTTGTTTTTTTATTAATGAAATATTTGCTTTTTATGCCTATATCTCTCTTATGTGATTGATCTTTGCTATTATTCTTTTTGATATTGACAATGGGGGAGAATTATAACAAAAATATTTAAATTTAAGGGGTATATAAATTTTTTTCACAATTGATATGATTGACAAAAATATTAGTATCTGTAAATTTCAAAGGAAAGAAAAGAAAAGAAAATTTGGACTTAATTTTTTAAATTTATCCCTAAAGTCAAAAATTCAACATTTTGATATATATTTTGACTATATGATTATAGGTGTTAATAATCATGAATTTCTTTGAAACTTGGTATACGCTTTTTTTAATATATTAATTTGATTTGTACAAAGTTCAATTTCATATTTTTGCTATGTTTGATTGTCAAAAAAAAAAAAAGAGATTGTTAACCTTATGGTGATTGATTTCTATTTCGATATTGATAATCAAATTAAATGTTACTAATATTTGTATTTAGTGTTGTTTTGACAATATACAAAATTTCAAGCAAATTGGACCATATTTACCTAAGCAATTTTGAAGATATTTGAAATTAACCTATAAGTGGCAACCACCATACAAATCCGCGACCACCATTAGAACGTTCGCAACCACTTGAACTCTCTGACCATATAAGGCAAATTTGATGCCAAAGGCATGCCTGCGACACATAAAAGTATGACTGCGACATCATGTAAAAAAGTCACTATTCATTTCAGAGTTGTCATGACCGTTATAAGCAAGAGGTATGACTGCAACATCCTTATGAAGAAATCATTCCAAAGAGTTGGAGTAGCTGCTATATTCAGAAGGTGCGACTGCAATGTTCAAACTGACATATTTATTGGTTTTTAGTCCAATCTTACGCTACCACGTATCCTCAAAATTCAAATTAGTTTAGGAGGGTTTCTAAATATGTCTTAATCGTGACCGTTAAACATGAAGAGCAACCATGACAATGCAAGTTGAAATAGTTGTTGAACCAGAAACCAATCAGAAGCTACCATATGTCGAAAGAGCGTAAAATATTCAAAACACACGACTGCGACTTGGAATCTCAAGACCGTGAAATGATTTAAGATAAATTTTTCATTTCAAATATTTTTAGAATGTTAGAATTAATTGTATCCACTATTTATAATGACTAATTAATGAGAAAACTCTATAGATACTTCACCAAATGACCATTGAAAAAAATCCAGTTCTCTCTAAGTGGCAACACTCTTTTAGTTCTATTTTTCAACAATTTTTTTGTATTCAATTGTGATTAAAAGTTTATAAGAGTGAGCCTAGAAGAAAACTCTTATTAAGTTGTGTGTGAGCCAAAGAAAGCACAATGAATTGGTTTTTATGTTAGTCAATTAAAACACAAGGGAATTTAGATTTAGTGTGATTCAATAGTGAAACATCTAGTTTAGAGTGAGCTAGCAAAACTCTAGTGTATCTCATTGAATGATATAGTGGAAATATCCAATTGAGATTGGAGAAAGGATGTAGGGTTTGTTACCACCCAAACCTCTATAAATCGTGTGTCCAATCTCTTTTTCCTTACTTCTTTTATATTTTGTTTATTTGTCTTTACGAAAAAATTTTAATTATCCATCAATTCATCTCACCTTTTTTGTGATTGTCTGAGCAACAAAAGCACAAAAGCGAAATGGTTCGATTGACAAATACAAGGCCCGGCTGGTAGTGAAAAGCTATACCTTAAAAAGAAGGTATAGAATATGAAAAAACTTTGTTTAACCTTGAGAGGTATTTCCACATTTTAATGATCATAAATAATTGAGTAATAAAGAATTTAACCTTTGTTGTGTTTTAAGTATTTTAGATAGAATATATATTTCTAAGACCTTGAAGTAAGTTGATTCAAATCAATTGAAAATCAGTAAAGATTCACGCCCGTAACAAAGTTCATCATGCCTGTGAATTAAGTAACACTCGTGATCAATAATCACCACCACTGTAAAACATTAGCTTTACACCCATTACTAGTAAAGCCACACCCATGAAGATTTAGTTACACTCTTGAACCTGTGTATTTAATGTTGATAGGCACGAACAAAAAAGTGGTTCAACGACTAGTTTTACATTAATTGCACCCAAAACGTCTTTATTTCTCAGAGTAAGTATAAATACTAGTCATTTATGAACTTTCCAAGATTAAACAATAAGAAATTAAGCATTCAATCTTTGTAAAGCCTTTTGTGCAATTATTCAAATATGATTCTTATAATCTTTGTTGTAAAAACCATTTTAGCTTAGTTTGTTGAGCTCTTTTGGTTAGTAAGTGTTTTAATTCTTGTAATTAATTAATCAAAAATGAGTTTGAGTGAGTTGAGTTGTGAGTAAAACACTTGTTAGGGTTTTTGTGTGAGCCATTAAAAGTACAAGGATTTGGTTATTGTGTTAGCCATTAAAATACAAGGGTTTCTAGGTTAGGTGTTAGCCAAAAAAGTAAAACACCATAGTTGGGAGTGAGCTTGGAAAACTTCATTTGTAACACTTTGAATATTAGTGAAATACCCAATTGAGATTGGAGAGAGTAGGATTTGTTAATACCTGAATCTCTATAAATCTAGTATGTCAAATATCTTTTTATCACTCACTAAGTATGTCAAATATCTCTTCTTGGTTATTTTTTTGGGCAACAATTAGTATCAAAGCTAAGTTTAGCATTCAAGCCTAACAAGTGCTACTAAAGATCGAATTATAGCCAATGAAGGGTTTCATAATCTTAAGTCTTTCTTTGATGGAGCAAACTATACGAATTGGAAATTCAAGATGGAAACTTATCTTTATAGAAAGAGATGAGATGTTTAGGACACTATTCGAAAGAAATGGACACCTCCAATAAGAAGGAAAGCCAAAGGAGAAGATAAAATTATTCCAAAAGAAGATGAAATCATTCCAAGAGATTATTGGACCGAGCACCAAAAAAGAGCAAATAGTAAAAACAAAAAAGTCATAATTATTCTAATAAGCTTTCTATCACTTGAAGAGTGTGGTAGAATCCAATATTATCCAATCGCTTACTCTATTTGGAAAATTTTGGAAAAATATCATGAATGTACTAAACAAGGAAAGTCCAAAAAGGTTCAACTTCTTATCATCGAATATAAACTCTTCAGGATGAAACCCAATGAGACCATAACTGAAATGACCAATTGACTTCTTGTTATTGTCAATGGCATGAGGAAGCTTGGAAAACACTATAATTTAGACGATATAAATAACAAGATTCTAAAGATTCTTCCAATGAAAAATTATGGCTCAAGAGTTGTGGTTATTGAGAAAGTCAATGAAAACTTGAGCGCAATTCCTATCGATGTACTTATTGGCAAATTCCTCACTTATAAAATGGCTCTAGTAAGAGAAAAATAGCTTGAAAGAGAAAATGAGAAGAGAAAGCCTCTAGAACTCAAAGCTTCAACTTTCATGCCTCTATATGAAGATCTCCTTAGTGATGAAGAGTTTATACATATTTTTTTTATGAATCTAGTAAACTTGATTTTGTAAAAGGTAGTGTTCTTGATGATATTATAGGTACAATGGAAAATTTTGGTCTTGATCGTGAAGATGATGGTGAGACCTCAAAGAGATATGATAATGATGATCAAGAAGAGCAATAACAACAGGAGCATCAAGATGATCTACTATCTCAAGGTCAAGAGCAAGGCACCCAATAGCTTTAAAAGGAATGGAAATTTATAAGAAACTACCTTATGGAGCAAATCATTGGTGATCCCACGTAGCATGTAAGTACTAGATCTAATATTAAATTTTTAGATTCTAATTTTGCTTTTATCTCTCAAATTGAGCCAATAAATATTGATGAGGCTCTTAGTGATGAGAGTTGGATGATTGCTATGCAAGAAGAACTCAACCAATTTGAGAGAAATAAAGTTTGGACCTTAGTTCCAAAACCTTGGTAGTAAATGGGTCTTTAAGAACAAGTTAGATGAGCAAGGTCATATAACAAGAAATAAAGATAGATTGATTGCCAAAGGGTACAACCAAGAGGAAGACATAAATTATAATGAGACCTATCCTCTAGTTGCTATATTAGAAGCAATTAGAATTCTTTTACCTTTTGCATGCCACATGAACTTTAAACTTTTCAAATGGATGTAAAAAGTGTCTTTTTAAATAGTTTTATAGAGGAGGAAGTTTATGTTAAATAACCTCCCAGTTTTGAAAGTCATACATTTCCAAATCATGTATTTAAATTCACTAAGGCCTTATATGATTTGAAACAAGCTTTAAGAGCTTGGTATGAAATACTTAGTGTATTTCTTGTAGAAAATTATTTTTCAAAAGGATATATATAGAAACTACTTTTTTCATTAAAAAATACAAGCATGATATATTACTTGTTTAAATTTATGTTGATGATATTATCTTTGGATCTACTAATGAATTGCTTTGTCAAGAATTTCCTAAGTTTATAACTAGAGAATTTGAAATGAGCATGATGGGAAAACTCAAATTCTTTCTTGGTCGTCAAATCAAGTAAAGCAAGGATGGCATCTTCATCAACCAATCCAAGTACACCAAAGAGCTATTAAAGAAATTTGGAATGGAATGATATAAGAATGCCAAAACTCCAATGAACACATCAACCAAATTGGACAAAGATGAGAAGGGTAAAACTATAGATGAAAAACTTTATAAAGGTAATGATCGGATCTCTTTTATTCCTTATCGCTTCTAGACCTGATATAATGTATAATGTATGTTTATGTGTTTGATTTCAATCATGTCCTAAAGAATATCATCTGCATGCTTTGAGAAGAATTTTAAAATATATACATGGCATAATGTACTTAGGCTTATGATATTCTAGAAACACTTCATTTCATATCATTAGTTTTTCAAATGCCGATTATGCCGGTAGTCTTCTAAATAGAAAAATCACATCCAGAACTTATCACTTCATTGGTAAATGTTTAGTTTCTTGGTTTAGCAAGAAATAAGTTTTGGTTGCCTTGTCCACTACTGAAGCAGAATATACGGCAATAAGTTATTATTGCATTCAAGTTCTTTGGATGAGACAATAACTTAAGGACTATGGCCAAGAGATTGATCATATTT
This sequence comes from Triadica sebifera, assembly GCA_023653625.1. NCBI lineage: Eukaryota > Viridiplantae > Streptophyta > Magnoliopsida > Malpighiales > Euphorbiaceae > Triadica > Triadica sebifera. The sequence goes on along the minus strand of CM042898.1, from coordinate 18,548,904 downwards.
GCATAAAATATGACAATATAAGTGTTATAGATCTTTCTAAAAATCTCATTCAGTATTCTAGGAGCAAACACATAAATATTAGGCATCATTTTATAAGAGATCATGTCCAAAATAGAGTTTTTGTGTTAGTATTTATTGACACAAATCAATTGGCTAACATTTTCACCAAGCCTCTCAATGATTAAAGATTTTGTTTTATAAAAAGAGAGCTTGGTATGCTTGATGGGAGCACTTTATCTTTAAAAGGGTTTAAAAGGCATACATTGCATTAATTATGCATTTTGATGTGAACTTTGAGTGATATGTCTCATATTTGATGATTTGCATGTTCAGTTTGTATGATAAAATGATTATTTTTGCATGACATAGCATGTTTAATTAGTTTAGGAAGGAGTTAAGTATCACACCTATTTTTTCAAGCTTTCTAAAAACCCTAGATTTTCTTTTCTCTCAAATCCATCTTCATTAATGTCATCCGGAGTTGGTTCTTCCAAAGGGAAGAAAAAAAGCACAGCTCCCAGACTTTACACAGAATTTTTGCTTAACATCTTGCCCCTGCACACTTATCAAAAGTACTCAGCTCTTAAGAAACAACCCATTTTGTCAGCAAAAACCTTCTACTGGACTTGTATCTGGGCATTGGGACTGGAATCTGACATAAGATTTTGGCTTCAGAAGTGTAGCATTCTAGAATTTGTTGACATCTATAAGCCCACTTTCAAAGAGCCAACACTAGAGTTTCTCAGTACTCTGCAAGTGTCTCCAGTGGGTAAGGTCTCCTTCCAGCTTTGCAAGTAAGAGAAGACTCTCACTACCGTTAAGGAGAGATTTTCAAGGTACCACATGAAGGTTTGATAAATAAAAGTGAGATAAAGGAATTTTGCCCCTCTTCAGTATGACACAATTTTGGTAGCAATTGCAGCTGAGATGTTAAGAAGACCAAAAGCACTCATTTAAAGAATTAAGTTCTCTGCTACATTCACTGTTTTCTAACATACTCGATTTTTGCTCGAGATGATAGCAACAATTTAATTCAGAAGTTTGAATTATTGTTATTTGAATAGGCTAGATCAAATCAACTGATTGCCTTATCTAAATGGTTTGCTTCTTATCTCTAGTCGATTGTGATAAAGCCTTCGGGTGACATCCTCATTGGAAGCTACGTCACTCATTTAGCTATGGAGCTAGGACTTTTGGATCTTAACAATCACATCTATACCATCATCCCAACTTCCCCCAAAGATCAACTTGACCTCGAATCATTTATCAAGATGGAAGCTGCTATTAGGATTATCGATAAGGATCATGTGTATTATCACTTCATCACGCCAGAAGTCAAAATAGCATAGGAGTCAGATGACTCGGAGGAATTTAAAGCTAGTCTTCAAGGGTCATAGTAGAGGAAAAGAGCTAGAATTAAGCCTCTTGAATTTTCGACAGATATACTAGATGCCCTAGCAACTGGCAAGGCATCTTTAGCATCTCAGTAGGAATTGGCTCTACAACTCAGGGCTTTGATCACTCATTGATTAGACATGCTTCAAGCAAGCATGTATTCCTTTGAGCAATCAATTAATAAAAATTTAGAGGATCTCAAAGACTTCATTGAGTCTAGAGTTGATAGCCTAGAGGATGAGATTGCTAGTATTTGTGAGCAATTATTTGGCTTTGAGCCATGACTATCCTAGCTTTAAGTTTTTCTTTAGATGATTAGATAGAAAAGCATATCTTGTTTTTACTCAAACTCATACATGTATCTTTTTTATTATCAAATGAACAAATGAGATTTGCTTTATATTGTCTCCTTTCTTCTCTTATATTTGTTACTTGTTTCTTTTTTATTGTGACAAAGGGGGAGAAGAAATGCAATACATAAACCTAACATATACTTTGCATATGCTTAACATAAATATCGTTTAATATAAAACATACTTAACATATACCTTCCATATACTTGGCGTAAACATAAAATATACTTGGCATATGTCTTCCATATACTTGGCATAAATGTTATCAATGCTTATTTGAATATCTTTTGAAACATTTTCTCTTATATACATATGGTTTGAAATGTGGTATCCTTGTGCTCTTTATAATTCATACTTATTAAGCATTTTTTAGGGGGAGAAATTCATTTCTTTTTAAGCCACATGTTACAAAATTATTTGTCACCATAAAAAATGGGGAGATTGTTGAATCTTGAGAGATATTTCCATCATTTTGATTATCACAAATAATTGGGCAATAAGGAATTTAACCTTTGTTATGTTCTAAGTATTTTAGACACGTTATATATTCCTAAGACCTTGAAGCAAGTTGATTCAAATCAATTGAAGTGCAAAAGATTGAAAATCAGTAAAGATTCACGCCCACGACGAAGTTCATCACGCCCTTGAATTAAGTAACACTTGTGATCAATAACCACCACCATGAAATATCAATTTTATGCCCATTACTAGTAAAGCTACACACGTGAAGATTTAGTCATGATCGTGAACCTACATATTTAATATTGACAGACATAAACGAGAAAATGGTTCAACAGCTAGTTTTGTATTAAATGCACTAAAAATGGCTTTATTTCTAAGAGGAAGTATAAATACGACTCATCTATGAACTTTCCAAGGTTAGACAACAAGAAATTAAACATTCAATCTTTGTAAAGCCTTTTGTGCAATTATTCAAATTTGATTTTTATAATCTGTATTGTAAAAATTATTTTAGCTCAGTGTGTTAGCTTTTTGGTTAGTAAATATTTTTATTATTGTAATCAATTACTCAAAAGTGAGTTTGAGTGAGTTGGATTATGAGTGAAATACTTATAAGAGTTTTTGGTGAGCCATTAAAAATACAAGAATTTGGTTATTGTGTTAGCCATTAAAATGTAAGGGCTTTTGGGTTAGGTGTTAGCCAAGAATGTAAAACACCATAGTTATGAGTGAGCTTGAAAAACTCCATTTGTAATACTTTGAGTATTAGTGAAATATCCAATTGAGATTGGGGAGAGGAGTAGGGTTTGTTAATATCTGAACCTCTATAAATCTTGTATGTCAAATATCTCTTTCACACTCACTAATTATTCTTGGATAATTTTTCTTAGGTAAAATTTTTTATTTGCTAACCAATTCAACCTCTCTTTTTGGTTATTATTTTGGGCAAAAAACTTTTTCTACATCATATAATTATTTAAATTAAGCATCTAGTTACAATTTAAATTAATAATTCCCTTCGGTTCATATGATTTTAAATGGAATTTAAAAAGAAAAAATACATCACATTGTCATGTCAATAAACAATTAAAGCACTACTCAGCTCAATGACTGATGCAAAACAAAAACAATTCTAAAGCCCAAAAATATTTAGTTTGTTATATACAAGAAGGTAAGGGATTCTTAGAGAAAACTTAGAAACTAGGTAGGTAAAGAATTTTTTATGATCTCAAAATTGGCACCTTGAAACTATCTTTAAGAATTAGATAAAGACAATTTGCACTTTCATTAACTTTTATATGAATTTTAAATGTTTAGTAAATTATATGAAAAGGAACAATCATAATGACCGACTACAAATTTTAAAAGCAAAGCAATAATATGAGTAATTTTATTAATAGAAAACCTATCAAAGTACTAAACAAAAACAATTAGAACATAAAATTTTGGGCTAAAAGGTTTTTACCTTTGATTTTTAAATATGTGGATCACTGACATGGAAATTTTAAAGATTTACAGGGTTTTAACCTAAATAAGTTATAAAAATAAAAACAAATTCTAAAATATGCGGGAAGTAAACATATTTCCCAATATATGCCAATTTTAGCCACATAGGTCGGGTGGTGGTCAGGCTGGTGGGAGGTCGCCACTATGAGCAACGATCTGTTGACACTAATATCTTTGCCACTATGAATGGCAATCATATGAAAAAGTAACAGTAAAAAATTGACTGAGGTTACCTGTGAAGATAAAGTTGGCTAGAGGGTGTCAGCATTTGTGGAAATCACTAGTTACATTAGCGAAGAATGTTAGATGTCTGCCTATAACAAGTGCCAAAAAGCAGCAACGAAGTAAAACCTTACACATATCACTACTTTGAGTAGCGATCTATTCATAGATCGCTACTTTGACCAACGATCTATGGACAAAAATAAACAACTTTATTTCCATATAATTACTGCCCCCTGAACCATAAATATCATTATTCTTTTACTCACTCTCCATAAATTTTGCTCATAACATTTTTTTTTCATTTGATTTAACTTCCAAAAGAAAGAAGAGAGAGGAGAAAGAGGGAGAGAAAGGAAACGAACAAGAGAAAGGGAGTAGGAAAGGAAAAAAGACGATCAAAATAGAAGAAGGATAAACTAAGAACAATAGAAAAATTATGTGTTTCTTGAGCTATGGTTTTATTTCTTTTGTCATTCATTAATTTATAATTTTTTCTATAATTTTATGATAATATATAATATAGATTTATGTAATAAAAAATTAAAATATATTTTTTAAAATTTTATGATAATTTATATAGTTTATGTAAAAAAAATTAAAATATTTTTATGTAACTTTATGATAATTTATATAGATTTATGTAATAAAAAATTAAAATTTATTTTTTCTGTAATTTTATGATAATTTATAATATAGGTTTATGAAATTAAAAAAATTGTAATATTTTTTTTTGTAATTTTGTGATAATTTATAATATATGTTTATTGTAATAAAAAATTGTAATATTTTTCTATAATTTTAATTTATAGTATAGGTTTATTGTAATTATAATATTTTTTATTTTAATTTGTGTACAAATATTATTATCAAAAGAAGGGAAAGAAACTAAAAGGCTTTGCAAGATATGTAGACATTTTTTTTACGTGATTGCTAAATATTAATGTGATTGTATGATGTAAGTAAAAAAAATTTTATATGTTATTTGATATGTGTATTTTAATGTATATTTTTATGAGTAATTTTATTTGTTATATAGTGTTTAGAATAAGTATTGGAAAATAATTAAACTTTTAAATAATTTTTATATTTTTATGTATATGAAAATATTACATTAATTATGAAAAACATATAATTACTACAACTGAATATACCATGTAAAGGAGTAATCTCGTCAAATATGCACAATTTGCACACTAAAATATACTTCTAGAATTATTTAAGAGTGTTAATTTTGACCATATAACTTTGAAAGATATTTCATTTGTGAGCAGGGATGGCAATTTGGACCTGATCCACAGTGTCCCGCCCCCACCCTGTCCTGAACGGTGCAATTTTTTTTGCATTTTTTTCCTTTCCAAATCTGCCCTAATCTTGAAATTGTTGTCAATGATGAGGCGGGGATGGTATATACATACCCTGCCCCGATTTATATATTTATTTATATATATATAAACAATTATTTATATTTTAATATAATTAATATTTTTTTAAAATAATAAAATAAAAATATAACACTCATTTAAAGTAAAAAATATTTTTTTTTACTTAAATAATTATATAATTACTAATTATTTAAAATAAAAAATATATTTTTAAAATTAAAATAAAATAAAATAATTTAATAAAAACTGGAAGAACATGGCGGGGCTGAGGATCCTCATCCCCGTGTGGTACAGGGACGAGGACCCTAAAATATTTTTAGGTGGAGATCGGGAGGACGGGGCGGGGTTCAGGGTCGGAGACAGGGACAGGGAAATCCACTCCGAATTCGTCCTGTTGTTATTCCTATTTATGAGTAATTTGAAACTAAAAAGGAAAGAAATAAATTTGTGAATAATCTAGATTATAATTTAGACAAATACAAAGAAAAAAAAATTGAAACCGTTTGGAACACATTCTTTGAAAGTTAAGTCATAGTGAAACCATAACTGCTCAAAAAGCATAAGCTTTGTAGGGAGCCTATAGATGATTACCCAAGAGTACTCTGCAAGACAGTAAATAATTTTCCTTGGAAGACCTAGCTTGTCTTGGAACAACATATGTAAGTGAACAACATAGTTTGATCAAAGCTCCTGATTTGCTTGAGATCTAGACCTTTTAGACATCCAAGTGGAAAATCTGAGAGATTGAGAACTGGAGTGTTTGACAGAAACTGGAGGCCATGAGTATGAGAGAAAGTTTTGATGATGATGAGATGAGATCAACTTGTGAAGGTCGGGATAGAAAATCAGGGATGAGATTTCTATCTCCTTTTATATGCTGAACATCAAAACTATACCTGTTGAACCACTCTTTCCATCTCAACAACTGTAGATGAGGGATTGTCTTCTGCTTGAAGTCTAGCATACGTGGAAAATATTAGCAGTCCATGACAACTGTAAAGTGATGTCCAATCAGATGGAACTCAAATTTTTTGATTCCATACTTAACGGCTAGGATTTCTTTAAACGTCGAGTGATAGTGAAGTTCACTATCCTTGAAGTGACCATTCACATATACACATATTTCTTTCTTATCTCCATTTATCTCAAAAAGTAATGCTCCCCAATCTTCATCTGACATGTCTGTCTGTAGTAATCTTTTTCCTATGGAGGGAATCTGTAAGTGCAGCAAACTTTGTGTGACTGACTTTTTGTGAATGGCCAACCAAGGTGGAGGATTATTTTTCAAAAGCTAGTATAATGGTTACACGTGCTTACTGTAGCCTGAAATCAACTATCGGATATAATTAGCTATTCCTAAAAATTGTTGAATCTGTTTGACTATTAGATTTTCATCAGGGAATTTTAACAGTTCTTGGGCCAGATGATGTTGAGGCTTGTAGGATCCATTTGAGAATTGTATTCCTAAAAAGTCAATTGTTGTTTGGGTCAGTTGCATCTTTGTTGAGCTGAACATCACTCTATGGGCCTTAGTGAGAGCCATAAACTTCTTGATGGTTTCATGATGAGAGTTGATGTATGGGCTGAACAACAAGATGTCATCAATATAGATCAGGGTTGTATGCAATAAAGATTCATAAATCTGGATCGTAGCCTTCTAGAATAAAGATGGTGCCACTTTGAGTCCAAATGGCATGACAATCCACTCATAGTGGTGGTTGGAAATGCAGAATGTCATCTTGTATCTATCTTCTGGAATAATACCTGGTTGTCATAATCATGCTTTCAAATCAAACTTTGAAAACACTTTGGCTGAAGCCATGAAAGGGAACATCAAATCTTTCCTCGACAGTGGATACTTATCATCTTTTAGGAAGAGATTCAAAGGCTTGTAGTCAATGACAAGTCTTTTCTTTCCATGTATCTGTTCTGATCTTTTGTTTTCATAGAAAGCCTGGCACGCCTAATTTGATTTTGTAAGTTGAATTAAGCCTTATTATAGCTGTTGTGAACATTCTTGGACTACAAGTTTCATGTCTATGGGAGACATTCCTAGATGCGAAGCTTTTGTTGGGTTGAGATCTTTTGTGTTTTTTAATAGAAGTGTAATAAAGAACTCTAGTCGAGTCCAAAGAGGGGAATGATGTTTTTGTGAGAATTTTGTGGGGATAAGGCACAACAGGAATCTTAAAGCTCCTGTACTAGTTCTACGGACAGAGAACGAAATTGTAGGGAAGACTGCAGGGTAAACAGGGAAAGTATGGTAGTGAATGGTAGTAATTGTTTCTTGTATTGCAAACTTGTGGGTAAAATGGACAGTTTGTTTAATATGAAATAAAGATCAAATCCTAAGACCAAATCCTTATCTGGAAGTTTTGATCCAAGGGCATGTGTCCAGATTGTGAGTTCAGGGAAGATTTGCAATTTGATAGGGTTTCTAGTTTTCAAGGTTGTAGTGAAGATTTTACCATCAGCTGCTTGAAAGTTTTGATCATGTTGAATCCAATATCTGTTAGGGAGAATGGAAGGATTCATCATAGACCTATGAGCTCCAGTGTCTATGAATGTGATGAACTTTATGGGTTTGGCATATTTAGGGAGAAAAACTGTGATTGAAACGAGTGGAATTGGGTGTAATGTTTGGGTTGAATAAACAGTTGGTGTAGGTAAAGTAGATAGGGTTAATTCTGTTGAATGAGCTGTATTTAGAGGAATAGGAAGAGGGAAATTAGACAAACAGAAGGAAGGTAATGGTATGGAAATATTGAGTTTTGAGAACACAGTTCTTCATCCGATTCTGATTTAGATTCTGAGAATTCTGCTACAAAAAGTGCTCTTGAATCTAATTCATCATCTAGGGAAAACAATGATTCTATATCAGCATCTTCCAGGTCTACTTGAGAAACCTGATGAATTTTCTATATGATCTTTGTTGCTTTCTTTAGCTTATTTGGACAATTTTTTGCAAAATGCCCCTTTTTCCCCCAAACATAACATCTGTCACTCTTCTTGAATTTGTGCTTTTTCCTTTTGAAGAACTTGAATTTCTTTCTTATGTGTCTTCGTGATTGGAGATCATCTGAGGGTCTCCAATTATGGTATCTCTTTGACTTTCAAGGGGGACATGTGCATGTCCTATCTTTGCATTTTATTTGCTAGTCTGGTCTTTTGCATGCCATCTTCCAGGAGGAATCATGATTAAAAGTCATGAGTTCTCTGACCATATTTTGCTATGCACAAATTTTTTCAACAGAAAGAAGAATCCTTTGGTAAATCTCGCAGAGACTAAGAGAGTTAAGATCAATATTCTTTTCTCTGAGCTAGAACTGGATGTCATTCGAAATGCTCTCTGGGAAAGACATCAAGAATACTTTGTTTCAATTTTGCATCAGTAGCTCCACCAAGGAGATAAAATCTTTTTTTTATTCTCTGATAGTGTCTGTCAAGGTCTTTTCTCAAGAGAGAACAACATTTCATCTTAAAGTATTCATCTCTATCCATGTCATCATACTCTGCTTTGTTGCCAACAAACTCTTGATGAAGAAATACTCTGCAGATATCTTAAAGTATTCATCTCTATCCATGTCATCATACTCTGCGGATAGTTACTTGTTGAGCGTGAATCGTGCGCTTTCAATGCTTTAGGTGGAGATAAATTACTAGAACTTGACTCGGTTCCACAGTACGAACGCTTTGATTCTCTTGTGATTGAACTGAGATGAAGAAATTCCTTTTCCGAGAATTTTCGAATTTTAGAGAAAACTATTGATGAAAAGTGTTAACCTTTAGGGGTATTTCCGTCATTTTGATGATAACAAATAATATAGCAATATTGTATTTAACATACTTGTTTTTGTAAGTATATTTTACAGGACATGAATTAAAATAGCAAGAATGGAGAATTGGAAGAATAATCCTTGAGAAACAAAAATCAAGTAGTAGCATGTTCACTGTCGTGACTCTAGGAGTCACTCCCGTGAAGGAAGCTAACCGTTACCAAAACCAACATTTGAAGTTTACGGCCATGAAGGAAAAACAAACCATGAAGTAAGCATTTCAGTCACCCCCGTGAAGAAAGGTGTCACCCCCGTGAAGCTTCATGCAATTTCATCCAGAGAGTTTCACGACCAGAGTCACCACTTGGTTCACGGCTGGGAAGATTGTCACCCCCATGAATAAATGTGTCACTCCCGTGAAGATTCATGCACTTTCATCCAGAGAGCTTCACCACCAGAGTCACCACTTGAATCACGGCTGGAAAGCTTGTCACGCCCGTGATTGAGTATGTCACGCCCGTGACTCAATATGTCAAAAATATTCCAAAGACCTTCACGACCAAGGTCACCACTTCAGTCACGGCTTGGGAAAAACTGTCACCCCCCGTGACAAGCATAGTCACGCCCGTAAACAATGAAAGAGAAAAATGTCAGGCTCGATTTTTTGGTTGGTACAACGGCTAGTTTCTTATTTAATGCACCCCAACGACTATATTCAGCCATGAGAGTATAAGTGGAAGTCATTTATGCATTAAGGAACAAGAGGATGATAAGAAAAACAAAAGATTAGCATATACTTCAAATCACAAGCTATCTTGTACTTTCATACTTTGAGAACAAATCAATTCTCGGTAAAAATCTTTTTGCTCCTCATATTTGAGCAATAAAGATTTATAAGTGGTTCTCTATGTAATCTTTACTCAAGTGAGCTTTGGGTAGTTCTGGGTTAAGAGTAGAACACTTGTAAGGGTTAGTTGTGTAAACCTCCAAAACACAAAGTGTAGGTTGTTTGTGTGAGCCTGTAAAACACAAAGTGTAGGTTGTTTGTGTGAGCCTATAAAACACAAAGTATAGGTTGTTTGTGTGAGCCTGTAAAACACAAAGTGTAGGTTGTTTGTGTGAGCCTGTAAAACAAAAGGAATTGGTTATTGTGTGAGCCATTAAAACACAAGGGATTTCTGGGTTAGGTGTGAGCCATTGTAAGAAACACCATAGTTGGGAGTGAGTTTGTAAAACTCCATTGTAACACTTAGTGTATTAGTGAAACTCCCAATTGCGATTGGGGAGAGGAGTAGGGTTTGTTAACACCCGAACCTCTATAAATCTGTGTATCAAATTTTCTCTATCCCTTCTAAAATTAACTGTCTATTTCCGCACTTTAAAGTTTAATTTTTAAAACTTCAATTCAACCCCCCCTTCTTGGCTTAATATCTGGGCAACAATTGGTATCAGAGCCTTGTCTAGCATCGAAACCTAAAAAGCGCTAGTAAAGAGTAAGATATGGCCAGTGAAGGATTCTATAGTCTCAAACCTTACTTTGATGGAGCAAATTATGACCATTGGAAGTTTAGGATGGAGACATACTTGGATAGTGAAGGAATTGAAGTCTGGGATAGTGTACGAAAAGAATGGACACCACCAACCAGAAGAGGAGCTGATGGTGAAGAAGAAATCTTATCAAGAGATGATTGGACAGAGCCTCAAAGAAGAGCTAATTTCAAAAATAAGAAGGCAATGACAATCCTATCAAGCTCATTATCTATTGAAGAATGTGGGAGAATACAACACTGCTCAACAGCATATAGTATGTGGAAGACATTGGAGAACTATCATGAGGGAACTAAGCAAGTCAAATCCAAGAAGATTCAACTTCTAACTTCAGAATATGAGCTCTTCAAGATGAAATCCAATGAGTCAATCACTGACATGACCAACCGTCTTCTATCCATTATAAATGGAATAAGGAAACTTAGGAAGCATCTGAGTTTGGAAGATGTAAACAATAAAATCCTGAGAAGTCTTCCTCTTAAATACTATGGTTCAAGAGTTGCTGGCATAGAAGAAGCAAATGAAGATATGAGCATCATGAATAATGATGTGCTGATTGGCAAGCTTCTCACACATGAGATGGCAGTAAAGAGAGATAGAGAGCTTGAAGCAGAGCCAGAGAAAAGAAAACCCTTAGCACTCAAAGCCTCTACTTCAAAATCTCAAGAAAAAAGTGAAGATGATGAAGAAATGAGTGATGATGAAAATGAGGACATCGCTATGCTTTCAAGGAGATTGAAAAGAATCATTGAGAAGAAAATGAGCAATTCCAAAAAATTCAGGCAAAGAAACCTCAAACAAACTTCTAATGATACACATAGAAGTAAGGAAGAGGTAAAATGCTATGAATGTGGAAAGAAAGGACATATCAAACCAGAATGTCCAAGACTCAAGAAGCATAAGAGCAAATACCAAAGAGACAATGGGGAGAAAGGTCATAAAGCCACATGGGATGACGAAAGCTCTTCAAGTGAAAAGGATGATAATGAAAGTGAAGAGGTCAACCTATGCTTCATGGCTATTGAGGATCACGTCTCGAACAAAGTAAGATCACTACACTCATATTCTTTTAATAATGATAGTAGTGATAATGATAGTAATAGTGATAGTGATGATGATGATGATGAGCAAAGCCTAATAGAAGAATTAAATATAGAATTAGAGAAATATAGAACTAAATTTAGTACCTATAGAAATTATATCTCTAATTTGAAAAATAAGATAGATGGTTTAGAAAAAGAGAACATAAAGCTTAAATCATCTTATGAATCTCTTCAAAAGTCATTAGATGAATACTCATCAAGACCCTCAGCAACTTCATTGTTAAAAGAAAATAATACTTTGAAAAATGAAGTTGATGAACTTAGAAATTCCATTTCTAAATTTCACAAAGGTAAAGAAAGCTTAGATACTCTCATTGTGTCTCAAAGACCACCTTTAGTTAGACATGGTCTAGGATTTAAGGACACATCATCATCTTCTAACAAAACTGTATTTGTTAAGTCTAGAGAACCTAACATCTCCACAAATGTTAAGAAAGCACCAAGAAATAAGAATGTTAAACCTTCTATACAGGAAAAGAATAATCATGCCTTTATGTATAGGAAGCATGCATCTAGAAAAACGCAAATTAATCATGATTTTGCATGCCATTGTTCTCAAAATCAGTCTAATCGAATTATGGCATTTAAACACAGTGTAAGACCAAAAATCAAGTTTAGACCTAAACAATGTAATTATTGTATGAAAATGGGTCACATAAATAAACATGCTGGATAAGGAAGGCTCATTGGGAACCTTCATGTGCTAACCCCCAAGGACCCAAACTCATTTGGGTACCTAAATATCATACTTGATTTGTGATTCTATAGGTATGCCTCAAGTCCACAATAAACAAAAATGGGGTAGTTGAAAGGAAAAATCGAACATTAATTGAAATGGCTAGAACAATGCTTAATGAATATGAATTACCAACTTATTTTTGGGCAGAAGCCACAAACACTGCATGTTATATTTCAAATCAAGTTTTCAAAAGACCTCTTTTAAACAAAACCTCATTTGAGCTATGGAATGGAAGAAAGCCCTTGGTATCATACTTTAGAGTATTTGGATGCAAGTGTTTTATATTGAACACCAAGGACAATCTTGGAAAATTTGCTTCTAAGTCTGATGAAGGTATCTTTTTGGGATACTCTACAACCAGCAAAGCATATAGAGTATTTAATAAAAGATCATTAACGGTTGAAGAATCCATGCATGTTGTTTTTAATGAATCTAGTAGACTTGATCTTGTGAAAGGTAGTGCTCTTGATGATGTTGTAGATAATATGGAAAAACTTGTCATTGAAAATGGAAAAGAAGAAAACGATCAAGAAAATTTACTACTTCAAAATCAAGAACAAATGGAGCAAGAACTTCCAAAAGAATGGAGAATGACGAAAGATCATCCAAAAGAGCAAATAATTGGTGATCTATCAAGGGGAGTAAGTACTAGATCTCATTTCAAGCATTTAGTCACTGACATTGCTTTTATTTCACAAATTGAGCCTAAAAACATTGATGAGGCTCTTAATGATGAAAGTTGGGTAATTGCCATGCAAGAGGAACTCAACCAATTTGAGAGAAATAAGGTATGGAACCTAGTACCTAGACCCAAGAATCATCCAATCATAGGCAGCAAATGGGTATTTAGAAATAAATTAGATGAACAAGGGTTAATAACCAGAAATAAAGCAAGACTAGTTGCAAAAGGATATAATCAGGATGAATGTATAGATTATGATGAAACATATGCACCAATAGCTATATTAGAAGCTATAAGAATACTCTTAGCATATGCATGTCACATGAATTTCAAACTTTTTCAAATGGATGTGAAAAGTGCATTTCTAAATGGCTATATAGATGAAGAAGTGTATGTAGAACAACCATCAGGTTTTGAAAGCTATGATTTGCCAAATCATGTTTTTAAACTTTCAAAAGCTTTGTATGGTTTAAAACAGGCTCCAAGAGCTTGGTATGAGAGACTAAGTTCTTTTTTATTAGAAAATAGCTTCACAAAGGGAAATGTTGACACTACACTATTCATCAAAAAGCATAAACATGATATACTGATTGTTCAAATTTATGTTGATGATATAATATTTGGTTCTACTAATGAGCTGCTTTGTCAAGAATTTGCTAAGTGCATGACTAGGGAATTTGAAATGAGCATGATGGGAGAACTTAAGTATTTCCTTGGTCTACAAATAAAGCAAAGCAATAAGGGTATATTCATCAACCAATCCAAATATGCCAAAGACTTAATCAAAAAATTTGGTATGGAAGGATGCAAAACTGCCAAGACTCCTATAAGCACATCAACAAAACTGGACAAAGATGAAAAGGGTAAGAGCATTAATGAAAAGCTTTATAGATGTATGATCGGATCACTTTTATATCTCACTGCTTCTAGACCCGATATTATGTATAGTGTTTGCTTATGTGCATGATTTCAATCATGTCCTAAAGAATCTCATCTAAATGCTGTAAAAAGGATTTTAAGATATTTACATGGAACATTGCATCTAGGTTTATGGTATCCTAGGAATTCATCTTTTTATATTATAGGATATTCAGATGCAGACTATGCTGGTAGTCTTTTGGATAGGAAAAGTACTTCAGGTACTTGTCACTTCATTGGAGAATGTTTGGTTTCTTGGTTTAGCAAGAAACAAGTTTCAGTTGCTCTCTCAACTGCTGAAGCTGAATATGTAGCAGTTGGATGTTGTTGTACACAAATTCTTTGGATGAAACAATAACTTAAGGACTATGGTCATGAGATGAACCATATACCTATAAAATGTGACAACACTAGTGCTATAAATCTTTCAAAGAATCCTATTCAACACTCTAGAAGTAAACATATTGACATTAGACACCACTTTATTAGAGATCATGTTCAATATGGAGATGTTGAATTAGAATTTATATGCACAGAAAATCAATTAGCAGATATTTTCACTAAGTCTCTAAATGAGGAAAGATTTAATTTCATTAGAAGAGAACTAGGTATGATTGATGGATTAACCTTGTGATTGCAAGAAAATGAAATTTTAATTGTTGATCTTAAATCATATCACAAGTTATAAGATAGAAATTTTGATGAGAATTCATGTTTTATGAAGTAGAATCTTTGTTGAAATGATTAAGTCTTGTTGTAGAACTTAATTTCAATTTGATGAAAGTTATAGGGGAGTCACGCCCATGACTTAAGTGGCCCAAAGAGGCAGTGTCATTCACGACTTTGGTTCACGACATGCTTCACGGATTCAAGTGGTGAAACTTAGTTTCACCACTTGAGTCATGCCTGTGAAAAGGGACTTTCACACTCGTGACAATTTTTCACTCCCGTGAACAATTACGCCCCAAAAACTCACAGAAGCTTTCACGACTTTGGTTCACGACATGATTCACGGCTTCAAGTGGTGAAACTTAGTTTCACGGCTTGAGTCATGCCCGTGCAATTGGACTTTCATGACCGTGACAATTTTTCACTCTCGTGAATAATTACACCCCAAAACTCACAGAAGCTTTCACGCCTTGTGTCACGGCTTGCTTCACGAGCATAAGTAGAGAAATTCAACAGTTCACGCCCGTGATGTTATATTCACCCTCGTGACCTATGATCATTCACGCCCATGATATTCATCGATCACGCCCGTGAACATATTCACGCCTTCATTCACGAGTGGAATACTACTTCAGCAAACCGTGAACATGACCATTCACGCCCGTGACACTATAAGTCACGCCCGTGAATGTATCGAATATATAAGAAAACAGCCGGTTACAACCTTCATTTCAACTCTCCATCTCCCAAAACCGCTCTCATTTACTCTCATTCATTGAGACATTGAAGATTCCGACCCCAAAGACTTGAAATTTCACTATAAATACCACCAAAAGTTCGAATCTTCAGCAGAAATCATACATTTCTAAGTTTTTTTTTCATCAAATTTTCTGTCAAAAATTTTCTTCAACTCCATCAACAACTAATTTCTTCAAATATGGAGTCTGCTTCATCTAAGGAAAAGAGAAAGAAGTCCCATGCACCTAAGAGGTATTCAGATTACCTCATGAACATCATTCCAGAAAGTTGCCATCCTCGGTATGCAACTTTGAAGAAGAGACCTCTTTTATCATCAAGGTCCTTCGAATGGCAGGTAGTCCGTAGTCTCGGGCTTGAGATGGCTATGACAGAGCAACTACAAGCTTGTCATCTCAAAGAATTTGTTGAAATTCATCAACCGATACTGAGGGAGTCAACGCTGGAATTTCTCAGCACCTTGCAGGTTTCACCAACTGGAGTGGTGAAATTCCAACTCTGCAATAATCCTAACACCCTCAGCGCCATCGCATTTGGAGAATTGTTCAACCTACCATCTGATGGCATTCTAAATGAGACTGAGGTTGAATTCTCTGCCCCTCTAGCCTTGACTCATTTTGGATATAATTGTAGCTGGGATGTCAAAAAGACAAAGAGCACTCATCTCATGGCCCGAGTACACAGCTATTTGCATAGGTTCCCAACCTATAGCATTTTTTCTCGGGGAGAAAGTAATGGAACAATCAGAAAGTCAGAGCTTTTCCTCCTTGAGATGGCTAGCAGGGGAGTCACAGTGGCACTTTCCAGATGGTTTGCAAACCATCTTCTCTCCATTGTCACCAAACCCATAGGAGATATTTTGATTGGGGCATATGTCACCCATTGTAACACCTAACACCTTATACATCTATATACCCTATATGTAGTCTTTATATTGTATTATCACGTATGAAACAAGATTAAATAAAATTCATGTTTACGGCGAGAGTAATTTTTTTTTTTAACTCATCTCATATTATCAACAATAACTTCATAATCAACGCGGAAGCTTTAATTATAGCCTATAACATCACATATATTAATAACTTAAACATTACATTTAAAGAGTTAGTAAATTTGCAATTATTCAATCCCCAAATATAAATGACATGTTCTTATGCTTATGTGGAATGCAAGGAGAGAGAGTGATGAGACTCGGCCGGTGACCTTTGATCCATGACTTTTATATGCACCTCAATATGAACTACTAATCTTCTCTACCTGAAAAATGATGCAATTTGGTGAGTTGTGACTCAGTGAGAATAACCATCAAATGAGTTCTAAAGCACCAAGCATTTCATAATAGCAAATAACAAGTATAATTAATACATACTTTATACTCCAATTCATCAGTTAATAACATATAAATATAGATAAAATCAAGTATTCAATAATTGCTATTTACTTTTGCTTATGCTTATACTTGTACATTTTATTTTGTTGTGACCAGGTTAAACGAACATTGCCCCGGGTTTCCATGGGAACAATTTCATTTGCATTTGCATTTGCTAGCTAGCTTGATCATTTGTTTCATTTGCACATTTGTTGGGCCATAGGCCTCTTCTTTTGCTTTACACATTTGTTGGGTCATAGGCCTCTTCTTTTGCCTTGTACATTTATTGGGCCATAGGCCTCTTCTTTTACTTTGCAATGTCGATTGACTAGTCACAACGCCTTTTAAGTCATTATGCATATGCACTTGTACTTACATATTCATCGACCATTGTATCTTATCACATATACCATACATATACCATATATATACCTTATATGTCAACACATATACCATACATATACCACATATATACTTCATATGCACCACATATACCATACATATACCACATATATACTTCATATGCAACTCATATACCATACATATACCACATATATACTTCATATGCAACACATATACCATACATATACCACATATATACTTCATATGCAACACATATACCATACATATTCCACATATATACTTCATATGCAACACATATACCATACATATACCACATATATACCTCATATGTCAACACATATACCTTGCATATACTATACATATACCATGTATATATATCATATGTCAAATATATACCTCCAATATACCAAAGTACACAAACTTATATGTACTACAAATGTCACAAATTATTCATCATCATATTTTCAAGGAAAAATCATTAGAGTCATATAAATCACATAGCAAGAAACATTCATATGCACTTAAGAATTCAATTGATAATTATACTCACCTTTTTTCTTTGATTCCAACCCTTAACTTATTGTCTACCCCCTTCTTGTATATCTCCAATTTTTCTTGAGCCTAATATTGAAATATAATTGGTTAATTTATGACTAGAGAAACTTAATGTGGCTTAAACAAATTAATATACATTATTCATATCAATAATTAAAATTTTTCCTATGAGACAGTGTGACCTTATGGGACTGTTTTGACTATAAATTTTTTTGTATATGACCAATTAATCTGATTCTTATTCCTAATTATAATTAACATATTTATATATAACATATTAAAATTTCAGACCAATTGGATTACTGTAAAATATTTGGTGGAATTTCTAATCGTATTCTGATTTCTACTCTGTTTTCTGCCCTTAGGCAGTTTTAGGGTACTCATTTGGGTTCATCATAACTTATATTATGTATGTCCTATTTTAATGAAAATTTACAGAAACTTATATGAGTTCATATGGAACATTTTTCATGTTTACAACTTTTATCAATTATGTCTCTAAGGTCTTCCAATTATAACAAACATTTTACTAGTATAGAATAGAATTGGCTTCCGGACCAGTATGCCTTTCCAAGACCATAACTTATACTTTACATAATATATTAAGCTCACATTAGTACCAAAATTTAGCTAAGACATATACCTATAACTTTTATGTTTTTATTATGTACATAATCGATCTTTAAGAAGCTCAAAATAATTAAAAACTTTCGGGACCTGTACAGGGCACTCAGTAGGCAGTTCAAATCATGGAACAATCATGGTTCCATTTACCATAACTCAAAAATTACAAGACCTGTGAACCTGAAATTTGGTTTACAAATCCCAAACATATATAGCTAAAACTTTTATGTTTTGAGTTACTTCCAATATTGATTTTAACATACCCAAAACTAACAAACACAATAGCTAATTTACTTAAGGTTCCCATCCGGACCAGTTTTAGTGCGAAGAGGATATCTCATTCTATACACAACATCTTGAAAAAATATTTACATATCCATAAATCTAAGACATAATGGAACAACATTTATGTTTTAATATTTTCCAGAATCAATTTCTATGGATATCAAAATTGGAGTTCAAATCAGTACCTATTAATGAACCTTAGAAACTCAAATCAACCTTATAGCAATAAGAATTGATTACTTACCAAGAACGAACTTTCAAGGGATCAATTTGCCTCAAAAACCAAGTGAAACAAGGAAGAATTTTTGGCTGGAACTTGAGAGAAAATAGGTTGAAGAAATGAAGAAAAGAAGAAGAAGAAGATAAGAAAAAGAAAAGGAAGATAATGGAGTCTAATAGGTTAAAATCCACCTACCCCATTTATTTCTCTTTTTCTCTTTGCCGTCCAACTCTTTCCTTTTTTTTTTGTTCTTTTTCTATTTCTTTTTGCTGTATGATTTCTTTTTTTTTTAATTATTTTTATTTTTATTTTTATTTTTATTTTTATTATCATCATACATATATACATACATACATACATATATACATACATATACATATATTCATGTATACATATATAAATTTACCCAATTTTACTAACTAATAATAAATATATATATAATTTAATCACTTATTTTAATTTAATTAAATTAATCATACCAAATTTTTATTAATTCAATCTAATCTCTTTATTCACTTAAATATTAATTTCATGTCATTTTCATCTATATTATAAAACGGACATATGCATTTCTATACAATTGTAAAATATTTGAAAATAAACTAATTGTATGTCATGAATATATTTAAATAAAAATGCATATTATGCATGTGTTCAAATGATATTTATGCAAAATACATATGCACAAATGTGATGCTGCAGAAATGCATATGGGAAAAGTCAAGGATGTTACACCCATATTGCAGTCAAGCTCAATTATTTGAAGCTAGATGACCATCACTTCAACATCATTCCTGCACATCCTCGAGATAGGCTGGATGTCGAGTCATTCATCAAGATGGGAGCGGCCGTCGGAATCGTTTTTCAAAATGATATCTTCTACCGCTTCACTGATACTGCTGGAGAGATTATCTGGAAAGATAATGACACGGAGGATTTTAAAGCAGGCCTCCAGGGACTCCAGCAGAAAAAGAGGGCTCGGATTGAGGAAACACCTCCAACAGTCGAGCAGGACATTGGACAGTCCTCAGCTTCCACACCATCCTTAGCGCAGCAGGTGGTCGACCTCTTGGCACCACGTTTTGAGCAGCTGCAGACTTCTATGGATGAGAGATTGGAGAACCTCAAGGACTTCATGGAGTCTCGGATGGACAGCCTTGAGGCTGAAGTAGCTAGGCTTTGTGATAGGATGTCTGGCTAGGAGATAGGCTAGAGTGTAGCCTAAATTTGATCATTTTTACCTTGTTTGTCATTTTTTTTTGTTTGCTTATGTAGGAAATCTTAAATTTCCTTTCTTAGTTTGTATCATTTCCTTTATGATATATATATTTTTTCTTATTGTTTACTTAAATCTTCTTATCCTTTTTTGATTGATGACAAAAGGGGGAGAAAACTAGCAATATATGATAGGTAATATACGATAAGGGAGAATGGTATCAAACTAAGAATTGTGAATTGAAAGTGAAAATTTCATATGCAAAGTATAAAATTGGAAAATTAAGTTTTTATATACCTTAGATATACCCTAAGTATACTTTGCATATACCTTAAAGCAAGTTACAAATTAAAACATGCCATGATATACCTTAAATATACCTTACATATACTTTATGTCTTGAAAAGGAATTATGGTATGTATTGGATATACTTCTCATATAACTTGCATATACTTAAAATCTAGTTTAATGCTACATCATTATTTACTATTCTTGCACATTATAATTTTTTATCCTAAGTATACTTTGAGGGGGGAGACTTCTCAAAATCACATATTGCTAGATTATTTGTCACCATTAAAAAGGGGGAGATTGTTAACCTTGAGGGGTATTTTCTGTCATTTTGATGATAACAAATAATATAGCAATATTGTATTTAACATACTTGTTTTTGTAAGTATATTTTACAGGACATGAATTAAAATAGCAAGAATGGAGAATTGGAAGAATAATCCTTGAGAAACAAAAATCAAGTAGTAGCATGTTCACTGCCGTGACTCTAGGAGTCACTCCTGTGAAGGAAGCTAACCGTTAACAAAACCAACATTTGAAGTTCATGGCCTTGAAGGAAAAATAAACCGTGAAGTAAGCATTTCAGTCACCCCCGTGAAGAAAGGTGTCACCCCTGTGAAGCTTCATGCAATTTCATCCAGAGAGCTTCACGACCAGAGTCACCACTTGGTTCACGGCTGGGAAGATTGTCACCCCCATGAATAAAGGTGTCACTCCCGTGAAGATTCATGCAATTTCATCCAGAGAGCTTCACCACCAGAGTCACCACTTGAATCACGGCTGGAAAGCTTGTCACGCCCGTGACTGAGCATGTCACGCCCGTGACTCAATATGTCAAAAACATTCTAGAGAGCTTCACGACCAAGATCACCACTTCAGTCACGGCTTGGGAATAACTGTCACCCCCGTGACAAGCATAGTCACGCCCGTGAACAATGAAAAAGAAAAATGTCAGGCGTGATTTTTTGGTTGGTACAACGGCTAGTTTCTTATTTAATGTACCCCAACGACTATATTCAGCCATGGGAGTATAAATAGAAGTCATTTATGCATTAAGGAACAAGAGGATGATAAGAAAAACAAAAGATTAGCATATACTTCAAATCACAAGCTATCTTGTACTTTCATACTTTGAGAACAAATCAATTCTCTGTAAAAATCTTTTTGCTCCTCATATTTGAGCAATAAAGATTTATAAGTGATTCTCTCTGTAATCTTTACTCAAGTGAGATTTGGATAGTTCTGGGTTAAGAGTAGAACACTTGTAAGGGTTAGTTGTGTAAACCTCCAAAACACAAAGTGTAGGTTGTTTGTGTGAGCCTGTAAAACACAAAGTTTAGGTTGTTTGTGTGAGCCTGTAAAACACAAAGTGTAGGTTGTTTGTGTGAGCCTGTAAAACACAAGGAATTGGTTATTGTGTGAGCCATTAAAACACAAGGGATTTTTGGGTTAGGTGTGAACCATTGTGAGAAACACCATAGTTGGGAGTGAGCTTGTAAAACTCCATTGTAACACTTAGTGTGTTAGTGAAACTCCCAATTGCGATTGGGGAGAGGAGTAGGGTTTGTTAACACCCGAACCTCTATAAATCTGTGTGTCAAATTTTCTGTATCCATTCTAAAATTAATTGTCTATTTCCGCACTTTAAAGTTTAATTTTTAAAACTCCAATTCAACCCCCCCTTCTTGGCTTAATATCTGGGCAACAAAAAGTTATCTCTTTTCCTTATATTATTTTGTTATAAGTTATATCTTTTCATAACTTTATATATAAGAAGATATGGGTCTGGACTGGGTCAAGCTCACATGGGCGGCCCATTACCATAAAGCCCAACACTTGTACTTGTACAAATCTGGTAATTTCGTACTCATTTTTGACATCTTTATAGACTAAATTATCAAAGTTGAAAGAATAAACATTTTAGGTCTATATCTTAACAAAGTTTTTGTGAAAGTTTTACCTTAAAATGTTATGTATTTTATGAGTTATGACCTTAACAATTGAATTTGTCTGGTTATAACTATATGATGAACTAGTTATGAACCAGTTAAAAACTATCTAGTGTTTGAAGATCTTAGAGACATAATTTAGAAAAGTGATAGTCATGAAAAATATTTCAAATTACCTTATCTAACTGTATAAAATTTTTTATAATAATTAAATATACACGTTGAAAGATATGAATATTTAAATATTTTACCCTAAAACTGCCGAAGAGCAGAAAATAAAGTAACAATTAAAATTCCACTAAAAATAGTATATTATTTTAAAAATTCTAAAATTTTATGTTATAGTCTTATATGTTAAATTTAATTAAAAGCAAGAATAACATAAATTGGATAAGTATATAAAAAGTTATAAATTCAATAGTCCTAAAAGGTCATAGTGCCACTTAGGAAAAATTTTAGTTATTTATTTAAACTATAAAAGAATAAGCTTTTTAACATGGTATTAATCAATTATATTTTTAAATTAGGTCCTTTACAAGAGAAAGGGCAACAAAAATAGACAAGTTTCAGATTTTAGATTTTAGAAAAGCTCCATTGAGCTTTATACATATATGCATTTTAGTTTACTTTTAGTATATAATTGCATATTAATTGAATAAATTGCATATTTGAATGAGGTATTAAAATGTGTAAAGGTGAAATGGTTGTTAAGTGATAAGATGACATGCTAGAAAATATAAATGACTGGAAAATATATGTGTTATATAAAATATAATAAATAAGATATTAAAGAACATATATATATATATATAGTTATTATGATAGAAGTTTTGTGAAGTGTATCTATGAACCTTGAATTATATTTGCGTTAACTAAAATAAAATAATTTTTAAAAAATAAATTAAATTAAAAATAATTGGTGAAAATTTATTTAAATTAAGACTATATGTGGAAATTTAATAAATGATTTTAAGAACATTGTAAGAAATGCGATAAAATATGACAACATGAGACGAAGTAGTATATTTAATATTTTATATATTACGTATGGTTGAATATATGCAATTCATGTCTTGGCACTAATATAATGATAACATAATGTAACATGATCTTGATTTTTTTATAACATTTTTTTTTAATTTTGTGCAATGATTTATTTAAATTATGTCATGATATTTATACAATATATTTGTGTGGCTTTATGGAAAAACTTAAATCCTTATATGTACCACTAAGTTAGAAATGACTTAGCGTGAGTTTTTCACACGCATGAAGTGGAGCTTGCAAATAGTAGACTATGAAGTCAATAGATGAAGTATAAGCACATACCAAAGGAGATGCGTCAGACCTGGTTGAGGGTCAGTTATAAATTATTTTTGCATTTTGTCCACGATCATGCATATAAAATTGATGGACATATTTTGTAGGGTCTATAGGATTGGTGTATTCTTTTTTATTCCCTAGTTTTGGATAGCCCAGTATCACAACTTCTTCTCCACATCCTGTATATTGTCCTTTTCTTTCCATGTAAAATGTTCTTGATGGAAAAAATGTGAATGAAAGATCCCTATTTTAATTTGTTACGCTTTTTATTGAAATGAAAAGTGAATTTTCAATCACACAATATAATATTAAATTAACTAGAATATAATATTCAATTAACATTATTATTTTTATATTTTTAGAATATTAAATAAATATTTTTAGAATATTAAAAGTAACTATTCTAATTAGAATATAATATTAGAATAGTTAATTAGAATATAATATTAGAATATTAGTTAAGAACATGTTTTTATAAGACCACATATCTTACTGCATAACAGATTGATGGCTCATTATTTTTACTTCAACTTTGAACATGAGATCGTCTACCATTAGTTGCATCTATAATTTCAATTCAAACACTACATATTGGTCTACTAGTAGGATTTCAGTATGCATAAACATTATACAACACAATTTAATTTGATATAACTATACTAGTAAAAATATTTATATTTTTTTTACTAATTATTCTTATACAGGTGGAGTGCTGCATGGATCACTACTGAGGTGTCAACTCATGTGCTGAAAAATATACGATACAAATTTGACTTGATTGAAACTGATGATGTACTTATTATTTCTTCTTTGTTTCTCTCTCTAAATATATATGAATATATTTTTTCACTTATAGTACAACAATATTGATGACTGTTTTATATATACTGCAAGTCATATAGGAGCCATATACAAATGATGTTTTTCACATTCTTCCAACCGACTGTTGTCCCATTAATATGTTTTCCAATTATCGAGTGGCACCATCCAAACTGAGTGTTATGGTAGTTTAAACTTCAACAATCCATCTCAAACTAGTCATTGCAGATGGATGAACTTCACTCTACTAATTTGCAATCTAAGGATGCAAATTTGCCTCATCAGCATTCTAGATGGATTTCCATGTAGAATGCACGTGGACAATGTGTTTATAATGTTAGTGCAGCAGTAGAAAAGCTTCATTACCATTCTCAGTATATAGAGTGGTATCAAAGTGTAACATTGTGGTGAATTTCTCTAGTAGACGGTGCTCATGGAGCAGTAGTAAGTTATATTTTTTTATTTATGTTTAATTAAATTATAATAATAAATAATACGTCTGAATTATATTGACATTCATAGTTTATTTGTTTATTTATATTTTTTTTTGCATATAGATGATATTGAACAATTTCGTCTAAGCAACGATATTGATGAAATCTATCGGATTAATGATAGCTTATTTTGTGTTATTCAACAACATCGCAGACTTGTTGTCATACCACCGCCACAACCTTCCCAGCCACCGCCACCATTTTTCAGATGCTACAATTGATGAAGATGCTGACATTGTACAACCATGATCGATTCAACGCAGGACTCGATCAAGACATTTTCTTGAGTATTGATATAAAGTTCCCATTATTCATTCATCATCTATGTGTATGCCTGTACCATTACCTATTACATATCATGATATACAACCTTACAGTTATACTAGTCTGCACCCAGATTCGATGCCTAGTCCATCGCATACATATGCATAAGATACTATTGGGTCATCCCAGATTAGGATATCATATCATCAACATATGATTTCTATCCAAGAACACTCTCACAATCAAACATTTTCTCTATAGGTTTTGGACAATGGTATCACTCTTCCTCTCCATGGCTTACACCACTACATACAACGGTTCTAGTACGTAGTCTGAGATTCTTATTATAAAAGAGGAAGCAAACGACATAGATAAAGAGGTTGATTCAAGCCGATTGTTGGAAAAATATTTAAAAGGTAACGACTCATACGTAACAGAATACTACCGACTTGTAGTACAAGAGGACATATCAGAGGAGACTAATATATTTTTTAACTTTATATTAATACATTTTATGTTTTTTTTATTGTTATATTTTTATTAATACTTTTTATACTATTAGTACGTCTTAAAAAATAATTAATGGTAATTAATTTTTTTACATAATTAATTAATTTTAATTAATTATTTCCAACATATTTTTATCATAACACATTAATTTTTTTTCCACACAATTTTATCATAACACATATAGTTTATTAATATTTTAATAAATTTTAATTACTTAGTTATTTGTTAATTAATTATTTTCCATTTAAAATGTTAATTAATTTTTTAAAAATAATTAATAATTTTAAATTAAATTTTGATTACCATAGTTTTTTGTTAACTAATTTTTTTCCAATACAATTTTATCATAATACATATAATGTTAATTAATTTCTAAATAATTAATAATTTTTAATTAAATTTTAATAACCTTGGTTTTTTGTTAATTAATTTTTTTCCAAAACAATTATATCATAACATATTAATTTATTAATTACAACTTTTAAAATAATTAATAAATTTTAATTAAAAATTAATTATCTTAGTTTTTGTTAATTAATTATTTTTCAATACAATGTTATCATAATATTAAAAATTTTAATTTATGGGTAATTATTAAATTTATAAATAAATAGTACATATTGAATGAGGCTAGTTATAATATGATTGCCACTTATAGTTGCACTCATATTGTAGCTTATGCATCCCTAGTCGTAGTGACGATTATTAATATTCCAAACTAGCAACCCCTCCATCTAGCATAAAAATGCATATTATGAAAAATATATTTTAAAGAACAAGAGTAAGAGTGTGATCTCCCCTGGTAGTAATCAAATAGAGTGGTTCCACTGATCAAATGGGTAAATATTTATTTTTTTACTTATTTAAGTAAAATGCTCATATATATATATATATATATATATGAATGGTTACGATACAATTGGGTACAATTTTTTTAACTATTAAATCAAAAATCTAATAATTATAATTAATTATATATAAATATTTAATATTATAACATTTAATATTATTTAATATTAAAAATTATGATGATTATTAATAAAACCATAACTATTGAAAAATCTCTTTTATATATATATAAAGTTTGAGGCAATTTGGAGTACATAATCGATTTGAATCAAACTGAATTAAATATTAATAAATAATAATTGAATCAAAAATTTGACAATTCTATTTGGTTAAATAATAAAAAATTTTGGTCAACAAAATTAAACTGAAGTTATACTACAAGTGTGAATAAAATAATGTAAAATAAGAAAAAAATGGAAAGACTTCAACATACTGATGTAATTATATCTTAATATTTTGTTGGATAAATGCTTAATTGGTAGGAAAAGTTATGCAATTATTTCAATTTGATACCAATATTTTTTTTTATATCATTTTGATATGAGACTTTTTAATTTTATCAAAATATACTGATGTGTACGCCCGAATGTCATATTACCTAATACGTCAGTTGTCAAGTTAGTTGTTAACTGATATAATGTCTTGTCACCATATATAAGAACAAAAATACATTTATATCCGTAACATTTTGAGAATTATTTTTGACATATTATGGTGATGACATAATATTTAAATGAATTGTGTCCTTTTTAACATATTTTTATAAGAAATAACTTAAAAACCATGTTTTGAAACAAAAATTAAAAGATTTGCGACAAAGTCTAGAAAAAAGGCATTGACATTAAATCACATGCCTAAAAAGCATCATTTTTGACATTGCGTTTACTAAAAATATTTTTAGAAAAAAATTTTATTTTTAAATTTTTTGAATTTTAAAAACTACTAGATAAATAGTCCAAAAATAAATTTTAGAAAAATAATTTATAAAAAATTAAAAAAATCAGTTAATTAAATAAAAAAAATTATAAATGTTACAACTTCAATGACAAACTCCCGTATGTTACATATAAACTCCCGAGTCCCGCCTAGGCCATATGGTTTGATCGTTGCCCTGTATATAGATATAGATATATACACACACCATCAATTACCAATAGTTGTCTCTTCAGTCCTCAGCAACCAGTCAAAGCATCTCTTGCTTTTTGTATCTTCAATTCTTCATCGCCAAAGCTTTCTTGGGTTCTTTCTAAAAGTGTTTTACTTCTTGTAGCAATTGGGTTTCAATGGATTGGAAGAGTAGTATTAGTGGGCTTAGAGATCTGAGGCCTTTGGTTCATTTGCTTTTTCCACTCTCTATTCATTGGATTGCTGAGGAAATGACTGTTTCTGTTCTTGTTGATGTTATTGCTGATGCTTTCTGTCCTGGGGACTCTACTTGCTCTGAAGCTATTTATCTCAATGGCCTCCAACAAACAGTAATATGCTTCCCCTCCTACTTTCTCTTTTTCCTATTGAACAATTTTCTTTGTTTGGATGATCAGAAAATGAAATAAAAAGTGCAAAAAAGGACATTTATTTTGTTGGTATTCATCTCTCTCATTCTGATAATCGATCCATTCCCCAGTCTCCCACACTGCTCAAGCAAGTGTGCGATTCCATATGAGTACCTCCTTCCCTTCTGCCCACTCTCCGTTCACACGGTTCTCAAAGCAGAGGAGGAAGGGTGGGCAGAAGGTATCATGAGCCCTCTGTCCCACACTTTTATCCAGAAGCAAGTGTAGCTCACCGGTTCCATCGAATGCTCCTATCTCTCGGCAAAGATCGTGTGAGTGTGCAGTTATGCTTGGGATGCTTAGCCATAGAATAAATCGATCCCTTCTTTTCCGTTGCACTCGCTTTATATCTCCGACACACAAGGAAGGACGTGGTGGGAAGGAAGCAGCCCTGGCCCGTGTCCGGCCGATCATTCCGCTGGCATCTTGCATTCACGCCTCCGTTTGACTGCCTTGAAATTTGTGGTTCTTCACTTGTGTAGGAACTAGGAAATGGAAGAAAAGTGATTCTTTTAAAATTTCTTCCTTTTAGTTGGTTAAGTAATTCTGGTGGCTCAATTCAATAAGAGTTTATAATTTTGAATATTTTGCTATTTGGGTTTGCAGAGATTCTAAATTTTGTCTTGATTTTCCAATGTAAGAGTCATTAGGCATTAAGCATTAGGACCTTGGAAGTTGAGAAAGAACAGGTATTTATCGGGTTCATTCTAGAAGTTTCTAGAATATATTTCATGATTACCATTTTTATGAAATCAGAATTCATAGTGCAGAATTCAGGCTGCTGGCTGTTTGTTGTTTCAGTGATTTTAATATGCTGGTAATTGTATGTGTTTTGACTTTGAGAGACCTAGATATTAGTTCGGAAAATACTTGCCTCAGCTCAGTTCATGAATTTTTTCGTAAATCAAATTAGTGATAGAATGCTCCATATACAAATTAATAACCATTTTACTTCCATGGCAGTTTCACATTTGTCTGGTTCACTAAAAAAGTCGTGGACTGGGTCTAGGCTTTAGTATTGGTAGGAGATGACCAATCAAATACTAATTCTGTGTTGTATCTATTGCCATCTAGGATTTGAAAATAATGCAATCTTTTCTATTTTTTTCTTGGCTTGGGAAATTTTATAAGGAATTAAATGCCAACTCTGTCTCTTATTATCCATTTTTTTTAAAATTCCAATGGAAGTTGACTTATTTATCGATTTCTGCATATGCAATTTATTTGATCATGTGAAGGCAACCTGTCTCAAATTCATTAATATGATCTATCAGTATTTCTATTGCACTTCCTTGAATGCTCAAAAATGCTTACTTGTAATGTAGAAATATATGGCAGTATGTACCATTATTTAAACGTTCAACTCATTTTTGTTATTTTTTCCTGTCCTTGAAGCTAAAATTGGTTGAATCCTAATGTTTGTAGGTGGTTGGTATTTTCAAGATGGTGGTATTACCACTCTTAGGCCAACTTGCAGATGAATATGGGCGTAAACCGTTTCTCCTTCTTACAGTATCCACATCCATAATTCCATTTGGTATGTTACTGTTGGACATTCTAAATCAAGAACTAGGATTCATTCATAATATTCTCAAGATTATGTTTCTGAAATCACTTGGTTTGATTATAAAAATGAAGAATGCAATAGTATTTGTCTGAACGTTGGAAGGACACTTTAAGTAGATTAGAACAATTGTCTAATTGATATCAATTTCAGGGATTATGCCAATAATACCAAAGATAAAGGTACATTTTTATTTTGAGTCTAACAAGAAAGATTCTCTTATTTCATCTAATGTTCTGTTTGTTTCAATGCTTCAGCTTTACTTGCGTGGAATGATTCAAGAGGATTTGTTTATGCTTACTATGTGCTTCGTACAATTTCGTACATTCTAAGTCAAGGAAGCATATTCTGCATTTCTGTTGCCTATGCAGTAAGAGTTAGATTCCTTTATTGAGAAATCATAGTAGTGAATGCAGAGGCATCAAAATTTCCCCTGCATTTGTTAGGCCGATTTTATAAAGGAAGGCAAGAGGGCTGCAGCTTTTAGTTGGATCACTGGCCTCTTTTCGACTTCTCATCTCTTAGGCAATGTTTTGGCTCGTTTTCTACCTGAAAAATATATTTTTCTGGTATGCAGATCTATAAATTCATGTTTATATTTAAGTCTAATTTATTTGTATCGTTTTCCTGTTTGTTGCTGTATTTAATGATCGATTACTTTTTTTTTTTTTTTCAGGTTTCAGTTGTTCTCTTGATCTTTTGCCCAGTGTACATGCAGTTCTTTCTAGTTGAGACAATTCAACCAGCTCGAAGGACTGAACAAGAAACAACCTTGTTGTCTAAAACCATTAAGGTTTTGCACACACGATATAAATTGATGAAAGATGCTGCAACAATTGTCTTTACTAGGTATGTTCATTTAGCTCAACTGTAGAGAATAAGTTTTTTTTTCGTGGTCTGTTATATTACTCTCTTATATGAGTCTTATAAAACAATTATGATTTATATGTAATTTTCATATTTGAAAAAGTCTCTAAGAGTTTATACATTAATGTCCAGCCCTACACTCAAAGGCGTTTCTTTCATTTCCTTCTTCTATGAATTGGGAATGTCTGGGATCAGCACTGTCTTATTTGTAAGTTTCTCCTTATTTTTTTTTAAAAACCATTTGATTCATTCGTCATCATTATCAGAGTACTAATCCACTACCGTAAAACTGATTTACGACAACATAGTGACAGAGGTTATTGCAATAGCTAGAATTTGAAATTGTTGCTAATTTGTTATTATAAAGCTAATATGACAATAGTTTTATATCTAGGGCTAATAATCCATTGAAGAAAGTAATTCCTTTCTCCTGCTTCTTTCTACCTTTTGCAAAGACAAAATGGATTCACAGGAGAGTGAATATTATGTTTAATTTCATGAATTTGATAAGCCCTATATGATTTAATTCAAAAAGGATGCTAAGTTTGTTATAGAGGTAATTCTAGAAAAGGTTGATTGAGTTAATTACATAGGGAATAGCCTTTGTAAATATAAAAAGGGAAAGGTTTTGGGGAAGAGGGCATTCTGTTTTGATATTGTCAATAGACTTGTGGAGAGTTTCATGCTTCTCGAATGCTTGTATTTGTTCATTTTAGTTCTATATAGTGAGATTTCTTCTGTTCTTTCTTTGTCTTTTGCTGGGTCTTATCAATCGGTATCAGAGCCGGTTATCCACGGAGAAGAACTATGGATAGAAATTGAAGACTAGAATGGATGCCATTGTAGAGGAGTTAAGATCTTCGAACACTTCAGTGAAGAAAATTTCAACCAAGCTAGACCAATGCCTGTAATGGCTTGGGAAAACGTTCAAGGTGGTGACATCGTTTGTGAAGGGGTATGAAACCTCACCCGGAGCAAAAGAAAGGGACGACAACGCTAATTCGCACATCGACGAAAGCGACGGGCACCAGAATCCCAATTTTCGATGCAAAGCTTGTTCAACCTCTATCCTCTCCAGTCTCTAAGCTGAGAAAATCATACGGTACCCAAACCCCTAAAATGGATCGTGTGAATTGATTCTATAGAAAGGGAGCAGACTTCGTATTCAAGTTCCATACCCACCAACAGAAGGGCTTTGCCCTATTCCACAATCTCGACTCTAATGAATACAATGACTATTTGACGGGAGTGGATGCCCACCTCATCCACGATCCTAGTGGTAGTATTCCGTTGGTCAGTGTCCTATTCCCAAGTCCATTCAGATACAACAAAAAAAAAACTAGCCAAAAATATTTGTTCTCTCTTGTTTTCTACATTTTTGGCCAAAGGTGTCGATCTTCGTGAGAAACCTAACTGGTGTGACCATAACTCACGTCGACTACAAGTGTCAATGGGTTTTCAAAAGGGTAGCATTGAACAGAAGTGTCTTTGGCAAATTAGCTCTATGTTTGTTACCCTAGATGAAAAAGAAGAAGATCAATGGCAAGGTTGTGAAGGAATTGAGATATGAAGTCAGGGTTGGGGCTATAGTGGCGAAGATGGCCACTATTGGGCTGGATCAGGCTATTGAAAACTTGGGCCCAGTATAAAATGCAACCACCAGACCCAATTATCCATATCATACACCTTTTAACCTCCTCAAACTTTCTGGATACTCTAATTCTCTCATTCCTATGGTGAAAGGCAACCTTATACCTAACGGCACCACTGATGAGGGGACTAAGAAAATGCTCATGAGAGAAGTGGCATCTACACGAAAGGAGAGTATCAGGGTGGGACCATGGAAGGGAAGTTGTTCGCTAGGTTGTCGTCTATGGTGGCACAATCGGGGGCATTAATGACATCGGGGCTCTCGACATGTGGTATGCTAGAGAATAGCGAAGATGGTGCTGCAAGAATCACACTGGGTTCGTTGAATGTGGTATTTGTTGAACTGATGGCTCAGAACCGTGGTAGGGTTTCTAGGGTTCTGGTGAAAATTGGAGAACAAGTTTTGGGTGATAGCACATATTCTGATGCAAGGTGCATTGGCAAGGTCAAGGACCCTTGCGGATTTGTTTGGGTTATCTCATCTGGCACTAAAAAGTCATCAAGCAACTGTTTGTTGCACTTAGCCATGCCATCCACCCAGGCAAGAATAAATTGAGAAATCGTCATTATTGGTCCCGTAAGGGCCCTAACCCTAGGCCTTTTCGTCATGGCCTTAATCAGAGCATTCTGTTTCAGTTTTGCAAATGTGTTGCTCCTAGTCACAACCATGGTGTTTTTCACCGAGACCTCAACTCCCAAAATCTTCTCCTAGATTGGGACAAAGGCATTCTAAAGATCGACGACCTTGGCTTTGGCTGTGGCCGCTCCTTGATTGTTCCTCCTAGGAGTTATCTTCATGAGATTGTTACTTTTCGTTATAGGGCTCCTGAGATCTTGCTTGGCTCCAATCATTACTCCTTTGGTGTTCCTATTTGAGGTCTTAATATCATAGATATAAGGGTGGTGCTAAACTTTGATTTCCATATTGGAATCAAGGAGTATGTCCACCAAATTGGGAGAATTGGAAGAGCTGGTGCAAGGGGTGTATCATACATTTTTCAAAAGTATTGTATGGGGATGGATCACATCCAAAAGTATTGCAAATTGCTGGCATCAATTCTCCAAAGGCTTTCATGATCATGTACACAGTGAGGATGAGGAAAATTGATGTTGTTCAAAGATTCAGTATGATTCACGATCATGTACACAGGGAGGATGAGGAATATTGGTAAGCCCTATATGATTTTGTTCTAGAAGGATGCTAAGTTTGTTATAGGGGTAATTTTGGAAAATGTTGATCGAGTCTGTTACATAAGGAATAGCTTTTGTAAATATAAGAAGGGAAAGGTTTTAGGGAAGAGGGCATTCTGTTTTGTGGTTCGTTTGACGTTGAGTTTGGAAAAAACGTTTTTGGAGAAAATTTTTTTATTTTGAATTTTTTTTGAGTTTTGAAAACTGGTTTTGGAGAAAAGCAGATAAATAGATATTTTTTCCAGAAGCAGGTTTGAAAAAAACATTCTATAAAAAATTAAAAAAATCAGTCAATTAAATCAAAAAAATTTTAAATATATTTTTTGGACACCTAACAACAATTCCAAACACTCCCTATATTGCCAATAGACTTGTGGAGAGTTTCAGGCCTCTCGAATGCCTGTATTTGTTAATTTTAGTTCTACATAGTGAGATTTCTTCTGTTCTTTCTTTGTGTTTTGCTGGGTCTTATCAGAATTACACACTAAGTTGATCCTTAAACTTTGTCATTCTGTACATGATAAGAACTAGTAATTTAAAGAGCAAAGGAAATTGGATTGAAATCTGGAAATGGAATTACAAGCATTTCAAGAGTGCTTGCTCTTTCCCTTAGTCATTAGGATATTTCAAAATACTCCGAATACCTCCCTAACAACTTGTCCATTATTTAAATACAATCCCCAAGGTAACAAACTCAACCAAAATCTCTACTCTACCCTTAATCCATTATTTAAATGCAATCTCCAAGGTAATCAAACACACAAGAGTACCCATAGAACTAATGAGTAGTGGGTATAGCATAGCAGTGAACTCATGGTTGTTTCCAAACATAGAGATTGATGCAACAAGGGCAGCATAAGATGACTCAGCGTATGAACCAAAAGGATCAAACCCCATACTAGCAATCTCTTCAATGTTATCTCCAACATTGTCAGTAATGACAGCTGGGTTTTTTGGGTCATTCTGGAATGTTTCTCTCTACTTTTCCCACAAGTTCAGCACCAACATCTGCAGCTGTGGTATAGATACTGCCACCAACCCTCCAAAAGAGTCATGGAAGATCTCCCGAGACCATAGCCAGCAATAGATTCAAAAAGACCTTCCCGTATTTTATTGCCTTAAACAATGCGAAAACCACCAACAGTGATACCCAATTCGAAATGCCATCAGTAAATAGTGGCAGGAAGCTGAACTCCTATAGCTAGCAGTTCAAGTAAAGCAGAAACAAAACCTGGGATAAGAGGAACAACAACAGGTGAAACCACAGGTGCAACATCAAGAATTGGAGCAGTTGTCACAATAAAATCAGCACTGACAACAGGGATCCCCATTGAACCAGCAATACTTAAGTTAAGGCAATGCCACTATGGTCCAACTTTTGCATCACAATTACTCAGGAACGAGTATCAAGTGACAAGCCACCACCTTCATCATCATCAAAATCACCAGTATTTGTCCCACCATCTTGCATATCCCAAACATACTCAAAGTCTCAATGACGATTCTCACCCTCACATACCCACTTACCGTTGCACTCCAGCAAACCAAATTCCTCACTGTAATTTCATCAAACACCTTCTGAGTGAGTTGTATAACCTCACATTTTAAGTAAAATTTGACCAACGTAGACTGGACATAAGGGCTCAAAGCAAACCCAACATGCATCTTTTCTGAAATTTCACCCCCTGGGACAATTCTGATACTACCATTCTTGTAGATGAGATGGCTAGTAGTGATCGACTTGCTAGAGACGACATGGCTGGAGTTGATGTGAACTTTCTCCTTACCCATTTCAGTCATGTAGCTTAGGTTGGGGATATCGGCAACGACAATGAATGAGGAAGCAACAAACAATAAAAAATGTTCTTACCAGTACATGCGGTGGGATGAGACATGGGCCAACGGAGCACCGCCACATGGATTGTGGATGATAATGGTGACCACTCCCTTGAAACAACCATTGCTCTTGTCATTGTTGAGGTTGTGAAATCGGTCAAGATTCTTACAGTGGTGGGGGAGGGACTTGAAATCAGGTCCTGTAGCTTTTATATTGGGCACCAATCACACGAACCATTTCAAGATTTTGATGATTTTGAAGCTCATTCGATTTAGAGTTTGGAGATTATAGCTGCCGGTGAAGCGTTGGATTGGAAATTGGGATTTCGACGTTTGTCGTTTTTGTCGGTGTGAGAATAGGAGCGAAACGTCCCTTTCTCTGGCTCTATTGAGGTCTTCTGGCCTTTCCCATGGAATGTCGCCACCTTGAAAGCTTTCCCATACCGTTCCAAGAACTGGTCCAACTCGAAGAGAGTCCTTCCATTGATCTCTTCAGATTGCTAAGCTCAATGGTGTCAACTCTAGCCTCCAATCTCTGCCTAGAATTCTTCTCCATGGATCATCTGCTCTGATACCAATTTGATAAGATCTTATAATTTAAAGAGCAAAGGAAACGTGATTGAAATCTAAAAATGGAATTACAAGCATTTCAAGAGTGCTTGCTCTCTCCCTTAGTCACTAGGACCTTTCAAATACTTTGAACACCTCCTTAACAACCTGCCCATTTTTTAAATACAATCCCCAAGGTATCAAACTCATCTGAAATCTCTACTCTACCCTTATCCCATGCAATACCCAGAATACCCTACAACAAAGCATCCCAAAAGATCTTAGTAGCAAACTGATCCAAAAACTCAGCAATAAACAGCAGCCAATCAAGCCCAACAGCAACCCACCCATTACTGACCACCTCCTTACTTACGAGCATGGGTATAGCATATTGGATGCTTATCAGTACACCACCTAGGGAGAGGATCTAATTGATTCATATCTGTTTATGCAGTACTATTTAAAGGCAGTATTTGGTTTCACCAAAAATCAATATTCAGAAATTTTGTCAATGGTGGGAATTGGTGAAATTTTCTCTCAGGTTTGTTTCATTATTTCATTGACGTCAGAACCTTATCTTGGAATGTAATGGCAACTTAGAGCAAGCATTTAGCTTTATCGTTTGTTTTTGCAGATTGTGGTGCTTCCTCTAATCAATCCTTTGGTTGGAGAGAAGGTGATATTATGTATAGGCCTACTTGCATCCATAGCTTATGTAAGCTGCCTAACAAATCCACCAGTCTTTTTTTTAGGGTGTGCAAAACCGAACCAAACCAGTCCTGATTTACATTTTTAAAGGAATTAACAGCATAATTTATATTTTGTATGGTCCGTTAACAAATATTCCTTTGTTATTCTGCCAAACTGATTCAAACTGAATAAAATTAAAATGTTACTTCTTTGATTCAGTTTGGTTATTATTTTTGCCAAAGAAAAAAGAATGATTCGGTTTGAACCAAACGCACACCCACTATTTTCTCAACCAAAAGAAAATACTAAAGATATAGTGGTGTTGTTCTTTGAACAGGCACTGCTCTATGGCTTAGCATGGGCACCATCGGTATGTTCTTATATGCACTCAATTCCTGAGAGGAAAAGATTTATTATTCCCTTTTAAGCAATATAAAAATATCATTATTATTATTATTATTATTATTATTATTATTATTATTATTTTAATTACGGCATTGCTTGATTTAATGGCTTATTATTGTTGATGAACTATGATAGAAATTGGAATGAAAAATTGTCCTTAACCGGGAATAATATGGAAAATTTCTTTACCTTATAATGCATATGAATGACAAATTTTATCAGTCTGTAAAAGGTTCCAAAAGCATTTTCATTGTTAATTGCAGGTGGCTTACGTGGGTGCCTCTTTTGGAGCCATTGATGTCCTTGTAACTCCTTCTGTAAGCGCTATATAAACACCATTGTTCTCCCATTTAATCTCTAATTGTGTTATATAATATCGAATGGGATGTTTAATGGTTGCGGCTTTATGTGATGAATTTCTTCCCTTGCAGACCTATGCTATCATTTCCAAAGCATCAAGCTCGACAGATCAGGTTTTAAAACTACTAGTCACTAATTTTGTTACAAGAGCAGGAATTTAAGTTTTTCAAGTTTCATAACACCGACATGGTTGTTGGAATTTGGTTAATTATACTGCATAAATAAAATTTAGTTAAAGTTAGAATTAAGGCAGTGGCAGATTTTGTTAGATCAGAAGGTAGGTTTAGCACGGATTTTTCTTGTCATGGTAGACTGAACTAATGAGATTGTACCATGGCATTCTATTATTGGTTTGATCAACATTGATATAGATTAAGTCCAAAAAAGTATTTCCTATTTAAAACTGCGGATCAAACTGTGTGCCACTATGCTTGGGTATAACTTGACTAATTCGGTTTTTTAGTGATTGAATAAAGGGAAAAACTCAAGGATTTGTAGCTGGTGTGCAATCAATAGCAAGTTTGTTGTCCCCGATTGCAATGAGTCCATTGACTTGTGAGTTGATGATATATGTTTGTGGACCAAAATCTTGAATTAGAGAAAGAAACCATTTCTAATTTTTCACTAATTGATTGAATTTGTTTATCAGCATGGTTCCTATCTAGCAATGCCCCTTTCAACTGCAAGGGTTTCAGCATCATACTTGCCTCCCTATGCATGGTAAGCTCTTCTATCTAGGGCTATTAATTCTGAGCATCTACATACATAGTTTGTGTTGATTTTTATGGGTTTTAATATTAAAATAACGAAATTGAAAAATCAAAATTTCCAAAAAATTCAAACTACAACAAATAAAAAATATCAACAAAATAGACGGAATTACATTTGGTTTGATTTTCGCTTTTAGTTTTGTTTTTCTCGGCCCTGCTTTTGATATCTCTCTGAGTTAACCATGAAGTTTTAATGTTGTTAGATTGTTGCTTTATCCTTCGCTTGCCTGCTTAAAGTGGAGCAACGCTCAACTGAGGAAGCCACTCAAGTACCATTTTTATATGACAATTAACTTTATGCCTAATTTGTTAATTTGCCCTGGCATGTACCATATAATTTGATTATATGCACTACCTTCAGGGGTCTGTCTTATAACCATGTATATATATTTATATCATCATATGAGTATGAGAAATAATGGCAGACTATAATTATCCTTCAAACCTGTTGTAGTTTTATAATTTTTTTAATATTATTACATAGAGGTCAGTCTAAGTGTACAAACAAGCAAAAAAACTAACAAAAGTAGTACCAATAAGATCATGAAAAAACCAATGAAGAAGACTGAGGAGGATTAATCAAAATATATGAATCCAAAGTGGAAGAGAAGGTCGGCAACAAAATTTGTTTCTCGAAAAACATGGTAAATCTCGAAAGAGAAAACAAAAGTTGTCAAATCTCAAACAAGCAAAAAAATTAACGAAAGTAAGTTGTACTAACAAAATTATGAAAAAACCAATGAAGAAGACTGAGGAGGATTCATCAAAATATGTAAATTCAAAGTGGAAGATAAAGTCGACAACAAAATTTGCTTCCCTAAAAACAGGGTAAATCTTAAAAGAGGAAACAAAAGTTATCAAATCTTTGATAGCTCTAATGACAGAAACATTATTAATATCAGTCAAGTAAGACTCTTTAACTATATTTTGATTATCACTACTATATTTTGATTATCACTGATTTGAAACCGGAAGTTAAAGCTAATTTATGACTTCCCAAAGCTGCTATAGCGTCGGATATTTGAATGGAGCAGCAGCCTATGTTCATAATAAAGCCTCTAATCCATCTTTCTAAGTGATTTTTGATTAATACACCATCCGCTGTTGTACCTGTAGCATGACGGAGAGAATAAAAATCTATGGTACGGTATTCTTTTTAATATAATTCTATGCTAAAAAAATTGATTTAGATTCTGCTTATCTTTCAAATTGCTCTGTATGTGGGCCTCATATAATTTATTTTTTAATCTAAATTTTACTAATATTTCTAATAGAAAGGATTGGTTATGCCATCTAGTGATAATAAAAATTATATTTCTAAGCTTCAATTCATATTAAAATAAACGTCTAACATTTAATTTTAGTAAAATAAAAGCCTATTAAGGTTTAAATAAAAACCAAATATAACAGAAATTTTGGGTTAAAGGGTTTTCAGTCTGATCGAGGGGGCGTAATATTACTGATAGCTGGTAACTAATAGTTAATAGTTGGTAATTGATAACTAGTAGTTAGTGGCTGATTGACACTAGCGTTTAATAAATTTAATTGAGTTATTATTGTTAAAATGTAAAATTACTAGTAGTATAATTTATTTCCAAAACTATATTTTTTCATAATATATAAATAAATAGAAAAATTAAATATTATGTATTACCTGATATAATTATAAATTTTAATGATTAAAATAATAATAACAATAAAATATAATTAATTATGAATAAAATTTTTCGTACATATATATCTATAATTTATAAATATAATTAATTAATTTTATATTGAATAAAGTGTTTTTGAAGGGATATATTTTTGTTTTTAATAAAAATACCCTCTAAGGAGGGATTTATATTTGGGGGACTGACTTGGAAAATTTTAAAATCTACCACATACCTTATTAATTTTATTTTATTTTTCCAATTTTAAAGTCATGACCGCACATACGCAATTATTCCTTGAAATTTTGTCTGTTGCTATTGCTTTCATTGTCACACTGCAAGTGTATGCCAATAATTCTGTCTCGTCTTCAACAGCCAGTCAAAGCATCTCTTGCTTTTCGTAGCTTCTCCAAAGCTTTCTTGGGTTCCTTCTACATAAGTGTTTTACTTCTTGTGACAATTGGGTTTCAATGGATTGGAAGAGGAGTATTAGTGGGCTTAAAGAGCTGAGGCCTTTGGTTCATCTGCTTTTCCCACTCTCTATTCATTGGATTGCTGCGGAAATGACTGTTTCTGTTCTCGTTGATGTTATTGCTGATGCATTGTGTCCTGGGGACTCTACCTGCTCTGAAGCTATTTATCTCAATGGTCTCCAACAAACAGTAAAATGCTTCCTCTGCTGCTACCTTCTTTTTTCCTGTTTAATTTTTTTTTTCGTTTGGATGGTCAGAAAATGAAATAAAATGGTAACAAATTTTGAAAAAAATTGGAAGTTCATTTTGTCGGTGTTCATCTCTCTGATTCCGATATGCTGAAATTTGTGGTCCCTGACTTGTGTAGGAACCAGGAAATGAAGAAAAGTGATTATTTGAAATTTCTTCCTTTTAGTTGTTTAAGTAAATCTGGTTGCTCAATTCAACAAGAATTTACAATTTTGAGTATTTTGCTACTTGGGTTTGCAGAGTGAAAATTTTCACTATGCTAAGAGCTCTATCTTCTTGATTTTCCAATATCTAAATCATCCACTATTCAAATTAATTTGTATTCATGCCAGGCAAGCCCGTTAAGAGGGCAAAGTGCTCTCTTCCAACTTAGTCATTCATATCTAGGACTTAAATTCGAGATCTTTTATTAAAGTATCCCATCTCGCGGATTGAGGTGATTGTCTCAATGGTTTTAATATGCTGGTAACTTGGTTTTTTGTTTTTTTTTTAATGTGTTTTGACATTGAGAGACTAATTCTTTGTTATAATTATTGAAGCAAGAGAGAAAAAAATATTCTCTCAATCTTATTCTAATACTGAGGTTACATGGGTTTAAATACAAAATATGTTCCTAGAATTAAGGCACAAAAAAGGAAGAAATACAAATAAGGAAAAAATCAAAATACAATAAAGGAAGAAAATAAAACTAAGAAAGGAAGAAATAAAACTAATTTAATGGGAGCTGATTTTATGCAATATTTCCCACACTCCTCCAAGTTGGTGCATAGATATCCATCATGCCCAACTTGCTTATCAGATTTCAAAGTTAGATCTCGCAAGTCTTTTAGCCAAGATGTCAGCTGTTTGTTGACTGGAAGGAACAAATGGCAAGCAAATAATTCTAGCTTCTAGTTTTTCTTTTATAAAGTGTTGATCAATCTCAATGTGCTTTGTTCTATCATGTTGAACAAGATTGTGAGCAATACTTATAGAAGCCTTATTGTCACAGTACAATTTCAAAGGAAGTTTTACCGTCTTTTTAACTTCTTTGAGAAATCTATATATCCACAATACTTCACAAATTCCTTGAGCCATTGCTCTAAATTCAGCTTCAGCACTACTTCTAACAACAACACTTTGTTTTTTGCTTTGCCAAGTAACCAAGTTCCCCCACACAAAGGTGCAGTATCCGGAAGTAGATCTTCTGTCAGTTACTGAACTTGCCCAATTTGCATCAGTAAAAACTTCAATGTCCCTTTGATTGGTTTTTTTAAAAAATAGACATTTTCCACGAGTAGACTTCAAATATCTCAAAATCCGGTAAACCGCCTTAAGATGCTTTTTATAAGGTGCATGCATGAATTGACTGACAACACTAACTGCGAAGGCAATATCTGGTCGAGTGTGAGATAAATAGATCAGCTTACCAACTAATCTTTGATATCTGCCAGTATTCATAGGAACACTTTTCTTTTCCTAAAGTTTTACATTAGGATTCATGGGAGTTTCAGCAGGTCTGCAACTATTCATTCCTGTCTCTCTTAAAAGATCAATAATATATTTGCGTTGAGATACAACAATTTCTTTCCTTGAGCGAGCAATCTCCATTCTAAGGAAATATCGTAAATTTTCCAAATCATTGATCTCAAATTCAAGAACAAGACTTTTCTTTAACCTTTCCATTTCAGCCACATTATCACCAGTTAGAATAATATCATCAACATAAACTATCAGTACAACAACCTTACCTTCAGAGGAAAGCTTGTAAAACAAGGTATGGTCTGCTTGTCCTTGAGAATATCCTTGCTTTCTAACAGAGTGTGAATTTTTCGAACCATGCCCTTGGAGACTGTTTTAAGCCATATAAGGACTTTTTTAGCTTACACACTTTTGAGCCAAACTTCTTTTCAAAACCGGGTGGACTATCCGTGTAGACTTCCTCCTCCATGTCTCCATTGAAAAAGACATTCTTCACATCCAATTGCTGTAAAGACCAGTCTAAATTAGTAGCAATAGATAAAAGTACCCTTACCGAGTTCAATTTTGCAACAAGAGCAAATGTTTCAGAGTAATCTATGCTATATGTCTGGGTGAATCCCTTGGCTACCGATCGGGCCTTATATCTCTCCACTGAACCATCAAAATTATACTTCACAGTAAAGACCTATTTACAGCCTACTGTAGCCTTTTTTGCAGGCAATGCCTCAACACTCAAGGTATTGTTCTTCTTAAGAGCTCTCATCTTCTCAAGAACTGTTTCCTTCCACTTTGGAACTTTTAGAGCCTCCTGTACACTGTTAGGAATTTCTATGCTAGACAATTGAGTTGTAAAAGCAGCAAAAGATGGAGACAATTTTGAGTATGACACAAATTTAGATAATGGATATCTAGTACAAGATCTAACCCCTTTTCGAAGGGCTATAGGAATGTCACAATCAAAAGTCTCAAGATGACTGTCAGGAAGAGAATGATAGTTACCTGTACTAGACTCAGACTGTTGATTTGTCCTCAGTTCATAATTATGGTCGTGTTGTAGAGCCGATTCTTCTTTTCTTTGTTTATGATTCTTCTTCGAGTAAACAATCCCTTTCCAGGTTTGATCACCTTCTGTGAATCTATTTGTTGTTGTTTTGGTGGTATTATATTGTGGGATTATAGTAGGTTGTCCCTTATTATCAGTTTCAAAAGATTGTTGATCAGATTTTTCACTTTCAAATGTAGGCTTAGATATATGTGAAACATCACTCATAGTAAGAGGAGTTTTCACAAATGAATCTTGGCCATTTGCTGTAGGTGCATTAGACTCAAAATCCTGTGATTGTGAAATAAATACATCATCTGAAAACAAATGATCACAAGATTTAACAAATGAATCTTCATTATAATTCTCCCCCTGAAGACGAGTATCTTGAAAAAAAGGTTGTTTTTCAAAAAATGTCACATCCATTGTGACAAAATTTTTTTTGATATTGGATCAAAACATTTATATCCCTTCTGAGTTGGAGAATATCCAATAAAAGCACATTTTATAGCTCGAGGTTCAAGTTTTACAAGTTTTCTATGTCCATGAACAAATGCTGTACAACCAAAAATTTTTAGAAGGAGATCAGCAGAGATTTTAGCAGTTGGTAAAATCTTTGTAAAAACTTGAAAAGGAGTTTGATAGTGTAAAACTTTGGAGGACATTCTATTTATTAAATATGCAGCAGTTAAAACTGCCTCTCCCCATAAATACTTAGACACTTTAGTAGTAAAAAGTAATGCACGAGCCACTTCCAACAAATGTCTATTTTTTCTTTCAGCAACACTATTCTGTTGGGGTGTATCAATGCAAGAACTATGGTGTATTATGCCTTTTCAAGAAAAAAATTTCTTAGGATTGTATTGAAGTATTCTTTTCCATTATCACTCCTGAAAAATTGTATGTTTGTATGAAACTGAGTCTGCATCATATTGTAAATTTTAAAAACTTGTTCCACCTCTGGCTTTTCCTTTAATAAATATACCCAACAAAGTCGAGTATGATCATCTGTGAAAGTTAGAAAGAATA
This sequence comes from Triadica sebifera, assembly GCA_023653625.1. Classification (NCBI taxonomy): domain Eukaryota; kingdom Viridiplantae; phylum Streptophyta; class Magnoliopsida; order Malpighiales; family Euphorbiaceae; genus Triadica; species Triadica sebifera. Next base: position 18,504,914 of record CM042898.1, on the reverse strand, counting down.
CCCCAAACATCACTGTGAATAATAGTGAATGGTTTTGACGGTTTATATGGTTGTGAAGGAAAAGAAGTACGGTGGTGTTTTGCAAATTCACACATTTTACAATGAAATAAAGATGGATCTTTATTGTAAAATAACTTAGGAAATAAATGTTTTAAATATCTAAAACTTGGATGATCTAATCTAAAATGCCATAACATAATATCATTATTGGAAACAGAATTAGATTCAAAGCATGTACTTATTGGTTGGGATTGTTGTCCCGATTCAGATCCACCATCAAAGAAATAGTCCTCCATTCTGTTTAGCACTGCCAATCATCCTCCCCAATGTCAAATCCTGAAATACACAATAAGTTGGAAATAAATTAGCTTGACAATTTTGATCATGAACTAACTTACTGATAGACAATAAATTACATGAAAGTTTGGGAACATAAAGAACATCATAAAGTGTAAGTGATGAAGACACTATAATAGAACCTTTTCCTGCAATGACTGAAAGAGAGCATCTGCAATTTTAATTTTCTAATTACCTGCACAAGGACCTTATGAAGAAAAAATATTCGACAATCCTGTCATATGATCTGTTGCACCTGAATCGATAATCCAGGTATGATCAGAATGGACACTTAAGAAAGCAGTTTGCAAGTAATTATCTTTTTGAGCTAAAGAACAGGAAGGAATTTGTTGAGACTCAAGAAGCTTGGATAGTTGATCTATTTGTTCCTTAGTGAAAGGAAATGAACTTGAAGGAAATAATTGCTCTTGATCTGTGACAATAACATGTAGTTCACGTCTCCCTCCACCAACTTTCTTTTTTTGATTTTTAGGCTTGCCATGGATTTTCCAACATGTTTCCCATGTGTGCCATGAGAGCTTGCAATGATCACACCATGGTTGCTTTCCATTATTCTTTTCTTCATCCTGAAACCTCTGGGTTGCTAAAGTTGAGTTATCAATTTTCAGTATTTTATGGATTGAAATAGATTTGTCAAGCATTACATTTTGTCTTGCTTCCTCTCTTCTAACCTCTGAAAACACCTCACGAATTGTTGGTCGCACTTCATCTAATTTCTTGTTCAATCCTGCCAAGAACATAAAGACCCGATCATTTTCTTGTCGCTTCATGAATCTCACACTATCATTTGTACATTCCCATACATCGTTATAACAGAGGTCTAACTCCTGCCACAAGGTCATTAACTCATTGAAATAGAGAGTGACATCTCGATCACCCTGTTTCACATGCCAAAGTTTAGATTTTAACTCAAATATTTGTGAAGAATTTTCTAGATCAGAGTAAGTATCTCTGACTGCTTCCCAAACATCTCTAGCTGTAGGTAAAAACATGAACGGTTTGCCAATTGCAGGTTTTATTGAATTCACCAACCATGCAATGATCAAGGAATTTTCTGACTTCCAGGTTTTTAAAGCTGGATCTCCATCTACAGGCTTTGTTACTTCACCTATCAAATAACCCAGCTTTCCCTTAACTTCCATGATTAGTCGAACAGTTTGAGACCATTCCATATTGTTTTTTTCCATTAAGCCTGTGAATATTCACATGTAGTAAATTATTGGACGCTTCTACTGGACTTCCGAATGAGATGGAACTCATAGTGCTTTCTCCTATCGCAGTAGAGTCCCTGTTGGATCCACCAGACAAGGCTGTTTTCCAAGAATTGGACCCAGCCATTAGTAACACAATGATAGAAGTTAGCAAAATCAACTTACTTGAATGACCTCTGTTACACCTCAATCAGGTGTGGAAATATGAGAAGAGATCTGGAGAAAGAAAATCACAAATCAGTGGCCGGAAAGTGTCTCACGCGCCGGCGCGTGTGATCAGAGCGGGAAGGTCGATCGGTGCGTGTGGTCATGCGCGGCCGCTTCTGGTGATGGAATTCTGATGAAACGCTGATCGGCGTTTGTTCTGTCCATTGGTGTGGGCAGTGAGAGTTAAAACTCTCTCTAAATGGGTGGGTATTTAAACCCTAGAAAATTGACAGAAAAAAACAGCTAGGTTTTACTAGGCTCTGATACCATGAAGCAAGAGAGAAAAAAAATACTCTCTCCATCTTATTATAATACTAAGGTTATATGGGTTTAAATACAAAATATGTTTCTAGAATTAAGGAACAAAAAAGGAAGAAATACAAATAAGGAAAAAATCAAAATACAAGAAAGGAAGAAAATAAAACTAAGAAAGGAAGAAATAAAACTAATTTAATGGGAGCTGATTTTATGCAATATTTTCCACAATTATTGCTACCTAGGATTTGAAATCTATGCAATTTAAATTTTTTTTTTCTTGAAGCTACAATTAGTTGAATCCTTTTCTTTGTAGGTGGTTGGAATTTTCAAGATGGTGGTGTTGCCACTCTTTGGCCAACTTGCAGATGAGTATGGGCGTAAACCATTTCTCCTTCTCACGGTGTCCACATCCATAATTCCATTTGGTATGTTTCTGTTGGATAGTCTCAAATCAAGAACTAGAATTTATTCTTAATGTTCTCAAATTATGTTTCTGAAATCACACGATTCGAACATAAAAGTGAAGAATGCAATAGTATTTGTCTGGATGTCGAAGACACTTAAGTAGGTTAGAGTTAGACCAATTGTCTAATTGATACCAATTTCAGGGATTATACCAATATTACCAAAGATAAAGGTACATTGTATTACTAAAAAGTATACAACGTCTTTAGCGTTTTCGATAATATGAAAGATTTCTCCCTCATTTCATCTCATGTTCTGTTTGTTTCATTGCTTCAGCTTTATTAGCATGGAACGATTCAAGAGGATTTGTTTATGCTTACTACATGCTTCGTACAATTTCAGACATTCTAAGTCAAGGAAGCATATTCTGCCTTTCTGTTGCATATGCAGTAAGAATTAGTGTCTACTGTTGAGAAACCATAGACATAAGAATGCAGAGGCATCAATTTTTTCCCCTGCATTTGTTAGGCAGATTTTATAAAGGAAGGCAAGAGGGCTGCAGCTTTTAGTTGGATGACTGGGCTTGTCTCGATTTCTCATCTCTTAGGCAATGTTTTGGCACATTTTCTTCCCGAAAAATTTATTTTTCTGGTATGCAGGTTCTGTGAATTCATGTTCATATTTAAGTCTAGTTTATTTTTATTGGATGACCTGTTTGTTGCTGTGTTTAATGATTGATTATTTGTTTCAGGTTTCAGTTGTTCTCTTGATCTTTTGCCCAGTGTATATGCAGTTCTTTCTTGTTGAGACAATTCAACCAGCTCGAAGGGCCAACCAAGATACAATCTTCTTGTCTAAGACCGCTAAAATTTTCCACACACGATATAAATCGATGAAAGATGCTGCAATAGTTGTCTTTACTAGGTATGTTTATGTAGCTCAACTGAAAAAAAAAGGTCCAAATACATGGTGTTCTCTTTCTTGGTCTACAATATTACTCTTTTATATGAGTCTTGTAAAACAATTATGTCTGTCCATGTAAATTTTCATATTTGCAAAAGTCTCTAAGAGTTTATACATTAATGTCCAGCCCTATACTCAAAGGCGTTTCTTTCATTTCCTTCTTCTATGAATTGGGAATGTCTGGGATCAGTACTGTCTTATTTGTAAGTTTCTCCTAAATTTTTTTTAAGCCATATTTGATTCATACCTCATCGTTATCAGAGTATTGAAACTACCACAAAAATGATCTATGGCAACGAATTGACAGCTGCAACATCTGCTCTAGATGATGTAGCATATTCCAGCAGTTTGAGAATCTTATGCAACAGTTAAAATTTGAAACTGTTCCTCATTTGTTACTGAATAGTTAATATGACAATAGTTTTATATCTGCAGCTAATTATCTGTTGCAATAAGAAATTCCTTTCTCCATTTTCCATTTCTGCCTTTTGCATGGACAAAATTGATTCATTGGAGAATTTTATGTTTGGTTTCATGAATTATAGCACATAACTTATCCTTAAAATCAATATGTACATCTACTAAGGAGAGGAGCTAATTGCCTCATATCTGCTTATGCAGTATTATTTAAAGGCAATATTTAGTTTCACCAAAAATCAATATTCAGAAATTTTGTCAATGGTGGAAATTGGTGCTATTTTCTCTCAGGTGACATCAGAACCTTATTTTGAAATGTAATGGCAAGTAGAGGAACCATTTAGCCATGTTGTTTTCTTTTGCAGATTGTGGTGCTTCCTATAATCAATCCTTTGGTTGGAGAGAAGATGATATTATGTATAGGCCTACTTGCATCCATAGCTTATGTAAGCGGCCTAACAAAACCACCAGTTTTGACATCATGTAACCTATTCATGGGTGTGCAAACCGAACCAAAACTGAAAACAATTCAAACCAATTATAGTTCTGTTCAGCTTAGTTAGAATTTCTTAAGGGATTAATGGTAATAATTTCTGTTCAGTTTGATTTGTTAAGAAATATTCCTTTGTTATTGTGCCAAACCAAATAGTATTAAAATGTTACTTCTTTGCTTCAGTTTGGTTGTTATTTAAAAAAAATCAGTTTGAACAGAACGAACACCCCCCTATTTTCACAACCAAAAGAAAATACCAAAGATATAATGATGTTTTTCTTTGAACAGGCACTGCTCTATGGCTTTGCGTGGGCACCATGGGTATGTACTTATATGCACTCAATTCTTCAGAAAAATTTTCCTATTCCCATTTAAGCAATATTAGAATTTCATTATTATGTTTCTTTTTTAGTTATTAGTATTATAACATTACTTGATTTAATGGCTTATTAGTGTTGATGAAACTATGATTAAATTGGTATGAAAATTTGTCCTTAACTAGAAATAAGATGGAAAATTTCTTTACCTTATGCATATGAATGACAAATTTCTATTAGAGGATTTTAGAAGTTCCAATAACATTCTTATTGTTAATTGCAGGTGGCTTACTTGGGTGCCTCATTCGGAGCCATTTATGTCCTCGTAACACCTTCTGTAAGCGCTATATAAACACCATATTAGTTCCATTTAATCTCTAATTATGTTATATAATATTGAATGGGATGTTTAATGGTTGCGACTTTCTGTGATGAATTTCTTCCCCTGCAGACTTATGCTATCATTTCCAAAGCATCAAGCTCGACAAATCAGGTTTTAAAACTACTAGTCACTAATTTTGTTACAAGAACAAGAATTAAGTTTTTCAAGTTTCATAACACCGACATGGTTGTTGGAATTTGGTTAATTATACTGCAGGAATAAAATTTAGTTAAAGTTAGAATTAAGGCAGTGGCAGATTTTGTAGATCAGAAGGTAGGTTTAGCATGGATTGTTCTTGTCATGGTAGACCATACCATGACATTCTGTTGTTGGTTTGATCAACATAGATGTAGATTAGGTCTAAGTAAGTATTTCTCATTTAGCACTGCGGATCAAACTGTGTGCCACTATGCTTGGGTATAACTTGACTAATTAGGTTTTTTAGTGATTGAATAAAGGGAAAAGCTCAAGGATTTGTAGCTGGTGTTCAATCAATAGCAAGCTTGTTGTCCCCCATTGTAATGAGTCCATTGACTTGTGAGTTGATGTTATATGTTTGTTGACCTAAATCTTAAATTAGAGCAAGAAACCAATTCTAATTTTTCACTAATTGATTGAATTTGTTTATCAGCATGGTTCCTATCTAGCAATGCCCCTTTCAACTGCAAGGGTTTTAGTATCATACTTGCCTCCCTATGCATGGTAAGCCCTTCTATCTAGGGCTATGAAGTCGGTCGGTCCTGAGAGCGCATATATATATATATATATATATATATATATATATATGTATATATGAAAATATTTCAAATGTTTCAAACTAAATTGAAAATTAAAAAGAATCAATCAAATAGATGGAATTACATTTGATTTGGTTTAATTTTCGGTTTTAGTTTAGTTTTACTCGACCCTACTTTTGATATCTCTCTGAGTTAACCATGAAATTTTTATGTTGTTAGACCGTTGCTTTATCCTTTGCTTGCCTGCTTAAAGTGGAGCAACGCTTAACTGAGGAGGAAGACACTCAAGTACCATTTTTACATGACAATTAACTTTCTGCCTAATTCGTAATGTTCTCTGACTATTTTTTTTTGAATTATCTGCACTACATCCAGTGTTTTTTTTCCCTTTGCAGCAACACTGCTCTGTTTTATAACCATGTATATCTGAGTATGATAAATAATGGCACACTACATATTTATCCTTTAAACCTATTGCAGTTTTATTTCTATGATAACGGTATCCATTTTAATGAAATTCTATGCTAAAAAAGGTCATTTAGATTATACTTAAGTTTTATATTACTCTGTGTGGGCCTTGTTTAATTATTTTTTTCATCAAAATTTTACATCTATTTCTAATAGAAAGCATTGATTATGCCATTGTGGTTACATTTTAATATTTTTAATATTAATATTTTTTAACTTCCATATGTTATTAAAAAAATCTAATTTTAGTTTTTGTAATACGAAAATTCATTCGTGAACTTTTTATCAACATAAGTTCGATGGTGTGTCATTAGTCAATGATTTTAAAAGAAGATAATATATAATTCGAATTACAATTGGCATCCCAATTGGATATGTAACAATCTCTCACTCTATCAACAAGTGGTTGGATAAAAGAATATTATGTTACATCCTCTAAAAATAAATAAATTAATTAATATTAAAATACATAACATATTTTATTTATTTTTATTTTAAAACATAATTCTAAATCCATGAGACTTAGTGGTGCATATAAAAAGATAATATACTATAAAATATATATTAAACAACAATAAGCAATCTAACATTTTATTTATGTCAAGCAATTTTATTTTATTTAAATTTTATTATTTAATCAATTCTTACAATGATTATTTTTATATATATCTCCCTACATGCACAAATAAAAAGCATGCATTGTCTACACATCTTTTATATTATTTTCCATGTAATTTGTTGTACCCTTAACAACTATGATTGAGCTTTAATAGGAATACTGTGGTTGCTATTACATTGTGCCCAACGCATTTGTGCCATCACCGATTTTTATAATATTGTGCCCACCGCATTTGTATTATTGCCATTACCGATTTTCATAATTTGATATAAAATACTTTATTCTCCTAATTGGAATGTCAAACTATTCTTTATTATAATTCTAGGTTATGTGTTTTAGGGTTTTATCATTACTATTCTTAATTCATAATTATTTTTTTCCATTAATTTTAAGGGCCTAATGGCTCAATTGAATATATAATTACTCAATATAAATATCATTTATGTTATATAATAATGTCGAACTTAAGATAAACATTAAATTATCCATTTATAAATTTGTCTTGTTCACAACAATTTTTATGCTATATTTTGGATCTCAATTTTGGGTTGATACCAATTGAATTAAATTAAATGATCTTCTAAAAACTTATAGACTCAAATTTTAACTTGAATGTGCAATTTGAATAATTTAATTTTGAGTTTTGTAGCGAAAGTTACAACCATTTGATCATTGACTGCTCAAAAATTAGGTTTTATGTTTTTCATAGAAGTTTTAGCCATATGTTTTAAGTTTCAAACTCAGAAAATGAAACACCAATCCAATTTCCAGAATTTTAGTCATAGTACAATTTATACAGATTATTCCTTATTAATTTTCAGCAAAACAATACAAACAATATCACTGATGTTACCATGTTCAAATTCCAAGTTCATTTCCTGGATAGTTTTCTAGTCCTATGTTTGTACCCAAATTAAGCATATTTATGGCCAAAATTAGATTTTATATTCTTCATGGAAATTTTAGTCATATGTCTTAAGTTTCAAACCCAGCAAATAAAACACCCATTCGATTTCCAAAACTTTAGTTATAGTACAATATATACAGATTGCTCCTTATTAATTTCTAGCAAAATAACACAAACAATATCACTCATGTTACCATGTTCAAATTCCAAGTTCATGCAAAGTTACTAAACTAAAACCATTCTAATTACAACCTAACATACAAAATATTTAAATCTTGTAAATAAATAACAATTTTATAGGTTATTGACTTAGAATATGCACATACTTTATTTTTTATTTATTTTTTATTTTCTTTCTCTTTAGGCTTTATATCTCCTTCTTATTTTCCTTATAATTTCTCTCTTCTTGAGCGCCTAAAATATACAAGAATTTTTTAAAAAATCTTTCTTCCATCATATATCTCTAACTCTTATTCTCTCTTTCTAAAACCTCTAAATTCTCTCTCTTCAAAACTAACTCCTAATGAGCTTAAAACTCCATTTTTCCTCAGAGAAAAGTGTACAGATGAAGAAAAGAACCTCACCTTCACTCCTTTTCTTCCATGGCTAGCCCAAAGAGAGTTTCTCTCTCTTTTTTTCAAGTTTATTTTCCACTTTTAGACCTTTTAATGGTTTTCTCTAACTTTCTTATGCATGAAAACCCTATTTTCTATGGAGAAAAGGTGGGGGAACGTGGGAGATGGTTTTAGTGCATAAAATCCTAGATTAAAAATGATAAAGGAAAAAAGAAGAAGGAAAGGAGAAGAAAATGCCAAATACTTAAAGATGGGTCCCATTTTCATATAAAAATCTAGATATTTATATATTAATTTGCATCTTAATGTATGAAACTTGGTGTGGCTGGCCATCACATATATCATGTGCCTAAATTATGTTCTTAATTGCTAATTATCATAATTAGTCCTCAAATTTTCAGTAAATCAAAAATTTATCCCATAAGTTTCCAAATTTTACATATAGTCATTTACTGTAATTTTACATCTTTACACCCTTAATGTATTTTATCGAGTATTTTTCATAATTATTTTAATTGGTCTTCGGTCAAAATCTAAATTTAGAGTCTGGTTTAATCAACGCGTCAATTTAGCGACACTTGCGATTCGGGGCTTAAATTAATGGATATGACAGGATCAACAAAATTCAGTTTGGATCAATTTTGGCTTGGGTTATAATTTTGAATATACCTTCTAATAAATGGCTTAATTACTGAAAAATACCTAAACTATTGAGCTTCTAACAATTTTGGCATATACTATAAAAATTTGCAAAATAATACCCAAACTCCATGTTGAACCTTAAAGGGTATTTCCGTCATTTTAATGCTAACAAATAAAATAGCAATAATGTATTTAATAATGATTGTGTTTTAAGTTTTTTGAACATGATATATCTTAAATAGAATATGATGCAAGAATGAAAGACAACTTTTAAAGATCAAAATAAGAAGAAATAACAAAGTCACGCCTTTGACTACTTTTGTCATACCCATGACTACTTATGTCACGCCGGTGATATAGCATAGCGCCAACTCTCCAATATTTAAAGTTCACGGCCATGAAGGATTATGCCAACCGTGAATGATCAAGTCAGTCACGCCCGTGAAAGAAAGACACGCTCGTGAAATAACATGTCAAGTTCTTCCAGACAACTTCACGACCAGAGTCATCACTTGAACCATAGCTTGAAAGAATGTTCATACACGTAAAAGTATAAAGTCATGCCTTTGATCAAACACTTCATGTAATGTCCGCTAATTTAGACACCGAGTCGCACGTGTTGCGAAATTGACGCGTATGACAGATCGGAGTCTAAATTCGGATTTTTTTACAAAAATTGATCAAGTAATGACTAAATTAAATGATATGAGCCTAATTAAGTGTTTATAGAATTTAAAGAAGTTGATTTACGGTAAAGGACTAAATTGCAAATTTTGATAAGTTTTGTGGTCAAATTGCAATTTACCAAAAATTTAAGGATTTATGAGATTAATTACTAATCAACATATTAATTTTGGGACATTTTAATAGGTTTGGCCAGCCACTCAGTGAGAAAGAATGAGATTAATGGGTTCATTAAGCCTAATGGCAAGAAATGGTCAAAATGGTGGGTCCCACATGAAGACTTTTGGGTACCCTATTTAATACCTTCTTTTCTTCTTCTTCTTCTCTTCATTTTCTGCCTTCTTCTCTCTTTTCTACCAGTCACGCCAGCCCCATTTCCTCCATAGCCAATCTTGATTTCTAGAGAGAGAAAGGAAGATAAGAGAGGTGAAAGAGTAAGAACAAGTGATCTTTATGGTCCATAACTCCTAAGGAAGTTGGAAAGAGCAAGAAAGAGGAAGAAAAATCAAGTTTGGTAGAGAGAGAAAATCTCCAAAGTTGTGATTTAGTGAAGAAAAAAGTAAGGTAAGAAGTGATTCTTCTTCTTCTTCATCTTTTCTTAAAAAAGTTTGAATTTTTAAGCTCATCCAAGACTCATATGGAAAGAGAGAGAAACTAGGGTTTTGAGAGAGAATAAGAGAGTTTAGGGTCTTGAGAAAATCAGATGATAATAATGATCTATGATGTTGTAGGAGTTTCAAGTGACAAGGAACAAACACTAAAGAGTAAAGGAAAAGAGAAAGCTACCTAGAAGAGTGAAGGAGAAAGATTAAGGTTTGTGTATAACTTAAGGCAATAGCCTATATTTGTTTGAAATAATGCATGCTGAACATAATTTTAGATAAATGAATTTCAAGAATGATGATTATGGCATGAAACCATAGGTTTAGATATGTATGAATGAGATCCTTGTGAGACATTGAATTAATGATGCATGTTAGAAAATATTGTATGATAAAGACATTTACATGTATTAGCAGGTAATAAGTTGAGTAAGAACCTTAGAAATGCATGAAATAGAAATTTGGTATGATTTGGATGATGTTAGAATGAATGAAAAGTGAATATGCAGATTTCCTACTAAAAGTCATGGGCGTGATTGTTGAGTCACGGGTGTGAACTTGAGGGTTTACGGTTGTGACTGATTGTATCATGGTTGTGACTTCTGTGTGGAAATGGTACTATTCATTCCAGAAGTGTTCACGGTTATGAATCACGGGCGTGAACTCTTTCACGGGCATGAAGGAGTATTCACGACCATGAATGCTTTTGGCACGATTCATTCCAGTAGCGTTCACGGCTTGGGATTACGGGCATGAACTAATTCACGGGCGTGAATTAGTAATCACGGTCGTGAATGCTCTGTATTTGTAATTATGAATGTGGTTATCAAATGAAGAATTCAGGTAAATAAATGAAAGTCATTGTCTATCCAAGGAAATAAGAATGATTATATATAAATATTGATGTGAGAACGTGTTATGTTGTGATATAGAAAAATGAATGTTGACATGGATGATATATGAAATCTGATATGGATGAAATACGTGAACTGATACGGATGATAAACATGAGAATATTGATGTATCTAGTTAAATAAATGAAAAAAATGTTATCTAGTATGTATGAGCATGATAAGATGTTTGCAAAACAAGAAAATTGAGATGTTGATGCATGAAAATATTGATGTGTTGAAATTGAGAATGATGATGATGTGATGTATTATATGAGGATGATGAAATGGATGAAAAATAAAAATTTAATAAAGATATATGATTGATGTGGAAATATAAAGAAGCCCATTACTTTACTTGCGGACTAGAATCAGGATAGATGACATGTCATTAAGGGGGCAAACGGTACTGTACTATTCCTTGATCAATGTGGCTTAAGCTCGGAGAGTGCCATTGACTTGAGAAGCTCTGATGAGCATATATAAAATGAGGAAAAGGTGGCTTAAGCTCGGAGAGCGCCCTTGGTCCGGTTATTCATCTATGATGAAATTATACTCAATCAATGTGGCTTAAGCTCGGAGAGCGCCATTGATTTGAGAAGCTCTTTTGAGCCAGATAGTGGACAAGGTGGCTATAGCTCTGGGAGCGCTCCTGATCCATAACCCGTATCTAGTTAGTCCAAATTTAGAGTGATGTGGGCAAGATAATGAGGATATGCTGAAAAATAAGAAAAGAAAAGAAAAAAAAGAAAATGATGATGATGATGATATGAGATTGAGATATAATAATAAAGAGATTAACAGAGTAACTTACCATCAAAGATAAATGAAAGTAACATTGTATATGTGAGCATGATATTTATACTTGTATGAAATAGAAACATTTTGATAGAAATAGCATGAAAATATTTTAATGCATAAAATGATACATGTTAATGCTTGTTGCATGATATAGTATATTGCCTTATTTATATGCACCACTAAGCTTAGAGCTTAGCGTGGGAGTTTTCTTCTGCGCAGATATAGAAAGGTAGCTGAAGGTGATAGATAGAGCAAGCAGTGATCCTATTCCAAATTAAAGCAGCCGATCTCGAAATAGTGGGTCATAAACTTTTGAACTCTTGTATTTTGTTTTCCGCATTATATATATTTATAAATTGTAAAGTAGTTTTCAAAGTTTGTTAAATAGTAAATTGATATTTATAAATACTATGTTATGTAAATAAAGTGTGCATTATTTATTAAATAAAAAAATAGCGATTTAAAGAAGTATAGAAGAAGGGCAGTAGTGCCCCCGCATCCGGGCACGTGCGGTTTGGGTGAGGGGGTATTACACTTCAAGTTCTTTCAGAGAGCTTCACGATCAGAGTCACCACTTGGACCACGATTTGGAAGAATATTCACGATCGTGGCACATATAGTCATGCCCGTGAATGAGGACAGAGAAGCATGTCAGGCGTGAAGTTAAGAGTTGGTTTAATGACCATTTTCGCATTAAATGCACCCAAACGACTATAATTCACAGAAGAAGTATAAATGCAAGTCATTTAATAATCCTGAGAAGAAGAGCAATAATTACTTTGAATCTTTAATCTTGTTGTAGCCATTGTGCATTAATTATTTTCAGAAAAACCTTTATTCTTTGTAAAAACCTAATTGACCATATTTTCTGAGCATTATAGGTTGGTGAGTGTTTTTATTGTAATAAATTATTCAAGTGAGTTTGGGTATATTGGGTTAAGATTGAAACACCTGTAAGGGTTTTTTGTATGAGCCATAAAACACAAGGAATTGGTTTATTGTGTGAGCCATTAAAACACAAGGGAATTTCTGGGTTAGGTGTTAGCCATTAAGAGAAACACCATAGTTGGGAGTGAGCTTGTAAAACTCTATTGTAACACCTAGTGTGTTAGTAAAACTCCCAATTGAGATTGGGGACAGGAGTAGGGTTTGTTTATACCTGAACTTCTATAGATCTCGTGTGTGATATCTCTCCATCCCTACTCTATTCAATTTTATTCCGCACTTAAAGTCAAGAAATTTTTATTTCATAACCAATTCAACCCCCTTCTTGGTTCTTTGTTTGGGCAACACTCCATTTTTTGTTTCAAAAATAGCTTCCAATCCAAAATTTCACTTGTGCCTTGCTTACATGGTAGATTGAATCATACATGGCACTAGGGTTGGTCGTAAAAAAATAAAAATTGAGAGAGAAAACAATGATACCTCAACAAAACGGGTGCGTTTTGGTCATGTTGAAATAATTTTAAAAAAAGAAAACTCAAATCCCTAAATTGTCTTTTTTTGTGTGTGTAATAGGGTTTGACTATAATTCTCACAACTCAATCTCATAAATCATCTCATTCTTATGTTGTTTTGTTTCTCAGTTGAGGTTCATAAAACACTTTACTTTGTAGCAATGGTAGCTAACTTAGGTAGCACATCTTCTGTTACATCTAAGGTTAGAGGTGTTTGCAAACATGGACCTTGTCATTTGCTTACTTCATTCACACTAGATAATCCAAGTAGATGGTTTTTCCGGTGTCCTTTATGGGTACATATGAGAGCTTTCATTCATATGTTGTGATGATTTTGTTATTACTTCTTCTCTGAGTTCGATTCTAATATATGTGTATAGGATGGTGACTGCCATAACTTTGAATGGTTCGAGGATCTTGTTAGAGAGGTTTCCTAAAAACAATCGCCTTGAACACTTAATGTACACATTTATTTATTAATAATAACATTTTTTATTATGTGGTGTTCGTTCATAATGAATTTGATGTAGATTCTTAAATCCTTTAATGAAGTCATTGGTATCATGTGCTATTATGTTTATACCTAAATGATATCTAGTCATAGGATTAACAAGACATGACATTGTTAATCTAGATAAACTAACATATGTTTTACTCTTTGATTTAGGTCAATCAGTCGATCTCATAAACTGTAGACATGAGATATTTAGAGTTGACACATGGATATTTGCTAGAATAGTAAAGTTTATTGGATGACCTAGCCATGAGAAAATCACATGGATATCTATTCAATGTTAGTGGTAGTCTCATTATAGTAATGATGCAAGTATCCTTAGACTTGAGATTCTCAAGGTTATATTAGATACTGAATCCTATACTTTGACTTTATTCGTTGTTTCCTTTCAAAGGTCGCTTAGAGGATGGTGACTAAGTATAACATGAGGTATTCGAAGATAGTTAAGTAGTCAATAGATGATTCACCACTCATGAGGAAAGGAGAGTATACCTATGATCTCTTGTTGGATATTATTACTCAAAAATCCTTAACCGAGGTGGACATGTCTTAAAGATGGTTTTCACTAATAGAGTAATGATTCTCAGAGACAAGAACTAAATCATTTGGACTAGATGTAATGTAGTAAGTCTAGTGAGAATTGACATATAGTCCATGCTCTGAACAAGATGATGTATAGTATGGTGAAATGATGAATTGCATAGTAATTGTCAATGAAAAGGTTTATAGTCAGACTATTGAATTTCTAATTATTTGAGTGGCCATGATGTGTTGTCATATACCCTCATATTTTGCTCAAAATCATGAGATAATTTGAACTGTCAACAAAATTGGGAATATAATAGGTCACACATAGAAGGAACGAAGGAAATGTGAAATGAGTTTTAGATTTGATCCAAAACATGAGAGAAATCGTGCAAAAGAGTTTTGCGATCATGCACAAAGTGTTGCATGTTGCGTGTGAAAAAAAGTGTTGGGTTTTGAAGAATAAATCATATTCATAAATTCAGTGAAAAATAAAATTTTTCAAAATCCAAAACAAAAGATCATACTTATACCATTAAAACTAATTTATATAAATGTAAATGTTAAAAATTATACCTTGTAATTTTTATTTGTTCTTCAAATCTTCACTTTGTTGGGTTGTAGCAAACCACAACAATCTACACTAAGATGTCTCTAATCATAATCCACACGAAGAATGAAGAAGAAACTATCAAGAGAAATGGTTTGAACAAATTCAAAGTGCTAGCTTTGAAAGTGTTTTTGAGAGAATTTTTGTTGTCTTAAAAATATTTTTTTTTCACAAAAAACATTTTCATGTCTATTTTCTGCCATTTGATGTCTTTTCTATTTGAATCAAATTCAAAAATAAGATGAAAAGTCAAAAATGGAGAAAATAGAAACTAATAAATAGTAATTGGCCATAATTGGCCTAATTATGGCCAAAAACTGCCGTTGGAAAATGGATGGGAAGCTGCAGGCACGCTGGGCCTACTGCGAGCTGCTGCTGGGCAGCCCAGCTGGCCCACAAGGAAGGCCAGTAGCCTGTCTAGCCCGCGCGGCTCCACGCAGGACCATACAGGCTCGTGACACTCCCGAACGATTTTTCCGTGCGATCTCATCGCGATCCATCCTAAAATAATTCTCTCATATTTTGGATCCTATCCAAGACCATTTTACTCATTCTTCATATCTTCAATACGCGTGACCCATTAGGTTTCCGGTTATGTTGGCCACTTAAATTAACAATTAATTTAAGCAGGTCATGAGCGGTATCTAGCAACACATCATGACCCCCAATTGACCGAAAAGTCAGTGGTTTGACTACGAACCTTTCCATAGACAATTTCTGTGCAATTATTCCTTTCACCATTCTATACTACACTTGGTTCAGAGTATGGACATGTGTCAACTCCCACTAGATTGACTACATCACGTCTAGTCCAAGTAATGTTAGTTCTTGTCATTGAGGCTCATTACTCTATTAGATATGTCATTGAAGACTATCTTTATGACATTTCCATTCCGACCAGAGATTCCTGAGTAATGACCACGACAAGAGGCCATGGGTATACACTCTTTCTATCAAGAGTGGTGAATCCTTTGTTGGTTACCCAATTACCTTTGAATACCTCAAGCTGTATCCAATCACCACCTTATGAGCTACCTCTCTGAGGCAACAAGGAATAGTGTCAAAATACAGAATCAATATTCAAGATATCCTTGAGTACCTAAAATCAAAGGATACTTGCACCATTGCGATGATGAGACTATCATCGACATTTGAATAGATTATCCATATGATTGTATCATAGTTGGTCATCCAATGTACTTAGCTACACTTAGCCAACATCCACATGTTAACTCTAAACATCTCATATTTATAGATTATGAGATCTACTACTCGATCCAATCAAGGAGTGTAACATGTGTTAGTCTGTCTGGATTAATAATGTCCCATCTCATTAATCCTATGACTAGGGATAATTTTGATACTAACATAATTACACATGGTAAGAATCTCAATATCATGATCTCATCATGATTACCTTCATGCTATGTTATGTATAAAAGACTTTATTAATTGATTTAAGATCACTTATCAATTCATATATCAAATGAACATCAAATTAATGAAAAGGCCTTTTATTAATGAAATAAATTTGTACAATAAGTGCTAAAGGTGATTGCCTTTAGAGCACTCCTCTAACAAGCTCCCACTTGCACTCAAGCCAATCGCCTTTGTATTTAATTCCATAGGCGAGTACATGAGAATCATATTTCTTTTGGGGAAGTGGCTTAGTTAAAGGATCAGCAATATTCTGATCAGTGGGCACTCTTTCTATCTTTATATGATTCCTGCCAATGATTTCTCTAATCAAATGGTATCTTCTGAGTACATGTTTGGATCTCTGATGAGACCGTGGCTCCTTTGCTTGTGCAATGACTCCATTATTATCATAATACAATTGTATTTGATCAATAATGCTAGGAACCACTCCAAGTTCTGTGATGAATTTCCTTATCCAAACTACTTCCTTTGCTACTTCAGAAGTTGCAATGTACTCTGCTTCAGTTGTGGAATCAGCAGTCTTTTCCTGTTTGGAACTCTTCCGACTAATTGCTCCACCATTTAGTGTAAATATATAACTTGACTGAGATTTTGAGTCATCCTTATCAGATTGTAAGCTGTTATCGGTATGCCCGCTCACAATAAGATCTCTATCTCCATATACCAAGAATACATCCTTAGTTCTTCTTAAGTACTTAAGGATATTCTTGACAGCCACCCAATGACCCTCACCAGGGTCCAATTGGTATCTACTCGTGACACTCAGAGCATATGATACAGCGGGTCTTGTACATATCATAACATACATGATTGATCCTATAGCTGACGCATATGGAATCAAACTCATGTGTGTCCTCTCATCTTGTGTCTTTGGACACAAAGACTTTGAGAGAGTAATCCCATGGGTCATGGGAATATATCCCCTATTTGACTGGTCCATGCTAAACCTCTTTAGCATCTTATCTATGCATGTAGATTGTGAAAGACTAAGCAATCTTTTAGATCTATCTCTATAGATCTTTATCCCTAAAATATAGACTGCTTCTCCAAGGTCTTTCATAGAAAAATTCTTGGATAACCAAATTTTGAGTGATTGTAAGGCTGAGACATCATTTCCCATTAACAATATGTCATCTACATATAACACAAGAAATACGATTGCACTCCCACTAACCTTCTTGTAAACACAAGGTTCATCAGAATTTTGTAAGAAACCAAACTGTTTGATTGTCTCATCAAATCAAATATTCCAACTCCTGGATGCTTGCTTTAATCCATAAATGGATCTTTGAAGCTTACATACCTTTTTGCCATCTTTGGATATGAAACCTTCTGGTTGTATCATGTACACATCCTCAGTCAGATTTCCATTAAGGAAAGCTGTTTTTACATCCATTTGCCATATCTCATATTCATAATGAGTAGCAATGGCTAGGAGTATCCTTATGGATTTAAGCATAGCTACTGGGCTAAAAGTTTCATCGTAGTCAATTCCTTGTCTTTGACGATAACCTTTAGCAACAAGTCTGGCTTTATAGGTAATCACATTACCATCCATGTCAGTTTTCTTTTTGAAAACCTACTTGCACCCTATAGGCTTTATTCCTTTGGGTGGGTCAACTAAAGTCCATACTTGGTTTTCATACATGGAATCCATTTCTGACTTTATGGCTTGAAGCCATTTGTTAGATTCTGAACTATTTAGAACCTCTTCATAGGTTGTAGTCTCATCATTTTCTATGAGCAATACGTCATTCCGTTCACTAATGAGAAATCCATATCTCTCTGGAACAATACGTATCCTACTTGACCTATGAAGCTCTTGTGCTTCAGAAGGTTGAGCTATTATATCATCTGTATGAGTAACAAGCTCGGGTTCAGGCAGTTGATCAACATCTGTTTGAGCATCTTGAACTTCCTCAAGTTCAATTTTGCTCCCACTATCTCCTTTTAGAAGGAATTCTCTCTCTAAAAAGATAGCATGTCTTGAAACAAAAACCTTTTGTTCCAAGGGGTGGTAAAATTGATATCCATATGATGCTTTTGGATATCCCACAAACATACATCGGTAAGACTTAGCTTCTAGCTTATCTGACATTGTTCGCTTCACATGAGCATGGCAACCCCAAATTCTCATGTAAGAAAATGTGGGCCTCTTGTTATACCATATCTCATATGGAGTAACATCAACTGACTTTGAAGGAACTCCATTTAATATATAAATGGCGGTCTGTAGTGCATAACCCCAAAAGGATTTACGCAATTCCGAAAAACTCATCACAGACCTTACCATGTCTAACAAGGTTCGATTTCTTCTTTCAGCCACACCATTGTGTTGTGGCGTGTAAGGTGGAGTCCATTGAGATAAAATCCCATTATCCCTAAGATAATCTAGAAACTCTTGGCTCAAGTATTCACCTCCTCGATCTGATCGAAGTGTTTTAATACTTTTGCCAAGTTGTTTCTCTACTTCATTTCTGAATTCTTTGAACTTTTCAAAAGCTTTAGATTTGTATCTCATAAGATACACGTATCCATATCCTGAGTAGTCATTAATAAAAGTAATGAAGTACATGAAACCACCTTTGGCATGTGTAGACATTGGACCACATACATCTGAATGTATTAAGTCTAAAAGTCCATTAGCACGTTCACCCTTTCCCTTAAAGGGTAACTTAGTCATCTTGCCTAGTAAACAAGATTCACATGTGTCATATGATTCATAATCAAATGACCCCAAACTACCACTTTTGTGTAGCTTAGCCATGTGTTTCTCACTTATATGACCAAGACGACAATGCCATAAATAAGATGATTTCAACATATCATGTTTTTGCCTTTTATTATCATTGATGTTTCAAATTGGATTTCACATATCTAATATGTATATTCCAGTGCATAATGTACCATTAGCATAAAGAATTCAATTGAACATAATAGAACTGTTGCCCAGATATTAAGCCAAGATGGGGGGTTGAATTGAAGTTTCAAAAAATTAAACTTTAAAGTGCGGAAATAAAAAAAAAATAATTTTAGGAGGGATAGAGAAATTTGATACAAAGATTTTATAGAGGTTCGAGTGTTAACAAACCCTACTCCTCTCCCCAATCGCAATTAGGAGTTTCACTAATACACTAAGTGTTACAATGGAGTTTTACAAGCTCACTCCCAACTATGGTATTTCTCACAATGGCTCACACCTAACCCAGAAATCCCTTGTGTTTTAATGGCTCACACAATAATCAATTCCTTGTGTTTTTCAGGCTCACACAAACAACATTTTCTTTGTGTTTTTACAGGCTCACACAAACAACCTTTTCTTTGTGTTTTTACAGGCTCACACAAAGAACCTTAACTTTGTGTTTTAGAGGCTCACACAACTAACCCTCACAAGTGTTATACTCTTAACCCAGAAATACCCAAAGCTCACTTGAGTAATGATTACAGAGAGAAACACTCACAAATCTTAATTGCTCAATTAATGAAGAGCAAAAAGATTTTACAGAGAATAGATTTTGGTTCTCAAAGTATTGAATGTACAAATTGATTGTAATAAGATTTTGATTCAAAGTATTTGCTATCCTCTTGTCCTGAATGTATAATTGACTTCCATTTATACTCCCATGGCTGATTATAGCTGTTGGGGTGCATTAAATATGAAACTAGCCATTGTACCAACCAAATAATCGCGCCTAACATTTTTCTCTTTCATCATTCACGGGCGTGACTATGTTTGTCACGGGCGTGACATTTCTTCCCAAGCCTTGACTGAAGTGGTGACCTTGGTCGTGAAGCTCTCTGGAATGTTTTAAAATATTGGGTCACGGGCGTGACATTACATATTCACGAGCGTGACAACCTTCCCAGCCGTGATCCAAGTGGTGACTTTGGTCGTGAAGCTCTCTGGATGAAAATGCCATGAACATTCACGGGCATGACATTTTGATTCACGGGCATGACTTAAATGTCCATTTCACGGTTTGTTCTTCCTTCATGGTCGTGAACTTCAAATGTTGGTTTTAGTAACGGTTAGCTCTTTCATGGGCGTGACACATATAGTCACGGGCGTGAACATGCTACTTCCTTAATTTTGTCTTTCAAGGATTATTCTTCCAATCTCCATTCTTGCTATTTTATTCCATGTCCTGTTTAATAGACTTAGAAAACAAGTATGTTAAATACAATATTGCTATTTTTTTTGTTATCATCAAAATGACGGAAATACCCCTTTAGGTTTAACAATCTCCCCCTTTTTTATGGTGACAAATAGTCTAGCAATATGTGCTTTTGAGAAGTCTCCCCCTCAAAAGATACTTAGGATAAAAAATTTATAAAATGCAAGAATTATAAAGAATGATGTAGCATTGAAATAAACTTACTAGATTTTAAGTATATGCAAGTTATATGTGAAGTATATCCAATATATACCATAATTCCTTTTTAAGACATGAAGTATATGTAAGGTATATTGTGGCATATTTATTTTTGTAACTTGCATGAAGGTATATGCAAAGTATACTTAAGGTATATCTAATGTGTATAAAGCTCAATTTCTCAATTTTATACTTTGCATATTAATTTTGAATTAAAGTTTCTAATCCCTTTTAACCTATTTCAATGTCAATTCATAATTCATTTCTAATTTTTGATTCAAAATTTCTTTAATATATTGCTAGTTTCTCCCCTATAATATATTGCTAGTTTCTCCCCCTTTTGTCATCAATCAAAAAGGATATAAAGATATCAATAAGATAAACAATAGCAAATATATTAAATAAAAGAAAATACAAACAAAGTTAAAGAAATTTCAGAAAGAAAATTTAAAATTTCCTACACACAACAACAAACAAGTAAATAAAGAAGCAAAACAAGCAAATTTAGGCTACAATCTAGCCTAACTCCTAGCCGGACATCCTATCTCGAAGCCTAGAAACTTCTGCCTCAAGGCTATCCATCCGAGACTCCATAAAGTCTTTGAGGTTCTCCAATCTCTCGTCCATCGAAGCCTGCAGCTGCTCAAAACGTGGTGCCAAGAGGTCAACCACCTGCTGCGCTAAATTCAGTGTGGAAGCCGAGGACTGTCCGATGTCCTGCTCAGCCACTGGAGGTGATTCCTCAACACGAGCCCTTTTCTTCTGCTAGATCCCTTGGAGGCCAGCTTTAAAGTCCTCCGTGTCATTGTCTTCCCAAATGATTTTCCCAGCAGTGTCTGTGAAGCGGTAGAAAATATTGTTCTCGTAAATGATTCTGACAGTCGCTCCCATCTTTATGAAAGACTCAACATCCAAGCAATCTCGAGGATGCCCAAGGATGAGGTTGAAATGATGCTCATCCAGCTTCAAATAGCCAAGCTTCACGGCTATATGGGTGACATATCCACCGATCAGTATATCTCCTGTGGGTTTGGTGGCAATGGATAGAAGATGGTTTGCAAACCATCTAAAGAGTGCCACGGTGAGTCCTCGTCGAGCCATCTCAAGTAAGAAGAGTTCCGATTTCCTGATGGTCCCATTGCTTTCTCCCCTAGCAAATATGCTATAGGTCAGGAACCTATGCAAGTACTTGTGCACTGGGGACAGGAGATGAGTGCTCTTTGTCTTCTTAACATCCCAGCTACAATCATAGCCAAAATGAGTCCAAGCTCGAGGGGCAGAGAATTCTACTTCACTGTCATTTAGGATGCCATCTGATAGTAGATTGAACAATTCCCCAAATTCAATGGCACTGAGGGTGTTGGGATTATCACAGAGTTGGAATTTCACCACTCTAGTAGGTGACACTTGCAGTGTGCTAAGAAATTCCAGTGTTGGCTCCCCCAAAGTTGGTTGGTGAATCTCCATAATTTCTTTTGAATGACAGGCCTGGAGTTGCTCTGTCATAGCCATTTCGAGCCCAAGTGTTTGAACCGTTTGCCATTCGAAGGACCTCGATGACAGTAGAGGCCTTTTCTTCAAAGTGGAGTACCGGGGATGGCATTGCTCCGGAATTCGGTTCATGAGGTAATCTGCATACCTCTTAGGAGCATGAGACTTCTTTCTCTTTCCCTTTGATGAGGCAGTCTCCATTTGAGTTTGAAGAAGTAAACTTATGAGGGTTTGAGAAAATTTTGGACAGAAAAGTTTTAATGAAACTCTAAGAAAGTATGATTTTTGATTAAGAATTGAACTTTAGATGGTTTTTATAGGAAAAGTTTATGACTTGGGGATCGGAATCTTCAATGTTTCATTGAATGTGTGTAAATGAGAGCGGTTTCAAGGAGTTGAAGAGTTGAAATGAGAAAAATAATCGGCTGTTCTCTTATATACTCGATACATTCACAGGTGTGAGTCGTGTGTTCACGGGCATGAATGGTCGTGTTCATGGTTTACTGAAGGAGTGTTCCACCCGTGAATTAAGGTGTGAATATGTTCACGGTTGTGACCTTTGAATATCACGGGCATGAATGATGAACTGTCACGGTGGTGAAAGAATAGTCACAGGCTTGAAAGGTTGAATTTCACTACTTATGCCCGTGAAGCAAGCCGTGACTCAAGGCGTGAACGCCTCTATGAGTTTTGGGGGTGTAAAAGTTCACAGGTGTGAAAATTCGTCACGGACGTGAAAAAGGTCTTTTCACGGGAGTGAATGAAGCCGTGAAAATAAGCTTCACCACTTGAAGCCATGAACCATGTCGTGAATCAAGTTGTGAACGACACTGCCTCTTTTGGCTATTTAAGTCACGGACGTGAACATGTCACGGGCGTGACTCCCCTAAAATTTTCAACAAATAAAATTAAGTCCTAAAAACAAGACTAAATCATTTCAATAAAGATTTTATCCCTTAAAACATAAATTTTCATCAAAATTTCTATCTTATATCTCATGATATGATGCAAAATTAAGATCATCAATTAAAATTTCATAATTTAGCAATCACCAGGTTAATCCATCAATCATACCAAGTTTTTTTATAATGAAATTAAAATTTTCCTCATTTAGAGACTTAGTGAAAATATCTGCCAATTGATTTTCTGTGCTTATAAATTCTAATGCAACATCTCCATACTGAACATGATCTCTAATAAAGTGGTGTCTAATGTCAATATGCTTACTTCTTGAGTGTTGAATAGGATTCTTTGAAAGATTTATAGCACTTGTATTGTCACATTTAAGAGGTATATGGTTCATTTCATGACCATAGTCCTTAATTTGTTGTTTCATCCAAAGTATTTGAGTACAACAACATCCAGCTGCTACATACTCTGCTTCAGCAGTTGAAAGAGCAACTGAAACTTGTTTCTTGCTAAACCAAGAAACTAAGCATTCTCTAATAAAGTGACAAGTACCTGAAGTACTTTTTCTATCTAAAAGACTACCAGCATAGTCTGTATCTGAATATCCTATAATATAAAAGGATGAATTTCTAGGATACCATAAACCTAGATTCAATGATCCATGTAAATATCTTAGAATCCTTTTTACTGCATTTAAATGAGATTCTTTAGGACATGATTGAAATCGTGCATGTAGCACCTCCTCACCCGAACAACACGTGCCTGGATGAGGGAGCGCTAATGTCCTGTCTTTCTCATACTTCATATTTTTTTACTCATGTATATATGGATATAAATAAAATTAGAGTACAATTTATTTACATAAAATAGTAATTTTTAACATCAGAATAATTCTTAACAAACTTTAAAAGTAAGTTTTACAAACTCAAACATTTCTTTAATATAGAAATCAAATTAAAAAGTTTAAAAACTTGTAACCCACTTTCCTAAGATTCAGCTGCTTTACTTGAATGGGATCACCACTTGCTTTATCTAGCGTCTTCAGCTACCTTTCTATATCTGCGTGGAAATTAAACTCCACGCTAAGCTCTAAGCTTAGTGGTGCATATAAAGAAGGCAATATACTATATCATGCAACAAGCATTAACAATTATCATTTCGTGCATTAAAATGTTTGCATGCATGACTATCAACATATTCTTATTTCATAAAAGTATAAATGTCATGCTCATATAGACATTGTTATTTTCATTATCTTTAATAGCAAATTATTCTGTAAATCTCTTTATCATTACATTTCCATCTTATATCATCATCATTTTCTTATTCTTTCTTTTTCTTATTTTTCCGACATATCCTTATTATCTTGCCCACATCACTCTAAATTTTTGGACTGACTGGATACGGGTTATGGATCATGAGCGCTCACACAAGCTTATACCACCCTGTCCACTATCTGGCTCATAAGAGCTTCTCAAATCAATGGCGCTCACACAAGCTTATGCCACATTGATTGAGTATAATTTCATCATAGCTGAATAACTGGATCAAGGCCGCTCACATAAGCTTATGACACCTTGTCCTCATTTATATATGTGCTCATCGGAGCTTTCTCAAGTCAGTAGCGCTCACACAAACTTTAGCCACACTGACTGAGCATCCCAGACCAATGGCGCTCACACAAGCTTTAGCCACATTCGTTGAGGTATAGTATGGTACCGTTCGCCCCCTAAATGACATGTCATCTATCCAGATTCTAGTCCGCAAGTAGAGTAATGGGCTTCTTTATATTTTCACATCAATCATTATTCTCAAATTTCAACACATCCATTTTTTTCATATTTATCAACATCTCAATTTTCTTGTTTTACAAGCATATAGTCATACTCATACATCTTTTCATTCATTTAATAGATTCATCAATATTCTCATGTTTATCATCTGCATCAGATTTCATATATTATCCATGACAATTCATTTTTCTACATCAATTCATTTTTCTATATCATAACATATCACATTCTCACATCAATATATATATATATATATATATATATATATATATATATATATATATATATATATATATATATATATATATATATATATATATATATATATATATATATATATATATATTTATGCAATCATTCTTATTTCACTGGATAGACAATAACTTTCATTTACTTACCTGAATTCCTCATTTAATAATCACATTCATAATTTCAAATGCAGAGCATTCACGGCCGTGATTACTACTTTCACGGCCGTGAATTAGTTCACGCCCGTAATCTCAAGCCGTGAACGCTACTGGAATGAATCGCCCAAAAGAATTCACGGTCGTGATTACTCATTCACGCCCGTGAATAAGTTCACTTCCGTGATTCCAACCTGTGAACGCTTCTGGAATGAATAGTACCATTTCCATCCAGAAATTCACAACCGTGAACCCTTAAGTTCACGCCCGTGACTCAATAGTCACACCCGTGACTTTCAGCAGGAAATCTGCATATTCACATTTCATTCATTCTAACCTCATCCAAATCATACCAAATTCTATTTCATGCATTTCTAAGACTCTTTACTCAACTTATCACTTTTCAATACATGTAAATGTTTTGATCATACAAGATTCTCTAGCATGCATCATTAATTCAATGTCACACAAAGATCTCATTCATACATGTCTAATCTTATGGTTTCATGCCATAATTATCATCATTCTTGAAATTGCATTTATCTAAAATCATATTCAGCGTGCATTATTTCAAACAAAAATAGGCTATTGCCTTAAATTATGCACAAACCTTAATCTTTCTCCTTCACTCTTTTAGGTAGCTTTCTCTTTTCCTTTGCTCCTTAGAGCTTATTCCTTGTCATTTGGAACTCCTACAACATCATAAATTATTATCATCATCATCTGATTTCCTCAAGACCCTATCTCTCTTTCTCTTTTTCAAAACCCTAGTTTCTCTCTCTTTCCATATAAGTCTTAGATGAGATCAAAATTCGAACTTCCTTTAGAAAAGATGAAGAAGAAGAAGAAATACTTCTTACATTATACTTTTCTTCACTTGATCACCACTTTGGAGATTTTCTCTCTCTACCAAACTTGAATTTTCTTCCTCTTTCTTGTTCTTTCTAGCTTTCTTATGAGTTATGGAACATGAAAATCACCTTGTCTTGCTCTTTCCCTTCTCTTCCCTTCCTTTCTCTCTCTAGAATCAAGATGAGCTATGGAGAAATGGATGAAGCTAGCGTGACTGGTAAAGAAAAGAGAGAAGGAGCAGAAAATGAAGAGAAGAAGAAGAAAAAAAAGAAAGCCTTAAATAGGGTACCCAAAAAGTCTTCATGTGGGACCCACCATTTGACCATTTTCTCCCAATTTTACAGTTAATCAATATTAATCATCTTCCTTTAATATCATGGCCAGACAACCCAATTTTAAATGTCCAAATTTCTTAAGTTAATTAGCCATTAATCTCATTAATCCTCCAATTTTTGGTAATTTGCAAATTGACACCAAAATTTATCAAATTTTGCAAATTAGTCCTTTACCGTAAATCAACTTCTTTAAATTTTATAATCACTTATTTAGGCATTTATTATTTAGTTTAACCATTTCTTAATCAATTTTTGTAAAAATCCGAATTTAGACTCCGATCGGTCACACGCGTCAATTTCGCAACACGTGCGACTCGGAACCTAAATTAGCGGATATTACATTCTCTCCCCCTTAAAATAATTTAGTCCTCGAAATTTACCTGTTCATTCGGGGTTGAACAATTGGGGATACTGCTTCTTCATCACTCCTTCACTTTCCCACGTGGCTTCTTCAACTGTATGATTCTGCCACCAAACTTTAACTAGAGGAACTATCTTATTCCGGAGAACTTTCTCTTCATATGCTATTATAGCCACTGGTTCTTCCTCATAAGACATGTCTGTCTGTACCTCTATTTCCTCAATCGGTATAATGTGGGTTGGGTCTGAACGATATCTTCTTAACATTGAAACGTGGAACACGTTATGAATTCGGTCTAGCTTCGGAGGAAGAGCTAATCTGTAAGCCATTGGTCCTATTCTTTCCAAAATTTCATAAGGACCAATAAATATTGGGCTTAACTTTCTCTTTTTACCGAACCTCAATACCTTTTTCCACGGTGAAACTTTAAGAAATACTTTGTCACCTATAGCATATTCTATATCTCGCCTCTTTAAATCGACATATGATTTCTGTCGATCTTGTGCTACTTTTAGCCTTTCCTTGATCACTTTAACTTTCTCCTCAGTTTGTTGAAATATTTCTGGCCCAATCAACTTTTTTTCACTCAACTCGGTCCAACATATCGGTGTCCTACACTTTCTTCCATATAAAGCTTCATAAAGAGCCATGCCTATGCTCGTTTGATGACTGTTGTTATAGGCAAACTCCATAAGAGGTAAATGTCGATCCCAACTTCCCTCAAATTCAAGTACACAACATCTCATCATATCCTCTAGCAATTGTATAACTCACTCTGATTGTCCATCCGTTTGCGGATAAAATGCCGTGCTAAAATTTAGTTGAGTTCCCAAAGCCTGCTGTAGACTCTTCCATAACTGCGATGTAAACCTGGGATCTCTGTCAGAGATGATAGATACAGGCACTCCATGAAGTCTCACTATCTCATTCATATAAATCTCAGCCAGCTTGTTCAAAGTATAATCCATTCGGACTGGTAGAAAATGTCCTGACTTCGTCAATCGATCCACTATCACCTACACTGCATCATGCTTTTTCTGAGTTACCGGTAAACCAGACACAAAATCCATCATGATCCTCTCCCACTTCCATTCTGGTATGGGAATCGATTGTAGTAATCCTGTGGGTAATTGATGCTCAGCTTCCACTTGTTGACAGATTAGACATTTAGCAACATATTCAGTAATATCCTTTTTCATCCCCGACCACCAATATTGTTCTTTCAAATCTTGGTACATCTTGTTCCCACCTGGGTGCATAGTATAGACCATTTCATAAGCTTCTTTTAAAATCTCTGTCCTCAACTCTTTCATACTTGGCACACAAATCCGGTTCTTGAAATACACAGTACCATCTTTTGTTAAAGAAAATTCTAACTTTTCTCCATTTTTCAAGACTTCGACCATTTTTACTAACTTCTCATCTTGTTTTTGGACATCTTTAATTCTTTGTGTTGCCCAGATATTAAGCCAAGAAGGGGGGTTGAATTGGAGTTTTAAAAATTAAACTTTAAAGTGCGGAAATAAACAATTAATTTTAGCAAGGATAGAGAAAATTTGACACATAGATTTATAGAGGTTCGGGTGTTAACAAATCCTACTCCTCTCCCCAATCGCAATTGGGAGTTTCACTAACAGACTAAGTGTTACAATAGAGTTTTACAAGCTCACTCCCAACTATGTTGTTTCTCACAATGGCTCACACCTAACCCAGAAATCCCTTGTGTTTTAATGGCTCACACAATAACCAATTCCTTGTATTTTTACAGGCTCACACAACAACCTACACTTTGTGTTTTACAGGCTCACAAAAACAACCTACTCTTTGTGTTTTACAGGCTCAGACAAACAACCTACTCTTTGTGTTTTACAGGCTCACACAAACAACCTTTTAACTTGTGTTTTGGAGGTTCACACAACTAACCCTTACAAGTGTTCTATTCTTAACCCAGAACTACCCAAAGCTCACTTGAGTAAAGATTACAGAGAGAACCACTTATAAATCTTTATTGCTCAAATATGAGGAGAAAAAAGATTTTTACAGAGAATAGATTTGTTCTCAAAGTATGAAAGTACAAGATAGGTTGTGATTTAAAGTATATGCTAATATTTTGTTTTTCTTATTATTCTCTCATGTTCTTAATGCATAAATGACTTCCATTTATACTCCCATATCTGAATATAGCCGTTGGGGTGCATTAAATAAGAAACTAGCCGTTGTACCAACCAAAAATCGCGCCTGACATTTTTCTCTTTCATTGTTCACGGGCGTGACTATGCTTGTCACGGGGGTGACAGTTCTTCCCATGCCGTGACTAAAGTGGTGACCTTGGTCGTGAAGCTCTCTGGAATGTTTTGACATATTGAGTCACGGGCGTGACAATCTTCCCAACAGTGATCCAAGTGGTGACTCTGGTCGTGAAGCTCTCTGGATGAAATTGCATGAATCTTCACGGGGGTGACTCCTTTATTCACGGGGGTGACTGAAATGCTTACTTCACGGTTTGTTTTTCCTTCATGGCCGTGAACTTCAAATGTTGGTTTTGGTAACGGTTAGCTTCCTTCACGGGAGTGACTCTTAGATTCACGGCAGTGAACATGCTACTACTTGAATTTTGTTTCTCAAGGATTATTCTTCCAATTCTCCATTCTTGCTATTTTAATTTATGTCCTGTATAATATACTTACAAAAACAAGTATGTTAAATACAATATTGCTATATTATTTGTTATCATCAAAATGATAGAAATACCCCTCAAGGTTTAACACTTTGCATCAATGCGGATTCCACTCGCATCTCAGCTAAAATCTTCCTGCTTAGTGCATCTGCAACCACGTTAGCCTTTCCTAGATGGTAGTCTATCACACAATCATAGTCTTTAATAAATTCCAACCATCTTCGTTGCCTCAGATTCAACTCTTTCTGTGAAGGAAGATACTTAAGACTCTTGTGGTCTGTATAAATGTAGCATCTTTCTCCATACAAATAATGTCTCCAAATCTGAAGAGCAAAAACTATCGCTGCAAGCTCTAAATCATGCATCGGATAGTTAAGTTCATGAGGCTTAAGTTGTCTGGAGGCATATGCAATCATTTTTCCCTCTTGCATAAGAACACATCCTAGCCCATTGTGACTTGCATCACTGTACACAACATAATTTTTTCCTGGAGTAGGCTGAATCAAAACTGGTGCTTCAGTCAACATTGCCTTCAATTGATCAAAGTTTGCTTGACACTTATCTGTCCATTCAAAACAGACCTCTTTTCGCAGCAGTCGTGTCAAAGGATTCGCTATAGATGAAAATCCTTTCACAAATCTCCTATAGTATCCGGCTAATCCAAGAAAACTTCTCACTTCTGTCACATTTTGAGGTGGTTTCCAATTAAGAATATCCTCGATTTTACTAGGATCAACTCGAATACCTTCTGCTGAAATTACTTGACCCAGAAAACTAACTGCTTCTAACCAAAATTCACACTTAGATAGCTTTGCATACAATTGTTTCTCCCTCAAGGTCTGCAATACTTTTATGAGATGTTGGTCATGTTCTACTTGATCTCTTGAATAGACAAGAATGTCATCAATGAATACAACTACAAATTGATCAATATATGGCCTGAACACTCGGTTCATCAGGTCCATAAAAACTGCCGGCGCATTCGTCAATCCAAATGGCATCACCAAGAATTCATAATGACCATAACGAGTCCTGAATGTCGTCTTAGATACATCTGACTCTTTGATCTTCAGTTGATGATACCCCGATTGAAGATCTATCTTTGAAAATATACTTGCACCTTTCAGCTGATCAAATAAATCATCAATCCTAGGCAGTGGGTATTTATTCTTAATAGTAACTCTATTAAGCTACCTGTAGTCAATGCAAAGACGTAAAGTACCGTCTTTCATCTTCACAAATAGTACTGGAGCACCCCATGGAGATACACTAGGTCGTATAAATCCTTTATCTAACATTTCTTGTAACTGTATCTTCAATTCTTTCAATTCTATGGGTGCCATCCTATATGGTGTAATAGATATAGGAGCCGTGCCAGGTACTAATTCAATAGCAAACTCTATCTCTCGATCAGGTGGTAGTCCTGGTAACTCTTCAGAAAATACATCAAAAAACTCACTAACAGTTGGGATGTCGGTTAACTTTGGACTTTTCTTTCGGGTGTCAATCACATACGCTAGGTAAGTCTCACATCCCTTATTGATGAGTTTTCGAGCTTTCAACGCTGATATCACATTATCTGGATATCCTTTATACTCACCCATCACTACTATCTCTTCTTGTTCTGAAACTTTAATTCTCATCTGCCTCTTTCCACAATCTATTATCACCCCATGGCAAGCTAGCCAATCCATTCCCAAGATCACATCGAACTCGCAGAATGGTAACTCTATTAGATCTACTGGAAATTGCCTGCCTTGAATTTCGACTGGGCAATCTCTAAACACTTTACTAACCCGCACGCTGTGTCCTAATGGGTTAATCACAAAAATCTCATATTCTAGAGTCTCTGGTTGTAGACCCTCTTGACCCGATGGTGGTGTGCATATGTATGAATGGGTTGACCCAGGATCTACTAGAAAGCATTCACGGTCGTGATTACTCATTCACGCCCGTGAATAAGTTCACTCCCGTGATTTCAACCCGTGAACACTTCTAGAATGAATAGTACCATTTCCACCCAGAAATTCACAACCGTGACACAATCAGTCACAACCGTGAACCCTTAAGTTCACACCCGTGACTCAATAGTCACACCTGTGACTTTCAGCAGGAAATCTGCATATTCATATTTCATTCATTCTGACATCATCCAAATTATACCAAATTCTATTTCATGCATTTCTAAGGCTCTTTACTCAACTTATCACTTTTCAATACATGTACATGCCTTGATCATACAAGATTTTCTAACATGCATCATTAATTTAAAGTCACACAAGGATCTCATTCATACATGTCTAATCCTATGGTTTCATGCCATAATCCTCATCATTCTTGAAATTGTATTTATCTACAATCATGTTCAGCATGCATTATTTCGAACAAAAATAGGCTATTGCCTTAAATTATGCACAAACCTTAATCTTTCTCCTTCACTCTTTTAGGTAGCTTTCTCTTTTCCTTTGCTCCTTAGAGCTTGTTCCTTGTCATTTGGAACTCCTACAACATCATAAATTATTATCATCATCATCTGATTTCCTCAAGACCCTATCTCTCTTTCTCTCTTTCAAAACCCTAGTTTCTCTCTCTTTCCATATAAGTCTTAGATGAGCTCAAAATTCGAACTTTCTTTAGAAAAGATGAAGAAGAAGAAGAAATACTTCTTACCTTACACTTTTCTTCACTTGATCACCACCTTGGAGATTTTCTCTCTCTACCAAACTTGATTTTTCTCCATCTTTCTTGTTCTTTCCAGCTTTCTTATGAGTTATGGAACATGAAAATCACCTTGTCTTGCTCTTTCCCTTCTCTTCCCTTCCTTTCTCTCTCTAGAATCAGGATGAGCTATGGAGAAATGGATGAAGCTGGCGTGACTGGTAAAGAAAAGAGAGAAGGAGCAGAAAATGAAGAGAAGAAGAAGAAAAAAAAGAAAGCCTTAAATAGGGTACCCAAAAAGTCTTTATGTGGGACCCACCATTTGACCATTTTCTCCCAATTTTACACTTAATCAATATTAATCATCTTCCTTTAATATCATGGCCGGCCAACCCAATTTTAAATGTCCAAATTTCTTAAGTTAATTAGCCATTAATCTCATTAATCCTCCAATTTTTGGTAATTTGCAAATTGACCCCAAAACTTGTCAAATTTTGCAAATTAGTCCTTTACCGTAAATCAACTTCTTTAAATTCTATAATCACTTATTTAGGCATTTATTATTTAGTTTAACCATTTCTTAATCAATTTTTGTAAAAATCCGAATTTAGACTCCGATCGGTCACACACGTCAATTTCGCAACACGTGCGACTCGGAACCTAAATTAGCGGATATTATAGTGCACACAAGAAAATACTATACATTATATCGGGTCTAGAAGTAGTAAGATATAAAAGCGATATGGTCATACCTCTATAAAGCTTTTCATTAATGCTCTTACCCTTTTCATCCTTGTCCAATTTTGTTGATGTGCTTATAGGAGTCTTGGCATTCTTGCATCATTCCACACCAAATTTCTTAATTAAATCTCTGGCATATTTGGATTGGTTGATGAATATGCCCTCATTGCTTTGCTTTATTTGTAGACCAAGGAAATACTTAAGCTCTCCCATCATGCTCATTTCAAATTCCCTAGTCATACACTTAGCAAATTCTTGACAAAGCAACTCATTAGTAGAACCAAATATTATATCATCAACATAAATTTGAACAATTAGTATATCATGCTTATGCTTTTTAATGAATAATGTGGTGTCAACATTTCCCTTTGTAAAACTATTTTCTAATAGAAAAGAACTTAGCCTCTCATACCAAGCTCTTGGGGCTTGTTTCAAACCATACAAAGCTTTTGAGAGTTTAAAAACATGATTTGTCAAATCATAGCTTTCAAAGCCTTGTGGTTGTTCTACATACACTTCTTCTTCTATATAACCATTTAGAAATGCACTTTTCATATCCATTTGGAAAAGTTTGAAATTCATGTGACATGCATATGCTAAAAGTATTCTTATGGCTTCTAATCTAGCTACAGGTGCATAAGTTTCATCATAATCTATACCATCTTCCTGATTATATCCTTTTGCAACTAATCTAGCCTTATTCCTAGTTATTGAACCTTGTTCATCTAGTTTGTTTCTAAATACCCATTTGCTACCTATAATTTGATGATCCTTGGGTCTAGGTACTAGGGTCCATACCTTACTTCTCTCAAATTGGCTGAGTTCCTCTTGCATGGTAATTACCCAACTTTCATCATTAAGAGCCTCATCAACATTTTTAGGTTCAATTTGAGAAATAAAAGCAATGTCTGAGACTAACTGTTTGAAATGAGATCTAGTACTTACTCCACTTGAGAGATCACCAATGATTTGCTCTTTTGGATGATCTTTCGTTATTTTCCATTCTTTTGGGAGTTCTTGTTCATTTTCTTCTTGAGTTTGAGGTAGAGAATCATTTCGTGGTGAATCTTCTTGATCATTTTCTTCTTTCCCATTTTCAAGATCAAGTCTTTCCATATTACCTACAACATCATCAAGAACACTACCTTTCACAAGATCAACTCTACTAGATTCATTAAAGACAACATGCATGGATTCTTCAACAGTTAATGATCTTTTGTTAAATACCCTATATGCTTTGCTGGTTGTAGAGTATCCTAAAAAGATACCTTCATTGGATTTAGAGGCAAATTTTCCAAGATTGTCCTTGGTGTTCAATATAAAACACTTGCATCCAAATACTCTAAAGTATGATATCAAGGGCTTTCTTCCATTCCATAGCTCAAATGAGGTTTTGTTTAAAAGAGGTCTTTTGAAAACTCGATTTGAAATATAACATGCAGTGTTTGTGGCTTCTGCCCAAAAATAAGTTGGTAAATCATATTCATTGTGCATTGTTCTAGCCATTTCAATTAAAGTTTGATTTTTCCTTTCAACTACCCCATTTTGTTGAGGTGTCCTAGGAGATGAGAAATTATGTGAAATGCCATGTTCAAGACAAAAGCTTTCAAAGTTTTCATTTTCAAATTCTTTCCCATGATCACTTCTTATCTTTGAAATACAGTACCTTTTTTCATTTTGAACTCTTTTAGCAAAGTTTTTGAAATTTTCAAAAGCATCACTCTTTTGAGCTAAGAAAATTACCCAAGTAAATCTAGAGTAATCATCTACGATGACAAATGCATAATGTTTTCCTCCTAAGCTAGCAATTTTAGTAGGTCCAAACAAGTCTAAATGCAGGAGTTGAAGAGGTTTTGAGGTACTTACTATGTTTTTGGCTTTGAAGGATGACTTGTGTTGGTTTCCTCTTTGGCAAGGTTCACATGTCTTGCCTTTTTTATATTTAACTCTTGGCAGTCCTTTTACTAGTTCTCCTGTGCTGAGACTTTGTATTAAGTCTATGTTAGCATGACCAAGCCTTCTATGCCACAACCAAGATTCATTACTTGTAGTCACAAGACACTTAGAGGAATGGTTATATAGTTAATGTAAGTTTATTATGTATGTATTGATATCTCTATTTCCTTTAAATATCTCTTGACCATCGATAGAGATTACAAGACATTCATTTGAAGTAAAGATTACTTTGTTTCCTTTATCACATAATTGACTTACACTTAACAAGTTATGTTTCAAGCCATCAATAAGTAAGACACCTTTAATAAAAGTAGTACCATTAATACCAATAGAACCAATGCCAATTACCTTACCCTTTGCATTGTTTCCAAAGGTAACTTTACCTCCATCAATACTTTTGATTTCATTGAAAAGTTCTTTGTCTCCTGTCATATGCCTTGAGCATCCACTGTCTACTAGCCAAGCATTTTTGTTTATTGTGGACTTGAGGCATACCTATAGAATCATAATTCAAGTATGATTTTTAGGTACCCAAATGAGTTTGGGTCCTTAGGGATTAGCATATAAAGGTTCCCAATGAGCCTTCCTTATCCAGCAATGTTTATTTATGTGACCCATTTTCACACAATAATTACATTGTTTTGGTCTAAATTTGTTTTCTGGTCTTACAATATTTTTGAATACCATTTTTCTATCAAATTTATTTTGAGAATGATGACATGCACAGTTATGATTAATTATAGATTTTCTAGATGCATGCTTCCTATATATAAAGGCATGATTATTCTGTTTTTGTATAGAGGGTTTAATATGCTTATTTCTTGGTGCTGTTCTAACAGGTGTGGAGATGTGAGGTTCTCTAGACTTAACAAAGATGGTTTTGCGAGAAGATGATGATGTGTCCTTAAATCCTAGACCATGTCTAATTAAGGGTGATCTTTGAGATACAATGAGAGTATCTAAGCTCTCTTTACCTTTGTGAAATTTAGAAATGGAATTTCTAAGTTCCTCAACTTCATTTTTCAAAGCATTATTTTCTTTTAGTAAGGAAGCAGTTGAGGGTCTTGATGAGTATTCATCTAATGACTTTTGGAGAGATTCATTAGATGATTTAAGCTTTATGTTTTCCTTTTCTAAACCATATATCTTACTTTTTAAATTAGAGATATTATTTCTATAAGTACTAAATTTACTTCTATATTTCTCTAATTCTAGATTTAATTCTTCTATTAGGCTTTGCTCGTCATCATCATCATCATTATCACTACTATCATTGTTCAAAGAGTATGAGTGTAGTGATCTTACCTTATTCGAGGCATGATCTTCAATAGCCATGAAGCATAGGTTGACCTCTTCGCTTTGATCATCATCTTTTTCACTTGAAGAGCTTTCTTCATCCCATGTGGCTTTGTTACCTTTCTCCCCATTGTCTCTTTGGTATTTTCTTTTATGCTTCTTGAGCCTTGGACATTCTAGTTTGATATGTCCTTTCTTTCCACACTCATAGCACTTTACCTCTTCCTTACTTCTTTGTGCATCATTAGAAGTTTGTTTGAGGTTTATTTGCCTGAATTTTCTGGAGTTGCTCATTTTCTTCTCAATGATTCTTTTTAATCTTCTTGAAAGCATAGCAATATCCTCATTTTCATCATCACTCATTTCTTCATCATCTTCGCTTTCTTCTTGAGATTTTGAAGTAGAGGCTTTGAGTGCTAAGGGCTTTCTTTTTTTTTTTTCTGGCTCTGCTTCAAGCTCTCTATCTCTTTTCACTGCCATTTCATGTGTGAGAAGTTTGCCAATAAGCACATCAGTATTCATGATGCTCATATCTTCATTTGCTTCTTCTATGCCAGCAACTCTTGAGCCATAGTCTTTAAGAGGAAGACTTCTCAGGATTTTGTTGTTTACATCCTCCAAACTTAGATGCTTCCCAAGTTTCCTCATTCCATTTATAATGGCTAGAAGATGGTTGGTCATGTCAGTGATTGACTCATTGGATTTCATCTTGAAGAGCTCATATTCTGAGGTCAGAAGTTGAATCTTCTTGGATTTGACTTGCTTAGTTCCTTCATGATAATTTTCCAATGTCTTCCACATGCTGTATGCTGTTGGGTAGTGTTGTATTCTCCCACATTCTTCAATAGATAATGAGCTGGATAGGATTGTCATTGCCTTCTTGTTTTTGAAATTTGCTCTTCTTTGAAGCTCTGTCCAATCATCTCTTGATAGGATTTCTTCTTCACCATCAGCTCCTCTTCTGGTTGGTGGTGTCCATTCTTTTCGTACATTATCCCAGACTTCAATTCCTTCACTATCAAGATATGTCTCCATTTGAAACTTCCAATGGGCATAATTTACTCCATCATAGTAAGATTTGAGACTTTGGAATCCTTCACTGGCCATATCTTAATCTTTACTAGCGCTTTTTAGGCTTCGATGCTAGACTAAGGTCAGATACCAATTGTTGCCCAGATATTAAGCCAAGAAGGGGGATTGAATTGGAGTTTCAAAAAATTAAACTTTAATGTGCGGAAATAAAAAAAATTAATTTTAAGAGGGATAGAGAAATTTGACATAAAGATTTTATAGAGGTTCGGGTGTTAACAAACCCTACTCCTCTCCCCAATCGCAATTGGGAGTTTCACTAACACACTAAGTGTTACAATGGAGTTTTACAAGCTCACTCCCAACTACGGTGTTTCTCACAATGGCTCACACCTAACCCAAAAATTCCTTGTGTTTTAATGGCTCACATAATAACCAATTCCTTGTGTTTTTCAGGCTCACACAACCAACATTTTCTTTGTGTTTTTACAGGCTTACACAAATAACATTTTCTTTATGTTTTTACAGGCTCACACAAACACCCTTAACTTTGTGTTTTAGAGGCTCACACACTAACCCTTACAAGTTTTCTACTCTTAAAGCAGAAATACCCAAAGCTCACTTGAGTAATGATTACAGAGAGAAACACTCACAAATCTTAATTGCTCAATTAATGAAGAGCAAAAAGATTTTACAAAGAATAGATTTTGGTTCTCAAAGTATTAAATGTACAAATTGGTTGTAATAAGATTTTGATTCAAAGTATTTGCAATCCTCTTGTCCTGAATGTATAAATAACTTCCATTTATACTTCCATGGCTGATTATAGCCATTAGGGTGCATTAAATATGAAACTAGCCGTTGTACCAACCAAACAATCGCGCCTCACATTTTTCTCTTTCATCATTCACAGGCGTGATTATGTTTGTAATGGGTGTGACATTTCTTCCCAAGCCGTGACTGAAGTGGTGACCTTGGTCATGAAGCTCTCTGGAATGTTTTGAAATATTGGGTCACGAGCATGACATTACATATTCACGGGCGTGAAAACCTTCCCATCCGTGATCCAAGTGGTGACTTTGGTCGTGAAGCTCTCTGGATGAAAATGCCATGAACATTCATGGGCGTGACATTTTGATTCACGGGCATGACTTAAATGTCCATTTCACGGTTTGTTCTTCCTTCATGGTCGTGAACTTCAAATGTTGGTTCTGGTAACGGTTAGCTCTTTCACGGGCGTGACACATATAGTCACGGGCGTGAACATGCTACTTCCTTAATTTTGTCTTCCAAGGATTATTCTTCCAATCTCCATTCTTGCTATTTTATTCCATGTCTTGTTTAATAGACTTAGAAAACAAGTATCTTAAATACAATATTGCTATTTTAGTTGTTATCATCAAAATGACGGAAATACCCCTCAAAGTTTAACAAGAACAACAATTGTTACTAAAAGCTAAAAGGAAACCATCTTTATTTAGACTTGAAACAGAAATAATGTTTTTAGTCAAAGAAGGTACATAATAGCAGCTTGCCATCTTACTATCGTCGAGATGCTTTTGATATGCCTTCTAAACATCTTCAGAAGCATTAGCAGTAGGGGGATTAGGGAGTGCCTCATCTAGGACGTAGCCAATCTTTTCGGATTTGAGAACTATTCTCAGATTCCTTAGCCAATCCAAAAATTGGGCCTAGTCAACTTATTTGATTCCATTAGCGATCGCAAATTCATACTTGTCATGATGATGATTCTAGCAACCTAGATGTAAAATAGAACATGTTAGAATGTACATAAAATGCATGTTTATTAGGTCTTTAATAAATCGCATTATGGCTCCCACTATTTTATAGCGAATCCATAGCCCTCACTATGAACACGAGAGAACTTATATGGAAGTTCTCCTAGTGGGTCGATATTCAACTAGCTAAGAATAACCTTGAGACAACTTAACAAGCGAGCCTTAGTTTGGTTGATGGGTATCTAATCCATACCAATTGCATTATTCATGCAACTATCGAATCTTGTGCTATCAACTTATTGATGTGTGCACATACATTGGCCTATCGACTCTTGATATGTGTACATCTCATGTATACAAACCCAACTTCACCTCCAATACACATTAACCTTGGCGCAAATCCAACAAGTTAATAATATCGGTTAAGTCTAACCCATTAATCGTGAAATCTAATTTCAATGGATTGAACATATTCTTATAGAGTGAGCTTGAGGCAACTCAACAAATCTAACTCTAGAAGAACTCTGGTTCTCCCCATATTAATGGAAGACGTAAGACTTAATTGTTTATTTAGTAAGGGATTTCTTTGTTAAGACTCATCAAGTTATTATTTCATGCTTTTATACATCATACATTCATCACATTGATATATAAAGATAGTTACATTAACTATATGGCATGATTATGGACATACTAAAGTCAATCTCTTAAGCCAAAGAGAGATTGACTAGGTCTTACCTAGGTATATGCATGAATTTACAACCCAAAATAGAAATCAAATTCCTATTTCTAAGTCTTCTTGTTTATGGTATCATCTCCTTTGCTTCTTGCTCCTTTGTATCTTCATTCTATCCTAATCCTATGTAATCTAATTACATATTTCAAATTATAGAAAACCTCAATTTACATTTGAGGGGAGTAAGATGAGAAGTGAAATACATAAGAAAGAAAAAGAGGTAGGGACACGCAAACCCTATTTACCATAAAACAAAATAATTCCATGCATGCTCAATCACATTGGGCCTAAGTCCATAATCATCCATCATGCCTTTTCATACACCCCTAACATGCATTCTCTAATACACAAAATAAAAATGACAATTTTGGATTTCAATTTGTAAATCGATTTAACACTTGAATCGAAATTGCCTATGTGTGTTCTTTCGGTTAATTTAATTTTGTATGTCATTTTAAAGTAAAATTTAATATTTAATCAAATTAAATTAAGTTCCATATTTCCAGGAATAATTCAAAATTAATTCTCCTTAAAATCAGAATATTATGATGTTAAAATTAAAAAATTTACTTTTAATATACATACCAATTTCTAGTCATACTAGAATTACAATTGCACAATTAAATTAATTCAAAATTAATTTCCAAAACTTCTAAAAATTTTCAGAACATCAAATCACCATTCTAATTATCTTTAGGTCAGCTCAAGTTCATCAAAATATTTGTGGCACAAGCCAAAATTACTAAGACAAACGAACCAACACACTTAGACGCTCAAAATAACTAATTCGATATCTAGAATTTTTTAAAATTTCAAATGCTTGAAAAATAATTTTGGCATGCATATAACATCAAAATAACATATTTTTAATCACATAAAAATTATTTCAAGGTGCTGGAAATAAAATAAACACATACAAAAAAAATCAAACAAAACAGCCCCACCGGGTATGCTAAAACAATCCCGTTTTTGTATTTGTTTGAAAAATTAATTAAAATAATATTTAATTAATTATTGAACACTTCCAGAGGTATAGAAATATTCTAAATATTTCTAAATAATTTTTTCATAATTAAATTGTAAGAAAAATTTAACCAGCCCTATTAATTAAGCCAAACAACAACACATGTTCATAAACAAGACAATTTTAGGCATTTTTGAAATAAATCCAAAATTAATTATTTGAATCACATTCAAATCATTTTTCAATCAAAATAATCATTCTTAATCATCCCATGATCAGATTAAAGAAATAAAAATGTGTAAATTATATTTTACAAATTAATTGCAATTTTTCAAAATCTATTGATCTAAAATTATCAAAACATGCAATCCCATTGCACTTTCAATTAAAATAAATTTTAATTGATACAAGGAGGCTCTGATACCAATATTAGTTTTTGAAGAATGAATCATATTCATAAACGTAGCGAAAAATAAAATTTTTCAAAACCTAAAACAAAAGATCATACTTGTACCATTAAAACTAATTTATATAAATGTAAATGTTAAAAATTATACCTTGTAATTTTTATTTGTTCTTCAAATCTTCACTTTGTTGGGTAGTAGCAAACCACAATAATCTACACTAGGATATCTCTAATGATAATCCATGTGAAGAATGAAGAAGAAACTATCAAGAGAAATGGTTTGAACAAATCCAAATTGCTAGCTTTGAAAGTGTTCTTGAGAGAATTTTTGTTTTGTCTTAAAAATATTTGTTTTCACAAAAAATATGTTCATGTCTATTTTCTGCCATTTGATGTCTTTTCTATTTGAATCAAATTCAAAAATAAGATGAAAAGTCAAAAATGGAAACTAATAAATAGTAATTGGCCATAATTGGCCTAATTATGGCCAAACACTGCTGTTAGCCAACGGATGGGAAGCTGCAGGCGTGCTGGGCCTGCTGCAGGCTGTTGCTGGGTAGCCCAGCTAGCCCGCAAGGCGGGCCAGTAGCCTGCCTAGCCTGTGACACTCTCGAATAATTTTTCCGTGCGATCTCATCGTAATCCATCCTAAAATAATTCTTTCATATTTTGGATCCTATCCAAGACCATTTTACTCATTCTCCATATCTTCAATGCGTGTGACCCATTAGGTTTCCAGTTATATTGGTCACTTAAATTAACAATTAATTTAAGCGGGTTATGAGCGGTATCTAGCAACACATCATGACCCCCAATTGACCTGAAAGTCAGTGGTTTGACTACGAACCTTTACATAGACAATTTCTGTGCAATTATTCCTTTCACCATTCTATACTTCACTTGGTTCAGAGTATGGACATGTGTCAACTCCCACTAGACTGACTACGTTATGTCTAGTCCAAGTAATGTTAGTTCTTGTCTTTGAGGTTCATTACTCTATTAGATATGTCATTGAAGACTATCTTTATGACATTTCCACTCCGGCCAGAGATTCCTGAGTAATGACCATGACAATAGGCCATGGGTATACACTCCTTCTATCAAAAGTGGTGAATCCTTTGTTGGTTACCCAATTACCATTGAATACCTCAAGCTGTATCCAATCACCACCCTATGAGCTACCTCTATGAGGCAACAAGGAATAGTGTCAAAATACAGAATCAATATTCAAGATATCCTTGAGTACCTTAAGTCTAAGGATACTTGCACCATTGCTATGATGAGACTATCATTGACATTTGAATAGATTGTCCATATGATTGTCTCATAGTTGGTCATCCAATGTAATATCCTCTAATTTAGGCTCCGAGTCGCACGTGTTGTGAAGTTGACGCGTTTTATCGATCGGAGTCTAAATTCGGATTTTTACAAAAATTGATCAAAATAATGGTTAAATTAAATGATAAATGCCTAATTAAGTGATATTAAAGTTTAAAAAAGTTGATTTACGATAAAGGACTAAATTGTAAAATTTGATAAGTTTTGGAGTCAAATTGTAATTTACCAAAAATTGGAGGATGAATGAGTTTAATTGCTAATCAACATATTAATTGCACGTATGCTGGTGGTATTGTATCCACTGAGGCAGATAAGTGCCGATGATTTGAAGATGGATTGAAGGATATGATCAAGTTACAAGTTTCAGCCCTACGACTGATGAGTTTCCCAAATTTACTAACATATGCTAGAACAGTTGAAAGAGTCCTGGCGACACAACAGTCTGTACAGGTTAGTGGGATTAGTAGACTAGCACCACAACCAAGTGGAGTATAGTCTAGTGGCAAAAGAGCCAGATCTTTTGGTGGCCGATTCCAGGCTGGGAGTTCTAGCATATTTCATTCTTATAGATGGGGACAACCCGTAAGATCTACTTCATCAGCAGCCAGTGCACCGACACAGGCATAACGTAGATCTACCACTCTACCGGTGTGTCAGCATTGTGAATGTTCGCATCCAGGAGAGTGTTGGTTGATGACAGGAGCGTGCATGAGATGGGGCTCCAAGAACCATATTAGAAGAGATTGTCCATTGCTACAGTTTGGCAGAGGTTCAGGGAGTGTTGAGTCAGTGCCAATACAGACTATGGGATGAGGCAGAGGACGAGGCCGAGGACAAGGAAGAGGAGGCCGTGCAGGGCCAATCCAATTCAGATCAGATACAGTAGAGAGACTTGAAGGCAGTAGAGCTGCTCCAGCAAGAGCTTATGCCATGTGAGGTCGAGAGGAGCAAGATGAACCTGACATCATAACGGGTAAATTCCTTCTCTTTGGCTCTTGTATACATGCACTGATAGACCCTGGGTCAACACACTCATACATATGCACACCACAATCGGGTCGAGAGGGTCTAAAACTAGAGACTCTAGAATATGAGATTCGTGTGACTAACCCGTTAGGACAAAGTGTACGGGTTAGTAAAGTGTTTAGAGGTTGCCTAATCGAAATTCAAGGTAGGCAATTTCCAGCAGATCTAATAGAGTTACCATTCCGCGAGTTCGATGTGATATTGGGAATGGATTGGCTAGCTTGCCATAGGGTGATAATAGATTGTGGAAAGAGGCAGATGAGAATTAAGTTTCAAAACAAGAAGAGATAGTAGTGATGGGTGAATATAGAGCATATCCAGATAATGTGATATCAGCATTGAAAGCTTGAAAACTCATCAATAAAGGATGTGAGACTTACCTAGCGTATGTGATGGATACCCGAAAGAAAAGTCCAAAGTTGACCGACATCCCAACTATTAGTGAATTTCCAGATGTGTTTCCTGAGGAGTTACCAGGACTACCACTTGATCGAGAGATAGAGTTTTCTATTGAATTAGTACCTGGCACCGCTCCTATATCTATTACACCATATAGGATGGCACCCATAAAAATGAAAGAATTGAAGATACAGTTACAAGAAATGTTAGATAAAGGATTTATACATCCTAGTGTATTACCATGGGGTGCTCCAGTACTATTGGTGAAGAAGAAAGACGGTACTTTATGTCTTTGCATTGACTACAGGCAGCTTAATAGGGTTACTGTTAAGAATAAATACCCACTGCCTAGGATTGATGATTTATTTGATCAGTTGAAAGGTGCAAGTGTATTTTCAAAGATAGATATTCG
Organism: Triadica sebifera; assembly: GCA_023653625.1. Classification (NCBI taxonomy): domain Eukaryota; kingdom Viridiplantae; phylum Streptophyta; class Magnoliopsida; order Malpighiales; family Euphorbiaceae; genus Triadica; species Triadica sebifera. The sequence continues at coordinate 18,460,538 of CM042898.1, read as the reverse complement.
ATCGGGGTATCATCAATTGAAGATCAAGGAGTCAGATGTACCTAAGACGACATTCAGGACTCGTTATGGTCATTATGAGTTCTTGGTGATGCCATTTGGATTGATGAATGCGCTGGCAGTTTTTATGGACCTGATGAACCGAGTGTTCAGGCCATATATTGATCAATTTGTAGTTGTATTCATTGATGACATTCTTGTCTATTCAAAAGATCGAGTAGAGCATGACCAACATCTCAGAAAAGTATTACAGACCTTGAGGGAGAAACAATTGTATGCAAAGCTATCTAAGTGTGAATTTCGATTAGAAGCAGTTAGTTTTCTGGGTCATGTAATTTCAGCAGAAGGTATTCGAGTTGATCCTAGTAAAATCGAGGCTTCTTAATTGGAAACCACCTCGAAATGTGACAGAAGTGAGAAGTTTTCTTGGATTAGCCAGATATTATAGGAGATTTGTGAAAGGATTTTCGTCTATAGCGAATCCTTTGACACGATTGCTGCGAAAAGAGGTCTGTTTTGAATGGACAGATAAGTGTCAAGCAAGTTTTGATCGATTGAATGCAATGTTGACTGAAGCACCAGTTTTGACTCAGCCTACTCCAGGAAAAGATTATGTTGTGTACATTGATGCAAGTCACAATGGGCTAGGATGTGTTCTTATGCAAGAGGGAAAAGTGATTGCATATGCCTCCAGACAGCTTAAGCCTCATGAACTTAACTATCCGACGCATGATTTAGAGCTTGCAGTGATAGTTTTTGCTCTTAAGATTTGGAGACATTATTTGTATGGAGAAAGATGCTACATTTATACATACCACAAGAGTCTTAAGTATCTTCCTTCACAGAAAGAGCTGAACTTGAGGCAACGAAGATGGTTGGAATTGATTAAAGACTATGATTGTGTGATAGACTATCATCCAGGAAAAGCTAACGTGGTTGCAGATGCACTAAGCAGGAAGATTTTAGCTGAGATGCGAGTGGAATCCACATTGATGCAGAGAATTAAAGATGTCCAAAAACAAGATGAGAAGTTAGTAAATATGGTTGAAGCCTTGAAAAATGGAGAAAATCAGAATTTTCCTTAATAGAAGATGGTACTGTGTATTTCAAGAACCGAATTTGTGTGCCAAGTGTGAAAGAGTTGAGGTTAGAGATTTTAAAAGAAGCTCATGAAACGGTGTATACTATGCACCCAGGTGGGAACAAGATGTACCAAGATTTGAAAGCACAATACTGGTGGTCGGGGATGAAAAAGGATATCACTGAATATGTTGCTAAATGTCTAATATGTCAATAAGTGAAAGCTGAGCATCAATTACCCACAGGATTACTACAACCGATTCCCATACCAGAATGGAAGTGGGAGAGGATCACGATGGATTTTGTGTCCGGTTTACCGGTAACTCAGAGAAAGCATGATGCAGTGTGGGTGATAGTGGATCGATTGACGAAGTCAACACATTTTCTACCAGTCCGAATGGACTATACTTTGAACAAGCAGGCTGAGATTTATGTGAATGAGATAGTGAGACTTCATGGAGTGCCTGTATCTATCATTTCTGACAGAGATCCCAGGTTTACGTTGTAGTTCTAGAAGAGTCTAGAGCAGACTTTGGGAACTTGACTAAATTTTAGCACGACATTGCATCTGCAAACGGATGGACAATCAGAGCGAGTTATACAGTTGCTAGAGGATATGATGAGATGTTGTGTGCTTGAATTTGAGGGAAGTTGGGATCGACATCTATCTCTTATGGAGTTTTCCTATAACAACAGTCATCAAACGAGCATAGGCATGGCTCCTTATGAAGCTTTATATGGAAGAAAGTGTATGACACTGATATGTTAGACCGAGTTGAATGAGAAAAAGTTGATTGGACCGAAAATAGTTCAACAGACCGAGAAGAAAGTTAAAGTGATCAAGGAAAGGCTAAAGGCAACACAAAATCGACAGAAATCATATGCCAATTTAAAGAGGCGAGATATAAAATATGCAGTAGGAGACAAAGTATTTCTTAAAGTTTTGCCTTGGAAAAAGGTATTGAGGTTCAGCAAAAAGGGAAAGTTAAGCCCAAGATTTATTAGTCCTTATGAAATTCTAGAAAGAATAGGACCAGTGGCTTACCGATAAGCTCTTCCTCCGGAGCTAGACAGAATTCATAATGTGTTCCATGTTTCAATGTTAAGAAGATATCATTCAGACAAAATCCACATTATACCGATTGAGGAAATAGAGGTACAGATAGACATGTCTTATGAGGAAGAACCAGTGGCTATAATAGCATATGAAAAGAAAGTTCTCCGGAACAAGAGAGTCCTTCTAGTTAAAGTTTGGTGGCAGAATCATACAGTTGAAGAAGCCACGTGGGAAAGTGAAGAAGTGATGAAGAAGCAATATCCCCAGTTGTTCAACCCCGAATGAATAAGTGAATTTTGAGGACGAAATTATTTTAAGGGGGAGAGAATGTAATATCTGCTAATTTAGGCCCCGAGTCGCACATGTTTTGAAGTTGACGCGTTTTACCGATCGAAGTCTAAATTTGGATTTTTACAAAAATTGATCAAAATAATGGTTAAATTAAATGGTAAATGCCTAATTAAGTGATATTAAAGTTTAAAGAAGTTGATTTACGGTAAAAGGACTAAATTGCAAAATTTGATAAGTTTTAGGGTCAAATTGCAATTTACCAAAAATTGGAGGATGAATGAGATTAATTGCTAATCAACATATTAATTTTGGGCACATTTTGATAGGTTTGACCATCCATGACATTTAAAAGAAGAGGATTAATATTGATTAAGTATGAAATTGGAAGAAATGGTCAAAATGGTGGGTCCCACATGAAGACTTCTTGGGTACCCTATTTAAGACTTTTCTTCTTTTTCTCTTCATTTTCTGTCTCCTTCTTTGTTTTCTTTACCAGTCACGCCAGCTTCATCCATTCCTCCATAGCTCACCTTGATTCTAGAGAGAGAAAGGAAGAGAAGAGAAGGGAAAGAGCAAGATAAGGTGATTTTCATGTTCTATAACTCTTAAGAAAGCTAGAAAGAACAAGAAAGAGGAAGAAAAATCAAATTGAGTAGAGAGAGAAAATCTCCAAAGTTATGATTAAGTGAAGAAAAGTGTAAGGTAAGAAGCATCTCTTCTTCTTCTTCTTCATCTTTTCTTAAAGGAAGTTAGAATTTTGAACTCATCCAAGACTTATATGGAAAGAGAGAGAAACTAGGGTTTTGAGAGAGAAAAAAAGAGTTAGGATCTTGAGAAAATCATATGGAAATAATGATTTATGATGTTGTAGGAGTTCCAAGTGACAAGGAACAAGCTCTAAGGAGCAAAGGAAAAGAGAAAGCTACCTAAAAGAGTGAAGGAGAAAGATTAAGGTTTGTGCATAACTTAAGGCAATAACCTATTTTTGTTTGAAATAATGCATGCTGAACATGATTTTAGATAAATATATTTCAAGAATGATGATGATTATGACATGAAACCATAGGATTAGACATGTATGAATGAGATCCTTGTTTGACATTGAACTAATGATGCATGTTAGAAAATCTTGTATGATCAAGCCATTTACATGTATTGGAAAGTAATAAGTTGAGTAAAGAGCCTTAGAAATGCATGAAATAGAATTTGGTATGATTTGGATGATGTTAGAATGAATGAAAAGTGAATATGCAGATTTCCTGCTGAAAGTCACGGGTGTGACTATTGAGTCACGGGAGTGAACTTGAGGGTTCACGGTTGTGACTGATTATGTCACGGTTGTGAATTTTTGGGTGGAAATGGTACTATTCATTCCAAAAGCGTTCACAGGTTGGAATCACGGAAGTGAACTTATTCACGGGCGTGAATGAGTAATCACGACCGTGAATGCTTTTGGGCAATTCATTCCAGTAGTGTTCACAACTTGGGATTACGGGCGTGAAATTAGTAATCACGGCCGTGAATGCTCTGTATTTGTGATTATGAATGTGGTTATCAAATGAAGAATTCAGGTAAGTAAATGAAAGTCATTGTCTATCTAGTGAAATAAGAATGATATGAATATAGATATATATGTATATATATATATTGATGTGAGAATGTGATATGTTGTGATATAGAAAAATGAATTGATGTAGAAAAACGAATTGTCATGGATGATATATGAAATCTGATGCAGATGATAAACATGAGAATATTGACGAATCTAGTAAATGAATGAAAAGATATATGATTATAACTATATGTTTGCAAAACAAGAAAATTGAGATGTTGATAAATATGAGAATAATGATTGATGTGAAAATATAGAGAAGCCCATTACTCTACTTGCGAACTAGAATTAGGATAGATGACATGTCATTAAGGGGGCGAACGATACCGTACTATACCTCAACCAATGTGGCTTAAGCTCGGAGAGTGCCATTGGTCTGGGATGCTCGGTCAGTGTGGCTTAAGCTCGGAGAGCGCTACTGACTTGAGAAAGCTCCGATGAGCACATATAAATGAGGACAATGTGGCATAAGCTTGTGTGAGCGCCCTTGATCCGGTTATTCATCTATGATGAAATTATACTCAATCAATGTGGCTTAAGCTCGGAGAGCACCATTGATTTGAGAAGCTCTTTTGAGCTAGATAGTGGACAGGGTGGCTTAAGCTCGGAGAGTGCTCCTGAACCCGTATCCATTCAGTCCAAAATTTAGAGTGATGTGGGCAAGATAATGAGGATATGTCGGAAAAATAAGAAAAGGAAAGAATAAGAAAATGATGATGATATGAGATTGAGATGAAATGATAAAGAGATTTACAGAATAATTTTCCATTAAAGATAAATGAAAATAACATTGTCTATATGAGCATGACATTTATACTTGTATGAAATAGGAATATGTTGATAGTCATGCATGCAAACATTTTAATGCACAAAATGATAATTGTTAATGCTTGTTGCATGATATAGTATATTGCCTTATTTATATGCACCACTAAGCTTAGAGCTTAGCGTGGAGTTTAATTTCCACGTAGATATAGAAAGGTAGCTGAAGACGCTAGATAAAGCAAGTGGTGATCCCATTCAAGTAAAGCAGCCGAATCTTGAGAAAGTGGGTTACAAGTTTTGAAACTTTTGTATTTGGCTTTTATATTAAAGAAATGTTTGAGTTTGTAAAACCTACTTTTAAAGTTTGTTAAGAATTACTCTGATGTTAAAAATTACTATTTTATATAAATAAATTGTACTCTGATTTTTGTTTATATCCATATATACATGAGTATTGAAAAAAAAAACATTTAGCGCATTCAAGAAGGAAGACGGACATTAGCGCTCCCTCATCCGGGCACATGCGGTTCGGATGAGGAGGGCGTTACATCCAATGTACTTAGCTAAACTTAGCAAGCATCCACATGTTAAGTCTAAGCATCTCATGTTTATAGATTATGAGATCTACTACTTAATCCAATCAAAGAGTGTAACATGTGCTAGTCTGTCTAGATTAATAATGTCCCCTCTCATTAATCCTATGACTAGGGATAATTTTGATACTAACATAATTACACATGATAAGAATCTCAATATCATGATCTCATCATGATTTTCTTCATGTTAAGTTATGTATCAAAGACTTCATTAATTGATTTAAGATCACTTATCAATTCATATATCAAATGAACATGAAATTAATGAAAAAGCCTTTTATTAATCAAATAAATTTGTACAATAAGTGCTAAAGGTGATTTCTTTTAGAGCACTCCTCTAACAAAAAACAAGTGAAAACATTCTATCATGGGCGGGATAGACCTTTCTTTCATATGTGCGACAGAAGCTTTCTAGCCTCGCGCCTATTGATGCGTTGTGATTCGATAAAATTCTATTTAGAATAAGAAGCAAAACTTAAGTTTTTAAATGTTAATCTATAATTGGATTAAAGACATATAAATATCACTTTTTAGGGGGGTTTCCACTTAGACTACTCGATCAACTTTAACTCAAACCAATCAACAGACTAGAGGATTTCATACAAAACTTACCTAGTATTGGGTTTTTAACATGGATCACATATATGACACAATATAAAATTAAAATTAATTGAACCTAAAACCATGGAATGCCCTATGAACATTAAAATCGAATCATGCCATCAATATGGGAGAAGTTGACTACCTTTGTTTGAAAATTTTGATCTTCCAAGTTCGGAGCTTTTCTTACTTTGTTGGGTTGTAGCAAATTACAATAATCCAAAGCTAGGATTGCCTCTAAGAGTATTCACACAAAAGAAGAAGAAGAAAACCTCCAAGGAGATGGGGTGACAGAAGTCCAAAGTGCCTAGCTATGGAAAATTGTCTTATAAAAGAGAAAAGGGAAAAAAAGAAAAATAACTCTTATTTTTATTAATAGGGCAGCCACGAAATTGACTCCTTAAAAGGAGTATTTATACACTTTCTAATCCCTTTTAGGGTTGGAAAAGGAAAAGCATAATGGGTCCATTTCCTAAAGGTATAAGACCCAATGTTGACCAATTCAACAATCCTAATTTAATTTGGATTTGGCGCATTTTATAACTCTTATAAAAGACCCAATTCTTTTCTTTCTCATTTGGATCTTATTTGAAGCCCATTTTACATTTTCTTCATTCCCTCTATGCATGTGACCTAATAGGTTTTCTGGTCATGTTGGCAGCTTAAGTCTCGGGAGGAATCCTAATCCAATTAGGATTCTATGAGTTAAACACTTTTGACCCATAATGAATTTCTAATTGATTTCTCTTGACTTAACAGATCATGAATGGTATCTAGTAACATATCATGACCACCCAATTAACTAGAAAGTCAGTAGTTTGACTTTTAACCCTTCCTTAGACAATTACCGCACAATTCATCCTTTCACCAAATTATAACTCATTTGGTTTAAAGCATGGACTATGTCAATTCCCATTAGACTAATTATATCACATCTAGTCCAAATCATATTATTTCTTGTATATGAGACTCATTACTCTGATAAGATATGACCTTGAAGACATTCTTCAAGACATGTCCACCTTGGCCAAGGATTTCCAAGTAATGATATCTACAAGAGGCCATAGGTATACTCTCCTTCTATTACGAGTGGTGAATCCTTTGTTAACTACTCAATTACCCTCGAATACCTCATGCTATACCTAATCACTACCCTGTGAGTCTCCTATTCTGAAGCAACAAGGAATGGAGTCAAAGTATAGGATTCAGTATCCAAGATAACCATGAGTATCTTAAGTCTAAGGATACTTGCACCATCGCTATGATGAGACTATCACTGACATTGAATATATATCCATGTGATTGTCTCATTGTAGGTCATCCAATGTACTTGCTACTCTTAGCAAGCATTCGCATGTTAACTCTAAACATCTCACACTTTCAACTTATGAGATCAATTGCTTGACTTAGTCAAGGAGTATAATATGTGCTAGTCTATCCGGATTAACAATGTTTTGTCTTGTTAATCCTATGACTGGGGATAATTTGGGTATAAACACAATTACACATGATAGGAATCTCATCATGAATTCCTTCATGCTGTGTTAAATACTAAGGACTTATATTAAATGGTTTAAGATCTATAGCAATTCATATATGTATTTTTGGGTTTTGAAGAATGAATCACATTCATAAATGCAACGGAAAAATAAAATTTTCAAAACCCGAAACAAAATATCATACTTGTGCCATTAAAACTAATTTATATAAACATAGAGGTTAGAAATTATACCTTGTAATTTCTTATTTGTTATTCAAATCTTTACTTTGTTGGGTTGCAGCAAACCACAACAATCCTTATTAGGATGTTTCTAATGATAATCCACGAGAAGAATGAAGAAAACACTATCAAAAAAACGGTTTGAACAAATTCAAAGTGTTACTTTGAAAGTGTTCTTAAGAGAATTTTATTGTCTTAAAAATATTTTTTTCAAAAAAATTATTTTCATGTCTATTTTCGGCCATTTGATGTCTTTTCTATTTGAATCTAATTCAAAAAAAGATCAAAAGCCAAAAATGGAGAAAAAGGAATTGAATGAATAGTGAATGTGCTTAATGGCCATAATTGGCCTAATTAAGGCCAAATTCAACCGTTGGCCAACTAGAGGAACCAACGTGTGCTGGGCTTGCTGCGGGTTGCAGTATGGGCCCGTGACCCTCCTAAATGATTTTTTCCTGCAATCTCATTGCAATCCATCCCGAAATAATTCTCTCATATTTTTGATTCGATTGAAGAACATTTTACTCATTCTCCATATCTTCAATGCTTGTGACCCATTAGGTTCCCGGTTATGTTTACCACTTAAATTAACAATTAATTTAAGCAAGTCATGAGCGGTATCTAGCAACACATCATGACCCCAATTGACTAAAAAGTCAGTGGTTTGACTACGAACCTTTCCATAAACAAATTTCGTGCAATTATTCCTTTCACCATTCTATACCTCACTTGGTTCAGAGTATGGACATGTGTCAGCTCCCACTTCTGATAAAAGTAATGTTAGTTCTTATTCCTGAGGCTCATTACTCTATTAGATATGTCATTGTAGATTATCTTTATGACATTTCCACTCCGGCTAGAGATTCCCGAGTAATGACCACGACAAGAGGCCATCGGTATACACTTTTTCTATCAGGAATGGTGAATCCTTTGTTGGTTATCCAATTACCTTCGAATACCTCAAGCTGTATCCAATCACCACCCTATGAGCAACCTCCTTAAGGCAACAAGAAATAATGTCAAAATACAGAATCAGTATCCAATATATCCTTGAGTACCTTAAGTCTAAGGATACTTGCACCATTGCTATGATGAGATTATCATTGACATTTGAATAGATTATCCATATGATTGTCTCATAGCTGGTCATCCAATGTACTTAGCTACACTTAGTAAGCATCCACATGTTAACTTTAAACATCTCATGTTTATTTATTATGAGATTTACTACTCGATCCAATCAAGGAGTGTAACATGTGCTAGTCTATCCGGATTAACAATGTCCCTCTCATTAATCCTATGACTAGGGATAATTTTGATACTAACATAATTACACAAGATAAGAATCTCAATATCATGATCTCATCATGATTTCCTTCATGCTATGTTATGTATCAAGGACTTCATTAATTGATTTAAGATCACTATCAATTCATATATCAAATGAACATCAAATTAATGAAAAAGCCTTTTATTAATTAAATAAATTTGTACAATAAGTGCTAAAGGTGATTGCCTTTAGAGTACTCCTCTAATATGCTCCCACTTGCACAAAACTATAACACCCCCTCACCCCAACAGCTCATGCCCGGATAAGGGAGTGCTACCCTGACTTCATGGGTTAAAATATTTATTTATTTATTTTATATAAATATGTAAATATGAGACACTTGTATATATATATATATATATATATATATATTTACTTGTAGTGTAAAAGAAATCATAATAAAGAAACACAATACATTTTATATAATAAAGTATTATTTACAAAACATGTACTTACTTTACAAGTACTATAAAATAAAATTCAAAAAATAAATACAACAGTTGTGTGACCCAAAGTATTTGATATAATTTGCTCTACTTGATTAGGCCATCGCTACCTTTATCTAATATCGTCTACTTATTCTCTACTAAATCTGCGCGAGAGAAACTCTCACGCTAAGCTCTTGGCTTAGTGGTGCATATAAATAAAGTAATAAACTATTTTATGCAGCATGCATTGTCATATATCAACTCATGCTCGATCATCTTCTCATGCAAATATACATATCATGTTATTCTAGCATGTATAAACATCAAATTATATTCTTTTATCTCATACTTGTTTATTTTAGTAACACATCATTATATAACACATCATAATTAACCATGTTACAAGTCATTATTCCTTTTATTTTCCTTAACCTTTTTATGTTCACAACACCCAATCATCTTTTCATGCACGCATACATTTTATAAATTTTATTCTTTTATATCTCATATTTAATTTACTTTATCAAATAATTATTATCCATAGCCTTTTATTGCCCATAACACTAGATCATCTTTTTATCCATGTCACAATTCATAATTTCATTTTTATTTTCAATAATCCATTTGTTTTCTATAACTTCTTTATTTATGCCCAAAACACCTATGAGCCCCTGACTAGGATAACGGAGTTGCCATCCAGGCACTTAGGAGCAATATGATTTGCGCATATAAGTGCCATTACCTGCTTTACAATAGTGTCATACCTGGTGTAAATAATAGTGCCATACCCAGCGTAGATAACAGTACCATATCCGGCGTAGATAATAATGCCGTACCTGACATCGATAATCATACCATTAATGGATTTAATCATACTCCCCCCTGCTTGGCATGCCAAACTATCCTAAGTCTAGTTGAAGTTAGGTGTTCTAGGGCTTAGTTAATATCATTAAAATGCATAGTAATTAAATTCACACTTTTCATGCATTTAAAGACTCAAATAATCACATAATCACTCAATTAAACTAATATTTGCATAATATAACAAGGTTAACATCATTTTACTCTTTAAATTCCATAACTCATATGCTGCCCTGTCACTGGCAGATTCCATTCTCTGTCTTGGACCTTAATTTTGGTCCTGTTAAAATCTGACTTTAGTTACAAACTATTCTTAACAATTTTAGGTCTAGATCTTAGCTTTAATATCCAACTTGAATCACTTAATACTGAGTTCTGTATCAAACGATATGATAAAATGAACATTGACTAGTCACTAACAATTCTGCCCAGAATTTTTTGGACAGATTCTAAGACCGAAATTTATTAATTTTTCGAGACAATTATAGACATATTCAGATGTTATGGTCTAAATCCAAATTATAGTTCTATGTATTAGCTTTCAAACCCAACAAAGAACATACAAAATGAATTCCAGAAATTTAGTTATAACAGTTTAAATACTCACTGCTCATCCATTTCCAGCAAAGAACATACAAACTAATCACATTCAATTTTTACCACAATTAAATACTAAGTCTAGCAAACATGCATCCCCAAGGTTTTTATCACAAAATAATATTAATTCAGACACATCAACATGCCAAATAATCAAATCATGCAAATAAAAAAATAAAACAGGCTATTGCCTTAGGTTATGCACAAACCTCTACTTTTCCCTTTTTCTTTTTCTTTCTCTTTACTTCTCTTTCTCCTTTCCTTTGCTCCTTTGAGCTAGCTCCTTGTCAATTTGAGTTCCTAAAACATCAAAGAGATAATTAAAACTTCCTTTCATCAAATCTCTCTTTTTCCATAATATGTTTTAATCTCTACCTTTCTTATGATCAATTTTTTTGCATGAAATCTACTCTTCCATGCCTTTCTCCCTCTCTTTCTCACTTTCTCATCTTAGAACAAGGTTTGGCTATGGAAGAACAAGGGGAAACACGGGGCTGGTGTAGAGAATATAAATTTCTAGATGCTAAGTGATAAGGAAGAAGTAATTAATTAAGAGAAAGAGGACAAATTTCATTAATAATGGGACACCTAAGGTCATTTGCATTTAATGTCTAATTCATGTATGTTAATTGGCTTCTTAAAATTTTCCACTTGGTGTGGCCAGCGTCCATATGCATTTTATGTCCCAATTCATGTATTTAATTAATGGTTATCCCAATTAATCCTTCAATTTTTAGTAAATTGCAAATTGACCCCTAAACTTTTCAAAATTTGCAATTTAATCATTTACCAAAATTTAACATCTTAAAATATTTGGAACACTTTATTAGATATTTTCCATACTTAATTGCCATTATTTTAATTATTTTTCGATAAAAATCTAAATTTATACTTCGGTCAAACCGACGAGTCGATTTAACAACTCGCGTGACTTGGGTCTAAATTAGCGGATATAGAAAAAGCCAATCGCCTTTGTATTTAATTCCATAGGTGAGTACATGAGAATCATACTTTTGGGGAAGTGGATTAGTTAAAGGATCAACAATATTCTGATCATTGGACACTTTTTCTATCTTTACATCATTCCTACCAATGATTTCTCTAATCAAATGGTATCTTCTGAGTACATGTTTGGATCTCTGATGAGACCGTGGCTCCTTTGCTTGCACAATGTCTCTGTTATTATCTCAATACAATTGTATTGGATCAATAATGCTAGGAACCACTCCAAGTTCTGTGATGAATTTCTTTATCCAAACTGCTTCCTTTGCTACTTCAGAAGCTGTAATGTACTCTGCTTTAGTTGTGGAATCAGCAATCATTTCCTGTTTGGAACACTTTTAAGTAACTACTCCACCATTTAGTGTGAATATATAACTTGATTGAGTTTTGAGTCATCCTTGTCAGATTGGAAGTTGGGATCGGTATATCCATTCACAATAAGATCTCCATCTCCATATACCAGGAATATATCCTTAGTCCTTCTTAAGTACTTAAGGATATTTTTGATAGCCACCCAATGACCCTCACCAAGGTCCGATTAGTATTTGCTTATGATACTCAGAGCATATGATACATCGGGTCTTGTACATATCATAATGTACATGATTGATCTTATAGCTGAAGTATATGGAATCAAACTCATGTGTGTCCTCTCATCTTGTGTCTTTGGATACAAAGACTTTGAGAGAGTAATCCCATGGGTCATGGGAATATATCGCCTCTTGGACTGCTTCATGATAAACCTCTTTAGCATCTTATCTATGTATGTAGACTGTGAAAGACCAAGCAATCTTTTAGATCTATCTTTATACATCTTTATCCCAAAAATATATACTGGTTCTCCAAGGTCTTTCATAGTGAAATTATTGGATAAACAAATTTTGTCTTATTGTAAGGCTAAGACATCATTTCCCATTAATAATATGTCATCTACATACAACACAAGAAATACGATTGTATTCCTTCAACCATCTTGTAAACACAAGGTTCATCCAGATTTTGTAAGAAACCAAACTGCTTGATTATCTCATGAAACTGAATATTCCAACTCCTGGATGCTTGCTTTAATCCATAAATGGATCTTTGAAGCTTACATACCTTTTTGCCATCTTTGGATATGAAACCTTCTGGTTGTGTCATGTACACATCCTTAGTTAGATTTCCAAAAAGGAAAGTTGTCTTCACATCCATTTGCCATATCTCATAATCATAATGAGTCGCAATGGCTAGGAGTATCCTTATGGATTTAAGCATAGCTACTGGGCTAAAAGTTTCATCATAGTCAATTCCTTGTCTTTGACGATATCCTTTAGCAACAAGTCTAGCTTTATAGGTAATCACATTACCATCCATGTCAGTTTTCTTTTTGAAAACCCACTTGCACCCTATAAGCTTTATCCCTTCTAGTAGGTCAACCAAAGTCCATACTTGGTTTTCATAAATGGAATCCATTTATGAGTTCATGGCTTGAGCCAGTTGTAAGATTTTGAACTATTCATAACTTCTTCATAGGTTGTAAGCTCATCCTTTTCTATGAGCAACATGTCGTTCTGTTCACTAGTGAGAAATCAATATCTCTCTGAAATAGCATATATCCTACTTGACCTACGAAGCTCTTGTGCATCAGAAGGTTAAGCTATTATATCATCTATATGAGTAATAAGCTCGGGATCAAACACTTGATCAACATCTGTTTGAGCATCTTGAACTTGCTCAAGTTAAATTTTGCTCCCACTATCTCCTTTTAGAAAATATTCTCTGTCTAAAGAGATAGCATGTCTTGAAACAATTTTTTTTTCTAAGGGGTGGTAAAATTGATATTCATATGATGCTTTTGGATAACCCATAAATAGACATCGGTCAGACTTAGCTTCTAACTTATATGACATTGTTCACTTCACATAAGCAGGACAACCCCAAATTTTCATCTAAGAAAATGTAGGCTTTTTGTTATACCATTATAATTTATAATCTTTATATTTATATAAATTAATTTTAATGGCATAAGTATGATATTTTGTTTTGGGCTTTGAAAATTTTATTTTTCTACTGCGTTTAAGAATATAATTCATTCTTCAAAGTCCAACATTGGTATCAGATCCTCCTTGTGTCCATTAAAATTAATTTTAATTGAAAATGCAATGAGATTGCATGGTTTTGATGAGTTTGGATCAATAGTTTTTGAAAAATTGAAATTAATTTGTAAAATATATTTTACACATTTTTCTTTCTCTAATCTGAATCATGAGATAATTAAGGATGATTATTTTGATTGAAAAATGGTTTGAATGTGATTCAAATAATTAATTTCGGATTTATTTCAAAAATACCTAAAATTGTCTTCTTTATGAACATGTGTTGTTGTTTGGCTTAATTGATGGGTCTGGTTATATTTTTCTTGTAATTTGATTATGAAAAAAATTATTTAGACATATTGAGAATATTTTTATGCATCTACAAGTTTCCAATATTTAATTAAAATTATTTTAATTAATTTTTTAAAAAAACACAAAAACGGCACTGTCTAACTATATCCGGTGGGGTTGTTTTGTTTGATTTTTTGTATGTGTTTATTTTATTTCCAGCACCTTGAAATAATTTTTATGTGATTAAAAATATATTATTTTGATGTTAGATGCATGCAAAAATTATTTTGCAAGCATTTGAAATTTTAACAAATTCTAGATATCGAATTAGTCATTTTGAGTGTCTAAGTGTGTTGTTTCGTTTGTCTTAGTAGTTTTGGCTTGTGCCAAAAAAAAATATTTTGATGAATTTGAGCTGACCTAAAGATGATTAGAATGATGGTTTGAAGTTTTGGAAAATTTTAGAATTTTTGGAAATTAATTTTGAATTTATTTAAGTTGTGCAATTGTAATTCTAGTATGACTAGAAATTGGTATGTATATTAAAATTAAATTGTTTAATTTTAATATCATAATATTCTGATTTTAGGGAGAATTAATTTTGAATTAATTCTGGAAATATGAAATTTAATTTAATTTGATTAAATATTAAATTCCACTTTAAAATGACATAAAAAATTAAATTAACCGAAAGAACACATATAGGCAATTTCGGTTCAAGGGTTGAATTTACAAATTGAAATCCAAAATTGTCATTTTTATTTTGTACATTAGAGAATGCATGTTAGGGGTGTATGAAAAGGAATAATGGATGATTATGGACTTAGGCCCAATGTGATTGAGCATGCATGGAATTATTTTTTTATAGTAAATAGGGCATGTGTGTCCCTACCTCTCTTTCTTTCTTATGTATTTCTCTTCTCATCTTACTCCCTTCAAATGAAAATTGAGGTTTTCTATAATTTGAAATATGTAATTAGATTACAAAGGATTAGGATAGAATGAAGATACAAAGGAGCAAGAAGCAAAGGAGGTGGTACCATAAACAAGAAGACTTAGAAATAGGAATTTGATTTCTATTTTGGGTTGTAAATTCATGCATATACCTAGGTAAGACCTAGTCAATTTCTCTTTGGCTCAAGAGATTGACTTTAGTATATCCATAATCATGCCATATAGTTAATGTAACTATCTTTATATATCCATGTGATGAATGTATAATATATATAAAAGCATGAAATAATAACTTGATGAGACTTAACAAAGAAACCCCTCACTAAATAAACAATTAAGTCTTATGCCTTCCATTAATATGGGGAGAACCAGAGTTCTTCTAGAGTTAGGGTTGTTGAGTTGCCTCGAGGTCACTCTATAAGAATATGTGCAATCCATTGAAATTAGATTTCAATATTAATGGTGTTGAACCTTGAGGGGTATTTCTGTCATTTTAATGCTAACAAATAAAATAGCTATAATGTATTTAATATACTTGTTTTCTAAGTTTATTGAACAGGGTATGGAACATGATGCAAGAATGAAGAATGGAAGACTAATCTTAAAAAGACAAAAATTGAAGAAATAGCATGTTCACGCCTGTGATAAAGCTTAGGGCCAACTACCCAATATTTAAAGTTCACAGTGATGAAGGATCATAGCAACCGTGAATAATCATATCAATCATGCCCGTGAAATAAAGTCAGGCTTGTGAGAAAACATGTCAAATTCCTCCAGAGAGCTTCACGGCTAGTCACCACTTGGACCATGGCTTGGAAGGATGTTCATGCCCGTGAAAGAATAATGTCACGCCCATGATCAAACACTTGAAATCCTTCCAGAATGCTTCATGGCCAAAGTCACCACTCAAGTCACGGCTTAGAAAAACAGTCACGATTGTGACACACATATTCACAACCGTGAAAGAGGAAAGAGAAACATGTCAGGCGTGAAATTAAGAGTTAGTGCAACAACTATTTTCGCATTAAATGCAACAAAACGACTATAATTCACCATGGAAGTATAAATGGAAGTCATTTATGAATTCAAAACAAGAGAATAGAAAATACTTCGAATTAAAATCTTGTTGTAGCCATTTGTGCATTTACTACTGTAACACCATATCATATGCATTTAAGTATAATATATTTTTGTATCAAATAATCACATACTACATGTTGGAAAGAGAAAATACCCTGATAATAGTGGTAGTAAATTTTTTTTCATATCATATCCTATAAAATCAACTAATGACTTTACAAGTCTTATATCCTGTAATTCCATTCAATGACTTTGCAAGTCTCATATCCTGTAATATCACTCAAAGACTTTTCAAGTCAACATTAAAAACTACAATACGATATATCACATATATTAAAACATAAACTTCACATCCAAAGGATTACGGGTTGTTTCCATTTATACATTTCAAAACTAATCTAGAGTGATAATACATATTCAAACATATAAGTCCAAAATACAGATGACATGTTTTCATGCTTGTGTGGAATGCAAGGAGAGAGAGTGATGAGGCTCGGCCAATGACCTGTGCTCCATGTCTTCTATACACTACTCAAAATGAGCTATCACTTTTCTTTATCTGAAAAATGATGCAAATTGATGAGTTGTGGCTCAGTGAGAATAATCATCCAATGAGCTCTAAAGTACCAAACAACTCATAGTAATAAATCAGAAATCAAACATATACCATATATTCCATTCCATTCATCAGTATCATATATGTATCAATAAAGTTGAAACATATAATCATTACTCTTTATGTATGCAAATGCTTTGCTTATTTCATTTTGTTGTGACAAAGTTAAACAGACATTGCCCCAGGTTTCCATGTGAACATTTGCAAAGCAAGCTTGATCATTTGTTTCATTTGCACATTTGTTGGGCCATAGGCCTCTTTTTTTGCTTTACAATATCGATTAACTAGTCACAACGCCTTTTTAGTCCATATGCATATGCACTTGTATTTAAGCATTCATCAACCATTGTATCTTATCACATATAATATACATATACAACATATATACCTCATATGCCACACATATACTTCAAATATATCACATATGTCAAACATATACTTCAAATATACCACAAGTATACCATTTATATGTACCATAATGTCACAAATTATCCATCATTACATTATCAAGGACCAATCATGGCAATCATATGAATCACATAGCAAGCAACATTCATTTGCACTAAAGAATTCAATCGATAATTAGACTCACCGTTCTCCTTTGATTCCGACCCCTAACTTATTGTCTATCTACTCCTTGTGGGTCTCCAATATGTTGCGAGCCTAATATAAAAATATAATCGATTAACTCATGATTAGGGAGACTAAATGTGGCTTAAACAAATTAACATGCATTGTTCATGTGAATAGTTAAGATTTTTCCTATGAGGCAATGTGACCTTATGGGACTCTTTAGCCTATAACGTTTTCTATACTTGACCAATTAATCTGATTATAGTTCCTAATTAAAAATAACATATAATTATAGAAAATATTAAAATTTTAGACCAATTGGATCATTGTACAATATTTTGTGGAATTTCTAAATGTGTTCTGTTTTCTGCCTTGTTTTCTGCCTTTAGGTAGTTTCAGGGTACTCATTTGGGTTCATCATAACTTATAATATATAGGTCCTATTTTAATGAAAATTTACAGAAACTTATATGGGTTCATATGGAACATTTTACATGTTTATAACCTTTATCAATTATGTCGCTAAGGTCTTCAAATTATAACAAACATGTTACTGTCCAGAATAGAATTGGCTTCCGGACCAGTATGACTTTTATAGGACATAACTTAGTCTATGCATAACCAATTATGCTGAAATGAGCACACAAATATAGCTAATACATATCCGTATAATTTTCATTTTTGAAATTTTATAGAATCTAGCTCTAACGAGCTCCAATGGGCCAAACAAGTTATTGGATCTGCCCAGGGCATTGAGTAGGCAGTTCAAACTATGGAACAGTCATGGTTCCATTCCCCATAACTCCACCTTTACAAGTCCTATGAACCTGAAATTTGGTACAAAGATAAAAAACATATATATATACAAATTTTATTTTTGGAGATACTTCAAATAATGGCATTAACATATTCGAAATCAAAGAACACAATAGCTAACTTGGTTAGGGTTCACACCCTAACCAGTTTTAGTAGAGAGAGGATTTATCTTCCTATACTCCACATCATGCAAAACTGTTTACATATCCATAAATATAAGACATAAAGGAACAAATTTTGTGTTTTAAACTTTTCCAGAATCAATTGCTATGTGCATCAAAATCGGGTTACAAATCAGTGCCTATTAATGAACCTAAGCAACTCAAATTAACCCTATAGCAATAAGAATTGATTACTTACCAAGAACGACCTTGCAAAGGATCAATTAGCTTCAAAAACTAAGTGAAAAAAGGAATAATTGAATTCTGAAATGGAGGAAAATGAAGAAGAAGTTGGGCTGGAGAATAAGGCAGAAATGGGAAGATAAAGCTAACTTTTTGTTTTTTGTCTTTTTATCTTTTTCTCATCTCTTTTCTCCTTTATCTTCTCTTTTCTCTTCTCTTCTCTTTTATTTCTCTTTTGAGTCATTTTCATTTTATTTTTTCTATATTATTATTATTATTATTATTATTTACATATATTTATAATTCCACTAATTCACACAAAAATACAGCTTAATCATTTGGCCCGATTTAACTAAATTAACAATGTAAATGTTTACTAATCTTAATCTAATCATTTTTCTTACTTTAATTTAGTCACCTTATTGAATTCATTTCTAATACTTTGATATCCTCATTTAGGTTATAATTACACAAGTGCGACTCGATACAAGTGCCAAATACTAGGACACGTAGCTAGTGCGTGTCATAAACTTGTTCCTACGAAAATACGTATGAAATGCACGTGCTCAATTGAATTGTATGCAAGATGCTTATGTTCAATAAAATGCATGTGGGGAAGGTCAAGGATGTTACAACTACTTTTAAACAAACATTAGTTCTCTGTAAGAAATCTTTTTGCTCATTATTTTCTGAGCATTATAGATTTGTGAGTGTTTCTCTTTGTAATCTACTACTCAAGTGAGTTTGGGTATATTGGGTTAAGAGTAGAACACTTGTAAGGGCTATTTGTGTGAGCCATTAAAACACAAGGAATTGGTTTATTGTGTGAGCCATTAAAACACAAGGGATTTCTGGATTAGGTGTGATCCATTGATTGAAACACCATAGTTGGGAGTGAGCTTGTAAAACTCCATTGTAATACTTACTGTGTTAGTGAAATTCCCAATTGAGATTGGAGAGAGGAGTAGGGTTTGTTAACACCCGAACCTCGATAAAAATTCCTGTGTGATATCTTCCTATCCTTTCTTTACTTAACTTTTCTTTCCGCACTTAAAAGTTAAGAATTTTTAATATCCAATTCAACCCCCCTTCTTGGTTCAATTTCTGGGCAACAATTGGTATCAGAGCTTAGTCTAGCATTGAAGCCTAAACAGCGCTAGCAAAGATCAAGAAATGGCCAATGAAGGATTCCAAAGTCTCAAGCCTTACTTTTATGGAGCAAATTATGCTTATTGGAATTTTTGGATGGAGACATATCTGGATAGTGAAGAAATTAAAGTCTGGGATAGTGTTTGGAAAGAATGGACACCACCAACTAGAAGAGGAGTTGATGGTGAAGAAGACTATCAAGAGATGATTGGACAGAGCCTCAAAGAAGAGTAAATTTCGAAAACAAGAAGGCAATGACAATTCTCTCAAGCTCATTATCCATTGAAGAATTTGGAAGGATACAACACTGCCCAACTACTTATAACATGTGGAAAACATTGGAAAACTGTCATGAAGGAACAAAGCAAGTAAAATCCAAGAAGATTCAACTTCTTACTTCAGAGTATGAACTCTTCAAGATGAAATCTAATGAGTCAATCACCGACATGACGAATCATCTTCCAGCCATAATAAATGGCATGAGAAAGCTTGGGAAACACATAAACTTGGAAGATGTAAATAATACAATTCTGAGAAGTCTTTCTCTGAAAGATTACGGTTCAAGAGTTACTGGTATAGAAGAGGCCAATGAAGACATGAGTGTCATGAATACTGATGTGCTTATTGGCAAACTTCTAACACATGAAATGACAGTGAAAAGAGATAGAGAACTTGAAGCCAAGCCAGAGAAAAGAAAGCCTCTAGCTCTAAAAACCTATACTTCAAAATCTCAAGAGGAAGTTGAAGATGATGAAGAAAAGAGTGATGATGCAAATGAGGACATTGTTATGCTCTCAAGAAGGCTGAAAAGAATTATTGAGAAGAGAATGGGCAACTCTAGAAAATTCAAGCAGGCCTCGAATGCTAAGGGTATGGTAATTGGCATTGGCTCTATTAGTGTTAATGGTACTACTTTCATTAAAGATGTCTTACTTGTTGATGGCTTGAACGTAACTTGTTAAGTGTAAGTCAATTATGTGATAAAGGAAATAAAGTAATCTTTACTTCCAACAAATGTCTTGTAACCTCTATTAATGGCCAAGAGATATTTAAAGGAAGTAGAGATGTCAATACCTACATAATAGACTTACAAAAAATATCTAACCTTTCCTCTAAGTGTCTTGTGACTACTAGTGATGAATCTTAGTTGTGGCATAGAAGGCTTGGTCATGCAAGTATGGATCTAATTCAAAGCCTCAGCAAAGCAGAGCAGGTAAAGGGGCTACCAAAAGTCAAATTTGAAAAGGACAAGACATGTGAACCTTGCCAAAGAGGAAAATAACACAAGTCATCCTTCAAATCCAAAAACATTGTAAGTACCTCAAAACCTCTACAACTCCTACATCTAGATCTTTTTGGACCTACTAGGATTGCAAGCTAAGGAGGTAAACTCTATCTCTTTGTCATTGTCGATGACTACTATAGATTCATTTGGGTAATTTTCTTAACGGTGATGCCTTTGAAACTTTCAGAAACTTTGCTAAAAGAGTTCAAAATGAAAAAGGATATTGTATTTCAAAGATAGGAAGGGATCATGGCAAAGAATTTGAAAATGAAAACTTTGAAAATTTTTGTCTAGAACATGGCATTTCACATAATTTTTCCTCTCCTAGGACACCTCAACAAAATGGGGTGGTCAAAAGGAAAAATTGAACTTTAATTGAAATGGATTGAACAATGCTCAATAGTATGGTTTACCAACTTACTTTTGGCCTGAAGCCACAAATACTGCATGTTACATTTCAAATCGAATTTTCAAAAGATCTCTCTTAAAAAAAACTTCATTTGAGCTATGGAAAGGAAGAAATCCCATGATATCATACTTTAGAGTATTTGGATGCAAGTGTTTCATATTGAATACCAAGGACAACCTTGGAAAATTTGCCTCCAAATCTGATGAGGGTATATTTTTAGGATACTCCACCACAAGCAAAGCTTACAGAGTCTTTAATAAAAAATCATTAGCTGTTGAAGAATCCATGCATGTTGTTTTTGATGAATCTAGTAAGCTTGATCTTGTGAAAGGTAGTGTTCTTGATGATGTTGTAGGTACAATGTAAATACTTGATCTTGAAAATGAAAGAGACAAAAATGATCAAGAAAATTCACATCAAGATGACTCTCTACCTTCAGCTCAAGAGGAAAACAAGGAAGAGCTCCCAAAGGAATGGAGATTGACAAAAGATTTCCCCAAAGAGCAAATCATTGGTGATCCTATAAAGGGAGTAAGTACTAGATCTCATCTCAAACTTTTAAATTCTAATATTGCCTTTGTCTCTCAAATTGAGCAAAAAAATATTGATGAGGCTCTTAATGATAAAAGTTGGGTGATTGCTATGCAAGAGGAACTCAACCAATTTGGGAGAAGTAAGGTATGGACCTTAGTATCTAGACCCAAGGAGCATCAAATCATTGGAAGCAAATGAGTATTTAGAAATAAACTAGATGAACAAGGTTCAATAACTAGGAATAAGGCTAGGTTAGTTGCAAAAGGATATAATCAGGAAGAAGGAATAGATTATGATGTGACCTATGCTTCTATAGCCAGATTAAAAGTCGTAAGAATACTTTTAGCATATGCATGCCATATGAATTTCAAACTCTTTCAAATGGATGTCAAAAGTGCTTTTTTAAATGGTTTTATAGAAGAAGTTTATGTAGAACAACCATTAGGTTTTGAAAGCTATAATCTGCCCAACCATGTATTTAAACTTTCAAAAGCTTTATATGGTTTGAAACAAGGCCCAAGAGCTTGGTATGAAAGACTAAATTCTTTTCTTTTAGAAAATAATTTTACAAAAGGGAATTTTGACACTACTTTATTTATTAAAAAACACAAGCATGAAACTCTAATTGTTCAAATTTATGTTGATGACATCATATTTGGGTCTACTAATGAATTGCTTTGCTAAGAATTTGCTAAGTGTATGACTAGGAAATTCAAAATGAGCATGATGGATGAGCTAAAATTCTTTCTCGGTCTACAAATAAAACAAGGCAATTAGGGCATATTCATCAACCAATCCAAATATGCCAAAGACTTACTTAAGAAATTTGGAATGGAAGGATGCAAAAATGCCAAGACTCAAATCAGCACAACAAAAAAATTGGACAAGGATGAAAAGGGTAAGAGCATTAATGAAAAGCTCTATAGAGGCATGATCGGATCACTTTTATATCTTACTGCCTCTAGACCCGATATAATATATAGTGTATGCTTATGTGCTCGCTTTCAATCATGTCCTAAAGAGTCACATTTAAATGCTGTAAAAAGAATTTTAAAATGTTTACATGGCTCATTGCATCTAGGTTTATGGTATCCTAGAAATTCATCCTTTCACATTATAAGATATTTAGATGTTGATTATGTTGGAAGTCTCTTGGATAGAAAGAGTACTTCAGGTACGCATCGCTTTATTGGTGAATGCTTAGTTTATTGGTTTAGCAAGAAACAAGTTTCACTTGCTCTTTCCACTGTTGAAGCGGAGTATGTGGCTGCAGGATGTTGTTGCACACAAATCCTTTAGATGAAACAACAACTTAAGAATTATGGTCATAGTATGGACCATATACCAATTAGATGTGACAATACAAGTCCTATAAATCTATCTAAGAATCCCATTCAACACTCTAGAAGTAAGCATATTGACATAAGACATCATTTTATTAGAGATCATGTTCAAAATGGAGATGTTGTATTGGAATTTATGAACACAGACAATTAATTGGTAGATACCTTCACTAAGTCTCTAAATGAAGAAAGATTTAACTTCATAAGAAGAGAGCTTGGTATGATTGATGGATTAACTTTATGATTGCTAAATTTGTCAAACCTTGCTTATTAATCTTGTGTTATTGTCTCACTTTTAAGGTATGAAGTGGCTTACTTGATAGAAATATATGTTATAGGGGATAAAAGCACCTTAGAAATCCTTTGGTCTTGTTTTAAACTTAGTTTTATTTAAATGAGAATTTTAGATAGTTCACGCCCGTGACATATATTCACGGTCGTGATCATAATCGCCAAAAGCTCCAGTAGCTTTCACGCCTCGCTTCACGACATGCTTCACGGTTGAAGGTAGTGAAGACTATGTTTCACGACCATAACCTTTTTCTATCACCCCCATGAAACCTTTGGTTCACGACCGTGACACTTATTCATGACCATGAAGATTTCCACTAAAAACTTACAGAAGCATTCACGCTTTGTGTCACGCTCTATCTCACGGTCACAAGTAGTGAAGATTGTACTTCACGACCGTGACTCATTTGTCACCACCGTGATATTTCATCATTTACACCTGTGACCATTAAATGTCACGACCGTGAATCATTTCACATCCCTCATCATGGGTAGAGTGCCTCTTTAGCAAACTGTGAATACGACATTTCACGCCCGTGACTTACCATTCACAACCTTGAATATGTCGGCTATAAAATGCTTTCTGTCGTTGTTTCTCTCATTTCAACTCTCCAACTTCTCTCATTTATCACCATTCAATACCATTTCATAGATTCTGGCCCTCTGGAAACTCACTCCATCTACAAATACCTTCAAAAACTATTTCCATCATCAGAAATAAAAACCCACTAGGTTCTATTCAAACATCTCATCAAATTTTCTCTCTTCAAGAATCTATTTCTCAATAAAAAATGGAACCTGCTCCTCTAGAGGTACCAGAAAGAAGTCTCATGCTCCAAGAAAGTACACGGATTACGTTCTAAATATTATTCTAGAGCACTGCCAGCCAAGGTACTCAGTTCTCAAGCAAAGACCACTTCTTTCCTTTTGATCATTTGAGTGGCACACTATCAGGACCCTTGGTCTCGAGACAAGCATGATAGAACAACTCTAGGCTTGTCATCTAAAAGATTTTGTTGATATACATCAACCAACGCTAAGGGAGCCAACTCTCAAGTTCCTTAGCACCCTGCAAGTCTCTCCCACCGGCAGGGTAAAATTTTAATTCTGCAAGCATCCAAACACCATCACTGGCACGAAGTTTGGTGACATGTTAAACCTTCCCTCTGATGGTATCCTTAATGAGAGTGAGGTGGAGTTTTATGCCACTTAGGCATGGACTCATTTTAGGCTCGACTGTAGCTGGACGTCAAGAAGACAAAAAGCACCCATCTTCGATCACCAGTGCACAAGTACTTGCATAGGTTTCTAACCTATAGCATTTTTGCCAGAGGAGATAGTAACGGATCGATTCGAAAATCTGTGCTCTTTCTCCTGGAGATGGCCTGAAGAGGCCTAACAGTGGCTTTATCTCGATGGTTTGCAAACCATCTACTGTCTATTGCCATGAAGCCCTCAGGAGATATTTTGATTGGTGGGTATGTGACTCACCTCGCTATAAAGCTTGGGTATTTGGAGCTAGAGGAGGACCAGTTCAACCTTATACCAGCATATCCTGGAGACCGACTAGATGTCGAATCGTTTATCCAAATGGGAGCAGTAGTTCGCATAGTTCATGAGAACAACATCTACTACCGCTTCACCAACACAGCTGTTGAGATTATTTGGGAGGACAATGATTTGGATGACTTCAAAGCTGGCCTCTAAGGAATCCAGCAGAGGAAGAGAGTTTGAGTTGAGACGGTGACCTCAGAGGTTGAGCAGGAAATTGGACAATCCTCGGCCTCCACACCGAACTTGGCTCAGCAAGTGGTTGATCTATTAGCACCATGTTTTGACCAATTGCAGGCTTCAATTGATGAGAGGTTAGAGAACCTCAAGGATTTCATGGAGTCTTGCATGGAGAGCCTCAAGGAAAAAGTAGTTTGACTTAGAGATGGGATGTCCGGCTCCAAATCTAGCTAGACTATATTTTTTTCGCTATATTAATTTCTAGTATTTCTAATGTAGGATTTTAAATTACTTTTCAAAAACTATGTACTTTTTTATTTGATATCAATATAATTGCATTAGTATTCCATTATGGTTTATCTCTTATGTTCTTTTTGTTGATGACATAAGGGGGAGAACCTAGCAATATAATTGAATTAAATGAATCCTTAAATTTTAAATGAATATGCAAGTTATACTTTGCACATACTTAACTAGTTATAAGCAAAAATTTGATATATCTTGCATGTACCTTCATATACCTAAACTAGGAAGCAAACATCCATGTTATACTTCATCATTCTTTACAATTCTTGCACTTCAGTAATTTTTTTATCTTAAGCACCTTTTGAGGGGGATACTTCTTAAAAGCGCATATTGCTAGATTATTTGTCACCATCAAAAAGGGGGAGATTGTTGAACTTTGAGGGGTATTTCCATCATTTTGATGCTAATAAATAAAATAGCAATAATGTATTATACATACTTGTTTTCTAAGTTCATTGAACAGGGTATGGAACATGATGCAAGAATGGAGAATGGAAAACTAACCTTAAAAAGACAAAAATTGAAGAAATAGCATGTTCACGCCTGTGATAAAGCTTAGCGCCAACTACCCAATATTTAATGTTCACAGCGATGAAGGATCATAGCAACCGTGAATAATCATATCAATCACGCCCGTTAAATAAAGTCATGCTCATGAGAAAACATGTCCAATTTCTCCAGAGAGCTTCACGACCAGAGTCACCACTTGGACCACATCTTGGAAGGATGTTCACACCCGTGATCAAACACTTCAAATCCTTCCAGAATGCTTTATGGCCAAAGTCACCACTCAAGTCACAGCTTGGAAGAACAGTCACGACCGTGGAACACATGTTCACGATCGTGAAAGAGGAAAGAGAAACATGTCAGGTGTGAAATTAAGAGTTGGTGCAACAACTATTTTCATATTAAATGTAACCAAATGACTATAATTCGCTATAGAAGTACAAATGGAAGTTATTTATGAATCCAGAAAAAGAGAATAGAAAATACTTCGAATCAAAATCTTGTTGTAGCCATTTGTGCATTTACTACTTTCAAACAAACATTAATTCTCTGTAAAAAATCTTTTTGCTCATTATTTTCTGAGCATTATAGATTTGTTAGTGTTTCTCTTTGTAATCTACTACTCAAGTGAGTTTGGGTATATTGGATTAAGAGTAAAACACTTGTAAGGGTTATTTGTGTGAGCCATTAAAACATAATGAATTAGTTTATTGTGTGAGCCATTAAAACACAAAGGATTTCTAGGTTAGGTGTGATCCATTGATAGAAACACCATAGTTGGGAGTGAGCTTGTAAAACTCCATTGTAACACTTAGTGTGTAACACCCCCTTACCTCATTGTAGTTCAGCAAGGTAAGTGAGCATAACTCATCTTACTGTTTCATAAAATTAATGAAATGAAGAATTAATTTTTTTTTACGAAAATATTGCAGTCACTGAAAATAAAAATTAATATAAGCACTAATATTCAAAATTTTATTTATGTATAAAGTAAATTAATTTACATTATAATTCATGTCTATAATACATACTATGGGAAATAAAACCATAATTTAATTTACAGAAGTTTTTTATAAAATATATCAAAAAGAAAATCCAAAGCTTTTTGCTGCTTCCTTCCGGGTACCATTTTTCTTCTGACAATGCTAATTGCTACGACTACCCTTCTAACCTGCGCGAGAGGAAACCACCCGCGCTAAGCTACTAGTTTAGTGGTGCTTCAATGATAAAAATATTACATACATATATATTTTCCCACATATTAATTAATCATTTAATAAATAAGGCATAAAATAAAGAATTATATAAAATCAATAAATTTTAACAAATACTCAATATTTAACAATTTTAATTCATATAACATTTATAAAAATCACATACTTCGATATTATTATTATTATTATTATTATTATTATTATTATTATTATTATTATTATTATTATTATTATTTTGTTGTGCCCATAACACCTATAACCGAACTAACTAATAGGAATAACGAGGTTGTCATTCCCGGCTTTCATAATATAGCATCGAGCGCTTTTATAATAATGCAATTACTGGCTTATTAATTTTGCGCCGAGCGCATTTATCCCCTGATTAGCATGCCAAACTATACTCTATTATAGTTCTAGTATAGGTGTCTTTGGGCTTAACTATTTTTATTTTAATTCCCAATATTTCAAAAATGCCAATATTATTCAACTATCATAATCATGCTTATTTATTTTTGTTCTTTATTTTTATTATTATTGCACTAAAATCTCACACATAAATAATTTGTCAAACATTCATAACTAACATTAAAATAATTATTCACATTAATTATTATATATAATTATCACAACACATGCACAACTCCAATATTTCATGTTTTTACCTATGACAGATTTCAGACCTATTGTTGGGTTTCATTTTTAGCCCATTTATAATTTGAATTTAAAATTATTGCCTTCAAACCTTTTGTAGATTATTGTCTTATCTTTCACATTCATTAAAAATCCCTTAAATCCCATTTTTCTATCAAAAGTTATGGTTAATTTAATACTGAATCATCATAGATATTTCTGCCCAAAATTTAATGGACAGATTCTAGGTTTGACATTCATGCATTTTTCTGGGAAAATATAGACATAATTAGATGTTATTGTCTGAATACAAATTGAATCCCTGTGTCTTGGCGTTCATTTACAACAAAGAACATACAAAAAAGAGTTCTATAACTCAAGTTATCATCAAAAGAGTTAGAGTTGTTCCTGGAATTATGTACCCAAGCCATCAATTGGCATCAATCTATATTTCAACCACATTTATCATTTGCATTCATTTTAATAATAAAATTTCTAGAATTATGACTACATTCATGTGTCTCAATTATTTTACACCATTTGGTCCCATTTCCATATAAAATATAAAAAACAACAACTAATTACATCACACATCAAACACACAATTATATTAAACTTTAACACCTAATTACACACATATGAACATCATGTAAAATTTTTATCAATGAAGCACATACCTAATCAGCTTTGGCTCTTCCCTTAATCCTTCTTTTTCTTCCTTTATTGGCTATCTTTCTCCTTGCCTTTTTCACCCTCTTGAGGGCCTTTCACTTGTTCACTTATTTTTCCTACACAACCATACCACATCTCAATTCCAATATCCATTTTCAATGTTTTTCATGTCTACATAGTATTCTAATGTTCCTAGTATGTTTTACACCTTAATTGAGCTAAAATGTATTAAAGTTAAACTTTCCTCCTACTATGTCATGGCTGCCCAAAATCTATATCCTAGTTCCCAATTCATTTTCTTCAATTCAACACTCAAATCATGCTTCACTTATCACCAATTGTTGTGCTTCTATGCTAATTTGATTTTTTCCCAAATTGCTTTAACTATGGCAGCCCCTCATTCATCCATTAACATCATATTTTCTTTATTTTTTAAGCCATAAAACAATTAACTAACTTCAATTATCATTAATTCAAAGTTTAATTACACTTCCATCAACTAATGACAAACTTAAATTTCTTTGTTCAATCTTGCAACATAACCTATATCTATCAACCCTAATCACATCTATCATCAATATGGATCTCAAATGGAAGGAAAAAGGTTGAATTTAAGAAGAATAAACTAACCTTAAGTGTTCTCCAAGGTGGGCCGAAATCTGTCCCACTCTTCTACCTTTTTCGTCTTCTTTCTTCCTTCCTTCTTGCTCCTTTGGTACCTTTGTAGTATGAACTCTTTAATTCTGATTTGTCCTCTCTCAAAACTAATTTATTTCCTCACTTTTTCAAACTGGAATTGCAGAGAAAAATGGAGCTTTAGGGAGCCTATGGTGGACAGCAAAGAGAGGAGAAAAAGAGAAGATGAAGATGGCTTATGGAAGAATGTGGAATTTGTTCTTCTTTTCTGACTTTATATATCTTGATTAAGGTGTGGGTCCCACTAATTAAAATTAATCATAATTCTTATTGGTTCATTAAGTTAATTAATCTTGATTAATAATTAAACTTTGAGAAATTCCATATTTGCCACATCTTCCTCCATATTTACACTTTTTCCCCAAACAATCTCCATAATACCGATTTTGTCCATAGAAAATTTTATTTTCTTCTAATTCTACCCCTAATCTTTTTAATTCCCAAATAATAATACCTTTAATTATTTTTCCTTATTATTAGTCATTTTTTATGGGTTCAAATTTAGATTCCGATTGAACCTGCGCGCCTCACTACGGTCACGCGCAATCGGGGCCTAAATTACTGAATATTACATAGTGTGTGAGTGAAACTCCCAAATGAGATTGGGGAGAGGAGTACGGTTTGTTAACACCCGAACCTCTATAAAAATTTCTATGTTATATCTTCGTATCCCTACTTTACTTAACTTTTCTTTTCGTAGTTAAAAGTTAAGAATTTTTAATATCCAATTCAACCCCCTTTTTCTTGGATCAATTTATGGGCAAAAAATGGGTTAAACTTAACCAATATTATTAACTTGTTGGATTTGTGCCAAGGTTAATGTGTATTGGAGGTGAAGTTGGGTTTGTATACTTGAGATGTACACATATCAAGAGTTGATATCCCAATGTATGTGCACACATCAATAAGTTTATAGCACAAAATTCGATAGTTGCATGAATAATGCAATTGGTATGGATTAGATACCTACCAACCAAACTAAGGATAACTTGTTGAGTTGCCTCAAGGTTATTCTTAGCTAGTTGGATATTAACCCACTAGGAGAACTTCCATATAAGTTCTCTCGGGTTCATAGTAAGGTCTATGGATTCGCAATAAAATAGTGGGAGCCGTAATGGAATTTATTTAAGACCTAATAAACATGCATTTTATGTACATTCTAACATGTTCTATTTTACATCTAGATTGCTAGAATCATCATCATGACAAGTGTGAAATTGCGATCGCTAATGGAATCAAATAAGTTGACTAGGCCCATTTTTTGGATTGGCTAAGGAATCTGAGAATAGTTCTCAAATCCGAAAAGATTGGCTATGTCCTAGATGAGGCACTCCTTGATCCCCCAACTGCTAATGCTTCTGAAGATATTCAAAAGGCATATCAAAAGCATCTCGATGATAGTAAGATGGCAACTATGTCAACTGAGTTGCAAATGCAGCTTGAGGCTATTGATGCTAATTCCATAGTATACCATCTAAAAGAGATTTTTGATGAGCAAACACGTTCCAAAAGGTTCAAAACTTCAAGGTTGCTCTTCTGCACTAAGATGATTGAGGGGACATCTCTAGTGCAATATGCATTGAAGATGAATGGCTATATTGAGAGGTTGGCAGCCTTGGGATTTGTGATGGATCTGTGATCCTGGTGGACTCTTCAAGTTCTAAAAATAAGAACCTTAAGAAGAAAAAGAAATCCATGAAGCCTAAGGAGGTGTGGCCAAGAA
This sequence comes from Triadica sebifera, assembly GCA_023653625.1. Lineage (NCBI taxonomy): Eukaryota > Viridiplantae > Streptophyta > Magnoliopsida > Malpighiales > Euphorbiaceae > Triadica > Triadica sebifera. Next base: position 18,429,363 of record CM042898.1, on the reverse strand, counting down.
GAAGGCCAAGGAGATTTCTCCAAAGGGGACATGCTTCCATTGTGGGAAGGAAGGCCATTGGAAGAGAAATTGCAAGGCTTACTTGGAGTCCTTGAAGAAGAAGGCATCTGATGCCCCATCTACTTCAGGTATTTTTTTCAATGAAATTAATACTGTTTCCGATAATAATATATGGGTATTAGATACTGGTTGTGGCTCACACATATGCACTAATATACAAGGCCTAAGGAACAGTAGACAGCTCAATAAGGAAGAGTCAGACCTATTTGTTGGAAATGGAGCAAGGATTGTTGCATTAGCTGTAGGAACATATGTATTGACCCTCCCTAGTGGGCTTATATTATATTTGGATAATTGCTATTATACACCCGTTTTGACTAAAAATATTATTTCTGTTTCAAGTCTAATAAAGATGGTTTCCTTTTAGCTTTTAGTAACAATTGTTGTTCTATTATGTTGAATGGAATTCTTTATGCTAATGGTACATTATGCAATGGAATATAAATATTAGATATGTCAAATCCAATTTTAAACATCAATGATAATAGAAGGCAAAAACAAGATATGTTGAAATCATCTTATTTATGGCATTATTGCCTTGGTCATATAAGTGAGAAATGCATGGCCAAGCTACACAAAAGTGATAGTTTGGAGTCATTTGATTATGAATTATATGACACATGTGAATCTTGCTTATTAGGCAAGATGACTTAATTACCCTTTAAGGGAAAGGGTGAACATGCTAATGGACTTTTAGACTTAATACATTCAGATGTATATTGTCCAATGTCTACACACGCTAGAGGTGGTTTCATCTACTTCATTACTTTTATTAATGACTACTCACGATATGGGTACGTGTATCTTATGAGATACAAATCTGAAGCTTTTTAAAAGTTCAAAGAATTCAGAAATGATATAGAGAAACAACTTGGCAAAAGTATTAAAACACTTCAATCAGATCGAGGAGGTGAATACTTAAGCCAAGAGTTTCTAGATTATCTTAGGGATAATGGGATTTTATTTCAATGGACCCTACCTTACACGCCACAACACAATGATGTGGCTAAAAGAAGAAATCGAACCTTGTTAGACATTGTAAGTTCTATGATGAGTTTTGCAGAACTGCCTAAATCCTTTTGGGGTTATGCACTTGAGACCGCCATTTATATATTAAATGGTGTTCCTTCAAAGTCAGTTGATGTTACTCCATATGAGATATGGTATAACAAAAGGCCCACATTTTCTTACATGAGAATTTGGGGTTGTCCTACTTATGTGAAGCGGACAATGTCAGATAAGCTAAAAGCTAAGTCTGACCGATGTCTGTTTGTGGGATATCCAAAAGCATCATATGGATATCAATTTTACCACCCCTTGGAACAAAAGGTTTTTTTTTCAAGACATGCTATCTTTTTAGGGAGAGAAGTCCTTCTAAAAGGAGATATTGGGAGCAAAATTGTACTTGAGGAAGTTCAAAATGCTCAAACAAATGTTGATCAACTGCTTGAATTGGAGCTTGTTACTTATACAGATGATATAACAACTCAACCTTTTGAAGCACAAGAGCTTCATAGGTCAAGTAGGATACGCACTGTTCCAGAGAGAAAAGGATTTCTCACTAGTGAACAGAACGACGTATTGCTTATAGAAAATGATGAGCCTACAACCTATGAAAAAGTTCTGAATAGTTCAGAATCTGACAAATGGCTTCAAGCCATGAAGTCATAAATGGATTCCATGTATGAAAACCAAGTATGGACTTTGGTTGAAACCCGAAGGAATAAAGCCTATAGGGTGCAAATGGGTTTTCAAAAAGAAAATTGACATGGATGGTAATATGATTACCTATAAAGCTAGACTTGTTAAAGTTTATCATCAAAGACAAGGAATTGACTATGATGAAACTTTTAGCCCAGTAGCTATGCTTAAATCCATAAGGATACTCTTAGCCATTGCTACTCATTATGATTATGAGATATGGCAAATGGATGTGAAGACAACTTTCCCTAATGGAAATCTGACTGAGGATGTGTACATGACACAACCAGAAGGCTTCATATCCAAAGATGGTAAAAAGGTATGTAAGCTTTAAAGATCCATTTATGGATTAAAGCAAGCATCCAGGAGTTGGAATATTCGGTTTGATGAGACAATCAAACAGTTTGCTTTCTTACAAAATCTAGATGAACCTTGTCAGTAGGAGTGCAATTGTATTTCTTGTATTATGTGTAGATGACATATTGTTAATGGAAAATGATGTCTCAGCCTTACAATCAGTCAAACTTTGGTTATCCAATAATTTATCTATGAAAGACCTTGGAGAGGCAGTCTATATTTTGGGGATAAAGATCTATAGAGATAGATCTAAAAGATTGCTTGTTCTTTCACTGTCTACATACATAGATAATATGCTAAAGAGGTTTAGCATGGAGCAGTCCAAGAGGGGATATATTCCCATGACCTATGGGATTACTCTCTCAAAGTCTTTGTGTCCAAAGACACAAGATGAGAGGACACACATGAGTTTGATTCCATATGCTTTAGCTATAGGATCAATCATGTACGCTATGATATGTACAAGACCCGATGTATCATATGCTTTGAGTGTCACGAGCAGATACCAATCGGACCCTGATGAGGGTCATTGGGTGGCTGTCAAGAATATCCTTAAGTATTTAAGAAGAACTAAGGATGTATTCTTGGTATATGGAGATAGAGATTTTATTATGAGTGGGTATACCGATGCCAACTTCCAATCTGACAAAGATGACTCAAAATCTCAGTCAGGTTATATATTCACACTAAATGGTGGAGCAGTTAGTTGGAAGAGTTCCAAACAGGAAACGACTGTTGATGCCACAACCAAAGCAAAGTACATTGCAGCTTCTGAAGCAACAAAGGAAGCAGTTTGGATAAAGAAATTCATCACAAAACTTAGAGTGGTTCCTAGCATTATTGATCCAATACAATTATATTATGATAATAATGGAGCCATTGCGCAAGCAAAGAAGCCACGATCTTATAAGAGATCCAAACATGTACTCAGAAGATACCATTTGATTAGAGAAATCATTTGTAGGAATGATGTAAAGGTAAAAAAAGTGCCCACTGATCAAAATATTGCTGATCCTTTAACTAAGCCACTTCTCCAAAAGAAATATGATTGTCATGTACTCACCTATGGACTTAAATACAAAGGCGATTGGCTTTAGTGCAAGTGGGAGCTTGTTAGAGAAGTGCTCTAAAGGCAATCACCTTTAGCACTTATTGTACAAATTTATTTGATTAATAAAGAGCTTTTTCATTAATTTTATGTTCATGTGATATATGAATTGACTAGTGATCTTAAATCAATAAATGATGTCCTTGATACATAACATAGCATGAAGGAAATCATGATGAGAGGATGATATTGAGATTCTTATTGTTGCCCAAATATTAAGCCAAGAAGGGGGGTTGAATTGGAGATTAAAAATTTAACTTTTAAGTGCGGAAATAAAAATTAAGTTTAGTAAGGAGAGAAAAATATGACACAAGGATTTTTATAGAGGTTCAGGTGTTAACAAACCCTACTCCTCTCCCCAATCTCAATTGGGAGTTTCACTAACACACTAAGTGTTACAATAGAGTTTTACAAGTTCACTCCCAACTATGGTGTTTCTAACAATGGCTCACACCTAACCTAGAAATCCCTTGTGTTTTGATGGCTCACACATTGTGTTTTACAGGCTCACACAAATAACCTTTACCTTGTGTTTTACAGGCTCACACAAATAACCTTTTTTTGTGTTTTAGAGGCTCACACAACTAACCCTTACAAGTGTTCTACTCTTAACCCAGAAATACCCAAAACTCACTTGAGTAGATGATTACAGAGAGAAACACTTACAAATCTTTATTGCTCAATAAATGATGAGCAAAAAGATTTTCACAGAGAATAAATATCAAATGCACAAAATGGCTTACAACAAGATTTTGATTTAAAATATTTTCTATTCTCTTGTTCTTTTTTTCTTTTGTCCTCTTCTTGTTCTAGATGCATAAATGACTTGCATTTATACTTCCATAGCAAATTATAGCTGTTAGAATGCATTTAATATGAAACAAGCCATTGCACCAACCCTAATAATCGTGCCTGACATGTTTCTCTTTCATGTTTCACAGTCATGACTATGTGTGTCACGATCGTGACTGTTCTTCCAAGCCGTAACTTGAGTGGTGACTTTGGCCGTGAAGCATTCTAGAAGGTTTTGAAATGTTTGTTCACGGGCATGACATTTTATCTATACGGGCGTGACAACCTTCCAAGTCGTGGTCCAAGTGGTGACTTTGATCGTGAAGCTCTCTGGAAGAATTTCTCATGTCTTCTCACGAGCATGATGACCTTCCAAACCGTGGTCCAAGTGGTGACTTTGTTCATGAAGCTCTTTGGAAGAATTTGTCATGTCTTCTCATGGGCATGACTGAAATGTTCATTCATAGTTGCTATCTTTCTTCATGGCCGTGAACTTTAAATGTTGGTTTGTTGGCGCTAGGCTTCATCACGGGCGTGACACATAATGTCATGGGTGTGAACATGCATATTCCATACTCTGTTCAATAGACTTAGAAAATAAAATTGTTAAATGCATTATTGCTATTTTATTTGTTTGCATCAAAATGACGGAAATACACCTCAAGGTTCAACAATCTCCCCCTTTTGATGGTGACAAATAATCTAGCAATATATGCTTTTGAGAAGTCTCCCCCTCAAAAGATGATTAGGATTAAGAATGTTAAAGTGCAAGAATTGTAAAGAATGATGAAGTGTAACATCAAAATATACTTTGTAGTTTTAAGTATATGCAAGTTATATGCAAAGTATATCCAATGTATACCAAAATTGTCTTTAAAGCATGAAGTATATTTAAGGTATATTTAGAGTATATCAAGTGCATATTCATTCATGTAACTTGCATCAAGGTATATGCAAAGTATACTTAAGATATATTTAAGGTGTATAAGGCTCATTTGCATACTTGCATATTCATTTTGATTCAAAATTAAGTATTGCACTTAACTCAATATATTGCTAGTTTCTCCCCCTTTTGTCATCAACAAAAAGAATATAAAAAAGATAAACCATCATGGAAAGCAAAAGCAAATATATTAATTAAGAAAGAAAAGTACAAACACAGAAGTAATTAAAATTTGGAAAGGAAATTAGAATTTCCTATGACAAGCAAGCTAGAAACAAACATAACAAGGCTAACATAAACATCTTGCCGGACATCCTATCTCTAAGACGAGAAACTTCTGTCGTGAGGCTATCCATCCGAGACTCCATGAAGTCCTTGAGGTTCTCTAACCTCTCATCCATCGAAGCCTGCAACTGCTCAAACCATGGTGCCAAGAGGTCAACCACTTGCTGAGCCAAGTTTGGTGTGGAAGCCAAGGATTGTTCTATTTCCTACTCAACCTCTGGCGGTGCCATATCAACTCGAGCCCTCTTCCTCTGCTGGATTCCTTGGAGGCCAGCTTTGAAGTCCTCCGTGTCATTGTCTTCCCAAATGATTTCACTAGCAGTGTTGGTGAAACGGTAGTAGATGTTGTTCTCAAACACAATTCAAACAACTGCTCCCATCTTGATGAAGGACTCGATGTCCAGTCGGTCTCGAGGATGCCCCGGGATGAGGTTGAAGTGATGTTCATCCAGCTTCAAGTATCCGAGCTTCAAGGCAATGTGGGTCACGTACCCACCAATTAGAATGTCTCCGAAGGGCTTGGTGGCATTTGACAAGAGACGGTTCGCAAACCATCGAGATATAGCCACTGTGAGGCCTCTTCAGGCCATCTCCATGAGAAAAAGCTTTGACTTCATGATTATGCCATTACTGTCACCTTAGGCAAAGATGCTATAGGCTAGAAACCTATGCAAATAGTTGTGCATTAGGGATCGGAGGTGAGTGTTCTTCTTCTTTTTAACATCCCAGCTGCAATCAAGACCAAAGTGAGTCCATGCCTGAGTAGCATAAAACTCCACTTCACTGTCATTGAGGATGCCATCCGAGGGAAGGTTGAACAAATCTCCAAATTTTGTGGAAGAGAGTGTGTTCGGATGCTTGCATAATTGAAACTTCACCATTCCAGTAGGAGATACTTGCAGAGTGCTCAGAAACTCTAAGGTTGGCTCCCTCAGAGTTGGTTGATGAATGTCAACAAATTCCTTCAAATGACAGGCCTGAAGTTACTCTGTCATGGTTGTCTCGAGGCCGAGAGTATGAACTATTGGCCATTCAAATGATCTTGAGGAAAGGAGTGTCCTATTCTTGAGCACAAAATATCTAGGATGGCAATGCTCTAGAATGATTTTCATAAGGCAATCCGTGTACCTTCTGGGAGTGTGAGACTTTTTCCTAGTACCATTGGATGAACCAGTTTCCATCTTGATTGAAAGAATAAACTTTTGAAGAGTGGAAACGTTTGACAGAAATTTTGAGTAAACCCTAAGGAAATATGATTTCTGATGATGGAAGAGGTTTTTGAAGGGATTTATAGATGAAATTAGTGGCTAAGGGGCCGAAATCTTCAATATGACATTCAATGTTGATAAATGAGAGCAATTGACAGAAGTTGGAGAGTTGGAATGTGAGAAATAATGGCAGAATCATTATATACGACATCTTCACGGGTGTGAAATACTTTGTCACAGGCGTGAAGTGTCGTGTTCACGGTTTGCTGAAGAGATGGTCTACCCATGAAGAGAGGCATGAAATTGATCACGATCGTGACATTTAAAGATCATGGGTGTGAATGATGAACTATCACGGTGGTACAAAATTAGTCACGGGCGTGAAGTGTTAAACTTCACTACTTGTGATTGTGAACAAAAGCATGACACAAAAGCGTGAATGCTTATTTAAGTTTTAGGTGGAAATGCTCACGGTTGTGAAAAAGCGTCATTGGCGTAAACAAAGGATTTCACGGGGGTGAATAAAGTCATGAAACATAGTCTTCACTACTTTAAGCTGTGAATCATGTCGTGAACCAAGTCGTGAAAGCTACTGGTTCTTTTGGCGATTTAGTTCACGGTCGTGAACATATGTCACGAGCGTGAATTGCCTAAAATTCTCATTAAATAAAATTAAGTCCTAAAACAAGACTAAAGCATTTCTAGGAAGATTCTATCCCTTATAACACATATTTCCATCAAATTAGCTACCTTATATCTAGTAAGATTTAGACAAAAACAAGATTATCAATTAAGGTTTGGCAATTTGGCAATCACAAAGTTAATCCATCAATCATACCAAGCTCTTTTCTTATGAAATTACAACTTTTCTCATTTAGAGACTTAGTGAAGATATCTTCCAATTGATTTTCTGTGCTTATAAATTCCAATACAACATCTCCATATTGAACATGAGGGTGTCTAATCTCAATATTCTTACTTCTAGAATGTTGAATGGGATTCTTAGAGAGATTTATTGCACTTGTATTGTCACATCTAATAGGTATATGGTTCATACTATGACCATAATCCTTAAGTTGTTGTTTCATCCAAAGGATTTGTGTACAACATCATCTTGCTGCTACATACTCCGCTTCAGCGGTAGAAAGAGCAACTGAAACTTGTTTCTTGCTAAACCAAGAAACTAAGCACTCTCCAATAAAGTGACAAGTACCTGAAGTACTTTTTCTATCTAAAATACTACCAGCATAATGAGCATCTGAATATCTTACAATGTAAAAGGATAAATTTCTAGGATACCACAAACCTAGATGCAATGAGCCATGTAAATATTTTAGAATTCTTTTTACTGCATTTAAAAGAGATTCTTTTGGACATGATTAAAAACGTGCATATAAGCATACACTATACATTATATCGGTTCTAGAGGCAGGAAGATATAAAAGTGATCCGATCATACCTCTATAGAGCTTTTCATTAATGCTCTTACCCTTTTCATCATTGTCCAATTTTGTTGATGTGCTCATTGGAGTCTTGGCATTTTGCATCCTTCCATTCCAAATTTCTTAAGTAAGTCTTTGGCATATTTGGATTGGTTGATGAATATGCCCTCATTGCCTAGTTTTTTTTGTAGACCAAGGAAATATTTAAGCTCACCCATCATGCTCATTTCGAATTCCCTAGTCATACACTTAGCAAACTCTTGACAAAGCAATTCATTAGTAGACCCAAATATGATATCATCAACATAAATTTGAACAATTAGAATATCATGCTTATGCTTTTTAATGAATAATGTAGTGTCAACATTTCCCTTTGTAAAGTTATTCTCTAAAAGAAAAGAACTTAGTCTTTAATACCAAGCTCTTGGGGCTTGTTTCAAACCATATAAAGCTTTTGAAAGTTTAAAAACTTGATTTGGCAAATCATAGCTTTCTAAACCTGGTGGTTGTTCTACATAAACTTCTTCTTCTATATAACCATTTAAAAATGCACTTTTTGCATCCATTTAAAAGAGTTTGAAATTCATATGGCATGCATATGCTAAAAGTATTCTTATGGCTTCTAATCTAGCTACAAGAGCATAGGTCTTATCATAATCTATTCCTTCTACCTGATTATACCCTTTTGCAACCAATCTAGCCTTATTCCTAGTTATTGAACCTTGTTCATCTAGTTTATTTCTAAATACCCATTTGCTACCTATAATTTGATGATCCTTGGGTCTAGGTACTAAGGTCCATACCTTACTTCTCTCAAATTGGTTGAGTTCCTCTTGCAGTGCAATCACCCATCTTTCATCATTGAGAGCCTCATCAACATTTTTAGGCTCAATTTGAGAAATAAAAGCAAGGTCAGAGGCTAAATGTTTGAAATGAGATCTAGTACTTACTCCCCTTGAAAGATCACCAATGATTTGCTCTTTGGGATGATCTTTTGTCAATCTCCATTCCTTTGAGAGTTCTTGCCTGTTTTCTTCTTGAGCTTGAGGTAGAGAATCATCTTGATGTGAATCTTCTTGATCATTTTCTTCTTTTCCATTTTAAAGATAAAGTCTTTCCATGGTACCTACAACATCATCAAGAGCACTACCTTTCACAAGATCAAGTCTACTAGACTCATTAAAAACAACATGCATAAATTCTTCAACAGTTAATGACCTTTTATTAAATACTCTATATGCTTTGCTAGTTGTAGAGTATCCTAAAAAGATACCTTCATCAGATTTAGAGGCAAAATTTCCAAGGTTGTCCTTGGTATTCAATATGAAGCACTTGCATCCAAATACTCTAAAGTATGATATCAAGGGCTTTCTTCCATTCCATAGCTCAAATGAGGTTTTGTTTAGAAGAGATCTTTTGAAAACTCGATTTGAAATATAACAAGCAGTATTTGTGGCTTCTGCCCAAAAGTAAGTTGGTAAACCATACTCATTGAGCATTGTTCCAGCCATTTCAATTAAAGTTCGATTTTTCCTTTCAACAACCCCATTTTGTTGAGGTGTCCTAGGAGATGAAAAATTCTGCGAAATGCGATGTTCAAGAAAAAAACTTTCAAAGTTTTCATTTTCAAATTCTTTGCCATGGTCACTTCTTATTTTTGAAATACAATATCCTTTTTCATTTTGAACTCTTTTAGCAAAGTTTTTGAAATTTTCAAAAGCATTACTCTTTTAAGCTAAAAAAATTACCCAAGTAAATCTAGAGTAATCATCTACGATGACAAAGGCATAATGTTTACCTCCTAAGCTTGCAATTCTAGTAGGTCCAAATAAATCTAGATGCAGGAGTTGTAGAGGTTTTGAGGTACTTACTATGTTTTTGGATTTCAAGGATGACTTGTGTTGCTTCCCTCTTTGGCAAGGTTCACATGTCTTGTCTTTTTCAAATTTGACTTTTGGCAGTCCCTTTACTAGTTCTCCTATGTTGAGGCTTTGAATTAAGTTTATGTTCGCATGACTAAGCCTTCTATGCCACAACCAAGATTCATCACTAGTAGACACAAGACACTTAGAGGAATGGTAAGATATTTCGTGTAAGTCTATTATGTAAGTGTTGACATCTCTTTTTCCTTTAAATATCTCTTGACTATCAATAGAGGTTACAAGACATTCGTTGGATGTAAAGGTTGCTTTGTTTCCTTTATCACATAATTGACTAACACTCAACAAATTATGTTTTAAGCCATCAACAAGTAACACATCTTTAATAAAAGTAATACCATTAATACCTATAGAGACAATGCCAATTACCTTACCGTTAGCATTTTTTCCAAAGATAACTTTACCTCCATCAATACTTTTGATTTCATTGAAGAGTTCTTTGTCTCTTGTCATATGCCTTGAGCATCCACTGTCTACTAGCCAAGCATTTTTGTTTATTGTGGACTTGAGGCATACCTATAGAATCACAATTCAAGTATGATTTTTAGGTGCCCAAATGAGCTTGGGTCCTTAGGGGTTAGCACATGAAGGTTCCCAATGAGCCTTCCTTATCCAACAATGTTTATTTATGTGACCAATTTTCATACAATAATTACACTATTTAGGTCTAAAATTGCTTTTTGGTCTTACAATGTATTTGAGTGCCATAATTCTATTAGACTGAGTTTGAGAACAATGGCATGCAAAATCATAATTAATTGGTGCTTTTCTAGATACATGATTCTTATACATAAAGGCATGATTATTCTTTTTATGCATAGAAGGTTTAGTGTACTTATTCCTTGGTGCTGTTCCAGTAAGTGTGGATATATGAGGTTCACTTGGCTTAACAAAAATAGTTTTGTGAGAAGATAATGATGTGTCCTTAAATCCTAGACCATGTCTAATTAAAGGTGGTCTTTGAGACACAATGAGAGTATCTAAACTCTCTTTCCTTTATGGAATTTTGAAATAGAAATTCTAAGTTCCTCAACTTCATTTTTCAAAGTATTATTTTCTTTAAGCAAGGATTCAATTGAGGGTCTTGAAGAGTATTCATCTAATGACTTTTGAAGAGATTCATTAGATGATTTAAGCTTAAAATTCTCCTTTTCTAACGCATCCATTTTATTTTTTAAATTACAAATGTTATTCTTATAACTACTAAATTTACTCCTATATTTTTCTAGTTCTAGATTCAATTCTTCTATTAAGCTTTGCTCATCATCATCATCATCACTATTACTATAATTATCACTATTATCATTATGGAAAGAGTATGAGTGTAGTGATCTTACCTTATTCGAGATGTGATCCTCTATAGTCATGAAGCACAGGTTGACCTCTTTGCTTTCATTGTCATCTTTTTCACCTGAAGAGCTTTAATCATCCTATGTGGCTTTGTGACCTTTCTCCCCATTGTCTCTTTGGTATTTGCTCTTATGCTTCTTGAGCCTTGGACATTCGGGTTTAATATGTCCTTTCTTTCCACATTCATAGCACTTTACCTCTTCTTTACTTCTTTGTGCATCATTAGAAATCGGTTTGAGGTTTCTTTCCCTGAATTTTCTAGAGTTGCTCATTTTCTTCCCAATGATTCTTTTTAACCTTCTTGAGAGCATAACAATGTCCTCATTCTCATCATCACTCATTTCTTCATCATCTTCAACTTCTTCTTGAGATTTTGAAGTAGAGGCTTTTAGTGCTAGAGCTTTCTTTTTTCTGGCTCTACTTCAAGCTCTCTATCTCTCTTCACTGCCATTTCATGTGTGAGAAGTTTGCCAATAAGCACATCAGTATTCATGATGCTCATGTCTTCATTTGCTTCTTCTATACTGGTAACTCTTGAACCGTAATCTTTAAGAGGAAGACTTCTTAGGATTTTGTTATTTACATCTTCGAAGCTCAGATGCTTCCCAAGTTTTCTTATTCCATTTATGATAGCTAGAAGATGGTTGGTCATGTTAGTGACTGACTCATTGGATTTCATCTTGAAGAGCTCATATTCTCAAGTAAGAAGTTGAATCTTCTTAGATTTAACTTGCTTAGTTCCTTCATGATAGTTTTCAAATGTTTTCCATATGCTGTAGGCTGTTGGGCAGTGTTGTATTCTTCCACATTCTTCAATGGATAATGAGCTTGAGAGAGTTGTCATTGCCTTCTTGTTTTTGAAGTTTGCTCTTCTTTGAGGCTCTGTCCAATCATCTCTTGATAAGATTTCTTCTTCACCATTAGCTCCTCTTTTGGTTGGTGGTGTCCATTCTTTTCTAACACTATCCCAGACTTCAATTCCTTCACTATCTAGATATGTCTCCATCCGAAACTTCCAATGAGCATAATTTGCTCCATCAAAGTAAGGCTTGAGACTTTGGAATCCTTCATTGGCCATATCTTGATCTTTATTAGCGTTGTTTAGGCTTCGATGCTAGACTTAGCTCTGATACCAATTATTGACTAGATATTAAGCCAAGAAGGGGGGTTGAATTGGAGATTAAAAATTTAACTTTTAAGTGCGGAAATAAAAATTAAGTTTAGTAGGGATAGAAGAATATGACACAAGAATTTTTATAGAGGTTCGGGTGTTAACAAACCCTACTCCTCTCCCCAATCTCAATTGGGAGTTTCACTAACACACTAAGTGTTACAATGGAGTTTTACAAGCTCACTCCCAACTATGGTGTTTCTAACAATGGCTCACACCTAACCCAGAAATCCCTTGTGTTTTGATGGCTCACACAATAACCAATTCCTTGTGTTTTATAGGCTCACACAAATAACCTTTACCTTGTGTTTTACAGGCTCACACAAATAACCTTTCTTTGTGTTTTAGAGGCTCACACAACTAACCCTTACAAATGTTCTACTCTTAACCCAGAAATACCCAAAACTCACTTGAGTAGACGATTACAGAGAGAAACACTTACAAATATTTATTGCTTAATAAATGATGAGCAAAAAGATTTTCAGAGAATAAATATCAAATGCATAAAATGTCTTACAATAAGATTTTGATTCAAAATATTTTCTAGTCTCTTGTTCTTTTGTTCTCCTTGTTCTCTTCTTGTTCTGGATGCATAAATGACTTGAATTTATATTTCCATAGCAAATTATAGCTATTAGAATGCATTTAATATGAAACTAGCCGTTGCACCAATCCTAATAATCGCGCCTGACATGTTTCTCTTTCATGTTTCACGGTCGTGACTATGTGTGTCACGGTCATGACTGTTCTTCCAAGTGGTGACTTGAGTGGTGACCTTGGCCGTGAAGCATTCTGGAAGATTTTGAAATGTTTGTTCACGGAGGTGACATTTTATCTTCATGGGCGTGACAACCTTCCAAGCCGTGGTCCAAGTGGTGACTTTGGTTGTGAAGCTCTCTGGAAGAATTTGTTATGTCTTCTCATGTGCGTGACATTTCTTCACGGGCGTGACTGAAATGTTCATTCATAGTTGCTATCTTTCTTCATGGCCGTGAACTTTAAATGTTGGTTTGTTGGCACTAGGCTTCATCACAGGTGTGACACATAAGGTCACGGGCGTGAACATGCTATTTCTTCAATTTTATCTTTTTAAGATTTATCTTCCAGTCTCCATTCTTGCAAACATATTCCATACCCTGTTCAACAGACTTAGAAAACAAGAATGTTAAATACATTATTGCTATTTATTTGTTAGCATCAAAATAACAGAAATACCCCTCAAGGTTCAACACTTATCATGTGTAATTATGTTAGTATGAAAATTATCCCTAGTCATAGGATTAATGAGATGGGACATTATTAATCTAGATACACTAGCACATGTTACACTCATTGATTGGATTGAGTAGTAGATCTCATAATCTATAAACATGAGATATTTAGAGTTAACATGTGGATTCTTGCTAAGTGTAGCTAAGTACATTGGATGACCAACTATGAGACAATAATATGGATAATCTATTCAAATGTCAATGATAATCTCATCAGGGTGGTTGCTCATAGGGTGGTGATTGGATACAACTTGAGGTATTCGAAGGTAATTGGGTAACCAACAAAGGATTCACCACTCTTGATAGAAGGAGTGTATACCCATGGCCTCTTGTCATGGTCATTACTCGGGAATCTTTGGCCGAAGTGGAAATGTCATAAAGATAGTCTTCAATGACATATCTAATAGAGTAATGAGCCTCAAGGACAAGAACTAACATTACTTAGACTAGACATGATGTAATCAATCTAGTGGGAGTTGACACATGTCCATACTCTGAACCAAGTGGGCTATAGAATGGTGAAAGAAATAATTGCACAGAAATTGTCTATTGAAAGGTTCGTAGTCAAACCACTGACTTTACAATCAATTGGGGGTTATAATGTGTTACTAGATACCGCTCATGACTTGCTTAAATTAATTATTAATTTAAGTGGCCAATATAACCGGGAACCTAATGGGTCATATGCATTGAAGATATGGAGAATGAGTAAAATGGTCTTGGATAGGATCCAAAATATGAGAGAATTATTTTGGGATTGATAGCGATGAGATCGCATAGAAAAATCATTTGGGAGGGTCATGGGCCCGGGCGGGCTAGGCAGGCTGTTGGCTTGCCTAAACGGCCAGCTGGGATGCTCAACAGCAGGCCGCAACAGGCCCAGCGCACTGCTGCCTCCCACCCGTTGGACAACGGCAGATTATGGCCAATTACTATTCATTCATTCCCTTTTCTCCATTTTTGACTTTTCACCTTTTCTTTGAATTTGATTCAAATAGAAAAGACATCAAATGCATAAAAATAGACATGAAAATATTTTTTTGTGAAAAATATTTTTAAAACACAACAAAATTCTCTCAAGAACACTTTCAAAGCTAGCACTTTGAATTTTTTCAAACCATTTCTCTTGATTGTTTCTTCTTCATTCTTCGCATGGATTATCATTAGAGACATCCTAGTGTGGATTGTTGTGGTTTACTACAACCCAACAAAGTGAAGATTTGAAGAACAAATAAGAAATTACAAGGTATAATTTCTAATCTTTATATTATATAAATTAGTTTTAATGGGACAAGTATGATCTTTTGTTTTGGGTTTTGAAAATTTTATTTTTCCGCTGTGTTTATGAATATGATTCATTCTTCAAAGCCCAACATATACCCCACTTGGTTCAGAGTATGGACATGTGTCAGCTCCCACTAGACTAACTATGTCATGTCTAGTCCAAGTAATGTTAGTTCTTATCCCTGAGGGTCATTACTCTATTAGATATGTCATTGAAGACTATCTTTATGACATTTCCACTTCGGCTAGAGATTCTCGAGTAATGACCACGATAAGAGGCCATAGTATGCTCTCCTTCTATCAGGAGTGGTGAATCCTTTGCTGGTTACCCAATTACCTTCGAATACATCAAGCGGTATCCAATCACCACCCTATCTGCAACCTCCCTGAAGCAACAAGGAATAGTATCAAAATACAGAATCAGTATCCAAGATATCCTTGAGTACCTCAAGTCTAAGGATACTTGCACTATTGCTATGATGAGATTATCATTGACATTTGAATAGATTATCCATATGATTGTCTCATAGCTGGTCATCCAATGTACTTCGCTACACTTAGCAAGCATCCACATGTTAAGTCTAAACATCTTATGTTTACAGATTATGAGATCTATTACTCGATCTAATAAAGGATTGTAACATGTGCTAGTTTGTCCGGATTAATAATGTCCCGTCTCATTAATCCTATGACTAAGGATAATTTTGCTACTAACATAATTACACATGATAAGAATCTCAATATCATGATCTCATCAAGATTTTCTTCATGCTATGTTATGTATCAAGGACTTCATTAATTGATTTAAGATCACTATTAATTCATATATCAAATGAATATCAAATTAATGAAAAGGCTTTTTATAAATCAAATAAATTTGTACAATAAGTGCTAAAGGTGATTGCCTTTAGAGCACTCCTCTAACATATGTGAACACCAATATAATGAAAATGTCTTTTATTAATAATCAATGAGTACAACATGTGCCTAAGATCATTGCCTTTAGGGCATCTCTCTAACATGTAGGTCACTTCAGAGACATTTAACAAACTAGTACAAGGCTGAGTTCGAGCTAGAGCTTATGCTATGAGGGCTAGAGAGGGCCAAAAAGACACTAACATGATTGTTGATATGTTTTCTCTTTATGACTCATGTTTTTGCATTGATTGATTTAGGTTCAACAGATTCCTATACATGCACAAGCACACCTAGACATTATAACATGCTTAGTGAAAATTTTGAATATGAGAATGAGGTTACATGTAACACCACATCTTATGCATTTTAGTATAACCTATCCAAATATCAAGTAATCATACATGGCGTACTGGAAAGGTAAAATACCCTGTTAACAATAGTAGTAAAATTTTTTTTCATATCCTGTAATATAATTCCATGACTTTGCAAGTCTCATATCCTATAATTTCATTAAATGACTTGCAAGTCTCATATCTTGTAATATTATTCACTGACTTTGCAAAGTTAACACTGAGGTTTTCACCACAATATAATATATCACATATATCAAAACATAAACTTTACACATAAGTATTTTCGAGTTGATTTCATTTATACATATTTAGACTCATTCCAAAATGACTATACCTATTCAAGCACGTAAATACAAAAAAACATATGGCATATTTTCATGCTTGTGTGGAATGCAAGGAGAGAGAGAGTGATGAGGCTCGGCCAGTGACCTGTGCTCCATGTCTTTTATACGCTACTCAAAATGAGCTATCACTTCTCTTTACCTGAAAAATGATGCAAATTGATGAGTTGCGGCTCAGTGAGAATAACCATCCAATGAGCTCTAAAGTACCAAACAACTCATAATCATAAATCACAATTCCAATATATACCATGTATTCCATTCCATTCATCAGTCAATAACATATAAATATAGATAAAATCAAGTATTCAATAATTGTTATTTACTTATGCTTTGCTTGTACATTTTATTTTGTTGTGACCAGATTAAATGAACATTGCCCCGGGTTTCCATGTGAACATTTGCATTTGCTAGCTAGCTTGATCATTTGTTTCATTTGCACATTTGTTGGGCCATAGGCCTCTTCTTTTGCTTTGCACATTTGTTGGGCCATAGGCCTCTTCTTTTGCTTTGCAATGTCGATTAACTAGTCACAACGCCTTTTTAGCCCATATGCATATGCACTTGTATTTAAGCATTCATCAACCATTGCATCTTTATCATATACAACATACATATATTCCCTATATACCTCATATGTCAAGCATACACCTTGTATATACTATACATGTACCATGTATATATATCACATTTGTCAAACATATACCTCAAATATACCACAAGTATACCATTTATATGTACCACAACGTCACAAATATCCATCATTACATTATCAAGGACCAATCATGACAATCACATGAATCACATAGCAAGCAACATTCATTTGCACTAAAGAATTCAATCGATAATTAGACTCACCATTCTCCTTTGATTCCGACCCCTAACTTATTGTCTATCTGCTCCTTGTGGTTCTCCAATATGTTGCGATCCTAATATGAAAACATAATCGATTAACTCATGATTAGAGAGACTTAATGTGGCTTAAACAAATTAATATGCATTGTTCATGTCAATAGTTAAGATTTTTCCTATGAGGCAGTGTGACCTTATGGGACTGTTTAGCCTATAACTTTTTCTATAATTGACCAATTACTCTGATTCTTGTTCCTAATTAACAATAACACATATATATAGTACATATTAAAATTTCAGACCAATTTGATCATTGTATAATATTTGGTGGAATTTCTAAGAGTGTTCTGTTTTCTGCCTTGTTTTCTTCCTTTAGGCAGTTTCAGGGTACTCATTTGGGTTCATCATAACTTACACTCTATAAGTCATATTTTAATGAAACTTTACAGAAACTTATATGGGTTCATATGTAACATGTTTCATGTTTACAATGTTTACCAATTATGTCTCTAAGGTCTTCTAATTATACCAAACATATTACTGTTCCAGAATAGAATTGGCTTCCGGACCAGTATGATTTCCAAAGGACATAACTTAGTCTATAGATAACAAATTAAGCTAAAATTAGTACCAATATTTATCTAAGACATATACCTATAACTTTCACGTTTTGATAATTTACAGAATGTAGCTCTAACAAGCTCAAAATTTCCAACCAATGTACAGTATCTGCCCAGGGCACTCAGTAGGCAGTCCAAACCATGGAACAGTCATGGTTCCATTCACCATAACTCCCCCATTTACAAGACCTATGAACCTGAAATTTGGTATAAAGATAAAACACACATATATCTACAACTTTTATGTTTTGAGAGACTTCAAATAAGGGCTTTAACATATTCGAAATCAAACCACACAGTAGCTCACTTGGTTAGGGTTTACACCCTGACCAGTTTCAGTACGAAGAGCATATCTCTCCCTATACATAACATCATGAAAAAATGTTTACATATCCACAAATCTAAGATATAAAGGAACAACTTTTGTGTTTTACACTTTTCCAGAATCAATTTCTATTAATATCAAAATCGGGGTGCAATTCAGTGCCTAATATTGAACCGAAGCAACTCAAATCAACCCAATAGCAATAAGAATTGATTACTTACCAAGAACAACCTTGAAAGGGATCAATTAGCTTCAAAAACTAGGTGAAACAAGGAAGAATTTAAGTCTGAAATGGAGGAAATTGAAGAAGAAAACGGGGCTGAAGTGAGGAGGCAGAAATGGGGAAGAAAGATAAAGATAAAGCCAACTTGTTTTTTGTCCTTTTCTCTTTTTCTCTTTTTCTCTTCTCTTTTCTCTTCTCATTTCTCATTTCTCTTCTCCTATATTTCTCTTTTGTTTCATTTTCATTTTATTTTATATTTTTATTATTATTATTTACATATAGTTATAATTCCATTAATTCACACAATAATACAGCTTAATCATTTGACCCCATTTAACTAAATTAGCAATGTAAATGTTCACTAATCTTAATCTAATCATTTTTCTTACTTTAATTTAGACACCTTATTCAATTCATTTCTAACACTTTGTTATCCTCATTTAGGTTATAATTACACATGTGTGACTCGATACAAGCGCCAAATACTAGGACACATAGCTAGTGCATGCCATGAACTTGTTCCTATAGAAATACGTATGAAATGCATGTGTTCAATTGAATTGTATGCAAGATGCTTATGTTCGATGAAATGCATGTGGGGAAGGTCAAGGATGTTACATTACAAACCCCATAGGGCACAATGTGTTAGTGAATCAGGTATATAAAGGGTATCTATTTATTCTACATGAGAGAGAGTTCCCTACATACATGAAAGAGTTGTCTTTTCATGAATATGATGCCATTTTGGGCATGGATTGACTTTCACAACATAGGGCACTAGTAGACTACAAGACCATGTATGTAGTACTTAAAACAACTAAATAAAGAGATCTAGTAATGGAAGGTGAGTTGTTCCCATAGCCTCTAAGGGTTATTTCTATGATGAAAGCTAAATGATTGATGAGAAATAGGGGTGAAGCCTATTTGACTCGTGTTATTGACACTAGAAATGAAGGTCCATATCTTAAGAATATTCCTACAGTTAATGAATTTTTAGATATTTTTCTAGATGATCTACTAGGGTTACCACCTGATAGAGAGGTTGAGTTTTCCATAGAGCTTATCCCAAGCACAACACCCATATCAATAACTCCATATAGAATGGCAACATCTGAGTTGAAAGAGTTGAAATCTCAGTTGTAGGAACTATTAGATAAAGGATTCATCAGATTGAATGTATCTCAATAGGGTGTGCAAGTGCTATTTGTGAAAAAGTAGTATGGGTCTATGAGACTATGCATAGACTATTGATAGTTGAATAAGGTGACAATCAAGAACATATATCCTTTACTACAAATTGATGACCTGTTTTACCAGTTTAAGGGTGCATATGTATTTTCTAAAATTGACTTGTGATCAAGGTACCGCCAATAAAGAGTTAGGGTAGAAAACATAACAAAGACAACATTTAGAACTAGATACGAGCATTAAGGGTTTATGGTTATACATTTTAGGTTAACCAATACTTAAGCAATTTTTATAAACTTAATGAATAGGGTATTCAAGCATTATCTAGACCAGTGTGTTGTAGTCTTCATAGATAATATTTTGGTGTATTCTTAGACACGTGAAGAGCATGATCAACATTTAAGAATAGTGTTGCAAACACTTAGAGACTAGAAATGGCATGCCAAGCTCTCGAAATGTAAGCTTTGGCTAGATGAGGTAACTTTTCTTGGACACATTGTGTTAGCAAATCGCATAAGGGTTGATCCTAGCAAGGTAAAGGCAATTATGGGTTGGAAACCTTTTTGCAATGTAATAGAGATAAAGAGTTTCCTTGGTTTGGTTAGTCATTATAAAAGATTTGTAAAAGGCTTTTCAATAATTACTTCTCCTTTAACGAGATACTGAGGAAAGATGTGAAATTTGAGTGGATAAAGAAATGTTAAGAGAGTTTTTACAAGCCAAAGAAGATGTTAATAGAGGCTTCCATTTTGAAACAACCAATCCCTAATAAGAAGTATGCCATCTATATTGATGCTTCTTACAATGGAATGGGATATGTACTGATGCAAGAAAACAAGGTAGTAGTGTATGCTTCCAGGCAGCTGAAGATGCATGAGAAAAGTTACCCCACACATGACTTGGAGTTGGCTTTCGTCATCTTTGCATTGAAGATATGGCTCCACTATCTTTATGGGGAGAAATGTTTCATACCATAAGATTTTGAAATACTTTCCTACATAAAGAGATTTTAATTCGAGACAAAATGGTGGTTAGAGTTGGCTTCCATAATTGTGTTATTGATTACTAACTAGGCAAGGCTAATGTAGTGGCTGAATGGTGGCAGAGTTGCACATTTGACCTACACATAATAAAGAGATCAATGATGTATAGAGATAAGATAGTAAGCTTGTTGAGATAGCTAAGTTGGTCTTTAAGGGAGAGAGAGCTGGATATATAGTTGAGATAGATGGTGGACTTTATTATCAAAGCTGTTTATATGTGCCTATTATTGATGAGTTGAAACGAAGGATCTTTCAAGAGACATATAAAACTAGTTATGCAATGCACCTGAGAATCACTAAGATATATCATGATCTAGAGAGTAAGTATTGTTGGATAGGTATAAAAAGAGACATCACATAATACACCACTAGATGTTTGACTTATTAGCTGGTCAAAACAAAACATTAGGTACCATCAAGGTTACTACAGCCCATCATTGTACCAAAATAGAAATGAGAGCAAATTACTATGGACTTTGTGATTGGGCTGCCAGTAGCACCTAGGATATATGATGTCGTATGAGTTATTGTGGATAGGCTTACGAAGTCAGTCCATTTCTTATCTATTAGAAGGGATCACCCTTTGAGCGGACTAGTAAAGATTTATGTTAATGAGATAGTACGACTTCATGGAGTACTAGTCTCTGTTATTTTAGACAAGGACGCCAGGTTCACTCCATAATTGTTAGACCTTAATGGGTATTCCTGTAATTTTGATGATAATAAATAATTGGGCAATAGGAAATTTAACCATATTTTGTGTTCTAAGTGTTTAGATAGGTTAAATGTTCCTTAAACCACTAAAGCCAGCTGAAGCAAGTAAATTGAAGTTCTTAGAATGAAACTCAGAAGGCATTCACACCCATGACACAATGGTCATGCTCGTTAATGCAAACAACTACACCCGTAAAACTGGATTTCCACATATGTGGAAAAATTAGTCACGTCCGTGAAGACTTGTGGTGCCAAAATTTTATATTCAATTGTTCACGACTATGAAGCATTGGCCTATACGTGAAGCACAAATTGTCATGCTGTGATGACTTTGTCATGCCTGTGAATGATGGTGCAAATTTAGACAGAAAGATTCATGACCAACTTCACTACTTTAGTCATAGCTTCATCATGCATATTCATTCTTGTGAAGGTCCAGTCATGCCTGTGAATCCAGAAAGAAAATGTCAGTTGTGAAGGGAAAAGTGGTTGAACGACTCTATTCGTATTGAATGCACCCTAAAAGGTTATAATTCTTAAAGGAAGTATAAATACATCATATTTATGACTTCGATAGATAAAAAAATCAATTATCAAGCTTCTAATCTTTGTAGAACCATTATTGTTTAGTTTATTGAGTGTATTCATTCTTGTAATGAATTGCTCAATAGTTAGATTGAGTGAGGAGTTGGGTTGTGAGCGAATCACTTGTAAGGATCTTTGTTTGAGCCATCAAAGAACAAGGATTTAGTTATTGTGTTAGCCATTAAAATATAAGGGTTTTTTTGGGTTAGGTGTTAGCCCAAAGAGTATAACACCATAGTTGGGAGTGTGATAGGAAAAACTCCATTATAATACTTTGTGTTAGTGAAATACCCAATTGTGATTAGGGAGAGGACATAGGATTTGTTAACACCCTAACCTCTATAAATCTTGTGTCTCTCATATATTTTCTTCCCTTTCCATTAATTCTTTGGTATTTACTTTAGCAAAAATTTTAATTACCAATTTGGTTATTATTTGGGCAATAATTGGTATCAAAGTTTAGTCTAGCATTTAAACCTAACAAGTGTTAGTAAAGATTAAATTATGGCTAATAAAGGATTCCAAAGTCTTAAGCCTTTCTTTGTGGAGCAAATTATACTAAGTGGAAGTTTAGGATGGAGGCTTACCTTGATCGTGAGGGAGTATATGTTTGGGACACTATTTGAAATGAATGGACACCTCTAATAAGAAGAAACGTGGAGCCTCAAATAAGAGCAAATGGCAATGTAACAACTGTAAATTAAGGCCTAGAATTTACATGTTAAATAAGGTACATTAAGGGTATATAGGAAATATATGTGAAGCTATGAATATTACAAACTATAAATAAAGAGAAAGATAAGAAAAATGAAGTTTATATCGTTTATGCCTGTGACAGGGTTGATCACGACCATGAATGTTGTGAATTTCAGTTTCAAAAGCTGAGAATCTTCACGACTGTGATGCAAATGTTCATGCCCATGACAATAGTGTTCACGCCCATGAAGACTTGCATATTTAAATATGGCAGCATTGTTCTTTTGATAGAAACTCATGTAAAATAACTCATAACCCTAGCCACCAGCCTTAGAAATGTCATAAATAGATTGCCCTTTTTCCCTTTTCATCTATGATTAATTAGACATGAAATAATCCCCCAAAAACGAGTTTGGAATAGATAAAAACAAGAAATTTGGTATAAAAATTGAGGTGTGTGATATGGAGCTTGGGAACATGAAATATGGTGTGTGATAACCGATCTGTTATAAAAATTGAGTTTGTTGAGTGTATTCAAGGTTATAAGGTGTGTGATAACCAATCTATTATTGTCGAAACAGAGGTAAGAGGGGTTGTTTTCGTTAAACTTTGATAGTTTTGTTTTGGATTTCTGGGAAAGTTAGGTTTATAAGCTTTAAATCAATTAAAAGTTAAGACTTTGGTTAGTTTATGGCAGAATTAGATGAATATCAGAATTTATATATTAACATAGCCTATGATTTTGTGTTAGGGGTCGAATAAGAAGGTGGAGAAGTCCACCAGAGGCAATAGATGCGAGAGTGTCAAGTATTAGGGCTTCAACATTAATGTTTGTGCATATAAATATTTTTATTTGATTTTATTTTTCTTGTGATAAGAAATACTGTTGTGGTATATTAAATGGCAATTCAAGTTGATATTGTAGTTGTTATTAATGGTATAAATGGATGTTAATATTCTAAAATACATGTTGAGGTTGATATGAGGGAAGTTGAATATATAATGTTGTTATGTGTTGATAATTAAGGCATTAAGCCTAAAATAAATGGTTAATTGTGATTAAATGGATGTTTTTGGTTGTGGTCAAATGTTGAAATTATGTAAAGTGTTAATAGGTGTAACATCATAATTTATGCATTTCAGTAAAACCTATCCCTATGTCAAATAATCACATATGGCATACTAACAAGACATAAGGTCTTGTTAAAAGTGATAGTAAATTTATTTTCCATCATATCCTGTAATATCGTTTAATGACTTTGCAAGTCAACATTGAGGTTTTCACCACAATATAATATATCACATATATTAAAACTTAAATTTTACACCCGAAGGATCATGTGTTGCTTCCATTTATACATTTTAAAACTAATTTGGGGTGACTATACATGTTCAAACATATAAGTCCAAAATACATATGACATGTTTTCATGCTTATGTGGAATGTAAGGGGAGAGAGTGGTGAGGCTTTGCTAGTGATCTGTGCTCTATGTCTTCTATATGCCATTCAAAATAAGCTAAGACATAAAAATATAACTTTCATATTTTGATAATTTATAGAATTTATCTCTAAAGAGCTCAAAATAGCCAAACAAGTTGCTGGATCTGCCCAGGACACTAAGCTGACAGTTTAAACTATGGAATAGTCATGGTATTCACTATAAATCAACATCCACAAGATATATAAATCTGAAATTTGGTATAGATATATATAACACATATATCTACAACTTTCATATTTTTGAGCCTCCTAAAATATGGGCTCTATCATATTCAAACCTAACCAACACAGTAGCTAACTCAGCTAGGGTTCACACTCGGACCAGTTCTAATAAGATGCCAATATCTTTTCATACACACCAAAGTTTGCAAAAATATTTATATATACATAAGCCTAAGACATAAAGGAACAACTTTCATGTTTTAAAATTGTCCAGGATCAGTTTCTATTGGTATCAAAATTGGGGTACAAGACATTGCTTCAACTTAACCCTAACATCTCAAACAACACTAGAACAATGGAGAGAATGTTACTTACCAAGAACGAACTTGAAATGGATCAATTTGCTACAAAACTTAAGTGAAATAAGGAAAAAAAAAAGGATGAAATGGTGGAAGAAGGAGAAGATATGAATGTGAAGTGATGGAGATAGAATGGTGATGAGGAAGATAAGGTCCACCCCCACCTCCTCACTTTTGCCATTTTCCCCTTTTTTGTTTTTTTTTTTGCTTCCTTTTATATTTTCTTTTGTTACTTTCCATTTTTATTCATAAATTCAATCTAATAATTTTATTCACATAAATTTCAATTTCATGTCATCCTCAACTAAATTATAAAATGGACATGTGCAATTCAGCACAATTGTAAAATACTTAGATGTTGGGTTTTGAAGAATAAATCACATTCATAAATGTAATGGAACAATAAAATTTTCAAAACCCAAAATAAAAAATCATACTTGTACCATTAAAACTAATTTATATAATTATAGAGGTTAGAAATTATACCTTTTAATTTTTTATTTGTTATTCAAATCTTCACTTTGTTGGGTTATAGAAAATCACAACAATCCACACTAGGATGTCTCTAATGATAATCCACATGAAGAATGAATAAGAAACTATCAAAGAAAAGGTATGAACAAATTCAAAGTGCTAGCTTTGAAAGTGTTATTGAGAGAATTTTATTGTCTTAAAAATATTTTTTACATAAAAAAATATTTTCATGTCTATTTTTTGCCATTTGATGTATTTTCTCTTTGAATCAAATTCAAAGAAAAGATCAAAAGTCAAAAATGGAGAAAAGGGAATTGAATGAATAGTGAATGTGGTTAATGGCCATAATTGCCCAACGGGAGGTACCATCGCACGCGATGGGCCTGCTGCGAGCTGCCGCTAGGCAGCCCAACTAGACTGCTAGGCATGCCAGGAGCCTGCTTAGCCCGCATAGGCCCCCTCCTGAACGATGTTTCCATGCGATCTCATCGAGATCCATCCTAAAATAATTCTCTCATATATTGGATCCCATCCAAGACCATTTTACACATTCTCCACATCTTCAATACATATGACCCATTAGGTTCCCGGTTATGTTGGCCACTTAAATTAATAATTAATTTAAACAAGTCATGAGTAGTATCTAGCAACACATCATGACCCCCAAGTGACCGGAAAGTCATTGGTTTGACTACAAACCTTTCCATATATAATTTTCGTTCAATTATACCTTTTCCCATTCTATACCCCACTTGGTTCAGAGTATGGACATTTGTCAACTCCCATTAGACTGACTACATCATGTCTAGTCCAAGTAATGTTAGTTCTTGTCCATGAGGCTCATTACTCTATTAGATATGTCATTGAAGACTATCTTTATGACATTTCCACTCCGGCCAGAGATTCCCAAGTAATGACCACGACAAGAGGCCATGGGTATACACTTCTTCTATCAGGAGTGGTGAGTCCTTTGTTGGTTACCCAATTACCTTAAAATACGTCAAGATGTATCCAATCATCACCATTGCTATGATGAGATTATCATTCACATTTTGGTTTACAATATGTAACATAATATATTTTTCAATATTGATTAGTATATGATTGATTAAAAATGGGATAATTATTAATGGTAATTGTTGAATAATTAGGACAATAAAGAGTGAAGTTAGAAAGTCATGTATGACAAATGTATTTGATATAAAAAGAGAGGTTATATGGCATACTTGGACTCATAAAGTTATTATAAATTTGGTTTTATATTAAAAGATTTGTTGGTTTTGATTGTATAGAAAACTAATTAAAGTATGTCAATATTACTTAAATACTTATATATAATGGAATATCAAATGATTATATGATTTTAAAATTTTATAATCATATTTTCATTATAAATGAAATGGGAATATTGATTCCAGCAAATTAATATATAAAGAAAATAAATAAGTAATAACATTAATTGTCTAATTCTCAATCTGTGGACTAATTAGGGATAGATGTGTTAGAGGAGTGCTCTAAAGGCAATCACCTTTAGCACTTATTGTACAAATTTATTTGATTAATAAAAGGCTTTTTCATTAATTTGATGTTCATTTGATATATGAATTGATAAGTGATCTTAAATCAATTAATGAAGTTCTTGATGCATAACATAGCATGAAGAAAATCATGATGAGATCATGATATTGAGATTCTTATCATGTGTAATTATGTTAGTATCAAAATTATCCTTAGTCATAGGATTAATAAGATGGGACATTATTAATCCAGACAGACTAGCACATGTTACACTCCTTGATTGGATCGAGTAGTAGATCTCATAATCTATAAACATGAGATGTTTAGAGTTAACATGTGGATGCTTGCTAAGTGTAGCTACGTACATTGGATGACCAACTATGAGACAATCATATGGATAATCTATTCAAATGTCAATGATAGTCACATCATAGCAATGGTGCAACTATCCTTAGACTTGAGGTACTCAAGGATATCTTGAATATTGATTCTGTATTTTGACACTATTCCTTATTGCCTCAGAGAGGTAGCTCATAGGGTGGTGATTGGATACAACTTGAGGTATTCGAAGGCAATTGGGTAACCAACAAAGGATTCACCACTCTTGATAAAAGGAGTGTATACATATGGCCTCTTGTCATGGTCATTACTCAGGAATCTCTGGCCGAAGTGAAAATGTCATAAAGATAGTCTATAATGACATATCTAATAGAGTAATGAGCCTCAATGACAAGAACTAACATTACTTGGACTAGACGTTACATAGATAATCTAATGGGAGTTGACACATGTCCATACTCTGAACCAAATGAGGTATAGAATGGTGAAAGGAATAATTGCAACACTGACTTTCCGGTCAAATGGGGGTCATGATGTGTTGCTAGATACCGCTCATGACCTGCTTAAATTAATTATTAATTTAAGTGGCCAACATAACCGGGAACCTAATGGGTCACATGCATTGAAGATATGGAGAATGAGTAAAGTGGTCTTTGATATGATCCAAAAATGAGAGAATTATTTCATGATGGATCGCGATGAGATCGCACGAAAAAATCGTTCGGGAGTGTCAGAAGCATGTACTAGTGTGCGCGGGCGTGCATTGGCTCGGCAGCCTGCTGGCTAGCCCAGCGAGCCAGCTGGGCTACCCAGCAGCAACCCGCAGCAGGCCCAGCGTGCTGCTCCCTCCCATCCGTTGGCCAACGGCAGTTTTTGGCCTTAATTAGGCCAATTACGGCCAATTACTATTCATTTATTTCCATTTTCTCCATTTTGACTTTTCATCTTATTTTTGAATTTGATTCAAATAGAAAAGACATCAAATGGCAGAAGATAGACATGAAAATATTTTTTTGTGAAGGAAAATATTTTTAAGACAACAAAAATTCTCTCAAGAACACTTTCAAAGCTAACACTTTGTATTTGTTCAAACCATTTCTCTTGATAGTTTCTTCTTCTTTCTTCGCATGGATTATCATTAGAGACATCCTAGTGTGGATTGTTGTGGTTTGCTACAACCTAACAAAGTGAAGATTTGAAGAACAAATAAAAATTGCAAGGTATAATTTTTAACATTTACATTTATATAAATTAGTTTTAATGGTACAAGTATGATCTTTTGTTTTGGGTTTTGAAAAATTTTATTTTTTGCTGCGTTTATGAATATGATTCATTCTTCAAAACCCAACACATATAGCAAGATTACATCTTTAGTCCTTCTTAAGTACTTAAGGATATTCTTGCAGCAACCCAATGACCGTCACCAGGGTCTGATTGGTATCGGCTCGTGACACTCAAAGCATATAATACATTGGTTCTTGTACATATCATAGCATTCATGATGGACCCTATAGTTGAAGCATATGGAATCAAACTGATGTGTGTCCTTTCATCTTGATTCTTTGGACACAAAGACTTTGAGAGAGTAATCCCATTTGTCATAGGAATATATCCCCTCTTGGACTGCTCCATGCTAAACCTCTTTAGCATCTTATCTATGTATGCATACTGTAAAAGACCAAGCAATCTTTTAGATCTATATTTATAGATCTTTATCCCCAAAATATAGACTACTTCTCCAAGGTCTTTCATAGAGAAATTAATGGATAACCAAATTTTGACTGATTGTAAGGCTGAGACATCATTTCCCATTAATAATATGTCATCTACATACAACACCAGAAATAATTTTGCATTCCTACTAAACTTCTTGTAAACACAAGGTTCATCCAGATTTTGTAAGAAACCAAACTGTTTGATTGTCTCATCAAACCGAATATTCCAAGTCATGGATGCTTGCATTAATCCATAAATGGATCTTTGAAGCTTACATACCTTTTTGCCATCTTTGGATATGAAGCCTTCTAGTTGTGTCATGTACACATCCTTAGTTATATTTCCATTAAGGAAAGCAATCTTCACATCCATTTGCCATATCTTATAATCATAATGAGTAGCAATGGCTAGGAGTATCCTAATGGATTTAAGCATAGCTACTGGGCTAAAAGTTTCATCATAGTCAATTCCTTGTCTTTGACGATAACCTTTAGCAACAAGTCTAGCTTTATAGGTAATCATATTACCATCCATGTCAGTTTTCTCTTTGAAAACTCACTTGCACCTTATAGGCTTTATCCCTTCGGGTGGGTCAACCAAAGTCCATATTTGGTTTTCATACATGGAATCTATTTCTAACTTCATGGCTTGAAGCCATTTGTCAGATTCTGAACTATTCAGAACGTCTAAGTAGGTTGTAGGCTCATCATTTTCTATGAGCAATACGTCGTTCTGTTTACTAATGAGAAATCCATATCTCTCTAGAACAGTACGTATCCTACTTGACCTATGAAGCTCTTGTGCTTTAGAAGGTTGAGCTGTTATATCATTTCTATAAGTAACAAGTTGGGGTTCAGGCAGTTGATTAGCATCTGTTTGAGCATCTTGAACTTCCTCAAGTTCAATTTTTCTCCCACTATCTCATTTTGGAAGGAATTCTCTCTCTAAGAAGATAACATGTCTTGAAACAAAAACTTTTTATTCCAAGGGGTGGTAAAATTGATATCCATATGATGCTTTTGGATATCCCACAAACAGTCATCAGTCAGACTTAGGTTCTAGCTTATCTGACATTGTCCCCTTCACATAAGAAGGACAACCCCAAATTCTCATGTAAGAAAATGTGGGCTTTTTGTTATACCATATCTCATGTGAAGTAAGATCAACTGACATCAAAGGAACTCCATTCAATATTTAAATGGCAGCCTCTAGTGCATAACCCCAAAAGGATTTATGGAGTTCCGTAAAACTCATCATAGACCTTACCATGTCTAATATGGTTTGGTTTCTCCTTTCAGCCACACCATTGTGTTGTGGCGTGTAAGGTGGAGTCCATTAATATTTAAATTGCTGAATTCTTTGAACTTTTCAAAAGCTTTAGATTTGTATCTCATAAGATATACGTATCCATATTGTGAGTAGTCATCGATAATAGTAATGAAGTAGATGAAACCACCTCTAGCATGTGTAGACATTGGACCACATACATCTGAATGTATTAAGTCTAAATGTCCATTAATATGTTCACCCTTTCCCTTAAAGGGTAATTTAGTCATTGTTGAACCTTAAGGGGTATTTTCTGTCATTTTGATGCTAACAAATAAAATAGCAATTATGTATTTAACAATGCTTGTGTTCTAAGTTTGTTGAACATGATATATCTTGAATATAATATGATGCAAGAATAAAAGACAACTTTTGAAGATCAAAATAAGAAGAAATAGCAAAATCACACCGTGACTACTTATGTCACCCATGTGATATAGCTTAGAGCCACCTCTCCAACATTTAAAGTTCTGGGCCATGAAGGATCATACCAATCATGAATGATCAAATCAGTCACGCTCGTGAAAGAAAGACACGCCCGTGAAATAACATGTCAAGTTCTTCCAGAGAGCTTCATGGCCAGAGTCACCACTTGAACCATGACTTGGAAGCATATTCATACCCATGAAAGTATAAAGTCACACCTGTGATCAAACACTTTAAGTTCTTCAAGGGAGCTTCACAGTCAGAGTCACCACTTGGACCACAACTTGGAAGAACATTCATGACTGTGACACATATAGTCACGCCCGTGAATGAGGACAGAGAAACATGTCAGGCGCAAAGTTAAGAGTTGGTTCAATGGCTATTTTTGCATTAAATGCACCCAAATGGCTATAATTCGCAGAGGAAGTATAAATGCAAGTCATTTATGAATCCTAACAAGAAAAACAACAATTACTTCGAATCTTTAATCTTGTTGTAGCCATTGTGCATTAATTATTTTCAACAAAACCTTTATTCTTTGTAAAAACCTAATTACTCAAAATTTCTGAGCATTATAGGTTGGTGAGTATTTTCATTGTAATCAATAACTCATGTGAGTTTAGGTATATTGGGTTAAGATTTAAACACTTGTAAGGGTTTATTGTGTGAGCCATAAAACACAAGGAATTGGTTTATTGTGTGAGCCATTAAAACACAAGGGAATTTTTGGGTTAGGTGTTAGCCATTGAGAGAAACACTATAGTTGGTAGTGAGCTTGTAAAACTCCATTGTAACATTTAGTGTATTAGTAAAACTTCAAATTGAGATTGGGAAGAGGAATAGGGTTTGTTAATACCCGAACCTCTATAAATCATGATGTGTGATATCTCTCCTTCCCTACACTATTTAATTTTATTCCACACTTAAAGTCAAGAAATTCTTATTTCATAACCAATTCAACCCCCCTTCTTGGTTCATTGTTTGGGCAACAATTGGTTGCAGAGCAAGTCCAGCATCAAAGCCTAAAATGCACTAGCAAAGATTAATAAATGGCCAAGGAAGGATTCCAAAGTCTCAAGTCTTACTTTGATGGATCGAACTATGCTCATTGGAGGTTTCAGATGGAGACATATCTCGATAATAAGGGAATTGAAGTTTGAGATAGCATTTAGAAAGAATGGACACCACCAACCAGGAGAGGAGTTGATGTTGAAGAAGAAATTCTTTCAAGAGATGATTGGACAAAGCCTCAACATAGAGCAAACTTCAAAAACAAAAAGGCAATGACAATCCTCACAAGCTCTCTATCTACTAAAGAATGTGGTAGAATCCAACACTACCCTACCACATATAGTATGTGGAAGACATTGGAGAATTATCATGAAGGGACAAAGCAAGTTAAATCCAAGAAGATTCAACTTCTCACTTCAGAATATGAACTCTTCAAGATGAAATCCAATGAATCCATCACTAATATGACGAATCTTCTTCTAACCATGATAAACGGCATGAGAAAGCTTGGGAAGCACTTAAGCTTGGAAGATGTAAACAAAAAAAATTCTAAGAAGCCTTCCTCTCAAAGACTATGGTTCTAGAGTTGCAATTATAGAAGAAGCCAATGAAGACATGACCTGTAACATCCAGTGATTTAGGCTCCGATTGCACGTGACCGTAGTGAGGCACGCAGGTTCAATCAGAGTCTAAATTTGAACCCATAAAAAATGACTAATAATAAGGGAAAATAATTAGGAGTATTAGTATTTGGGAATTAAAAAGATTAGTGGTAGAATTAGAAAAAAATAAAATTTTCTATGGAGAAAATTGGTATTATGGCAACTGTTGGGGGAAACAGTGTGAATATGGGGGAAGATGTGGCAAATAATGTAACATCCTTGACCTTCCCCTCATGCATATCCACATGAATTTCATTTGAACATATGCATCTTCCATATAATCCAATTGAACACGTGCATTTCATACATATTTTCTTAAGAACAAGTTCATGGCTGCACTAGCTACGTGTCCTAGTATTTGGCAATTGTATCGAGTCGCACATGTATACTTATAACCTAAATGAGGATAACAAATTATTAGAAATAAATTGAATAAGGTGACTAAATTAAAGTAAGCAAAATGACTACATTGTTAATTAAGTTAAATCGGGCGAAATGATTAAGTTGTATTATTGTGTGAATTAGTGGAATTATAAATATATGTAAATAATAATAATAATATAGAAAAAATAAAATAAAAATGAAACAAAAGGAAAATAAGAAAATAGAAGATAAAAGAAAGGAGAAAAGAGAAGAGAAAAGAGAAGAGATGAAGAGAAAAAGGATAAAAAGACAAAAAACAAAAAGGTTGGCTTTATCTTTCTCCCTCATTTCTACCTCCTCACTCCATCCCATTTTCTTCTTCATCTTCCTCCATTACAGAACTCAATTCTTCCTTGTTTCACTTGGTTTTTTAGGCAAATTTATCCCTTGCAAGTTTATTCTTGGTAAGTAATCAATTCTTATTGCTATAAAGTTGATTTGAGTTGCTAAGGTTCATTAATAGGCATTGAATTGTACCCCAATTTTGATATTAATAGAAATTGATTATGGAATAGTTTAAAACACAACAGTTGTTCCTTTATGACTTAGATATATGTATATGTAAACCATTTTGCAAGATGTTGTGTATAGAATGAGATATCCTCTTTGTACTAAAACTGGTCCGGATGTGAACCCTAAGTGAGTTAGCCACCGTGTTTGTTAGTTTTGAATATGATAAAGCTATTATTTGAAGTATCTCAAAACATAAAAGTTGTAGATATATGTGTTATGTATTTTATACCACATATCCAGTTCATATGTCTTGTAAAGTTTGAGTTATGGTGAATGGAACCATGACTGTTCCATAGTTTGAACTGCCTATTGAATGTCCTAGGAAGATCCAGAAACGTGGTTGGCTAATTGGGATTGTTAGAGCTAGATTCTGTAAATTATCAAAACATGAAAGTTATAGGTATATGTTTATCTAAATGTTGGTACTAATGTCAGCTTGATATGTTATTTATAGACTAAGTTATGGCCTTTGGAAGTTATACTGGTCCGGAAGCCAATTCTATTATGGACCAGTGAAATGTTTATTATAATTTGAAGCCCTGAGAGACATAATTGATAAATGTTGTAAATATGAAAAATGTTCCATGTGAACCCATATAAAGTTCTGTAAAGTTTCAGAAAAATAGGACTTATAGATTATAAGTTATGATGAACCAAAATGGGTACCCTAAAACTGCCTAAAGGCAGATAACAAGGCCAAAAACAGAACACACTTAACAATTCCACCAAACATTGTACAATGTTCCAATTGGTCTGAAATTTTAATATGTTATATAATTATATGTTATTTTTTTATTTGGAACAAGAATAATATTAATTGGTCAAGTATATAACACATTATAGGCTAAACAGTCCCATGAGGTCACACTGCCTCATAGGAAAAATCTTAACTATTGATATGAACAATGCATATTAATTTGTTTAAGCCACATTAAGTCTCCCTAGTCATGAGTTAATCGATTATGTTTTCATATTAGGCTCACAACATATTAGAGACCCACAAGGAGCGGATAGACAATAAGTTAGGGGTCGGAATCCAAGGAGAAATGTGAGTCTAATTATCGATTGAATTCTTTAGTGCATATGAATGTTGCTTGTTATGTGATTCATATGATTGTCATGAATTGCCCCTGATAATATGATGATAGATAATTTGTGACATTTGGTACACATAAGTGGTATACTTGTGATATATTTGAGGTATATGTTTCACATATGTGATATATATACAGGGTATATGTATAGCATATGCGAGGTATATGCGTGCCATATGAGGCACATATGTTGTATATGTATGTTATATGTGATAAGATGCAATGGTTGATGAATGCTTAAGTACAAGTGCATATGCATATGGACTTAAAAGGCATTGTGACTAGTTAATCGATATTGTAAAGCAAAAGAAGAGGCCTATGGCCCAATAAATGTGCAAATGAAACAAATGATCAAGCTAGCTAGCCAATGAAAATGTTCACATGGATACCCGGGGCAATGTCTGTTTAACTTGGTCATAACAAAATGAAATAACCAAAGCATTTGCATACGTAAGGAGTAATGATTATATGTTTCAACTTTATTAATATTTATATGATATTGATGAATGGAATGGAATATATGGTATGTAACATCCTTGACCTTCCCCATATGCATTTCATCGAACATAAGCATCTTGCATACAATTCAATTGAACACATGCATTTCATACGTATTTCTATAGGAACAAGTTCATGGCATGCACTAGCTATGTGTCCTAGTATTTGGCACTTGTATCGAGTCGCACATGTGTAATTATAACCTAAATGAGGATAACAAAGTATTAGAAATGAAATGAATAAGGTGTCTAAATTAAAGTAAGAAAAATGATTAGATTAAGATTAGTGAACATTTACATTGCTAATTTAGTTAAATGGGGTCAAATGATTAAGCCGTATTATTGTGTGAATTTGTGGAATTATAAATCTATGTAAATAATAATAATAATATAGACAAAATAAAATGAAAATGACACAAAAGAGAAATAGAAGAGAAGAGAAAAGAGAAATGAGAAGAGAAAAGAGAAGAGAAGAAGAGAAAATGACAAAATGACAAAATGACAAAATGACAAAAAACAAGTTGGCTTTATCTTCATATATCTTTCCCCATTTCTGCCTCCTCACTTCAGCCCCATTTTCTTCTTCAATTTCCTCCATTTTAGACTTAAATTATTCCTTGTTTCACCTAGTTTTTGAAGCTAATTGATCCCTTTCAAGGTTGTTCTTGGTAAGTAATCAATTCTTATTGCTATATGGTTGATTTGAGTTGCTTAGGTTCAATATTAGGCACTGAATTGCACCCCGATTTTGATATTAATAGAAATTGATTCTAGAAATGTGTAAAACACAAAATTTTTTCCTTTATATCTTAGATTTGTGGATATGTAAACATTTTTTCAATATGTTATGTATAGGGAGAGATATGCTCTTCGTACTGAAACTGGTCAGGGTGTAAACCCTAAACAAGTTAGCTACTGTGTGGTTTGATTTAGAATATGTTAAAGCCCTTATTTGAAGTCTCTCAAAACATAAAAGTTGTATATATATGTGTTTTGTATATTTATACAAAATTTCAGGTTCATAGGTCTTGTAAATTGTGAGTTATGGTGAATGGAACCATGACTGTCCCATGGTTTGAACTGCCTACTGAGTGCCTTGGACAGATCCAGTACATTGGTTGGATAATTTGAGCTTGTTAGAGCTAAATTCTGTAAATTATCAAAACATGAAAGTTATAGTTATATATCTTAGATAAAGTTTGGTACTAATTTTAGCTTAATTGGTTATCTATAGACTAAGTTATGGTCTTTGGAAGTTATACTGGTCCGGAAGCCAATTCTATTTTGGAACAGTAATATGTTTGGTATAATTAGAAGACCTTAGAGACATAATTGGTAAATGTTGTAAACATGAAACATGTTCCATATGAACTCATATAAGTGTCTGTAAAGTTTCATTAAAATATAACTTATAGAGTGTAAGGTATGATGAACCCAAATGAGTACCCTAAAACTTCCTAAAGGCAGAAAACAAAACACTATTAGAAATTCGACCAAATATTATACAATGATCCAATTGGTCTGAAATTTGAATATGAACTATATATATGTGTTATTGTTAATGAGGAACAAAAATCAGAGTAATTGGTCAATTATAGAAAATGTTATAGGCTAAACAGTCCCACAAGGTCACACTGCCTCATAGGAAAAATCTTAACTATTAACATGAACAATGCATATTAATTTGTTTAAGCCACATTAAGTCTCTCTAATCATGAGTTAATCGATTATGTTTTCATATTAGGCTCATAACATATTGGAGAACCACAAGGAGCGGATAGACAATAAGTTTAGGGGTCGGAATCAAAGGAGAACGGTGAGTCTAATTATCGATTGAATTTTTTAGTGCAAATGAATGTTGTTTGCTATGTAATTCATGTGATTGTCATGATTGGTCCTTGATAATGTAATGATGGATAATTTGTGACATTTTGGTACATATAAATGGTATACGTGTGGTATATTTGAGGTATATGTTTGACAAATGTGATATATACACATGGTATATGTATAGTATATGCAAGGTATATGCTTGACATATGAGGTATATATGGAATATATGTATGTTGTATATGATAAAGATGCAATGGTTGATGAATGCTTAAATACAAGTGCATATGCATTTGGGCTAAAAAGGCGTTGTGACTAGTTAATCGACATTGCAAAGCAAAAGAAGAGGCCTATGGCCCAACAAATGTGCAAAGCAAAAGAAGAGGCCTGTGGCCCAACAAATGTGCAAATGAAACAAATGATCAAGCTAGCTAGCAAATGCAAATGCAAATGTTCACATGGAAACCCGGGGCAATGTTCGTTTAATCTGGTCACAACAAAATAAAATGTACAAGCAAAGCATAAGTAAATAACAATTATTGAATACTTGATTTTATCTATATTTATATGTTATTGACTGATGAATGGAATGGAATACATGGTATATATTGGAATTGTGATTTATGACTATGAGTTGTTTGGTACTTTAGAGCTCATTGGATGGTTATTCTCACTGAGCCACAACTCATCAATTTGCATCATTTTTCAGGTAAAGAAAAGTGATAGCTCATTTTGAATAGCGTATAAAAGACATAGAGCACAGGTCACTGGCCGAGCCTCATCACTCTCTCTCTCCTTGCATTCCACACAAGCATGAAAATATGTCATATGTGTTTTTGTATTTACGTGCTTGAATATGTATAGTCATTTTGGAATGAGTCTAAATATGTATAAATGAAATCAACTCGAAAATACTTATGTGTAAAGTTTATGTTTTGATATATGTGATATATTATATTGTGGTGATCAGTGTTAACTTTGCAAAGTCAGTGAATAATATTACAGGATATGAGACTTGCAAGTCATTGAATGAAATTATAGGATATGAGACTTGCAAAGTCATGGAATTATATTACAGGATATGAAAAAAAAATTTACTACTATTATTAACAGGGTATTTTACCTTTCCAGTACGCCATGTATGATTACTTGATATTTGGATAGGTTATACTAAAATGCAGAAGATGTGATGTTACATTTTTGGTATCAGAGCAGGGATAGGTTCCATGGGAACAGCATATGCATAAGTGCATGATAACATATGCATCATATGTGTTGAACATTATGTAGTGACATATTTTCATTTATTTTAGGGACATCATAAGACATAATTCACCAAGGAGGGAGAGGCTGGCCGAAATGCATTCTCATGAGGCATCACCTCATTTACATAGAGAGCAACCAGCACTAGCAGCTAGAGCTCCAATACATGCATCACAGTCATCTCATGCAGAAGTACCCCATGAAAACCTAGAACAAGAAGTATATGGTCCTGAAATGTACAAGGAAAGACGTTATGACAAGTTGAGGAAACATGGTGCAACTGATTTCAATGGCACAACAGACCCAGTAGAAGCTGAGACATGGCTGAAAAGGACACAGAGGGTACTTAATATGATGAGATGTACTCCAGATGAGAAATTCGATTATGCAGTATCCTTACTGCAAGGAAATGCTTATGAATGGTGGGAGACAGTCCCTGACAGTGATGCACAACCACCGGTGTTGACGTGGAATGATTTTCTCATGGAATTTCAGAACAATTACATGCCTGAAGCATATAAAGATGAGAAGAGGAAGGAATTCCTGAATCTGAAACAGGGGACTATGTCTATTGCGGAGTATGAAGTACAATTTAACAAACTTTCCCATTACAGAATCACAACTACTGATCTTGATAGTTATGCTAGGCTCAGAGCTGCTGCAATCAGAGCTGAACGGTTAATGAAAGAAGCTGGGGAACAATAAATAAAATGGCCATCACGTGAATTCTTTGGTGAGTCTAGCAGAAGGTTGGGGAAAAGAGGTAGATATATGCCTGCACAATCTGGTAACAGAAGTGGGTACTCCAGTTCTAGAGGTCGAGGAATGACTTTCTCTTACCCAGGCAGAGGGCAGAGCCAATATGTTGAACAGAGGCCCACATGTAGTCATTGTGGCAGACAGCATACGGGCGAATGTAGAAGGCTCACAGGAGCATGTTATTTATGTGGATCGATGGAGCACATGTATAGAGACTGTCTAAATAGAGCCAAACTAGCAGAGACCAGCAGAGGCAGAGAGTATATGAGACTACTGTTGAGGCACCGAGGGTCTACCCTACTAGTGGGACACAAGGCAGAGGAAGAGGCAGGGGCAGGACTGGTACATTGGGCAGAGGAGTGACCAGATCTGAAGGTCAGAGTTCTAAACCTCCTACTTAGGCCAGGGTGTTTGCTATGACTATACAAGAGGCAGTGGATGCCCCCGAAGTAGTCACTGGTAATATTTATATTTCTGAAATATTAGCATATGCATTGATTGACCCAGGCTCAACTCATTCATTTATATCATTGCATATGGCATCTGAATTGCATCAAATGCATGAGACTTTGGGGATTGACATAAATGTGAGTACGCCATTAGGAACCATGGTAGTTGTGAATAAGGTCTGTCGTGATTGCCTGATATGCATTGATAGAGCTGAGTTAATAGCTGATCTGATTTTATTACCAATATATGAATTTGATGTGATACTGGGAATGGACTGGTTAACTAGACAGCATGCAATAGTGAATTGCTTTACTAAGGAAGTAATTTTGGAATCACCAAACCAGCCAAGGGTAGTATTTCTAGGTGAAAGAAAACTTGTGCCTACATGTCTAGTTTCAGCTGTAAAGGCATTTCGAATGATCAAAGGGGGATGTGAAGCATATTTGGCATATGTGACTGATACTAGAACCACTGATAGCTTGCTTGAAAATATACCAGTGGTAAGGGAATTTGCTGATGTATTCCCTGATGATCTACCTGGTTTACCACCAGATAGAGAGATAGAATTTACTATTGAACTAGTACCAGGAACTGCACCAATATCAAGGTCACCCTACATAATGGCCCCAGTTGAGTTGACAGAACTAAAGGCCCAATTGCAGGAGTTACTTGACAAAGGGTATATTAGACCTAGTGTATCACCATGGGGAGCTCCAGTGTTATTTGTTAAAAAGAAAGATGGAACTATGAGATTGTGCATCGATTACAGGCAACTGAATAAAATGACAGTGAAGAACAAATATCTGTTACCCAGAATAGATGATTTGTTTGACCAGTTGCAAGGAGCCCAAATATTCTCCAAGATCGATTTGAAATCAGGCTATTACCAGCTGAAGGTAGCATAAGCAGATGTTCCAAAGACTGCCTTTCGAACCAGGTATGGGCATTATGAATTTTTAGTAACGCCATTTGGATTGACTAATGCTCCAGCTGCATTTATGGCTTTAATGAATAAGGTGTTTCAACCATGTTTGGATAGGTTTGTGATAGTATTTATTGATGACATATTGGTGTACTCAAAGAATAGGGGAGAACATGAACAACATTTAAAAATTGTGTTGCAAACTTTGAGGGAGAAACAATTATATGCCAAATTGAGTAAATGTGAATTATGGTTAGATCATTTGGTGTTTCTTGGACATGTGGTGTCGTGTAAGGGCATAGAGGTTGACCCAAAGAAAATTGAGGCTATGGTAAATTGGGAAGCTCCTAAAAATATTTCAGAAATGCGTAGTTTTTTGGGTTTAGCCAGATATTATCGTAGATTTGTTGATGGATTCTCCTTAATTGCTAGCCCTTTGACTAAATTGTTGAGAAAGTCAGAGGAGTTTCGATGAACTAAAACACAGGCTAACCTCAGCACCAGTGTTAACCATCCCTACAGGTACAGGTGGGTTTACAGTATATAGTGATGCTTCTCACCAAGGCTTGGGATGTGTATTGATGCAACATGGTAAGGTGATAGCTAATGCATCCAGACAACTGAGACCACATGAGATCTCATATCCAGTGCATGATTTAGAACTGGCTGCAGTCGTATTTGCATTGAAGATTTGGAGGCATTATCTGTATGGTGAGACATTCCAAATCTTCACAGACCATAAAAGCTTGGGTTATTTGCTAACACAGAAAGAATTAAACATGAGGCAGAGACGGTGGTTAGAGCTATTGAAAGATTATTACTGTATAATTGAATACCATCCAGGGAAAGCCAATGTGGTAGCAGATGCATTGAGTAGGAAGGCTAGTGGCAGTGTAGCTCACTTGCAACTATCCTCTTTTCCATATTTGATTCAATTACGATCTATGAATGTTGAATTAAATATACATGATGAAGGATTACTTATTGCCACTCTTCGAGTCAGACCTATACTAAAGGAGAGGATCAAAGAAGCACAAAGCAAAGATCCTAAATTGTGTGAGAAAATTGAATCAGTAAGGCAGGGAAACAGTAAAGATTTTCAATTGCAGGATGATGTACTGTTGTTAAAGTCACGCATATGTGTTCCAGACACTGAGAACTTGCGTCAAGAAATAATGGAAGAAGCACACAATGCACCCTATGCAATGCACCCAGGGATGACAAAGATGTATCACAGTTTATGGCCTCATTATTGGTGGCCAAGAATGAAGAAAGATATAGCATAATATGTTTCCAAATGCTTGACATGTCAGCAGATTAAAATTGAACATCAGGCACCAATTGGTAAGTTACATCCATTACCAGTGCCAGAATGGAAATGGGAAAGAATAACAATGGATTTTGTCTATGGATTGCCAATAACTCCACGGAAAAATGATGCAGTATGGGTAATTATTGACAGATTAATCAAGTCAGCACATTTTCTACCTATCAGATGGGGTTGTACACTTGAGAGTTTGGCCAAATTATATGTGAATGAGATAGTCAAATTACATGGCATTCCAGTGTCCATTGTGTCTGATAGAGATCCACGGTTTACTTCACATTTTTGGGTGAGTTTACAGAATGCATTGGGAACAAAATTGAACTTTAGCACTGCATTCCACCTACAGACTGACGGACAATCAGAAAGGACTATACAGACATTGGAAGAAATGCTTAGGGCATGTTCTATGGAATTCAGAGGTGCTTGGGATGAATATATAGCATTGATTGAATTTGCTTACAACAACCAGTATCATAGCAGTATCCAAATGGCACCATATGAAGCATTGTATGGCAGAAAGTGTCGACGCCCTATCATTTGGGATGAAGAATGAGCACGTGCATTAGAAGGGCCAGAGCTAGTGCAAGACACAGTGGATAAGATCAAGGTTATCAAGAACAAGCTAAAGGCAGCACATGATAGGCAGAAAAGTTATGTTGATTAGCATAGAAGGGAGATGGAATACGAGTTCGGTGAAAAGGTATTTCTTCGTGTGTCTCCATGGAAAGGGATAATTCGATTTGGCAAAAAGGGTAAATTGAGCCCAAGGTATATAGGGCCATATGAAATTCTTGAGAAGATTGGTCCACTGGCATATAGATTGGCATTACCACCAGAGATGGCTCAGATACATAATGTGTTTCATGTGAGCATGCTTAGAAGATACAGGTCAGATCCTACACATGTACTTAAAGATCAAGCCATTGAGATTGTAGAGGACATGAGTTATGTTGAGGAACCAGTGCAAATCATTGGATACAAGACTAAACAGCTAAGAAATCGCGAAATACCTTTGGTTAAGGTATTATGGCGTAACCATTTACAAGAAGAGGCAACATGGGAAATAGAAGAAAATATGAAAAAGCAACATCCACACCTGTTTTCAGGTATTAATTTCGAGGACGAAATTTTTAAAAGGAGGAGAGAATTGTAACATCCTTGACCTTCCCCATATGCATTTCATCGAACATAAGCATCTTGCATAAAATTCAATTGAACACATGCATTTCATACGTATTTTTATAGGAACAAGTTCAAGGCATGCACTAGCTATGTGTCCTAGTATTTGGCACTTGTATCGAGTCGCACATGTGTAATTATAACCTAAATGAGGATAACAAAGTATTAGAAATGAAATGAATAAGGTGTCTAAATTAAAGTAAGAAAAATGATTAGATTAAGATTAGTGAACATTTACATTGCTAATTTAGTTAAATGGGGTCAAATGATTAAGCCGTATTATTGTGTGAATTTGTGGAATTATAAATCTATGTAAATAATAATAATAATATAGACAAAATAAAATGAAAATGACACAAAAGAGAAATAGAAGAGAAGAGAAAAGAGAAGAGAAGAAGAGAAAATGACAAAATGACAAAATGACAAAATGACAAAAAACAAGTTGGCTTTATCTTCATATATCTTTCCCCATTTCTGCCTCCTCACTTCAGCCCCATTTTCTTCTTCAATTTCCTCCATTTTAGACTTAAATTCTTCCTTGTTTCACCTAGTTTTTGAAGCTAATTGATCCCTTTCAAGGTTGTTCTTGGTAAGTAATCAATTCTTATTGCTATATGGTTGATTTGAGTTGCTTAGGTTCAATATTAGGCACTGAATTGCACCCCGATTTTGATATTAATAGAAATTGATTCTGGAAATGTGTAAAACACAAAATGTTTTCCTTTATATCTTAGATTTGTGGATATGTAAACATTTTTTCAAGATGTTATGTATAGGGAGAGATATGCTCTTCGTACTGAAACTGGTCAGGGTGTAAACCCTAACCAAGTTAGCTACTGTGTGGTTTGCTTTAGAATATGTTAAAGCCCTTATTTGAAGTCTCTCAAAACATAAAAGTTGTATATATATGTGTTTTGTATATTTATACAAAATTTCAGGTTCATAGGTCTTGTAAATGGTGAGTTATGGTGAATGGAACCATGACTGTTCCATAGTTTGAACTACTTACTGAGTGCCCTGGGCAGATCCAGTACATTGGTTGGATAATTTGAGCTTGTTAGAGCTATATTCTATACATTATCAAAGCATGAAAGTTATAGTTATATGTATTAGATAAATTTGGTACTAAATTTAGCTTAATTTGTTATCTATAGACTAAGTTATGACCTTTGGAAGTTATACTGGTCCGGAAGCCAATTCTATTCTGGAACAGTAATATGTTTGGTATAATTAGAAGATTTTAGAGACATAATTGGTAAATGTTGTAAACATGAAACATGTTCCATATGAACCCATATAAGTGTCTGTAAAGTTTCATTAAAATATGACTTATAGAGTGTAAGGTATGATGAACCCAAATGAGTACCCTGAAACTGCCTAAAGGCAGAAAACAAAACACTATTAGAAATTCCACCAAATATTATACAATGATCCAATTGGTCTTAAATTTGAATATGTACTATATATATGTGTTATTGTTAATGAGGAACAAAAATCAGAGTAATTGGTCAATTATAGAAAAAGTTATAGGCTAAACAGTCCCATAAGGTCACACTGCCTCATAGGAAAAATCTTAACTATTGACATGAACAATGCATATTAATTTGTTTAAGCCACATTAAGTCTCTCTAATCATGAGTTAATCGATTATGTTTTCATATTAGGCTCGCAACATATTGGAGAACCACAAGGAGCGGATAGACAATAAGTTAGGGGTCGGAATCAAAGGAGAACGGTGAGTCTAATTATCGATTGAATTCTTTAGTGCAAATGAATGTTGCTTGCTATGTAATTCATGTGATTGTCATGATTGGTCCTTGATAATGTAATGATGGATAATTTGTGACATTGTGGTACATATAAATGGTATACGTGTGGTATATTTGAGGTATATGTTTGACAAATGTGATATATACACATGGTATATGTATAGTATATGCAAGGTATATGCTTGACATATGAGGTATATATATGGAATATATGTATGTTGTATATGATAAAGATGCAATGGTTGATGAATGTTTAAATACAAGTGCATATGCATATGGGCTAAAAAGGCGTTGTGACTAGTTAATCGACATTGCAAAGCAAAA
Source organism: Triadica sebifera (assembly GCA_023653625.1). NCBI lineage: Eukaryota > Viridiplantae > Streptophyta > Magnoliopsida > Malpighiales > Euphorbiaceae > Triadica > Triadica sebifera. The sequence continues at coordinate 18,384,749 of CM042898.1, read as the reverse complement.
GAAGAGGCCTATGGCCCAACAAATGTGCAAAGCAAAAGAAGAGGCCTATGGCCCAACAAATGTGCAAATGAAACAAATGATCAAGCTAGCTAGCAAATGCAAATGCAAATGTTCACATGGAAACCCGGGGCAATGTTCGTTTAATCTGGTCACAACAAAATAAAATATACAAGCAAAGCATAAGTAAATAACAATTATTGAATACTTGATTTTATCTATATTTATATGTTATTGACTGATGAATGGAATGGAATACATGGTATATATTGGAATTGTGATTTATGACTATGAGTTGTTTGGTACTTTAGAGTTTTGCATCATTTTTCAGGTAAAGAAAAGTGATAGCTCATTTTGAGTAGCGTATAAAAGACATGGAGCATAGGTCACTGGCCGAGCCTCTTTACTCTCTCTCTCCTTGCATTCCACACAAGCATGAAAATATGTCATATGTGTTTTTGTATTTACGTGCTTGAATATGTATAGTCATTTTGGAATGAGTCTAAATATGTATAAATGAAATCAACTCGAAAATACTTATGTGTAAAGTTTATGTTTTGATATATGTGATATATTATATTGTGGTGAAAACCTCTGTGTTAACTTTGCAAAGTCAGTGAATAATAGTACAGGATATGAGACTTGCAAGTCATTGAATGAAATTATAGGATATGAGACTTGCAAAGTCATGGAATTATATTACAGGATATGAAAAAAAAATTTACTACTATTGTTAACAGGGTATTTTACCTTTCCAGTACGCCATGTATGATTACTTGATATTTGGATAGGTTATACTAAAATGCAGAAGATGTGATGTTACATGGTATGTATTGGATTTATGATTTATTATTATGAGTTGTTTGGTACTTTAGAGCTCATTTGATGGTTATTCTCACTGAGTCGCAACTCATCAATTTGCATCATTTTTCAGGTAAAGAAAAGTGATAGCTCATTTTTAGGTCACTGGCCGAGTCTCATCACTCTCTCTCCTTGCATTCCACACAAGCATGAAAATATGTCATCTGTGTTTTGTATTTACGTGCTTGAATATGTATAGTCATTTTGGAATGAGTTTAAAAATATATAAATGAAAGCAACTCGTATATACTTATGTGTAAAGTTTATGTTTTAATATATGTGATATATTATATTGTTGTGAAAACCTCAGTGTTAACTTTGCAAAGTCATTGAATAATATTACAGGATATGAGACTTGCAAAGTCATTGAATGATATTATAGGATATAAAAAAAATTACTATCACTATTAATAGGATATTTTGTTTTTTTCTAGCATGTTATGTGTGATTATTTGATATAGAGATAGGTTGTACTTAAATCCATAAGGTGTGACGTTACAAATAAAGAATTTCTCAAAGTTTAAATATTAATCAAGATTAATTAACTTAATGAACCAATGAGAATTGGAATTAATTTTAATTAGCGGGTCTCACTCCTTAATTAAGGTATAAAAGTCAAAAACGAAGAAGAATTTTCTACATTTTTCCATAAAGTCTAATTCTTCTTCTTCCTTCTCCCACCTTGGCCACCCACCTCTTCCTTCCATAAGCCACCATTTTTCTTCAAATCAAGCTTGAAAAAGTGAGGAAAAAAAATTAGTTTTCAGAGAGGAAAAATTAGAATTTAAGAGTTCTTACTACAAAGGGAACAAAGGAGCAAGAAGGAAGGAAGAAAGAAGAAAGGAAAGGGAGATTTGTTAGGGGGAATTTCGGCCCACTTTGGGAACTCTTAAGGTGAGTTTATTCTTCTTAAATTCAACATTTTTCCTTCTATTTGAGACCCATAATGATGATAGATGTGATTAGGTTTGGTAGATTGAGCTTATATTGCAAGATTGAACTTAGAAATTTAAAGTTTGCAACTAGTTGATGAAAGTGTAGTTAAACTTTGAATTAATGATAATTGATGTTATTTAATTGTTTTATGACATAAAAACTAGAGAAATGTAACTTTAATGGAGGAATGAGAGGCTGTCATAGTTGAAGTAATTTAGAGGAAATTGAAATTAACATAGAAACACCACAATTGGTGATAAGTGAAATGTGAATTGAGTGTTGATTTGAAGAAAATGAATTGGGAACTATGGTAAGATTTTTGGGCAGCCATGACATATAAAGAGGGAAGTTTAGCCTTAGTACATTTTGGCTAAATTAAGGTGTCAAATATATTAGGAGGATTAGAATATTATGTAGACATGAAAAAACTTTGAAAATGGATGATAGGATTGAGATATGGTATTGGTTGTGTAGGAAAATCAAATGAACAAATGAGAGGCCCTCAAGAGGGTGAAAAAGGCAAGGAGAAAGCTAACTAATAAGGGGAGGAAAAGAAGGATTAAGGGAAGATCCAAGGCTAATTAGGTATGTGCTTCAATTTCAATGATAAAAATCTTACATGTGATTTAATGGTATGAAATTATGTTTTAATGTGTGTGATATGAATGTGGTTTGTCATAATGTGGCTAAGTGTTGGCTTTAAATGTTTTATATGGTAATGAAACAAAATGGTATGAAATCATTAAGATATGTGAATGTAATTGTAATCTGGAAACTTTGATATAAAAAAAATGCATATGATAAATGTAAGTAGTATATGGAGTGATGCCAATTGATGACCCTACTGTAGGGATTCTGGAACAGTCTTGACTATTTCTATTATAACATGAGTTCTGGAATTTAGTTTTATGTGTTCTTTATTGGAATTGAAAGCTAAGACATAGGGCTTTAACTTTTATTTAGATCATAAAATCTAAATATGTCTGAATTTACCCAAAAAATTACATAAAATTAAGACCTAAAATATGTCTAGAAAATTCTAGGCATAAATTGTAGTGACGATTCAGTATTCATTTGGCCATAACTGTTGATAGAAAACTGGGATTGAAGTGATTTTTAATGCATCTGAAAGCTGAGACAATCTTCAAGTTATTAGAATATCATAACTTTAAATTCGAATTATAAATGGGCTAAAAATGAAGCTCAAAATCAGGGCCGAAATATGCCATAGGTAAACACTTGAAATATTGGGATTGTGCATGTGGTTTGATAAGTATATGTAATATTATTTGTGTAAATTTTTACTTTATTGGTAATTATAGATGTTCAATAAATTATTTATATGTGAGATTTTAGTGCAATAATCATGAGAATAAAGAACAAAAAAAATAAATAAACATAATTGTGATAATTTAATAATATTGTCATTTTTGGAAATAATGTGAATTAAAATAAAAATAGAAAGTCCTATAACACCTAATCTAGAACTAGAATAGAGAATAGTTTGTCATGCCAATCAGGAGATTAAGGTACTTGGTGCCAAATATAAAAGCCGAAAATGACAAATTTATAAATGCACAAAATTATTAAGCCGATAATGACAATATTATGAAAGCTGGTTATGGCATTATTATGAAGCGTTCGGTGTAATATTATGAAAGCCGATAATGGTAACCTCGTTATTCCTATTAGTTAGCTTGGTTATAGGTGTTATGGGCACAAGAAAGAAATGAAAAATAATAATAATATTAAAGTATGTCATTTTGATAATGTTATATTAATTAAAATTGTTAAATATTACATGTCTGATGAAATTTGTTTGATTTTATATAATTTTTTTTATTTTAGGTCTTATTTGTTAAATTTATAAATGACATGTAAGAAAATATATGTATGTAAAATTTTTATTATTGAAGCACCACTAAGCTAGTAACTTAGCACGGTAGGTTTCCTCTCGCGTAGATTTAGAAGGGTAGTCATAGATAGTAGAATTGTTAGGAAAAAAAGGGCTCCCAGATAAAAGCAGCTAAAAGCTTTAGATTTATTTTGGTATATTTTTATCAAAAGTTTTGTAAATTAAATTATAGTTTTATTTTATCTAATGTGAATTAGAAATGGGAACTTGTAATGTATCGAATATAGTTTGAATGTAAATTAATATATTTTATAAATAAATAAAATTTTGAATATTTGTACCTGTAAAATTTTTTATTTAAGTGTCTGTAATATTTTTGCAAAAAAAAAAATTATACTTCATTTCATTAATTTTATAAAACAATTAGACGGGTAATGCTCACTTACCTTGCTAAACGGAAGTGGGGTAAGGGGGTGTTACATGAGTGTAATGCCTACCGATGTACTTAATGGCAAACTTCTAACACACAAAATGGCGGTAAAAAAAGCCTCTAGCACTTAAAGCCTCTACTTCAAAATCTCAACTTCAAAATCTCAAGAAGAACTTAAAGATGATGAAGAAAAAAGTGATGATGCAAATGAGGACATTGCCATGCTCTCAAGGAGATTAAAAAGTAAAATTAAAAAGAGAATTGGCAACTCTTAAAACTTCAAACAAATAAACCTTAAACACACTTCAAATGACTCTCAAAGAAATAAAGAGGAGGTAAAATGTTATGAGTGTGAAGAAAGGACATATCAAACCAGAATGTCAAAAGCTCAAGAAACACAGGAAAAGATATCAAAAAGATAATGGTGGGAGAAAGGTCACAAAGCCACATGGGATGACGAATGTGATGCCCCACTTATATATTAGGAATAATCCCACATATATAAGAAGGATGCCACAAGCTTAACTCGGTAATTTGCTCGAATTGAAATTTTTTTTAAAATAACTTAATCTATTTATTTATATTGATTTAGGCAAATTGTTCTAATTAACAATATATATTTATCCTTATATTGTATACACATATGGCACCCAATTATGTTACATAATTATTTACATACACAATACTAATATATGAGATATGTCTACCACACCATATACATAGTCAAACTAAAAAATAATAAAAATAGATAACCAACCCTCTAACTATGCTTCTTGTGTCTCTGCTGATATGGGCTTGGACTTCTTCCAGATCAACTTCACTATCTACTATCTACAACTTCAATTCCTGCATTAGAAGAACCCACGCTAAGCTATCGCTAGCTTAGTGGTACATATAAGTATTAAAGTTTTCCCCAAGCAATCACACAAATGCATGTCTCAAATAAAATCATGGCATATCAAATTTTATTGCATATTTTTCATATAAAATAAATAAATACATAACATAAAAAGATAAACAAAATAACATTATTCAATAATTAAATTTGCACCACCTCATGTAAGCATTTAACAGTTTGTTACTTACATCAATTAATTAAATTTCATATTTTATTCTATGAATTATTAGCCAAAAATCTCGTTCCCGGACTGTTCGGATATGGGGTGTGAAATAGGGGCACTCGCGGAGCTTAAGCCACCCTACTCACTATAATCTCAAGTCAAGGGCGCTTGCGGAGCTTCAGCCACCTTGACCTAATATAATCATTTATCTGTGTGTCATTTGGATCAGGGGTGCTCTCGGAGCTATAGCCACCCTGTCCTTAAATCATATCAATATCAGTACCAAAACTTTCCCCTAATGGTGCACCATCTATCCTATGTCAATCCTCAGGTAGAGAAATGGGCAATTAACACCATTAGTTACTTGTTTCTATAACCAATACTTATTTCATATTAACATAATAATATACGCATAACTTATTTCAACACCATATAATAGCATGATATTTTATCAAATATTAGCATAATGTTAAGTCCATAGTTTATAACATTTCTATAATGTTAAAACATGGCATAATCTATTATTTCATCATGGTGACAAATATTTCATGTCATGCACATACAATCATGCATAAGGGGCAAACTAGAATAATTATATGTACAAACCTCAATACGATTTTTCTTTTCCAAAATATAAGCTCATAGCTTGTTCACTTTTGTTGGTCTTCTTTTTGTTGAAATCCTAATTTAAAAATATAATTAATTAATACCTTGATAAAATATTTATTCTTAATATAATTTAAATAAATAACTACAATTTCTTTTAAACTAGAACAAGACCTCTAAGGACTATTAGATGAATAAATTTTTTTACACTTATCCAATTTATATGATTCTTAATCCTAATTAAATATAACATGTAAAAATAAAATATACTAAAATGTCAGAATTTTTGAACCTTCACATAATTTTTGGTATAATTTTAAATATTGCCTTGTTTTCTGCCTTTTGGCAGTTTCAAGGTACCCAATTAAAAAATTCATAACTTTCAATGTGTAGCTTAAATTATTCTGAAAATATTTATACAATTCTCTAAGTTAATTTAGAACATTTTTAATATTTAACATATTTCAGATTCGGTCTCTAAGGTTCTCAAATATTGGATGATATATAACAGGTTCAACATAGAGTATCAACCCGTTCAGCTTAATTGTTCAGCTCATAACTCATAAAATACATGACATTTTAAGGTGAGACTTTCATAGAACTTTAGATAAGACATAGGAGTAAGACTTTTATGTTTTGAACTTTGGCTAATTCAATCTAACACTAGGTGAAATATAAGGATGAAATTACTGGAACTGCACAGGTATATGAAACCAGCTCAATCAAGGAACAGTCATAGTTCATTTTAGAATAACTCAACCTACGCAAGAGAAATTTATACGAAAGTTTGTATAGACCTCAAAATATATATCTCTACAACTTTTATGTTTTAAAAAATCTCAGATTAAGCCACTAAGATGATCAATGTTTACAAAAACCGTAGGTTATTTAGTTGATACATCTCCCTGAACCAGTTTCACCCCAATAATCATATCTTTTCATATACGCGAAATCATTCAATAAAATTTGGCAGAGACATACACAAGCCATAGATGAACAACTTTTATGTTTAACACATCCCCAAATTCGATTCACCATATAATCAAAAATAGAGTGCAATATCCTGTAAAAATATAACCTAAAGAGTTCTAATGACACAATAATCATGGGAAAAATATTTCTTACCAAGTTCAAATTTATTTGGACTGATTTTTGATGCAAATCTTGAAGAAGATGATGAATAATTTGAGCTGTGATATGAAGGAAGGAAAAGGGATGATGAAAAAGAAGGAGAAAAGAGATGAAGTTGGAAGAAATGGCCAAAAGAAAGACTTCAGCCCCTATTTCCCGTTTTTGGTCTTTTTTTTCTGCTGACCATTTTACTGCTCACTTTACTTTTCTTTTTCTTTTTTTTTTTTAATTTTATTATTATTATTATTACTATTATTATTATTATCTTCACATATTTCCTTATATATAATATCTTTAATTTTATTTTACCAAAAATACAATTTAATTATGTGGTCTAATTTATTCAAATTCATCATGACTATCAATTTATTTTATTTTAATTTCTAATTTAATCATTTATTCCATCTATTTTAATCTCTATTATCTATCATGTTTTTCCTATTTATACGACATACTTATTCAAATTAAACTCTAATTAGTGGGTGTTACAATTCTCTCCCCCTTTAGATGTTTCATCCTCGAAACATACCTATGCATCGTCACTGAACAGGTGAGTCTATTGAGCTTTCATCACCTCATCACTTTCCCATGTTGCTTCTTCGATTGCATGATTCATCCATAGTACTTTCACTAATGGTACTCGCTTTTTCCTCAGTTCCTTAATTTCTCTTGCTAAAATTTGGACATGTTCTTCTTCATATGTTAAATCTTGTCTCACTTGAATGCTTTCAGTAGGTATGATGTGATTAGGATATGATCTATATCATCTTAACATTGAGACATGGAAGACATCATGTATTTGACTCATCTCTGGTGGTAAAGTGAGTCTATAAGCAGTAGGTCCAACTCTTTCTAATATTTCATAAGGTCCGATGACCCTTGGACTTAACTTGCCTTTCTTTCCAAATCGCAAAACTTTCTTCCAGGGAGATACTTTAAGATAAACTTTATCACCCACTGCATATTCAATGTCCCGTCTCTTAAGGTCAGCGTATGATTTTTGTCTATCTGTAGCTGTTCTAATTCTTTCACGAATGACTTTCACTTTTTCTTCTATCTCTTGCACTAGGTTTGGTCCCATAAGCTTCCTCTCACTGAGCTCTGTCCAACATATAGGTGTTTGACACTAACTACCATAAAGTGCCTCATATGGCGCCATCTGGATACTAGACTGATAACTGTTATTATAGACAAATTCCATTAAAGGAAGATATTTGTCCTAGCTACCTCTAAATTCGATCACACAACTTCTCATCATATCTTCTAGAATCTGAATGACTCTTTCTGACTGTCCATCTGTCTGCGGATGAAAAGTCGTGTTGAAATTGAGCTTAGTACCTACAGCTTGTTGTAGACTCCCCCAAAATTGAGATGTGAAATGGGGATCTCTGTCAGACATAATAGAAATAGGAACTCCATGAAGTCGTACAACTTCATTCATATAAATTTTTGCCAATTTATTTAGTGGATAGTCATTTTTGATAGGTAAGAAATGTGCTGACTTTGTAAATCTATCCACTATGACCTATACAGTATCATGTTTCTTTGGAGTCAAAGGAAATCCAGTCACAAAATCCATAGTGATCCGTTCCCACTTCCATTCTATAATAGAAATTGGATGTAGCAACCCTGAAGGTACTTGATGTTCCGCTTTGACTCTCTGACAAGTCAAACATTTTGAAATGTACGTTGTGATGTCCTTTTTCATACCTGCCCACCAGTATCTGCTCTTCAACTCTTGGTACATCTTGTTACTCCCTAGGTGCATAACATATTTGCTTTCATGGGCATCTCTAAGAATCCTCTGTCTAAGATCTTCTACACTAGGCACACATAATCTGTCTTGATAGAACAATCCACCATCTAAGTCCATAGTGAATCCAGGTCCCTCCCTCTTAGAGATCAACTCAGCTAATTCAATTAGCTTCCTATCTTGTCTTTGTGCATCCTTAATTTCCTGCATAAGAGTGGGTTGAAGGTGCAACTCTACCACCATCTTTCTGCTTAAAGCATCTGCTACTATATTAGCGTTGCCTGGATGATAATCAATCACACAATTACAATCCTTTATTAGTTCTAGCCATCTTCTCCGCCTCAAATTCAATTCTTTCTATGAGGGAAGATATTTTAAACTCTTGTGATCTGTGTAAATAAAACACTTCTCCCCATATAAATAATGGTGCCAAATCTTCAATGCAAAAACTATAGCTGCCAACTCCAGATCATGGGTAGGATAATTCTTCTCATGCGGCTTTAATTGTCTAGAAGCATAAGCAACCACCTTTCCATCTTGTATCAATACACAACCCAATCCATTATGAGAAGCATCACTATAAATGGCATACTCCTTATTAGGAATCGGCTGTCTCAAAATAGGGGCCTTAGTGAGAATACTTTTGAGCTTATCAAAACTAGCTTGACACTTATCTGTCCACACAAATTTAACATCCTTTCTCAGTAGTCTTGTTAAAAGAAAAGCCATCATTGCAAAACCATTGACAAATCTCCAATAATATCCAGCTAAACCCAAGAAACTTCTGACCTTGGTCACATTCCGTGGAGGTTTCCAACTCACAATTGCCTCAACTTTGCTAGAATCCACTTTAATGCCTTCTGCAGAGATAATGTGTCCCAAAAATGTCACATCCTTTAACCAAAACTCACATTTTGAGAGTTTGGCATAAAGCTTATATTCTCTGAGAGTCTGCAATGCTATTCTCAAATGCTTTTCATGTTCTTCTGAATCTTTAGAATACACCAAAATATCATCAATGAAAACAACAACAAATTGATCAAGATGTGGCCTGAAGATCCTATTCATAAGATCCATAAATGCTGCTAGAGCATTGGTCATCCCAAATGGCATAACCAAAAACTCATAATGACTGTATCCGGTTCTCAATGCAGTTTTAGCAATGTCCTCCATCTTCACCCTTAATTGATGATAACCAGATCTCAAATCTATCTTGGAAAATACTCTTACACCTTTCAGTTGGTCAAAGAGATCATCAATCCACGGTAATGGGTACTTGTTCTTGATGGTCACCTAATTCAACTGTCGATAATCAATACATAGCCTCAAAGATCCATCCTTCTTTTTCACAAACAATACTGGTGCACCCCATGGGGATGTACTTGGTCTAATGAAACCCTTTTCAAGGAGTTCTTGCAATGGTGTCTTAAGTTCTTTCATCTCTGATGGGGCCATTATGTATGGCGTCTTTGATATAGGCATAGTTCCTGGAACAAGATCAATAGTAAATTCTACCTGTCTCGAGAGGTAACCCAGGTAAGTCATCAGGAAAGACATCTGGAAATTCATTTACCACCGGGATATCTTTAAGATTTGAACCTCATTTTCTGGTGTCAATCACATGGGACAAATAAGCTTCACACCTTTTTCACATCAATCTCCGAGCTTTCATTATGGATATGACTCGAGGATGTTGTCAAATAATTCCCCTTTTACAATAATTTCCTCCTGATTTTCTATTTTAAGTACCATAAATTTCGAATTGCAATCCACCACTGCTTCGTGACGTGAGAGCCAATCCATGCCTAATATGACATCATACCCATGGAAAGGAAACTCAATCAAGTCTGCAGAAAACTCCTTCCCACGCACAACCAAAGGACAATTCCTAAATACTTTATTCACTATTACAATGTGGCCCAAAGGATTCTTAACTTCAATTCCATATTCTAGGTTTTCTTTAATCATATTATGCTGACTAGTTGTACTAGTGCAAATATATGAATGTGTGGAACTTGGATCTATGAGTGCACAAATGTCAAAATCATATAATGAAAACATACCAACAATAACATCCGTTGCCACCTGATCTTCTTTAGCTTTCATGGCATAGGCTCGGGCTGGAGCTCTGCTAGATCCAGGTCTATTCACCATCTCTGAAATAGCCTGCCTCGGTCGGTCTGGTCCTCTTCTGAACTGAACTCCAGGCTGAGTCGGAGCTGACCTAGTAGTCTGAGTAGGAGTACCACCTATCAAGAGTGGGCAATCCCTCCGTATATGTTCCTTGGACCCACATCTAAAGCAAACACCCGTGACACGCCAACATTCCCCTCGATGGCTCCTATTGCAAATGGTACATACCGGTATAGCTTCCTTGTTAACCTGAGGTTGTGAACTGGCTGTAGCAAAAGGTGTCTTAGAGGCCGGCCCCCTCTTAAAAGACCCCATTTGTGAATAGCTAAAACTTTTTCTCTATCCTTTATTTAGTGAACGACTAGTAAAGAAACGACTCTTCTTCCTAGGGAATTGAAACTCAAAAGTAGCTGACTTTTTAGAAGATTCTTCTATTTTCCTTTTTTTCCTTTTCTTAAGGCTGATTGCTGCAGAAACTAACTGAGAAAAATTGTTATGCTGAAGAGCAGTCACAATATCTCCAACCTCTTCATTAAGGCCATCTTCACTATTCAAAAGCTTTCAATTGTTATGCTGAGAAAAATTGTTATGCTGAAAGTTATGATTTGCCAAATCATGTTTTTAAACTTTCAAAAGCTTTGTATGGTTTAAAACAGGCTCTAAGAGCTTGGTATGAAAGACTAAGTTCTTTTTTATTAGAAAATAACTTTACAAAGAGAAATGTTGACACTACACTATTCATCAAAAAGCATAAGCATGATATACTAATTGTTCAAATTTATGTTGATGATATAATATTTGGTTCTACTAATGAGCTGCTTTGTCAAGAATTTGCTAAGTGCATGACTAGAGAATTTGAAATGAGCATGATGGGAGAACTTAAGTATTTCCTTGGTCTACAAATAAAGCAAAGCAATGAGGGCATATTCATCAACCAATCCAAATATGCCAAAGATTTAATCAAGAAATTTGGTATGGAAGGATGCAAAAATGCCAAGACTCCTATGAGCACATCAACGAAATTGGATAAAGATGAAAAGGGTAAGAGCATAAATGAAAAGCGTTATAGAGGTATGATTGGATCACTTTTATATCTCACTGCTTCTAGACCCGATATTATGTATAGTGTTTGCTTATGTGCACGATTTCAATCATGTCCTAAAGAATCTCATCTAAATGCTGTAAAAAGGATTTTAAGATATTTACATGACACATTGCATCTAGGTCTATTGTATCCCAGGAATTCATCTTTTTATATTATAGGATATTCAGATGCAGACAATGCTGGTAGTCTTTTGGATAGGAAAAGTACTTCAAGTACTTGTCACTTCATTGGAGAATGTTTGGTTTCTTGGTTTAGCAAGAAACAAGTTTCAGTTGCTCTCTCAACTGCTGAAGCTGAATATGTAGCAGTTGGATGTTGTTGTACACAAATTCTTTGGATGAAACAATAACTTAAGGACTATGGTCATGAGATGAACCATATACCTATAAAATGTGACAACACTAGTGCTATAAATCTTTCAAAGAATCCTATTCAACACTCTAGAAGTAAACATATTGACATTAGACACCACTTTATTAGAGATCACGTTCAATATGGAGATGTTGAATTAGAATTTATATGCACAGAAAATCAATTAGCAGATATTTTCACTAAATCTCTAAATGAGGAAAGATTTAATTTCATTAGAAGAGAACTAGGTATGATTGATGGATTAACCTTGTGATTGCAAGTATATGAAATTTTAATTGTTGATCTTAAATCAAATCACAAGTTATAAGATAGAAATTTTGAGGAGAATTCATGTTTTATGAAGTAGAATCTTTGTTGAAATGATTAAGTCTTGTTGCATAACTTAATTTCAAAATTATAAGGGAGTCACGCCCGTGACTAAAGTGGCACAAAGAGGCAGTGTCGTTCACGACTTTGGCTCACGACATGATTCACAGCTTCAAGTGGTGAAACTTAGTTTCACGGTTTGAGTCATGCCCGTGAAAATGGACTTTCGGCCCCTAACGAATTGTCACTCCCGTGAACACTTACACCCCAAAAACTCATAGAAGCTTTCACGACTTTGGTTCACGATATGACTCACGGCTTTAAGTGGTGAAACTTAGTTTCACGGCTTGCGTCACACCCGTGAAAATGGACGTTCACGACAGTGACCATTTTTCACTCCCGTGAATAATTACACCCCAAAACTCACAGAAGCTTTCACGCCTTGTGTCACGGCTTGCTTCACGGGAATAAGTAGTGAAATTCAACAGTTCACGCTAGTGAATGTATCGAATATATAAGAAAACAGCCGGTTACAACCCCAAAACCGCTCTCATTTACTTTCATTCATTGAGACATTGAAGATTCTGACCCCAAAGACTTGAAATTTCACTATAAATACCACCAAAAGTTCGAATCTTCAGCAGAAATCATACATTTTTAGGGTTCTTACATCAACTTTTCTGTCAAAATTTTTTTTCTTCAACTCCATCAACTAATTTCTTCAAATATGGAGTCTGCTTCATCTAAGAGAAAGAGAAAGAAGTCCCATGCACCTAAGAGGTATGCAGATTACCTCATGAACCGCATTCTGGAGAGTTGCCATCCTCGGTATGCAACTTTGAAAAAAAGACCTCTTTTATCATCAAGGTCCTTCGATTGGCAGACAGTCCATAGTCTCGGACTTGAGATGGCTATGACAGAGCAACTACAAGCCTGTCATCTCAAAGAGTTTGTTGAAATTCATCAGCCGACTCTGAGGGAGCCAACGCTGGAATTTCTCAGCACTTTGCAGGTTTCACCAACTGGAGTTGTGAAATTCCAACTCTGCGATAATCCTAACACCCTCAGCGCCATCGCATTTGGAGAATTTTTCAACCTACCATCTGATGGCATTTTAAATGAGACAGATGTTGAATTCTCTGCCCCTCTAGCCTGGACTCATTTTGGATATAATTGTAGCTGGGACGTAAAAAAGACAAAGAGCACTCATCTCGTGGCCCCAGTACACTGGTATTTGCATAGGTTCCTAACCTATAGCATTTTTGCTCGGGGAGAAAGTAATGGAACAATCAAAAAGTCAGAGCTCTTCCTCCTTGAGATGGCTCGCAGGGGAGTCACAGTGGCACTTTCCAGATGGTTTGCAAACCATCTTCTGTTCATTGCCACCAAGCCCATAGGAGATATCTTGATTGGGGCATATGTCACCCATATTGCAGTGAAGCTCAATTATTTGAAGCTGGATGACCATGTAACATCCTTGAACTTCCCCGCATGCATTTCATCGAACATAAGCATCTTGCATACAATTCAATTGAACACATGCATTTCATACGTATTTTTGTAGGAACAAGTTTATGGCATGCACTAGCTACGTGTCCTAGTATTTGGCAATTATATCGAGTCACACGTGTATTCTTATAACCTAAATGAGGATAACAAAGTATTAGAAATGAATTGAATAAGGTGTATAAATTAAAGTAAGCAAAGTGATTAGATTAAGATTAGTAAACAATTACATTGTTAATTTAGTTAAATCAGGTCAAATGATTAAGTTGTATTATTGTGTGAATTAATGGAATTATAAATATATATAAATAATAATAATAATATAGACAAAATAAAATTAAAATGACACAAAAGAGAAATAGAAGAGAAGAGAAAAGAGAAATGAGAAGAGAAAAGAGAAGAGAAGAAGAGAAAATGACAAAATGACAAAAACCAAGTTGGCTTTATTTCATCTTTCTTCCCCATTTCTGCCTTCTTCTCCAGCCCGTTTTCTTCTTCATCTTCCTCCATTCTAGAAATAAATTCTTCCTTGTTTCACCTAGTTTTTGAAGCTAATTGATCCCTTTCAAGGTTGTTCTTGGTAAGTAATCAATTCTTATTGCTATAAGGTTGATTTGAGTTGCTTAGGTTCAATATTAAGCACTGAATTGTACCCCAATTTTGATGTTAATAGAAATTGCTTCTGGAAATGTGTAAAACACAAAGGATGTTCCTTTATGTCTTATATTTGTGGATATGTGAACATGTTGGCAAGATGTTCTGTATAGGGAGAGATATGCTCTTCGTACTGAAACTGGTCAGGGTGTAAACCCTAACCAAATTAGCTACTGTGTGGTTTGATTTCGAATATGTTAAAGCCCTTATTTGAAGTCCCTAAAAACATAGAAATTATAGATATATGTGTTTTGTATCTTTCTACCAAATTTCAGGTTCATTGACCTTGTAAATTGCGAGTTAGGGTGACTGGAACCATGACTTTTCCGTGGTTTGAACTGCATACTGAGTGCCCTAGGAAGATACAGTAATTTGTTTGGCTAATTTGAGCTTGTTAGAACTATATTATGTAAATGATCAAAACCTGAGAGTTATAGGTATATGTCTTAGCTAAAATTTGGTACTAATGGAAACTTCATGGGTTATGGATAGACTAAGTTATGGCCTTTTTAAGCCATACTGGTCCGGAAGTCAATTCTATTCTGGACCAGTAAAATGTTTGGTATAATTAGAAGACCTTAGAGACATAATTGTTAACAGTTGTAAACATGAAAAATGTTCCATATGAACCCTTATAAGTTTCTGTAAAGTTTCAATAAAATAGGACACATATATTATAAGTTATGATGAACCCAAATGAGTACCCTGAAACTACCTAAAGGCAGAAAATAAGGCAGAAAACAGAACACTCTTAGAAATTCCAAAAAATATTTTAAAATGATCCAATTGGTATGAAATTTGAATACGTTCTATAATTATATGTTAGTTTTAATTAGAAACAATAATCAGATTAATTGGTCAATTATAGAAAAAGTTATAGGCTAAACAGTACCATAAGGTCACACTGCCTCATAGGAAACATCTTAACTATTGACATGAACAATGCATATTAATTTGTTTAAGCCACATTAAGTCTCCCTAATTATGAGTTAATCGATTATGTTTTCATATTAGGCTCATAACATATTGGAGACCCACAAGAAGCAGATAGACAATAAGTTAGGGGTCAGAATCAAAGGAGAACGGTAAGTCTAATTATCGATTGAATTCTTTAGTGCAAATGAATGTTGCTTGCTATGTGATTCATGTGATTGTCATGATTGGTCCTCGATAATGTAATGATGGATATTTTGTGACATTTTGGTACATATAAATGGTATACTTGTGGTATATTTGAGGTATATGTTTGACAAATGTGATATATATATACGTTGTATATGTATAGTATATGCAAGGTATATGCTTGACATATGAGGTATATATGGAATATATGTATGTTGTATATGATAAAGATGCAATGGTTGATGAATGCTTAAATACAAGTGCATATGCATATGGGCTAAAAAGGCATTGTGACTAGTTAATCGATATTGTAAAGCAAAAGAAGAGGCCTATGGCCCAACATATGTTCAAATGAAACAAATGATCAAGCTAGCTAGCAAATGCAAATGCAAATGTTCACATGGAAATATTCACATGGAAACCTGGGGCAATGTCTGTTTAACTTGGTCATAACAAAATGAAATAAGCAAAGCATTTGCATACATAAAGAGTAATGATTATATGTTTCAACTTTATTGATACTTATATGATACTGATGAATGGAATGGAATACATGGTATATATTGGAATTGTGATTTATGACTATGAGTTGTTTGGTACTTTAGAGCTCATTGGATGGTTATTCTCACTGAGCCGCAACTTATCAATTTGCATCATTTTTCAGGTAAAGAAAAGTGATAGCTCATTTTAAGTAGCGTATAAAAGACATGGAGCACAGGTCACTGGCCGAGCCTCATCACTCTCTCTCCATGCATTCCACACAAGCATGAAAATATGTCATATGTGTTTTGTATTTATGTGCATCAATATGTATAGTCATTTTGGAATGAGTTTAAAAATGTATAAATAAAATCAACTCGAAAATACTTAGGTGTAAAGTTTATGTTTTGATATATGTGATATATTATATTGTGGTGAAAACCTCAGTGTTAACTTTGCAAAGTCAGTGAATAATATTACAGGATATGAGACTTGCAAGTCATTGAATGAAATTATAGGATATAAGACTTGCAAAGTCATTGAATTATATTACAGGATATGAAAAAAAAAATCTACTACTATTGTTAACAGGGTATTCTACCTTTCCAGTATGCTATGTATGATTACTTGATATAGAGATAGGTTATACTCAAATGCATAAGGTGTGGCATTATAGACCATCACTTCAACATCATTCCTACACATCCTCGAGATAGGCTGGATGTCGAGTCATTCATCAAGATGGGAGCGGCTATCAGAATCGTTTTTCAGAATGATATCTTCTACCGCTTCACTAATACTGCTGGAGAGATTATCTGGGAAGATAATGACACGGATGATTTTAAAGTAGGCCTCTAGGGAGTCCAGCTGAAAAAGATGGCTCGAATTGAGGAAGCACCTCCAGCAGTCGAGCAGGACATTGGACAGTCCTCAGCTTCCACACCATCCTTAGCGCAGCAGGTGGTCGACCTCTTGGCACCACATTTTGAGCTGCTGTAGACTTCCATCGATGAGAGGTTGGAGAACCTCAAGGACTTCATAGAGTCTCGGATGGACAGCCTTGAGGCTGAAGTAGCTAGGCTTCGTGATAGGATGTCTGGCTAGGAGATAGGCTAGAGTGTAGCCTAAATTTGATCATTTTTAGCTTGTATGTAATTTTTATGTTTTGATTGTGTAGGAAATTTTTAAATTTCCTTTCTGAATATTTTAACTTAGTATGTATCTTTTTCCTTTATGATATATATATTTGTTCTTGTTTACTTCAATCTTCATATCCTTTTTTGATTAATGACAAAATGGGGAGAAAACTAGCAATATATGATAAGGGAGAATGGTATAGAAATTGGTAGCAATATATGATAAGGGAGAATGGTATAGAAATTGGTATCAATATATGATAGGGGAGAATGGTATAGAAATTGGTAGCAATATATGATAGGGGAGAATGGTATAGGACTTGGTGAATCAAAAAGTGAATTAACTTTGAATTGGTTTAAAAATCTTGATTCAACATTTCATATGCAAAGTATATAATTGGAAAATTAAGTTTTTATATACCTTAGATATACCCTAAGTATACTTTGCATATACCTTAAAGCAAGTTATAAATAAAAACATGCCATGATATACCTTAAATATACCTTACATATACTTTATATCTTGAAAAGGAATTATGGTATGTATTGGATATACTTCTCATATAACTTGCATATACTTAAAATCTAGTTAAATGCTACATCATTATTTACTATTCTTGCACATTATAATTTTTTATCCTAAGTATACTTTGAGGGGGAGACTTCTCAATGTCACATATTGCTAGATTATTTGTCACCATCAAAAAGGGGGAGATTCTTAACCTTGAGGGGTATTTCTGTCATTTTGATGATAACAAATAACATAGCAATATTGTATTTAACATACTTGTTTTTGTAAGTATATCATACAAGACATGAATTAAAATAGCAAGAACGGAGAATTGGAAGAATAATCCTTGAGAAACAAAAATCAAGTAGTAGCATGTTCACTGTCGTGACTCTAGGAGTCACTCCCATGAAGGAAGCTAACCGTTACCAAAACGAACATTTGAAGTTCACGACCATGAAGAAAAAACAATCACAGTCACGCCCGTGAACAATGAAAGAGAAAAATGTCAGGCACGATTTTTTGGTTGGTACAACTGCTAGTTTCTTATTTAATGCACCCCAACGGCTATATTCAGCCATGGGAGTATAAATGGAAGTCATTTATGCATTAAGGAAGAAGAGGATGATAAGAAAAACAAAAGATTAGCATATACTTCAAATCACAAGCTATCTTGTACTTTCATACTTTGAGAACAAATCAATTCTCTGTAAAAATATTTTTGCTCCTCATATTTGAGCAATAAAGATTTATAAGTGGTTCTCTCTGTAATATTTACTCAAGTGAGCTTTGCGTAGTTCTGGGTTAAGAGTAGAACACTTGTAAGGGTTAGTTGTGTAAACCTCCAAAACACAAAGTGTAGGTTGTTTGTGTGAGCCTGTAAAACATAAAGTGTAGGTTGTTTGTGTGAGCCTGTAAAACACAAAGTGTAGGTTGTTTGTGTGAGCCTGTAAAACACAAAGTGTAGGTTGTTTGTGTGAGCCTGTAAAACACAAAGTGTAGGTTGTTTGTGTGAGCCTGTAAAACACAAGGAATTGCTTATTGTGTGAGCCATTAAAACACAAGGGATTTTTGGGTTAGGTGTGAGCCATTGTGAGAAACACCATAGTTAGGAGTGAGCTTGTAAAACTCCATTGTAACACTTAGTGTGTTAGTGAAACACCCAATTGCGATTGGGGAGAGGAGTAGGGTTTGTTAACACCCGAACCTCTATAAATCTGTGTGTCAAATTTTTTCTATCCCTTCTAAAATTAACTGTGTATTTCCGCACTTTAAAGTTTAAATTTTTAAAAGTCCAATTCAACCCCCCTTCTTGGCTTAATATTTGGGCGACAATTTTAATTCACGGGCGTGACTTAAATGTCCATTTCACGGTTTGTTCTTCCTTCATGGTCGTGAACTTCAAATGTTGATTTTGGTAACGGTTAGCTCTTTCACGGGCGTGAACATGCTACTTCCTTAATTTTGTCTTTCAAGGATTATTCTTCCAATCTCCATTCTTGCTATTTTATTCCATACCCTGTTTAATAGACTTAGAAAACAAGTATGTTAAATACAATATTGCTATTTTATTTGTTATCATAAAAAATAACGGAAATACCCCTCAAGGTTTAACACATGATATTTTATCAAATATTAGCATAATGTTAAGTTCATAGTTAATAACATTTCTATAATGTTAAAACATGGCATATTCTATTATTTCATCATGGTGACAAATATTTCATGTCATGCACATAAAATCATGCATAAGGGGCAAACTAGAATAATTATATGTACAAACCTCGATACGATTTTTCTTTTCCAAAATATAAGCTCAGATCTTGTTCACTTTTATTGGTTTTCTTCTTGTTGAAATCCTAATTTAAAAATATAATTAATTAATACCTTGATAAAATATTTATTCTTAATATAATTTAAATAAATAACTACAATTTCTTTTAAGCTGAACAAGACCTCTAAGGACTGTTGGATCAATAAATTTTTCTACATATATCCAATTTATATGATTCTTGATCCTGATTAAATATAACATGTAAAACTAAAATGTACTAAAATTTCAGAATTTTTGAACCTTTACATAATATTTGGTATAATTTTAAATATTGCCCTATTTTCTGCCCTTAGGCAGTTTCTAGGTACCCAATTCAAAAATTCATAACTTTCAATGTGTAGCTTAAATTATTCTGAAAATATTTATGCAGTTATATAAGTTAATTGGAAACATTTTGTATGTTTGACTTATTTCCAGATTCGGTCTCTAAAGTTCTCAAATATTGGAGGATATATAACTGGTTCAACATAGAGTATCAACCCGTTCAGTTTAATTATTCAGCTCATAAATCACAAAATACATGACATTTTAAGGTTAGACTTTCACGAAATTTAGATAAGACATAGGATTGTATGTTTTGAACTTTGGCTAATGCGATCTAAAAATAGGTGAAATAAAAGGACAAAGTTACTGGAACTGCACAAGTATATGAAACCAGCTCAATCAAGGAACAGTCATAGTTCATTTCAGAATAACTCAACCTACACAAGAGAAATTTATATGATATTTTGCATAGACCTCAATAACATATATACCTACAACTATTATGTTTTATAAAACCTCTGATTAAGCCACTAAGATGATCAATATTTACAAAAACTGTAGGTTATTTAGTTAATATGTCTCCCTGAACCAGTTTCACCCCAATAACCTTATCTCTTCATATACTCAAACTAATTCAATAATATTTGGTAGAGAGATACAAAAGACATAGATGAACAAAGTTTATGTTTAACTCATCACTAAATTCAATTCCCAAGATAATGAAAAATAGAGTGCAATATCCTGTAAAAACATAACCTAAAAAGTTTTAATAACACAATAATCATGGGAAAAATATTTCTTACCAATATCAGATTTATTTGGACTGATTTTTGATGCAAATCTTGAAGAAGATGATGAATAATTTGATATGTGATATGGAGGATGAAAAAGGGATGATGAAGAAGAAGGAGAAAAGAGATGAAGTTGGAAGAAATGGCCGAAAGAAAGACTTCAGCCCCTATTTCCCGTTTTTGGTATTTTTTTTCCTGCTGACCATTTTACTGCTCACTTAACTTTTCTTTTTATTTTTTTTAATTTATTATTATTATTATTATTATTATTATTATTATTATTATCTTCACATATTTCCTTATATCTAATATCTTTAATTTTATTTTACCAAAAATACAATTTAATTATGTGGTCTAATTTATTCAAATTCATCATGGCTATCAATTTAATTTAATTTATTTTCTAATTTAATCAATTATTCCATCTATTTTAATCTATATTATCTATCATGTTTTTCCTATTTATACCACATACTCTTCAAATTAAACTCTAATTAGTGGGTGTTACAACGAAAGCTCTTCAAGTGAAAAAGATGACAATGAAGGTGAAGAGGTCAATTTTTGCTTCATTACTTTAGAGGATCACTTCACGGATGAGGTACGTCCTTCTTACTCATATTCATTTTATAATGATAGTAGTGTTAATAATAGTGATAGTGAAGATTGTTGGGTTTTGAATAATGAATCATATTCATAAACGCAGCGAAAAACTAAAATTTTTAAAACCCGAAAGAAAATATCATACTTGTGTCATTAAAACTAATTTATATAAACATAGAGGTAAAAAATTGTACCTTGTAATTTCTTATCTGTTATTCAAATAATCACTTTGTTGGGTTGTAGCAAACCACAACAATCCACACTAGGATATTTTTAACGATAATTCACGCAAAGAATGAAGAAGAAACTATCAAAAGAAATGGTTTGAATAAATTCAAAGTGCTAGCTTTGAAAGTGTTTTCTCTCAAAAATATTTTTTTTAAGAAAAATATTTCAATGTCTATTTTTTGCCATTTGATGCCTTTTTTATTTGAATCAAATTCAAAAGATCAAAAGTCAAAAATGGAGAAAAGGGAAATGAATGAATAGTAATTAGCCATAATTGGCCTAATTAAGGCCAAATTCTGCTGTGGACTATTGTTGGGCAGCCCAGCTGGCCTGCTAGGCATGTCTGCAACCTGCATGGGCCCATTACCTTCCCAAACAATTTTTCTCGTTCGATCTCATTACGATTCATTTCGAAATAATTTTCTCATATTTTGGATTCTATCCAAGACCATTTTACTCATCCTCCATATCTTCAATGCGTTTGACCCATTAGGTTCCCGGTTGTGTTGGCCACTTAAATTAACAATTAATATAAAGAAGTCATGAGCGGTATCTAGTAACACATCATGACCCCCAATTAACCTGAATGTCAGTGGTTTGACTACAAACATTTCCATAGACAATTTCTATGCAATTATTACTTTCACCATTCTATACCCCACTTGGTTCAGAATATAGACATGTGTCAACTCCCACTAGATTGACTACATCACGTCTAGTCCAAGTAATGTTAGTTCTTATCCATGAGGCTCATTACTCTATTAGATATGTCATTGAAGACTATCTTTATGACATTTCCTCTTCGGCCAGAGATTCCCGAGTAATGACCATGACAAGAGGCTATGGGTATACACTCTTTTTATCAGGAGTGGTGGATCCTTTGTTGCTTACCCAATTACCTTTGAATACCTCAAGCTGTGTCCAATCACCACTCTATGAGCAACCTCCCTGAGGCAACAAGGAATAGTGTCAAAATACAGAATCAATATTCAAGATATCCTTGAGTACCAAAATTCTAAGGATACTTGCACCATTGATATTGTTGCCCAGATATTGTACCAAGAAGGGGGGTTGAATTGGATATTAAAATTTCTTAACTTTTAAGTGTGGAAAGAAAAGTTAAGTTCAATAGGGATAGAAAGATATAACACAGGAATTTTTATAGAGGTTCAGGTGTTCACAAACCCTACTCCTCTCCCCAATCTTAATTGGGAGTTTCACTAACACACTAAGTGTTACAATGGAGTTTTACAAGCTCACTCCCAACTATGGTGTTTCTAACAATGGATGACACCTAACTCAGAAATCTCTTGTGCTTTAATGGCTCACACAATAAACCAATTCCTTGTGTTTTAAAGGCTCACACAAATAACCCTTACAAGTGTTCTACTCTTAACCCAATATACCCAAACTCACTTGAGTAATAGATTACAAAGAGAAACACTCACAAATCTATAATGCTCAGAAAATAATGAGCAAAAAGATTTTTACAGAGAATTAATGTTTGTTTTGAAAATATTAAATGCATAAAGTGGCTACAACAAGATTTTGATTCGAAGTATTAGCTATTCTCTTGTTCTGGATTTATAAATGACTTGCATTTATACTTTCATGGCGAATTATAGCCGTTTGGTTGCATTTAATGCGAAAATAGCCATTGCACTAACTCTTAATTTTGCGCCTGACATGTTTCTCTTTCTTTTTTCACGGTCATGAGTTGGAGTGTCACGGTCGTGACTGTTTTTCCAAGCTGTGACTTGAATGGTGACTTTGGCCACGAATCATTTTGGAAGGATTTGAAGTGTTTAAGCAGGGGCTTGATATTATAATTTCATGAGCGTGAACATCCTTCCTAGCTGTGGTCCAAGTGATGACTATGGCCGTGAAGCTCTCTAGAGGAATTTGACATATTTTCACACGGGCGTGACTGATGTGATCATTCATAGTTTCTATCAGTCTTCATGGCCGTGAACTTTAAATGTTGGATAGTTGGCGCTAAGCTTCATCACGGGCGTGACATAGAAGGTCACGGGTATGAACATGCTATTTCTTCATTTTTTTGTCTTTTTAAGGTTAGTCTTCCATTCCCCATTCTTCCTATCATGTTCCATACCCTGTTCAATAAACTTAGATAACAAGTATGTTAAATACATTATTGTTATTTTATTTGTTAGCATCAAAATGACGGAAATACCCCTTAAGGTTCAACAATCTCCCCTTTTTTGATGGTGACAAATAATCTAGCAATATGTGATTTTGATAAGTCTCCCCCTCAAAAGATGCTTAAGATAAAAAAAATACTGAAGTGCAAAATTGTAAAGAATGATGAAGTATAGCATGGATGTATGCTTCCTAGTTTAGGTATATGCAAGTTATATGCAAGGTATATCCAATATATCAAATTTTTACTTAAAACTAGTTAAGTATGTGCAAAGTATATTTAAGGTATATTCAAAGTATATCAACTGTATATTCATTCATGTAACTTGCATCAAGGTATATGCAAAGTATACTTAAGGTATATTCAAGGTATATCAGCTCATTTGCATACTTGCATATTCTTTTGATTCAATGATTCAAATAAGTATTTCAAATATATTGCATTTAACTTTAAATATAATATATTGCTAGGTTCTCCCCCTTTTGTCATCAACAAGAAGATAAATCATAATGGAAAACAAATGCAACTATATTAATATTAAAAGAAGAATACAAGGATTTGAAAAGTGATTTAAAGTCCTACATCAAACATGCTAGAAATTAAAATAGCTAAAATATAGTCTTGCTAGATTTAGAGCCGGACATCCCATCTCTAAGGCGAGCTACTTCCGCCTCGAGGCTCTCCATGCTAGACTCCATAAAATCCTTGAGGTTCTCTAACCTCTCATCCATCGAAGCCTACAATTGGTCAAACCGTGGCGCCAGGAGATCAGCCACTTGCTGAGACAAGTTCGGTGTGGAGGCAAAGGATTGTCCAATTTTCTGCTCATCCTTTAGGGTCGTCGTCTCAACTCAAACTCTCTTTCTCTGCTGGATTCCTTGGAGGCCAGCTTTGAAGTTGTCTGAATCGTTGTCCTCCCAAATAATTCACCAGCCATGTTGGTGAAGCGGTAGTAGATGTTGTTCTCATGAATTATGCGAACCGCCATTCCCATTTTGATAAATGACTCGATGTCTAGTCGGTCTCGAGGATGTACTGGTATAAGGTTGAAGTGGTGCTCCTCTAACTTCAAATAGCCATGTTTGATAGCAAGATGAGTCACATACCCACCAATCAAAATATCTCCGGAGGGCTTTGTGGCAATAGACATGTCACCAAACTCTATGGCAGTGAGGGTGTTCGGATTTTTGCAAAGTTGGAATTTTACCGTGCCGGTGGGAGAGACTTACAGGGTACTAAGGAACTTGAGAGTTGGTTCCCTTAGTGTTGGTTGATGGATATCAATGAAATCTTTCAGATGACAAGCCTGGAGTTGTTCTTTCATGCTTGTCTCGAGACCAAGTGTTCTGATAGTTTGCCGCTCAAATGATCGAGAGGAAAGAAGTGGTCTTTGCTTGAGAACCGAGTATCTTGGATGACAGTGCTCTGGAATAATGTTTAGAAGGTAGTATGTGCACCTTCTTAGAGCATGAGACTTCTTTTTGATACCTTTGGAGGAGACGGGTTCCATTTTTGATTGAGAAATATATTTTTGAAGAGAGAAAATCTGATGGAATTTTGGAATAGAACCAAAGATTTTTTGATTTCTAATGATGGAGACAGTTTTGAAGGTATTTATAGATGGAATGAGTTGCCAGAATCTTCAAAATGGTATTGAATGGTGATAAATAAGAAAAGTTGAAGAGTTGGAAATGAGAGAAATAACGGCAGAAAATATTTTATAGCCGACATCTTCACGGGCATGAAGGCTAAGTTACGGGCGTGAAATGTCGTATTTATGGTTTGCTGAAGAGACGCTCTACCCGTGATGAGGGATGTGAAACAATTCACGGTCGTGATAATTAAAGGTCACAGGTGTGATTGACGAAATATCACAGTGGTGACAAATAAGTCATGGTCATGAAGTACAATCTTCACTACTTGTGATCGTGAAACAGAGCGTGACACAAAGCATGAACGCTTGTGTAAAATTTTGATGGAAATGTTCACGGTCATGAATAAGCATCACAGGTGTGAACAAAGGGTTTCATGGGGGTGATAGAAAAAGGTTATGGGTGTGAAACATAGTCTTCACTACCTTCAACATGAAGCATGTCGTGAAGCAAGGTGTGAAAACTACTGGAGCTTTGGTCGATTATGATCACAACTGTGAATATATGTCATGGGCGTGAATGACCTAAAATCCTCATTAAATAAAATTAAGTCTAAAACAAGACTAAAGCATTTCTAAGGTGCTTCTATCCCCTATAAGATATATTTCTATCAAGTTAGCTACTTCATACCTAAAAAGATGAGACAAAAAACACAAGATTATCAATCAAGGTTTGAAAATTTTGGCAATCATAAAGTTAATCCATCAACCATACCAAGCTCTCTTCTTATGAAATTAAATCTTTCCTCCTTTAGAGACTTAGTGAAGATATCTGCCAATTGATTGTCTGTGCTTATAAATTCCAAAACAATATCTCCGTATTGAACATGATCTATAATAAAATGATGTCTTATGTTAATATTCTTACTTCTAGAGTGTTGAATGGGATTCTTTGACAGATGTATAGCACTTGTATTGTCACATCTAATAGGTATATGGTCCATACTATGACCATAATCCTTAAGTTGTTGTTTCATCTAAAGGATTTGTGTACACCAACATCCTACTGCCACATACTCTGCTTCAGCGATAGAAAGAGCAACAGAAACTTGTTTCTTGCTAAACCAAGAAACTAAGCATTCTCCAATAAAGTGATAAGTACCTGAAGTACTTTTTCTATCTAAAAGACTTCCAGCGTAATCAGCATCTGAATATCCTATTATGTGAAAGGATGAATTTCTAGGATACTATAAACCTAGATGCAATGAGCCATGTAAATATTTTAAAATTCTTTTTACTGCATTTAAATATGACTCTTTAGGAATTGATTGAAAGCGAGCACATAACCATGTACTATACATTATGTCAGGTTTAGAGGCCGTATGATATAAAAGTGATTCGATCATACCTCTATAGCGCTTTTCATTAACGCTCTTACCCTTTTCATTCTTGTCCAATTTTGTTGATGTGCTCATTGGAGTCTTGGCATTTTTGCATCCTTCCATTCCAAATTTCTTAAATAAGTCTTTGGCATATTTGGATTGGTTGATGAATATGCCCTCATTGCCTTGTTTTATTTGTAGACCGAGGAAGAATTTTAGCTCACCCATCATGCTCATTTCAAATTCCCTAGTCATACACTTAGCAAATTCTTGGCAGAGCAATTCATTAGTAGACCCAAATATGATGTTATCAACATAAATTTGAACAATTAGAGTATCATGCTTATGCTTTCTAATGAATAATGTAGTGTCAACATTCCCCTTTGTAAAATTATTTTCTAAGAGAAAAGAACTTAGTCTTTCATACCAAGCTCTTGGGGCTTGTTTCAAACCATATAAAGCTTTTGAAAGTTTAAATACATGTTTGGGCAAATCATAGCTTTCAAAACCTGGTGGTTGTTCTACATAAACTTTTTCTTCTATAAAGCCATTTAAAAAGGCACTTTTTACATCCATTTGAAAGAGTTTGAAATTCATATGGCATATATATGCTAAAAGTATTCTTATGGCTTCTAATCTAGCTACAGGAGCATAGGTCTCATTATAATCTATTCCTTTTTCCTGATTATATCCTTTTGCAACCAACCTATCCTTATTTCTAGTTATTGAACCTTATTCATCTAGTTTATTTCTAAATACCCATTTGCTTCTAATGATTTGATGCTCCTTGGGTCTAGGTACTAAGGTCTGTACCTTACTTCACTCAAATTGGTTGAGTTCCTCTTGCATTGCAATCACCCAACTTTCATCATTAAGATCCTCATCAATATTTTTAGGCTCAATTTGAGAGACAAAGGCAAGATTAGAAACTAAATGTTTGAGATGAGATATAGTACTTACTCCCTTTGTAGGATCACCAATGATTTGCTCTTTGGGGTGATCGTTTGTCAATCTCTATTCCTTTGGGAGCTCTTGCCTATTTTCCTCTTGATCTGGAAGTAGAGTATCATCTTGATGTGAATCTTCTTGATCATTTTCTTCTCTTTCATTTTCAAGATCAAGTCTTTTCATGGTACCTACAACATCATCAAGAACACTAACTTTCACAAGATCAAGCTTACTAGATTCATCAAAAACAACATACATAGATTCTTCAACAGTTAATGACTTTTTATTAAATACTCTATATACTTTGCTAGTTGTAAAGTATCCTAAAAAGATACCCTCGACAGATTTAGAGGCAAATTTTCCAAGGTTGTCCTTGGTATCCAATATGAAATATTTGCATCCAAATACTCTAAAGTATGATATCATGGGTCTTTTTCCATTCCATAGCTCAAATGAAGTTTTGTTTAAGAGAGGTCTTTTGAAAACTCGATTTGAAATATAACATGCAGCATTTATTGCTTCGGCCCAGAAGTAATTTGGTAAACCATACTCATTGAGCATTGTTCGAATTAAAGTTTTATTTTTCCATTCGACTACACCATTTTGTTGAGGTGTCCTAGGAGATGAAAAATTATGCGAAATGCCATGTTCTAGACAAAAATTTTCAAATTCTTTGCTATGATCACTTCTTATTTTGGAAATACAATATCCTTTTTCATTTTGAACTCTTTTAGCCAAATTTCTAAAAGTTTCAAAGGCATCACTCTTTTGAGCGAAGAAAATTACCCAAGTAAATCTAGAGTAGTCATCGACGATGACAAAGGCATAATATTTACCTCTTAAGCTTGCAATTCTAGTAGGTCCAAAAAGATCTAGATGCATGAGTTGTAGAAGTTTTGAGGTACTTACAATGTTTTTGTATTTGAAGGATGACTTGTGTTGTTTTCCTCTTTGGAAAGGTTCACATGTCTTGTCTTTTTCAAATTTGACTTTTGGCAGTCCCTTTACCAGCTCTCTTATGTTGAGGCTTTGAATTAAATCCATGTTTGCATGAACAAGCCTTTTATGCCACAGCCAAGATTCATCACTAGTAGTCATAAGACTTTTAGAGGAATGGTTAGATATTTTGTGTAAATCTATTATGTAGGTATTGACATCTCTATTACCTTTAAATATCTCTTAGCCATTAATAGAGGTTACAAGACATTCATTGGAAGTAAAGATTACTTTGTTTCCATTATCACATAATTGACTTACACTTAACAAGTTATGTTTCAAGCTATTAACAAGTAAGACATCTTTAATGGAAGTAGTACCATTAATATCAATAGAGCCAATGTCAATTACCTTACTCTTAGCATTGTTTCCAAAGGTAACTTTACCTCCATCAATACTCTTGATTTCATTCAAATGTTCTTTGCCTCCAGTCATACGCCTTGAGCATCCACTATCTACTAGCCAAGCATTTTTGTTTATTGTGGACTTGAGGAATACCTATAGAATCACAATTCAAGTATGGTTTTTAGGTACCCAAATGAGGTTAGGTCCTTGGGGGTTAACACATGAAGGTTCCCAATAAGCCTTCCTTATCCACCAATGTTTAGTTATGTGACCAAATTTCATACAATAATTACATTGTTTAGCTCTAAATATGCTTTTTGGTCTTACAATGCTTTTGAATGCCATATTTATTAGGTTGAGTTTGAGAGCAATGACATGCACAAGCATGATGAATTGGTGCTTTTCTAGGTGCATGCTTCCTATACATAAAGGCATGATTAGCCTTTTGAGGATTCCTTCTTAGGCTGACCAACCCTTGATCATCCCTCTTATGCATAGAAGATTTTGTGTATTTTGTGCACTTAGCCCTTGGGGCTGTTATAACAAATGTAGAGATGTGGGGTTCACTTGACTTAACAAAAGTAGTCTTGTGAGAAAATAATGATGTACCCTTAAATCCTAGACCATGTCTAATAAAGGGTGGTCTTTAAGACACAATGAGAGTTTAAAATGGAGTTTCTAAGTTCCTTAACTTCATTTTTCAAAATATTATTTTCTTTAATCAAGGATTTAGTTGAGGGTCTTGAAGAGTACTCATCTAATGAATTTTGAATAGATTCATTAGATGATTTAAGCTTAAAGTTCTCCTTTTCTAAAGGATCCATTTTGATTTTCAAATTAGAAATGTTATTCTTATAAGTATTGAATTTACTTCTATATTTCTCAAGTTCTAGATTCAATACTTCTATTAGGCTTTGCTCATCATCATCTTCACTATTACTATCAATATCACTATATCATTATTGAAAGAGTATGAGTGAAGTGATCCTACCTTATCCAAGATGTGATCCTCTATAGGCATAAAGCATAGGTTGACCTCTTCACTTTCATTGTCATCTTTTTCACTTGAAGAGCTTTTGTCATCCCATGTGGCTTTGGGACCTTTCTCCCCATTGTCTATTTGGTATTTTCTCTTGTGCTTCTTGAGCCTTGGACATTCCGATTTAATATGCCCTTTCTTCCCACATTCTTAGCAGTTTACCTCCTCTTTACTTCTTTGTGAGTCATTAGAGGTCTGTTTGATGTTTCTTTGCCTGAATTGTCTAGAGTTGCTCATTCTCTTCTCAATAATTCTTTTCAGCCTTCATGAGAGCATAACAATGTCCTCATTTGCATCATCACTCTTTTCTTCATCATCTTCAACTTCCTATTGAGAATTTGAAGTGGAGGCTTTTAGTGCTAGAGGCTTTCTTTTTTCTGGCTCTGCTTCAAGCTCTCTATCTCTTTTCACTGCCATTTCATGTGTAAGAAATTTGCTAATAAGCACATCGGTATTCATGATGCTCATGTCTTCATTTGCCTATTCTATAATGGCAACTCTTAAACCATAATCTTTGAGAGGAAGACTTCTTAGAATTTTGTTATTTACATCATCCAAGCTCAGGTGTTTCTTAAGCTTTCTCAGGCCATTTATGATGGCTAGAAGACGGTTGGTCATGTCAGTAATTGACTCATTGGATTTCATCTTGAAGAGTTCATACTCTAAAGTAAGAAGTTGAATCTTCTTGGATTTAACTTGCTTTGTTCCTTCATGATAGTTTTCCATTGTTTTCCACATGCTGTAAGCAGTTGGGTAGTGTTGTATTCTGCCACATTCTTCAATGGATAAGGAGCTTGAGAGAATTGTTATT
Organism: Triadica sebifera; assembly: GCA_023653625.1. Lineage (NCBI taxonomy): Eukaryota > Viridiplantae > Streptophyta > Magnoliopsida > Malpighiales > Euphorbiaceae > Triadica > Triadica sebifera. The sequence continues at coordinate 18,353,807 of CM042898.1, read as the reverse complement.
GCCTTCTTATTTTTGAAGTTTGCTATTCTTTAAGGCTCTGTCCAATCATCTCTTGACATGATTTCTTCTTCACCATCAACTCCTCTTCTAGTTGGTGGTGTCCATTCTTTCCGAACACTATCCCAGACTTCAATTCCTTCTCCATCCAGATATGTCTCCATCCGAAACATCCAATGAGCATAATTTGCTCCATCAAAGTAAGGCTTGAGACTTTGGAATCCTTCATTGGCCATATCTTGATCTTTGCTAGCGTTGTTTAGGCTTTGATGCTAAACTAAGCTCTGATACCAATTGTTGCCCAAATATTGTACCAAGAAGGGGGGTTGATTTGGATATTAAAATTTCTTAACTTTTAAGTGCGGAAAGAAAAGTTAAGTTGAGTAGGGATAGGAAGATATCACATAGGAATTTTTATAAAGGTTCGGGTGTTAACAAACCCTACTCCTCTCCCCAATCTCAATTGAGAGTTTCACTAATACACTAAGTATTACAATGGAGTTTTATAAGCTCACTACCAACTATGGTGTTTCTAACAATGGATGACACCTAACCTAGAAATCTCTTGTGTTTTAAAGGCTCACACAATAAACCAATTCCTTGTGTTTTAAAGGCTCACACAAATAACCCTTACAAGTGTTCTACTCTTAACCCAATATACCTAAACTCACTTGAGTAGTAGATTACAAAGAGAAACACTCACAAATCTATAATGCTAAGAAAATAATGAGCAAAAAGATTTTTACAGAGAATTAATGTTTGTTTTGAAAATATTAAATGCACAAAATGGCTACAACAAGATTTTGATTCGAAGTATTAGCTATTCTCTTGTTCTGGATTCATGAATGACTTGCATTTATAATTTCATGGCGAATTATAGTTGTTTGGTTGCATTTAATGCAAAAATAGTCATTGCACCAACTCTTAATTTTGCGTCTGACATGTTTCCCTTTCCTCTTTCACGCTTGTGAGTATTAGTGTAACAGTCGTGACTGTTCTTCCAAGCTGTGACTTGAGTGGTGATTTTGGCCGTGAAGCATTCTTGAAGGATTTGAAGTGTTTGATCACGAGCGTGACATTATAATTTCACGGGCGTGAACATCCTTCGTAGCCGTGGTCCAAGTGATGACTCTAGTCGTGGAGCTCTCTGGAGGAATTTGACATGTTTTCTCATGGGTGTGACTTTTTTTCAAGAGCGTGACTGATATGATCATTCACGATTCCTATCATTCTTCAAGGTCGCGAACTTTAAATGTTGGATAGTTGGCGCTAAGCTTCATCATAGGCATGACATAAAAGGTCACGGGCGTGAACATGCTATTTCTTCATTGTTTTGTCTTTTTAAGGGTTAGTCTTCCATTCTCCATTCTTGCTATCATGTTCCATACCCTACTCAATAAACTTAGAAAACAAGTTTGTTAAATACATTATTGCTATTTTATTTGTTAGCATCAAAATGACAAAATACCCCTCAAGGTTCAACAGATATGATGAGACTATCATTGACATTTGAATAGATTATCCATATGATTGTCTCATAGCTGGTCATCCAATGTAGTTAGCTACACTTAGCAAGCATCCACATGTTAACTGTAAACATCTCATATTTATAGATTATGAGATCTACTACTCGATCCAATCAAGGAGTGTAACATGTGCTAGTCTATCCGGAATAATAATGTCCCGTCTCATTAATCCTATGACTAGGGATAATTTTGATACTAACATAATTACACTTGATAAGAATCTCAATATCATGATCTCATCATGATTTCCTTCAAGCTATGTTATGTATCAAGGACTTCATTAATTGATTTAAGATCACTTATCAATTCATATATCAAATGAAAAAAATTAATGAAAAAGCCTTTTATTAATCAAATACATTTTTACAATAAGTGCTAAAGGTGATTGCCTTTAGAGCACTCCTCTAACAAGCTCCCACTTGCATTAAAGCCTATTTCTTTTGTATTTAATTCCATAGGTGAGTACATAAGAATCATATTTCTTTTTGGGAAGTGGCTTATTTAAAGGATCAACAATATTCTGGTCAGTGGGCACTCTTTCTATTTTTACATCATTCTTGCCAATGATTTCTCTAATCAAATGGCATCTTCTGAGTACATGTTTGGATCTCTAATGAGGTCGTGGCTCCTTTGCATGTGCAATGGCTCCATTATTATCACAATACAATTGTACTGGATCAATAATTCTAGGAACCACTCAAAGTTTTGTGATGAATTTCTTTATCCAAACTGCTTCCTTTGTTGTTTTAGAAGCTGCAATGTACTCTTCTTCGGTTGTGGAATCAGCAATCATTTCCTGTTTGGAAGTCTTCCAACTACCTACTCCACGATTTAGTGCGAATATATAACCTGACTTAGATTTTGAGTCATCCTTGTCAGATTGGAACCTGGCATCGGTATAGCTACTCACAATAAGATCTCCATCTCCATATACCAAGAATACATCCTTAGTCCTTCTTCAATACTTAAGGATATTCTTGATAGCCACCCAATGACCCTCACTAGGGTTTATTGGTATATGCTCATGACACTCAGAGCATATTGATCATCGGGTTTTTTACATATCATAGCGTACATGATTGATCCTACAGCTGAAGCATATGGAATCAAACTCATGTGTGTCCTCTCATCTTGTGTCTTTGGACACAAAGACTTTGAGAGAGTAATCCCATAGGTCATGGGAATATATCCCCTATTGGATTGCTCCATGCTAAACCTCTTTAGCATCTTATCTATGTATGTAGACTGTGAAAGACTAAATAATCTTTTAGATCTATCTCTATAGATCTTTATCCCAAAAATATAGACTGGTTCTCCAAGGACTTTCATAGAGAAATTCTTGGATAACCAAAATTTGATTGACTGTAAGGCTAAGGCATCATTTCCCATTAACAATATGTCATCTACATATAACACAAGAAATACGATTGCACTCCCACTGACCTTCTTGTAAACACAAGGCTCATCCGGATTTTGTAAGAAACCAGACTGTTTGATTGTCTCATCTAACCGAATATTCCAACTCCTAGATGTTTGATTTAATCCATAAATGGATCTTTGAAGCTTACATACCTTTTTGCCATCTTTGGATATGAAGCCTTCTGGTTGTGTCATGTACACATCCTCAATTAGATTTCCATTAAGGAAAGCTGCTTACACATCCATTTTCCATATCTCATAATCATAATGAGTAGCAATGACTAGGAGTACCCTTATGGATTTAAGCATTATCATAGTCAATTCCTTGTCTTTGATGATAACCTTTAGCATGAGTCTGGCTTTATAGGTAATAACATTACCATCCATGTCATTTTTCTTTTTCAAAATCCACTTGTACCCTATACGCTTTATCCCTACGGGTGGGTCAACCAAAGTCCATCCTTCGTTTTCATACATGGAATCCATTTTTGACTTCATGGCTTCAAGCTATTTATCAGATTCTGAACTATTCAAAACTTTTTCAAAGGTTGTAGGCTCATCGTTTTCTATTAGCAATACATCGTTCTGTTTGTTAGAGTAATGCTCTAAAGGCAATCACTTTAGCACTTATTGTACAAATTTATTTGATTAATAAAGGCCTTTTCATTAATTTGATGTTCATTTGATATATGAATTGATAAGTGATCTTAAATCAATTAATGAAATCCTTGATACATAACATAGCATGAAGAAAATCATTATGAGATCATGATATTGAGATTCTTATAATGTGTAATTATGTTAGTATCAAAATTATCCCTAGTCATAGGATTAATGAGACGGGACATTATTAATACAGATAGACTAGCACATATTACACTCCTTGATTGGATCAAGTAGTAGATCTCATAATCTATAACCATGATATGTTTAGAGTTAACATGTGGATGCTTGCTAAGTGTAGCTAAGTACATTGGATGACCAACTATGAGACAATCATATGGATAATCTATTCAAATGTCAATGATAGTCGCATCATAGCAATGGTGCAAGTATCCTTAGACTTGAGGTACTCAAGGATATCTTGAATATTGATTCTGCATTTTGACACTATTCCTTGTTGCCTCAGAGACGTAGCTCATAGGGTGGTGATTGGATACAGCTTGAAGTATTCAAAGATAATTGGGTAACCAACAAAGGATTCACCACTCTTGATAGAAGGAATGTATACCTATGGCCTCTTGTCATTGTCATTACTCAGGAATCTCTGGCCGAAGTGGAAATGTCATAAAGATAGTCTTCAATGACATATCTAATAGAGTAATGAGCCTCAAGGACAAGAACTAACATTACTTGGACTAGACGTGACGTAGTCAGTCTAGTGGGAGTTGACACATGTCCATACTCTGAACCAAGTGGGGTATAGATTGGTGAAATGAATAATTGCACAGAAATTGTCTATGGAAAGGTTCGTAGTCAAACCACTGACTTTTCGGTCAATTAGGGGTCATGATGTGTTGCTAGATACCACCTCTAGCGTGTATCTAATTGAAGTATTTTAATACTTTTGCCAAGTTGTTTCTCTACTTTATATCTGACTTCTTTGAACTTTTCAAAAGCTTCAGATTTGTATCTTATAAGATACACGTACCCATATTGTGAGTAGTCATTGATAAAAGTAATGAAGTAGAAGAAACCACCTCTAGCGTGTGTTGATATTGGACCATATACATTTGAATGTATTAAGTCTAAAAGTCCATTAGCACGTTCACCCTTTCCCCTACAGGGTAAATTAGTCATCTTTCCTAATAAGCAAGATTTACATGTGCCATATGATTCATAATCAAATGACCCCAAACTACCACTCTTGTGTAGCTTAACCATGCATTTCTCACTTATATGACGCAGGCGACAATGCCATAAGTAAGATGATTTCAACATATCTTGTTTTTGCCTTTTATTGTCATTAATGTTTAAAATTAGATTTGGCATATCTATTATGTATATTCCATTGAATAATGTACCACTAGCATAAAGAATTCCATTCAACATAATAGAAGAACAATTGTTACTAAAAGCTAAAAGGAAACCATCTTTATTTATAGTTGAAACAGAAATAAAGTTTTTAGTCAAAGTAGGTACATAATAGCAATTATCCAAATTTAATATAAGCCCTCTATGGAGGGTCAATACATATGTTCCTACAGCTAATGCAGCAACCCTTACTCCATTTCCAATGCGTAGGTCTGACTCTCCCTTATTGAGCCGTTTAATGTTCCTTAGGCCCTGCATATCAGTGCATATGTGTGAGCCATAACTGGTATCTAATACCCATGTGTTATTATCGAAAACAGTATTAAGTTCAATGACAAAAATACCTGAAGTAGATGGGGCATCAGATGCCTTCTTCTTCAAGGACTCCAAGTAATCCTTGGCACAATGGAGGCATATCCCCTTTGGAGAATTCTCCTTGGCCTTTTTCTTGGCCACGCCTCCCTTAGGCTTCGTGGACTTCTCTTCTTCTTAAGGTTCTTCCTTTTAGAACTTTAAGAGTTCACCAGCATCACAACCTTAATGTCCTTCTTGACAGATGGCTCAGTTGTTCTGAGCAAGTTAATCAGCTCAGGAATAGTGGTAGAGATTTGGTTCATCCTATAGTTAAGCACAAAATGTGAATAACTATCAGACAAACTGGTTAGAATTAAGTCAATACTTAATGCATGGTCCATCACAAATTCCAAGGTGCCCAACCTCTCAATGTAGCCATTCATCTTCAATGCATATTGCATTAGAGATGTAACATCCAGTAATTTAGGCCCCGATTGTGCGTGACCGTAGTGAGGCGCGCAGGTTCAATCGGAGTGTAAATTTGAACCCATAAAAAAATGACTAATAATAAGGGAAAATAATTAAGGGTATTAATATTTGGGAATTAAAAAGATTCGTGGTAGAATTAGAAAAAAATTAAATTTCCTATGGACAAAATCGGTATTATGGAGATTGTTTGGGGAAAAAGTGTGAATATGGAGGAAGATGTGGCAAATATGGAATTTCTTAAAGTTTAAATGTTAATCAAGATTAATTAACTTAATAAACCAATAAGAATTAGGATTAATTTTAATTAGTCCAACCCATTCCCTAATCAAAGTATAAAATTCAAAAATGGGAGGAATTCTCCATTCTTCCACCCAAAATATCTAAGTCATCATCTTATTCTTTCTTCACCTCTTTGGCTATCCACCTTAGTCCCTCCATAAGCCTCCATTTTCATTCAATCCAAGCTTGAAAAAGATAGCAAAGAAATTAGTTTTGAGAGAGGAAAAATCAGAATTTAAGAGTTCTTACAATAAAAGGTACCAAAGGAGCAAGAAGGAAGGAAGAAAGAGGAAAAGGAAAGAGAGAAAAATTAAGGGAAATTTCGGCCCACTTGGAAGATCCTTAATGTGAGTTTGTTCTTCTTAAATTCAACCTTTTTCCTTCTATTTGAGACCTGTAATGATGATAGATGTGATTAGGTTTGGTGGATTGAGCTTATGATGCAAGATTGGAAGTAGAAATTTAAGTTTGTGATTAGTTGATGAAAGTTGTAATTAAACTTTGAATTAATGATATTTGATGTTAGTTAATTGTTTTATGGCTTAAAAACTAAAGAAATTATGATGTTAAAGGATGAATGAGGGGCTGCCATAGTTAAAGAAATTTGGGGGAAATTGAAATTAACATAGAAACACCACAATTGGTGATAGATTAAGGGTGAATTGAGTGTTGAATTGAAGAAAATGAATTGGGAACTAGGGTATGGTTTTTGGGTAGCCATGATAGGTGAAGAGGGAAGTTTAACCTTAGTATATTTTAGCTCAATTAAGGTGTAAAATATATTAGGAGCATTAGAATATTATATAGACATGAATGTTGGGTTTTGAAGAATCAATCATATTCATAAACGCCGCAAAAAATAAAATTTTCCAAAACCCAAAACAAAAGATCATACTTGTACCATTAAAACTAAATTATATAAATGTAAATGTTAAAAATTATAACTTGTAATTTTTATTTGTTCTTCAAATCTTCACTTTGTTGGGTTATAGCAAACCACAAGAATCCACACTAGGATGTCTCTAATGATAATCCACGCGAAGAATGAAGAAGAAACTGTTAAGAGAAATAGTTTGAACAAATTCAAAGTGCTAGCTTTGAAAGTGTTCTTGAGAGAATTTTTGTTGTATCTTAAAAATATTTTTTTTCACAAAAAATATTTTCATGTCTATTTTCTGCCATTTCATGTCTTTTCTATTTGAATCAAATTCAAAAATAAGATGAAAAGTCAAAAATGGAGAAAATGGCAACTAATGAATAGTAATTGGCCATAATTGGCCTATGCCAATTACAGCCGTTGGCCAACGGATGGAAGTTGCAGGCATGCTGGGCAACCCAGCTGCCCCGCAAGGCAGTCCAGCAGCCTGCCCGAACGGGCCCATGACACTCCCGAACGATTTTTTTGTGCGATCTCATCGCGGTCCATCCTAAAATAATTCTCTCATATTTTGTATCCTATCCAAGACCATTTTACTCATTCTCCATATCTTCAATGTGTGTGACCCATTAGGTTTTCGGTTATGTTGGCCACTTAAATTAACAATTAAGTAGGTCATGAGCGATATCTTGCAACACATCGTGACCCCCAATTGACCGAAAAGTCAGTTGTTTGACTACGAACCTTTCCATGGACAATTTCTGTGCAATTATTTCTTTCACCAATCTATACCCCACTTGGTTCAGAGTATGGACATGTGTCAACTCCCACTAGACTGACTACATCACGTCTAGTCCAAGTAATGTTAGTTCTTATCCTTAAGGCTCATTACTATATTAGATATGTCATTGAAGACTATCTTTATGACATTTCCACTCCGGCCAGAGATTCCTAAGTAATGACCATGACAAGAGGCGATGGGTATACACTCCTTCTATCAAGAGTGGTGAATCCTTTGTTGGTTATCCAATTACCTTCAAATACCTCAAGTTCTATCCAATCACCACCCTATGAGCTACCTCTATAAGGCAATAAGGAATTGTGTCAAAATACAGAATCAATATTCAAGATATCCTTGAGTACCTCAAGTCTAAGGATACTTGCACCAATGCTATGATGGGACTATCATTGACATTTGAATAGATTATCCATATGATTGTCTCATAGTTGGTCATCCAATGTACTTAGCTACACTTAGCAAGCATCCACATGTTAACTCTAAACATCTCATGTTTATAAATTATGAGATCTACTACTCGATCCAATCAAGGAGTGTAACATGTGCTAGTCTATCTGGATTAATAATGTCCTGTCTCATTAATCCTATGACTAGGGATAATTTTGATACTAACATAAATACACATGATAAGAATCTCAATATCATGATCTCATCACGATTTCCTTCATGCTATGTTATGTATCAAGGATTTCATTAATTGATTTAAGATCACTTATCAATTCATATATTAAATGAACATCAAATTAATGAAAAAGCCTTTTATTAATCAAATAAATTTGTACAATAAGTGGTAAAGGTGATTGCCTTTAGAGCACTCCTCTAACAATGAAAAGTATTGGAAATGGATGTTGGAATTGAAATATGGTATGGTTATGTAGGAAAAATCAATGAACAAGTGAAAGGCCCTCAAGAGGGTGACAAAGGCAAGGAGAAAGTTAGCTAATAAGGGAAGGAAAAGAAAGTTTAAGGGAAGAACCAAGGCTGATTAGTTATGTGATTCATTGATAAAAATCTTACATGTTGCTAATATGTATAGAATTATGTATTAAGATTTGATATGTTGTGTTTGTGATATGTTATGTGATTTGTTGTGGCTTTTGATATTTTATATGGCAATGGGACCAAATGGTGTGAAATAATTGAGACACATGAATGTAGTTGTAATTCTGAAAATTTTATTATCAAACTGAATGCAAATGATGAATGTGGTTGAAATATGGATCGATGCCAATTGATGGCTCGGGTATAGAATTCCAGGAACAATCCTGACTATTTTGATGATACCTTTAGTTATGGAATTCCATTTTGTATGTTCTTTATTGGAAATGAAAGCTAAGACATAGGGCTATAATTGTTATTTAGATATTTGCCCAGAAAAATGCATGAATTCAACCCTAGAATTTGCCAAGAAAATTCTGGGCAGAAAATTCTGTGATGATGCAGTATTCAATTGATCATAACTTTTGATAGAAAAACTGGGATTTAAGTGATTTTTGATGCATCGGAAAACTAAGACAATAAGCTAAAAATGGTTGAAGCCCAATTCAAATTATAAATGGACTAAAAATAAAGCCCAAAAATAGGTCTGAAATTTGTTATAGGTAAAAGCATGAAATCTTGGGCTTTTGCATGTGTTGTGATTATTATATGTAATAATTAATGTGAATTTTTACTTTATTGATAATTATAAATGTTTAACAAATTACTTATGTATGAGATTTTAGTGCAATAATAATGGGAATAAAGAACAAAAATAAATAAGCATAAATATGATAATTGAATAATATTGGCATTTTTTAAAATATTGGGAATTAAAATAAAAATAGTTAAGCCTAAAGAGACTTAGGCTAGAACTAGAATAGAGAATAGTTTGGCATGTCAATCAAGGAATTTAGGCACTCAATGCCAAATACGAAAGCTGGTAATGACAATTTATAAATGCGCTCGGTATAAAATTATTAAGTCGGTAATGGCAAAATTAGTAAGTCGGTAATGATATTTTTATAAAAGCACTCGGCGCAATATCATGAAAGCCGGAAATAGCAACTCTGTTATTCCTATTAGTTAGTTCGGTTATAGGTGATATGGACACAAAATAATAATAATAATAATAATAATAATAATAATAATAATAATAATAATAATAATAATAATAATAATAATAATAATAATAATAATAATAATAATAATATCGAAATATGTGATTTTTATAAATGTTATATGAATTAAAGTTGTTAAATATTGAGTATTTGCTGAAATTTATTGATTTTATATAATTCTTTATTTTATGCCTTATTTATTAAATGGTTAATTAATATGTGAGAAAATCTAAATATATGTAAAAATTTTATCATTGAAACACCACTAAGCTAGTAGCTTAGCGCGAGTGGTTTCCTCTCTCGTAGGTTAGAATGGTAGCTGTAGAAACTAGAATTGTCAGAAGAAGAAGGATACCCGGAGGAAAGCAGCTAGAATCTTTGGTTTTCTTTTTGTAATATTTTGTTAAAAACTTTGTAAATTAAAGTATCATTTTTATTTCATATAATGTGTATTAAAGATCTGAATTACAATGTAAAAGAATATAGTTTGGATGTAAATTAATGTATTTTATATATAAATAAAATTTTGAATATTTATGCTTGTAATAATTTTTATTCTAGTGTCTGCAATATTTTTGTTAAAAAAAAATTATTAACTTCATTAATTTTATAAAACAGTAAGATAGGTAATACTCACTTACCTTGCTAAACTACAGTGGGGTAAGGGGGTGTTACAAGAGATGTCCCCTCAACCATCTTAGTGCGAAAGAGCAACCTTGAAGTTTTGAACCATTCGGAATGTGCTTGCTCATCAAAAAACTCTCTTAGATGGTATACTATGGAATTAGCATCCATAGCCTCATGCTGCTTTTGCAACTCAGCTGACATAGTAGCAAGCATAATGCAGCTTGCCACTTTACTATCATCGAGATGCTTTTGATATGCCTTCTAAATATCTTCAGAAGCATTAGTAGCAGAGGGATTAGAGAGTGCCTCATCTAGGACATGACCAATCTTTTAGGATTTGAGAACTATTCACAGATTCCTTAGCTAATCCAAAAAATTAGGCCCAATCAACTTTTGCCATTACCGACATCTATAATTTTTTAAAATTTCAAATGCTTGGAAAACAAGTTTGGCATGCATCTAACATCAAAAGAACATATTTTTAATCACATAAAAATATTTCAAGGGGCTGGAAACAAAATAAACACATACAAAAAAATCAAACAAAGTAGCCCCACCGGGTATGTTAAAACAGTCTCGTTTTTGTGTTTGTTTGAAAAATTAATTATTGGACACTTCCAAAGGCATAAAAATATTCTCAATATGTCTCAATAAATTTTTCATAATCAAATTACAAGAAAAATATAACCAGCTTCATCAATTAAGCCAAACAACAACACATATTGATAAATAAGGCAATTTTTGGCATTTTTAAAATAAATCCGAAATTAATTATTTGAATCACATTCAAATTATTTTTTAATCAAAATAATCGTTCTTAATCATCTCATGATCATATGAGAGAAAGCAAAATGTGTAAAACATATTTTACAAATTAAGTTCAATTTTTCAAAACCAATTGATCCAAAATCATGAAAACCATGCAATCCCTTTGCACTTTCAATTAGATTTAATTTTAATGGACACAAGGAGGCTCTGATACTACTATTGCATTTTGAAGAATGAATCATATTCATAAACGCAGTGTAAAAATAAAATTTTCAAAACCCGTAACAAATGATCATACTTGTGTCATTAAAACTAATTTATATAAACATAGAGGTTAGAAATTATACCTTGCACTTTCTTATTTGTTATTCAAATCTTCACTTTGTTGGGTTGTAGCAAACCACAACAATCCACACTAGGATGTCTCTAATGATAATCCATATGAAGAATGAAGAAGAAACTATCAAAAGAAATGGTTTGAACAAATTCAAAGTGATAGCAGCTTGCGTAGCCTGTGCGGGCCCGTGACCCTCCCGAATGATTTTCTCGTGCGATCTCATCGCGGTTCATCCCGAAATAATTCTCTCATATTTTGGATCCTATCCAATACCATTTTACTCATTCTCCATATCTTCAATGCGTTTGACCCATTAGGTTCTCGGTTATGTTGGCCACATAAATTAACAATTAATTTAAGCAAATCATGAGCGGTATCTAGCAACACATCATGACCCCCAATTGACCTGAAAGTCAGTGGTTTGACTTTCATGCAATTATTCCTTTCACCATTCTATACCCCACTTAGTTCAGAGTATGTATATGTGTCAACTCCCACTAGATTGACTACTTCACATCTAGTCCAAGTAATATTAGTTCATGTCCATGAGGCCCATTACTTTATAAGATATGTCATTGAAGACTATCTTTATGACATTTCCACTCCGGCCAGAGATTCCCGAGTAATAACCACGATAAGAGGCCATGGGTATACACTCATTCTATCAAGAGTGGTGAATCCTTTGTTAGATACCCAATTACCTTCGAATACCTCAAGCTGTATCCAATCACCACTTTATGAGCAACCTCCCTGAGGCAACAAGGAATAGTGTCAAAATATAGAATCAATATTCAAAATATCCTTAAGTACCTCAAGTCTAAGGATACTGGCACCATTGATATGATGAGACTATCATTGACATTTGAATAGATTATCCATATGATTGTCTCATAGCTGGTCATCCAATGTACTTAGCTACACTTAGTAACCATTAACATGTTAGCTCTAAGCATCTCATGTTTATAGATTATGAGATCTACTACTCGATCCAATCAAGAAGTGTAACATGTGCTAGTCTATCTGGATTAATAATGTCCCATCTCATTAATCCTATGACTATTCAGTAACATTAAAAGTATTGATGGTGGTAAGGTAACATTTGGATGCAATGCTAAGGGTAAGGTAATTTGTAACACTCCCTAACCCCAGCAGCTCGTGCCCAGATGAGGGAGTGCTACGCTGACTTCATCGGTTGCAATATCATTTTTAAATTTTGTATATATGAAAATCATTCATTTAATTTAATTTTTTTTACTATTTATTTACTTTGCATTATAAAATAAATCATAGCATGAAGAAACACAATACATTTTATATAATAAAGTATTATTTACAAAATGTGTGCTTATTTTGCAAGTACTATAAAATAAAATCTAAAACACAAATACAACAGTTGTGTGACCCACAGTATTTGATACAAGCTGCTTTATTATTGTCTGTTTATTCTTTACTATATCTACATGAGAGAAATTTCCACGCTAAGCACTTGGCTTAGTGGTGCATATAAATAAGGCAATAAATTATTTTAATGTTACATGCATTGATATATATATCAATTTATGATCAAATCATGCAAACATACATTTTATAATATTCTAGTATGCATATCATCAATTTATTTTATTGTATATCATTTTTTTTTAACATAATCAAATCATCATTCTTATTCATTTTAAAATTCATGATGTGCGACACTCAAGCAACTTACTTTTCATAAATTTTATTCTTTATGACCACAACATTCAATCATCTATTAATGCATGACACAAATCATACTCAATCATTTTTCTTATGCAACATACTTTTCATAAATTTTATTCTTTTGTATCTTATATTTATTTTACTTTATCAATTCATTATTATCCATAGCTTTTTATTGCCCATAACACTAAATCTTCTTTTTATCCATGTCATAATACGAAATTCCATTTTTATTTTCAATAATTCATTTGTGTTCCATAACTTCTTTATTTATATTTTCATTTATGCCCAAGACACCTATGAATCACTGACTAGGATAATGGAGTTGCCATCCAGGCACTTAGGAGTGCCACCCGGGTAATATGATGTGCTAATATAAGTGTCAAACCCGGCGTAAATAACAGTGCCAAACCCGACGTAGATAATCATGCCAAACTCGACGTAGATAATAATGTCATACTCGGCTTAGATAACAATACCAAACCTGGCATAGATAATCATACCATTAACGGATTTAATCATTTTCATCATACTCCCCGCTTGCTTGGCATGCCAAACTATCCTAAGTTGGTTCTAGTTAGGTGTTCTAAGGCTTATACAATCTCATTAAAATTCATAGGAATTAAATTCACACTTTTCATGCATTTAATATCTCAAAATAATTATATAAACACTCAATTAAAATAATATTTACATAATATAACAAGGTTCTCATCATTTTACTCTTTTAGTTCCACAACTTATATGCTGCCCTATCACTGGAAAATTCCATTCTCTGTTTTGGACCTTAATTTTTGTCCTATTACGATATGAATTTAGTTACACATCTTCTTAACAATTTTAGATCTGGATTTTAGATTTAATATACAACTTAAATCACTTAAGTTTGAGTTATGTATCAAAAGATATGATAAAATGAACACTAACTGGTCACTAACAATTCTGCCCATAATTTTCTGGACAGATTCTAAGTCCGAATTTTATGAATTTTTCTGGAACATTACAGACATGTTCAGATTTTATGGTCTGAATAAAAATTATAGCCTTATGTCTTAGCTTTCAAACCCAACAAAGACCATGCAAATCCAAATTTCAAAAATTAAGTTATAACAGTTTTAAGTGCTCATTGCTTGTCCATTTCCAGCAAAGGACATACAAACTAATCACATTCAATTTTTACCAAATTAAATTCTAAATCTAGAAAACATGCATGTTCAAGATTTTCATCACAAAATACTATTAATTCAGAATTATAAACATGTCAAATAATTAAATCATGCAAATAAAAAAATAGCCTATTGCCTTAGGTTATGTACAAACCTCTCTTTTTCTCTTTTCTTTCTCTTTGCTTCTCTTTCTTCTTTCCTTTGCTCCTTTGATCTAGCTCATTGTCAATTTGAGTTCCTAAAGCTTATAAATAGATTATTAGAACTTCATAAACTCTAATCTCTCTCTTTCTCCTTACTCTCTTAAGCTTTCTTGAGCAAGAAAATGGAATTCTCCCTTACTTTTTCTCTTTTTTCTCACTTTCTTTCACTAAAACTAAGCTTTGGCTATAGAGGAACAAGGGAAAATGTGGGCTGGTTTGAGAGGCAAAAATTTCTCAATGAAAGGAGATTAGTAAGAAGAAGAAACAATCAAGAAGAAAATGACAAAAGTCATTAAGATGGGGGACACTTATAACATCCTTGACTATTCCCATATGCATTTCTGTAGCATCTCCTTTGTGCATATGCATTTTGCATATATAACACTTGAACACATGCATAATATGCATTTTTATTTAAATATATTAATGACATACAATTAGTTTATTTTTAAGTATTTTACAATTGTATAGAAATGCACATGTCTGTTTTATAATATAGATGAAAATGATATGAAATTAATATTTAAGTATATAAAGAGACTAGATTGAATTAATAAAAATTTGACATGATTAATTTAATTAAATTGAAATAAGTGATTAAATTATATATATTTTTTATTATTATTGGTTAGTAAAATTGGGCAAATGTTTATATGTATACATGAATGTATGTATATGTATGTATGTATGATGATAATAAAAATAATAATAATAAAATTAAAAAAGAAAAAGAAAAAGAAGCATACAGGAAAAGAAGAGAAAAAGAAAAGTAAAAAAAAAGGGGGTAAAAAAAAAGAAGAAGAAAAAGGCTCGGGTGAAGAAAAAAGAAAAGGGAGACAAATGTTTTTAACTTAGGCTAAGTCTTTTTCTTCTTCCTCCTCCTTTTCTTCTTCTTCTTTGCTTCATTCCTTCATCCTATTTTTCTTTGAAGTTCTAGAAATATTTTCTTCTCTTTTCACTCCAGAAATTACAGCAACAAGGTTAGCCAAGGGTGATTATAGGTGAGTAAACAATTATTTTATGTTAATCCTGATTATGGTGTTTAGGATTCATAAATAGGCAGTGTTTTGTACTAAGGTTTTGATGATTTTAGAGATCGAATATGGAGAAGTGTAAAACATAAAAAATGTTCCTTTACATCTTATATTTATGGATATGTAAATATGTTTGCAAGATTGCATGTATAGGAAGAGAAATCATCTCTCTAATAAAACTAGTCCGGATTCAAATCCTAACTGAATTAGCAACTGTTTTTATTGGTTTTGAATATGATAAAGTCATTATTTGAAGTATCCCAAAACATAAAAATTATAGTTATATATGTATTATGTATTTTTATACCAAATTTATGCTTCATATATCGTGTGTATTTTGAGTTATGATGAAGAGAACTATGATTGTTCCATAGTTGCTAAGTGCCCTGTACAAGTCCAGAAACTTGTTTAATTATTTTGAGCTCCTTAAAGATAGAATCTGTAAATTATCAAAACATAAAAGTTATAGGTATATGTTTTATCTAAATTTGGGTACTAATTGAATCTTTATATGTTATGTATAGAGTAATTTATGGCCATTACAAATTATACTGTGCTGAAAACTAACTCTGTTCTATAGCAATAAAAT
Organism: Triadica sebifera; assembly: GCA_023653625.1. NCBI lineage: Eukaryota > Viridiplantae > Streptophyta > Magnoliopsida > Malpighiales > Euphorbiaceae > Triadica > Triadica sebifera. The sequence goes on along the minus strand of CM042898.1, from coordinate 18,337,569 downwards.
GTTGCCTATATTTTGAGCGCCTTAGATATATAATTGATGAAAGTTGTAAAACTTAAAAATGTTCCATTTGAACCCATATAAGTTTCTATAAATTTTCATTGCAATATGGGTTATATATCATAAGTTATGAGCTGATTAAGTTGGTACCCTGAAACTGCCTAATGGCAGAAAATAGGGCAGAAAACAGAACACATTTAGAAATTCCACTAAAACTTGTACAATAATCCAATTGGTTTGAAATTTTAGTATGTTATAAAATTATATTTTATTTTTAATTAGGAGCAAGAATCAAATTAATTGGTCAAGTACAGAAAAAGTTATAGGCAACACTGTCCCATAAGGCACACTGCCCTATAGAAAACATTTTAATTATTGATATGAATAATGCATATTAATTTGTTTAAGCCACATTAAGTTTCTCTAGTCATAAATTAACCAATTATATTTCAATATTAGGCTCAAGACAAATTGGAGATACACAATAAAGGGGTAGACAATAAGTTAAGGGTTGAATTCAAAGGAAAAAAGTGAGTTTAATTATCAATTGAATTCTTTAGTGCATATGAATGTTGCTTGCTATGCGATTCATATGATTGTGATGATTTTTCCTTGATAATATGATGATGAATAATTTGTGACATTTGTGGTAGATATAAGTTTGTATACTTGTGGTATATTTGAGGTATATGTTTGACATATGATACATACATATATATATATATATATATACATGGTATATGTATAGTCTATGCAAGGTATATGTGTTGGTATATGAGGTATATATGTGGTATATGTATGGTATATGTGATAAGATACAATGGTTGATGAATATGTAAGTACAAGTGCATATGTATAATGACTTAAAAAGGCATTGTGAGTAGTTAATCGACATTGCAAAGCAAAAGAAGAGGCTTATGGCCCAACAAATGTGCAAATGAAACAAATGATCAAGCTAGCTAGCAAATGCAAATGGAAATGTTCACATGACAAATGTTCACTTGAAAATACGGGGCAATGTCTGTTTAACCTGGTCACAACAAAATAAAATAAATAAGCATAAGCATAAGTAAAGAGAAATTATTGAATACTTGATTTTATCTATATTTATATGTTATTGACTAATGAAATGGGGTATGAAGTATGTATTAAGTATATTTGATATTTGCTATTATGAAATGTTTGGTGCTTTAGAACTCATTTGATGGTTATTCTCACTAAGTCGCAACTCACCGAATTGCATCATTTTTCAGGTAAAGAAGAGTAGTAGTTCATATTGAGATGCATATAAAAGTCATGAATCAAAAGTCACCGGCCGAGCCTCCTCACTTTCTCTCCTTGCATTCCATATAAGCATAAGAACATATCATTTATATTTGGGGGTTGAATACTTGCATATGTATAATAAGAATAAATATGTACTAAGATATATATATATATATATATATAAATGGATTCAACTTGTAAAATTTACTAACTTTTAAACATAATGTTTAGTTATTATTATATGTGATGTTATAGGCTATGATTAAAGCATCCGTATTGATTGTGAAATTATTGTTGATAATATGAGATGAGTTAAAAAAAATTACTCTCACTGTAAACATGAATTTTATTTTATTCTTGTTTCATACGTGATAATTTAATATAAAAAAAACATATGCGGTATATAGATGTATAAGGTGTTAGGTGTTACATTTTTGGTATAAGAGCAGGGATAGGTTCCAAAGGAACATGCATATGCATAAGAGCATGATAACATATGCATAATATGTGTTGAACATTTTGTAGTGACATAATTTCAATTAATTTAGGGCCATCATAAGATATGATTCACCAAGGAGAGAGAGGTCGGCTGAAATGCATCATCATGAGGCATCACCTCATTTGCATAGAGATCAACCTGCACCAGGAGCTAGAGCTCCTGTGCATGCATCCCAATCATCACATGCAGAAATGCCATATGAAAACACAGAACAAGAAGTATACTGGCCTGAAATGCATAGAGAAAGGCGTTACGATAAGTTAAGAAAATAGGGTGCAGTTGATTTCTATGGCTCGACTGATCCAGTTGAAGTAGAGACATGGCTTAAAAGGACATAAAGGGTATTGAATATGATGAGATGTACTCCAGAGGAGAAATTTGATTATGCGGTATCTTTGCTTCAAGGTAATGCCTATGAATGGTGGGAGACAGTCCCAGATAGTGATGCACAACCTCCAGTTCTAACATGGAATGATTTTCTTAGAGAATTTCAAAATATCTATATGCCTGAAGCATATAAAGATGAGAAGAGGAAGGAATTCCTAAATCTAAAACAAGGAAACATGTCAGTTGCGGAGTATGAGGTGCATTTCAACAAACTTTCCACCTCATACCTTTATGCGGTATATAGATGTATGGGAAAGTGGCATAATGGGAAAGTTTTCCAGTTTGGAAAGTTTCCATTATGCCCATTATACCTTTATGCGGTATATAGATATATAAGGTGTTAGGTGTTACACACCTCAGCATCATCCAGAAACTTTCATTAATGTCGCATTCATGCACATCACTTGGTTAATTGTTGTATGTCATTTTGTGTGTTGTGATTCAAGAAAATATGGGAGACAATTAATGATAGAAAATTCTAGATATGAAGAGATAAGGAAGGATGAGTAATTAAGAGGAAGAAGACAAAATTAATTAATTAATGGAGACACCTAAGATTATTTACATTTATTGTCTAATGCATGTATGTAAATTCGCTTCTTAAAATTTGCCACTTGGTGTGGTTGGCCTCTACATGCATTTTATGTCCCAATTCATGTATTTAATTGATGATTATCCCAATTAATCCTCCAATTTTTGGTAAATTGCAAATTAACTGCTAAACTTTTCAAAATTTGCAATTTAGTCCTTTACCGAAATTTAACACTGTTAGATATTTTATGAACTTCATTAGAAAATCTCCATACTAAATTGCCATTATTTTAATTATTTTTCGATAAAAATCCAAATTTAGACTTGTTCAAACCGACGAGTCGATTTAACAACTCGCGTGACTTAGGTCTAAATTAGCGGATATGAAATTCTCTCCCCTTTAAAATAAATTTCGTCCTCAAAATTTTACCTGTTCATTTTTTGAACAAGTGGGGATATTGCCTCTTGATGACTTCTTTTCTATCCCATGTGGCATCTTCTGTAGCATGATTCCACCACAACACTTTAACTAATGAAACTTTATTGTTTTGTAAAACTTTTTCTTCATGTGTTAATATAACCATCAGTTCCTCTTCTTATGTCAAGTCAATCTACACTTCTATCTCCTCAGTTGGAATAACATCAGACCTATATCTCCTTAGCATCGACACATGAAAAACATTATGGATTTTATCCATCTCTGGTGGAAGTACTAACCGATATGTGACTGGTCCTATTCTTTACAAAATCTCATAAGGACCAATGAACCTTGGACTTAACTTTCCCTTTTTACCAAATCTCAACACTTTATTTCAAGGTCAAACTTTAAGAAATACTTTATCTCCTACAACATACTCTATATCTCACCTCTTATGGTCAACATATGATTTTTGTCCATCTTGAGCTGCTTTCAATCTTTCTTGGATAATTCTAACCTTTTCTTCTATTTATTGTACTAACTCTGGCCCTATCAATTTCTTTTCACTCAATTCGGTCCAACAAACTGGTGTCCTGCATTTTCTTCCATACAATGCCTCATATGGAGCCATGCCTATGCATGTCTGATAACTATTGTTGTAGGTGAACTCCATAAGAGGTAGATATCAATTCCAACTTCCTTCAAACTAGAGCACATAGCTTCTCATCATATGCTTTAGCAACTGAATAACTCGCTTCTATTGTCATCCATTTGTGGATGAAAAGCCATGCAGAAACTGAGTCGAGTTCCCAAAGTTTGCTATAAACTCTTCTAGAATTGTAAAACAAAATTTGGGATCTCTATCATATATGATGGACATTGGCACTCCATGCAACCTCACTATTTCACTTACATAAATTTCGGCTAACTTGTTCAATGAGTAATCCATTTTGACTGGTAAGAAGTGTGTCGACTTTGTCAATCGATCCACTATCACCCATACTGCATCATGCTTTCTCTGAGTCTCCGGTAAACCGAACACAAAATCCATCGTGATTCTTTCCCATTTTCATTCTGGAATTGGTATTGGTTGCAACAATCCTGTGGGTAACTGGTGTTCCGATTTCACTTGTTGACAAGTTAGACACTTAGCAACATATTCGGTGATATCCTTCTTCATCCATGTCCTCCAATATTGAGTTTTCAAGTCTTGATACATCTTGTTCCCACATGGACGCATGGTATATACCAGTTCATGTGCTTCTTTTAATACCTCAAATTTCAGCTCTTCTTTACTGGACACACAAATCTTATTTTTGAAATATATTGTGCCATCTTCTGTCAATGAAAACTTAGGCTTTTCTCCCTTTTCCACTGCCTTTACTATCTCTACTAGTTTCTCATCTTGCTTTTGAGCATTTTTGATCCTCTCCATCAACGTAGATTGTATTCGTATCTCAGCTAAAATCTTCCTGCTTAGTGCATCTACAACCACATTAGCTTTGCCTGGCTGGTAGCCGATCACACAGTCATAATCTTTAATCAACTCTAACCATCTTCATTATCTCAGATCCAACTCTTTCTGTGAGGGAAGGTACTTAAGACTTTTGTGATCTCTATAGATATAACATTTTTCCCCATATAGATAATGTGTCCAGATTTTGAGAGCAAAAACTATTGCAACTAAGTCCAAATCATGTGTCAGATAGATAAGCTCATGAGGCTTAAGATGTCTTGAGGCTTAAGCAATCACCTTCCCTTCTTGCATAAGAACACAACCTAAACCATTATGACTAGCATCACTGTACACAACAAAGTCTTTTCTTCGAGTAGGCTGAGTCAAAACTGGTGCTTCAGTCAACATTGCCTTCAATCGATCAAAGCTTGCTTGACACCTATTTGTCCACTCAAAACAGACCTCTTTTCGCAGTAGTCGTGTCAAAGGAGTTGCTAAGCATGAAAATCCCTTCATGAACCTCCTATAATATCCAGCTAATTCGAGGAAACTCCTCACTTTTGTCACATTTTGAGGTGGTTTCCAATTAAGAATAGCCTCAATTTTACTAGGGTCAACCCGAATACCTTTTGCTAAAATTACATGACCCAGAACACTGACTGCTTCAAACCAAAACTCACACTTAGACATCTTTGCATGCAACTGCTTCTCTCTCAGTGTTTGCAACACTATTTTGAGATGTTGATCATGTTCTGCTCGATCTCTAGAGTATACAAGGATTTCATCAATAAACACCACTACAAATTGATCAAGATATGGCCTAAACACTCGGTTCATCAGGTCCATAAAAGCTGCTGGTGCATTCGTTAATCCAAAGGGCATAACCAGGAACTCATAATGACCATAACGAGTTCTGAATATCGTCTTAGGTACATCTTACTCTTTTATCTTCAGTTGCTGATACCCTGATTGAAGATCTATCTTTGAAAATATGGCTGCACCCTTCAACTGATCAAATAAGTCATCCATTCTAGGTAGCGGGTATTTATTCTTAATAGTCACCTTATTAAGCTGCTTGTAATGGATGCAAAGACGTAAAGTACCATCTTTCTTCTTCACAAATAATACTGGAGCACCCCATGGTGATATACTCGGTCGTATAAAACCCTTATCTAACAACTCTTGCAACTGTACCTTCAACTCTTTTAACTCCGCTGGTGCCATTTTATATGGTGTAATAGAAATAGGAGTGGTGTCGGATACCAAATTGATAGAAAATTCGAATTCTCTATCTGGCGGTAATCTTGGCAACTCCTCTGGAAATACATCGGGGAACTCACTAACCATAGGAATATCCACCACATACGCTAAGTATGTTTCGCACCCCTTACTAAATAGTTTCTGAGCTTTCAACACTGATATCACATTGTCTGGATATCTTATATTCTTACCCATCACCACTATCTCATCTTGTTTTGAAATTCTGATGATCTTCTGTCTTCTTCCACAATCCACTACCACTACATAAACAGCCAACGAATCCATTCCCAAGATCACATCGAACTCATGGAATGGTAACTCTATGAAGTCTGCTAGAAATTGCCTACCTTGAATTTCAACTGGGCAACCCCTAAACGCCTTACTAACCCTCACACTGTGCCTTAATGGATTTGTCACAAGAATCTCAAATTCTAGAGACTGTGGTTCTAAACCATCTTGACCTGGTGGTGATACTCTTTGTAGCAAATCTATCTTGTTTCTCATAAGTTCTGTTTGTCTTATGCTTGCAATAGACTACTTTTGTGATGAGCTAGCACCAGATCTCCATGTAGTAGATCAGCAATTATTGGATCGCAATGAAGCCTCTGTCCTTGTAAGCTCATTGCTTTCTCCTCATTTGGCCACAAAATGTCGTGACCCTAAAGCCATACTCTACCTATCTTGTAAATTAACGGCCCTAATCAGTAAGTAGCAACTTTAATACATAATTATGGGTACACACATGTCATAATTATTATTTATTTGAAAACCATTTTAAAATCCCAAAACAGCCCAAATCGGACCTTATACCAAATCCAGAAACACCAACCAAGTGCTCTGATACCAAAAACTGTAACACCCCCTAACCATGCCCGGATGAGGGAGTGCTACGCTGACTTCATATGTTGCAATATCATTTTTAAATTTTGTATATCTGAAAATCATTCATTTAATTTAATTTTTTTACTATTTATTTACTTTGCATTATAAAAGAAATCATAGCATGAAGAAACACAATACATTTTATATAATAAAGTATTATTTACAAAATGTGCGCTTATTTTACAAGTACTATAAAAAAAATCCAAAACATAAATACAATAGTTGTGTGGACAGTATTTACAGTCTAATCTGAAATGAGTCCATGCCGGATTGGCAGAGAATTCCACCTCACTCTTATTGAGGATTCCATCTGAGGGAAGTTTGAAAATTTCACTAAACTCCGCTGTTGTGAGAGTGTTTGGATGGTTGCAAAGTTGGAATTTTATTGTTCCAGTGTGAGACACTTGCATGGTGCTAAGGAACTCGAGAGCTGGTTCCTGTAGTGTTGGCTGATGGATATCTATAAACTGCTTGAGATAACAAGCTTGTAGTTGTTCTGTCATGCTTGTCTCAAGACCGAGGGTCATGACAACATTCCACTCGAAGGATCATTATGAAAGCAATGGCCTTTTCTTAAAAATGGCATACCTCGGATGACAATGCTCCGGAATGATGTTAAGAAGGTAGTCCGTGTAGTGTCTCAGAGCATGAGATTTCTTTCTTGTGCCTTTTAAGGAGCCGGGTTCCATTGTTGAGTTGAGAATGGGTTTTTGGAGAGAGTTTTTCTGGCAGGGATTTTAACTTTGTGATGTTCTGATTTTTGAAGAAAGAAAGGATTTTTGAAGGTTTTTATAGATGGAAAAGGCTATCAGGGGGCCAGAATCTATGAGAAGTATTGAATCAGGGTGAGAAATGAGAGAAAATTATAGAAAACTATTTTATAGTTGACATAGTCACGGTCATGAATAGTAAGTAACGGGCGTAAAATGTTGTGGTCACAGTTTGTTGAAGAGGCGCTCTAGCCGTGATAAAGGATAAGAAACGATTCATGGTCATGACATTTAATAGTCATGGGGTGAATAGTTAATTTTCATAGTGGTGACAAAATGAGTCACGATCGTGAAGTACAATCTTCACTATTTGTGACCATGAGACAACGCATGAAACAAAGAATGAACGGTTCTATAATTATTTGGTGTTAATGTTCACAGTGGTGAAGAAATGTCACAGTCGTGAACAAAGAGTTTCACGAGAGTGAAAGAAAAAAGTTATGAGCATGAAACATACTCTTCACTACCGTTAACCGTGAAGTATGTCATGAAGTAAGGCATGAAAGCTACTGAAGCTTTTGGTGAGTATGATCACGATCGTGAATATATGTCATGGGCATGAATTGCCTTAAATTTTCAATAAATAAAACTAAGTCTAAAATAAGACTAAAAAAATTCTAAGGTGCTTCTATCCCTTATAACATATATTTCCATCAAGTTAGCCACTTCATACCTTAAATTTGACAATCATACTTAAGATAAGGTTAATCCATCAATCATACCAAGCTCTCTTCCTATTAAGTTAAATCTTTCTTCATTATGAGACTTAGTGAATATATCTGCCAATTGATTGTCTGTATTGATAAATTCGAATACAATATCTCCATATTGAACATGATCTCTAAGAAAATGATGTCTTATGTCAATATGCTTACTTCTAGAGTTTTGAATGGTATTCTTAGATAGGTTTATGGCACTTGTATTATCACATCTGATAGGTATATGGTCCAAACTATGACCATAATCCTTAAGTTGTTGTTTCATCCATAGGATTTGAGTACAATAACATCCTATTGACACATAATCCACTTTAGCGGTAGAAAGTGTTGGGTTTTGAAGAATGAATCATATTAAAAAATGCAACGGAAAAAATAAAATTTTCAAAACCCAAAACAAAAGATCATACTCGTACCATTAAAACTAATTTATATAAATATAAATGTTAAAAATTATACCTTGTAATTTCTTATTTGTTCTTCAAATCTTCACTTTATTGGGTTGTAGCAAAACCACAACAATCCACATTAGAATGTCTCTAATGATAATCCACGTGAAGAATGAAGAATAAACTATCAAGAGAAATTATTTGAACAAATTCAAAGTGCTAGCTTTGAAAGTGTTCTTGAGAGAATTTTGTTGTGTCTTAAAAATATTTTTTTCACAAAAAACTATTTTCATGTCTATTTTCTATCATTTGATGTCTTTTCCATTTGAATCAAATTCAAAGAAAAGATGAAAAGTCAAAAATGGAGAAAAGGGAAATGAATGAATAGTAATTGTCCATAATTGGGCTAATCAAGGCCAAAAACTGTCGTTGGCCAACGGGTGGGAGGCAGCAGTGAGCTTGGCCAGCAGCATGCCTAGCCCACGCGGGCCCATACGGGCCTGTGATTCTCCCGAATGATTTTTCAGTGCGACCTCATCGTGATCCATCCTGAAATAATTCTCTCATATTTTGGATCCTATCCAAGACCATTTTACTCATTCTCCATATCTTCAATGTGTGTGACTCATTAGGTTCCCGATTTTATTGGCCACTTAAATTAACAATTAATTTAAGCTGGTCATGAGTAGTATCTAGCAATACATCATAAGCCCCAATTGACCAGTAAGTCAGTAGTTTTACTACAAACCTTTCCATAAACAATTTCCGTGTAATTATTCCTTTCACCATTCTATACCCCACTTGGTTTAGAGTTTGGACATTTGTCAACTCCCACTAGACTGTCTATGTCATGTCTAGTCCAAGTAATGTTAGTTATTATCCTTGAGGCTCATTACTCTATTAGATATGTCATTGAAGACTATCTTTATGACATATCCACTCCGGCCAGAGATTCCTGAGTAATGACCATGACAAGAGGCCATGGGTATACACTCATTCTATCAAGAGTGGTGAATCCTTTGTTGGTTATCCAATTACCTTCGAATACCTAAAGCTATATCCAATCACCATCCTATGAGCTACCTCTCTGAGGCAACAAGAAATAGTGTCAAAATACAGAATCAATATTCAAGATATCCTTGAGTACCTCAAGTCTAAGGATACTTGCACCATTGCTATGATGAGACTATCATTGACATTTGAATAGATTATCCATATGATTGTCTCATAGTTGGTCATCCAATGTACTAAGCTACACTTAGCAAGCATTCACATGTTAACTCTAAACATCTCATGTTTATAGATTATGAGATCTACCACTCGATCCAATCAAGGAGTGTAACATGTGCTAGTCTCTCTGGATTAATAAAATCATGTCTCATTAATCCTATGACTAGGGATAATTTTGATACTAACATAATTACACATGATAAGAATCTTAATATCATGATCTCATCATGATTTCCTTCATGCTATGTTATGTATAAAGTACTTCATTAATTGATTTAAGATCACTTATGAATTCATATATCAAATGAACATCAAATTAATGAAAAAGCCTTTTATTCATCAAATAAATTTGTACAATAAGTGCTAAAGGTGATTGCCTTTAGAGCACTCCTCTAACAAGCTCCCACTTGCACTAAAGCCAATCGCCTTTGTATTTATTCCATAGGCGAGTACATGAGAACCATATTTCTTTTGGGGAAGTGGCTTAGTTAAAGGATCAACAATATTCTAATTAGTGGGCACTCTTTCTATCTTTACATCATTCCTACCAATGATTTCTCTAATTAAATGGTATCTTCAGAGTACTTGTTTGGATCTCTAATGAGACCGTGGCTCCTTTGCTTGTGCAATGGCTCCATTTTTATCACAATAAAATTGTATTGGATCAATAATGCTGGGAACCACTCCAAGTTCTGTGATGAATTTCTTTATCCAAACTGCTTCCTTTGCTGCTTTAAAAGCTGCAATATACTCTGCTTTGCTTGTGGAATCAGCAGTAGTTTCCTGTTTGGAACTCTTCCAACTAACTGCTCCACCATTTAGTGTGAATATATAACCTGACTGAGATTTTGAGTCATCCTTGTCAGATTGGAAGCTGGCATTGGTATACCCGCTCACAATAAGATCTCCATCTCCATATACCAAGAATACATCCTTAGTTCTTCTTAAGTACTTAAGGATATTCTTGACAGCCACCCAATGACCCTCACGAATGTCCGATTGGTATCTACTCATGACACTCAAAGCATATGATACATCGGGTCTTATACATATCATAGCGTACATGATTGATCCTATAGCTGAACCGTATGGAATCAAACTCATGTGTCTCCTCTCTTCTTGTTTCTTCGGACACAAAGACTTTGAGAGAGTAATCCCATGGGTCATGGGAATATATCCCCTATTGGATTGCTCCATGCTAAACCTCTTTAGCATCTTATCTATGTATGTACATTATGAAAGACTAAGCAATCTTTTAGATCTATCTCTATAGATCTTTATCCCTAAAATATAGACTGCTTCTCCAAGGTCTTTCATAAAGAAATTCTTGGATAACCAAATTTTGACTGATTGTAAGGCTGAGACATCATTTCCCATTAACAATATGTCATTTACATATAACACAAGAAATATGATTGCACTCCCACTAACCCTCTTGTAAACACAAGGTTCATCCGGATTTTGTAAGAAACCAAACTGTTTGATTGTCTCATCAAACCGAATATTCCAACTCTTGGATGCTTGCTTTAATCCATAAATGGATCTTTGAAGCTTACATACCTTTTTGCCATCTTTGGATATGAAACCTTTTGGTTGTGTCATGTACACATCCTCAATCAGATTTCCATTAAGGAAAGCTGTCTTCGCATCCATTTGTCATATCTCATAATCATAATGAGTAGCAATGACTAGGAGTATCCTTATGGATTTAAGCATAGCTACTAGGCTAAAAGTTTCATCGTAGTCAATTCCTTGTCTTTGATGATAACCTTTAGCAACAAGTCTAGCTTTATAGGTAATCACATTACCATCCATGTCAGTTTTCTTTTTGAAAACCCACTTGCACCCTCTAGGCTTTATTCCTTCAGGTCGGTCAACCAAAGTCCATACTTGGTTTTCATACATGGAATCCATTTATGACTTCATGGCTTGAAGCCATTTGTCAGATTCTGAACTATTCAGAACTTTTTCATAGGTTGTATGCTTATCATTTTATATGAGCAATATGTCATTCTGTTCACTAATGAGAAATCATTATCTCTCTGGAACAATACGTATCCTACCTGACCTACAAAGCTCTTGTGCTTTAGAAGGTTGAGCAGTTATATCATCTGTATGAGTAACAAGCTCAGGTTCAGGCAGTTGATCAGCATCTCTTTGAGCATCTTGAATTTCCTCAAGTTCAATTTTGCTCCCACTATGTCCTTTTAGAAGGAATTCTCTCTCTAAAAAGATAGCATGTCTTGAAACAAAAACCTTTTGTTCCAAGGGGTGGTAAAATTGATATCCATATGATGCTTTTGGATATCCCACAAACAGACATTGGTCAGACTTAGCTTCTAGCTTATCTGACATTGTCCGCTTCACATAAGCAGGACAACCCCAAATTCTCATGTAAGAAAATGTGGGCCTCTTGTTATGTCATATCTCATATGGAGTAACATTAAATGTCTTCGAAGGAACTCCATCTAATATACAAATGGCGATCTCTAGTGCATTAACCCAAAAGGATTTAGGAAGTTCCGCAAAACTCATCATAGACCTTACCCTATATAACAAGGTTTTGTTTCTCCTTTCAGTCACACCATTGTGTTGTGGCATGTAAGGTGGAGTCCATTGAGATAAAATCCCATTATCCCTACTTGATCTAATCGAAGTGTTTTAATACTTTTGGCAAGTTGTTTCTCTACTTAATTTCTGAATTCTTTGAACTTTTCAAAAGCTTCAGATTTGTATCTCATAAGATACACGTACCCATATCATGAGTAGTCATCGATAAAAGTAATGAAGTAGATGAAACCACATCTGGCATGTGTAGACGTTAGGCCACATACATTTGAATGTATTAAGTCTAAAAGTCCATTAGCACATTCAACCTTTCCCTTAAAGGGTAATTTAGTCATCTTGCCTAATAAACAAGATTCACATGTGTCATATGATTCATAATCAAATGACCCCAAACTACCACTCTTGTGTAGCTTAGCCATGCGTTTCTCACTTATATGACCAAGACGACAATGCCATAAATAAGATGATTTCAACATATCTTGTTTTTGCCTTTTATTATCATTGATGTTTAAAATTGGATTTGACATATCTAATATGTATATTCCATTGCATAATGTACCATTAGCATAAAGAATTCCATTCAACATAATAGAACAACAATTGTTACTAAAAGCTAAAAGGAAACCATCTTTATTTAGACTTGAAATAGAAATAATGTTTTTAGTCAAAGCAGGTACATAATAGCAATTATCCAAATTTAATATAAGCCCAGTAGGGAGGGTCAATACATATGTTCCTATAGCTAATACAACAACCCTTGCTCCATTTCCTACGCATAGGTCTAACTCTCCCTTATTGAGCTGCCTACTATTCCTTAGGCCCTGCATATCAGTGCATATGTGTGAGCCATAATCGGTATCTAATACCCATATATTATTATTGGAAACAATATTAATTTCAATGAAAAAAATACCTGAAGTAGATGGGGCATCAGATGCCTTCTTCTTCAAGGACTCTAAGTAAGCCTTGCAATTTCTCTTCCAATGGCCATCCTTGCCACAATGGAAGCATGTCCCTTTTGGAGCAATCTCCTTTACCTTCTTCTTAGCCACGCCTCCCTTAGGCTTCATGCACTTCTTCTTCTTCTTAAGGTTCTTCCTTTTAGAACTTGAAGAGTCCACCAGCATCACAACCTTACTGTCCTTCTTAATAGATGGCTCAACTGTTTTAAGCAAGTTAATCAGCTCCAGAATAGTGATAGAGATTTGGTTCATCCTATAGTTAAGCACAAAATGTGAATAAATATCTGACAAACCGGTTAGAATTAAGTCAGTACTTAATTCACGATCCATCACAAAACCCAAGGTTGCCAACCTTTTAATATAGCCATTCATCTTCAATGCATATTGCACTCAAGATATCCCCTCAACCATCTTAGTGCGGAAGAGCAACCATGAAGTTTCGAACCTTTCAGAATGTGCTTGCTCATCAAAAAGCTCTCTTAGATGGTATACTATGGAATTAGCATCCATAGCCTCATGCTGCTTTTGCAACTCAGTTGACATAGTAGCAAGCATAATGCAGCTTGCCATCTCACTATCATCGAAATGCTTTTGATATGCCTTTTGAATATCTTCAGAAGCATTAGCAACAGGGGAATTAGGGAGTGCCTCATGTAGGATATAGCCAATCTTTTCGGATTTGAGAACTATTCTCAGATTCTTTACCATATCCAAAAAATTGGGCCCAGTCAACTTATTTGACTCTATTAGCGATAGCAAATTCACACTTTTCATGATGATGATTCTAGCAACCTAGATGTAAAATATAACATGTTAGAATGTATATAAAATGCATCTTTATTAGGTCTTTAATAAATCGCATTATAGGTCCAACTATTTTATTGTGAATACATAGCCCTCATTATGAACCCGAAAGAACTTATATGGAAGTTCTCCTAGTGGGTCGATATCCAACTACCTAAGAATAACCTTGAGGCAACTCACAAGCTATCCTTAGTTTAGTTGGCAGGTATCTAATTCATACCAATTGCATTATTCATGCAACTATCAAATCTTGTGTTATCAACTTGTTGATGTGTGCACATACATTGGGCTATTGACTCTTGATATGTGTACATCTCATGTATTCAAACCCAACTTCACCTCCAATACATATTAACCTTGGCGCAAATCCAACAAGTTAATCCAACAATTCTAACCCATTAATCGTGAAATCTAATTTCAATGGATTGAACATATTCTTATATAGTGAGCTTGTAATGCTCCCCTACCCTACTAAATGTTAATAGAATATGGAAGTGCTACTAAGCTCATTTGTTTTAAAACCAATGTTCGAATTATTGAATTTTTTTTTCAATTTTCGAATTTATTATTAGTGGAATATTTATTACCGTATTTTATTTTATTTTTATTTAAAATATGCAACTATTGATGTGAATAATTTGATTTAAAAAAACTCATTCAATTAAACTATAATGTTTAAAAATATATCTACAAATGATACTAGATATATATAATTACCAAATTCATTCCCTATAAATATTATAAGCCACAAATTTACATTATAGAGAAATTCTAAAAATTTAATTTTTACAACATAATTTTCAAAACATACAAAAAAGAACTAGATTGCTGCAATCTGATCTTGGGGTTCCCTCTTCTTCGGTCGCCCTATCAGACAGCTACTTCTATTTATCTGTGCATGAAATGCACGCGCTAAGCTACTAGCTTAGTGGTACGTTTGAAAACTATCCAATAATTACATAAATAATTATAACATAAAATTTTATAAACTACAATTAATCTATTTAGCATGCCAAATATTCAATTAATAATAAAACTATTTTTTTCATGCAAAAATATTTAATTCATCAATTATGACATTTTATTCATTAAGCATGCTTGAAATTTTAACAATACAAGAAATAAAATTTACAATATCAATTTCATAATTCACATTTTTTTTTTGTGTTATTTATTTAATAGCTAATGACATCTTAGACCATAACTAAACACTTGATACAAGATTTCTGCTCTCCGACAATATACTCGACGCCTACATAATTGTTTCTAAAACTGGGCATTTAACGCCTACATTTTCAATAACAGCTCAACACCTTTTTGGTGCATATGTAAATTCGAACTCAGCACTATTTCTTAGTGCCTACGTAATTTCAACTCAGCACTATTTTATAGTGTCTACTTAAATTAAATCTCAGCACTAATAGTTTTAGTGCCTACATTTCTACCCTTTTATTGGCATGCCAACTTATCCTAATTGTAGTTCTCGACTAGATGTTATAGGGTTTAATTATATTTGTTACCTTTATTATTATTTACATAATTTATGTAGGTAACATTAATATAAATTCCACATAAATGCTATAATTCCCATTAAATATTTTACAATCTCAAACTTGCTCATTTAATCATTATAACTAAAAGAAAATTCAATTAATATATTTTCTATCAAAAAATTTCACAATCAACACATTTTTTTACAAGCTGTCCTCTTAGGGACAACATTTATGCCTTATACTTCTATGTATTTTTCATCCATTTTTAGATGGCAATTGGACAAGTGATAAACTAAAAAAAATGTAGGTACATGTATTATCTTTAATTTCCAACTAGAATGACATTAAAAAGAAGTTTGTAGCAAAATTTATGAATTTGCTCCTAAGCTACGTTCACTGCAATCTGCCCGGTATTTTAATGGATAGAATTTTGCCTTATATTTCTCTATCTTTTTCATCCATTTTTAGATGAAATTTGGACAAGTGATCAGCTAGAAAAATGTAGACACACATTTTATATTTAATTTACAACTTGAATCACATTAAAATGAATTGTTTTACCAAAGTTATGAATTTTCTTCTAACCTATGCTCACTGTAATCTGCCTAGTATTTTTTTTTTGGACATATTTCTAGTTCAAAGATTGAGTCTATTTTTCACCTAATTCCAGGCATATTCAGGTATAATGTTCGTTGAAGCTCTATTTCTTAACTTTCCAACCCAACAAGAATCACTCAAAAATGATTTCCAGAACTCAAGTTATGATCAAAACACTAGACACTGTTTATAAGACGATGTTTTCCAAATTTTAATTGCGAACTTCAAAATTCTCAATTAATAATATCCAAAATATTTTTCTCACATCTTATTATTATTTAAATTTATTTCTTTCATGTCCGAATTTAGACCCCGATCAGTTCATCACGCCAGATTTTGGTTAACCGCGTCTGGGACTTAAATTATCTGGCATTACAATTTTCCCCTCCTAAAACAAAATTTCGTCCTCGAAATTGACCTTTTTAACTGTAGTGGAATAATTGTGGATACTGAGCCTTCATCACCTTTTTAACTAGAGTGGAATAATTGTGGATACTGGAGTGGAATAATTATTTTTCCACAGAACCTTTACCAATGTTACTTTCTTGTTTCGTAGCTCCTTCATTTCTCGAGCTAGAATTTCCACTGGCTCCTCTTCATAAGTTAGATATGGCTGTATATCTATAGGTTCTGCTGATATGATATGAGATGGATCTGATCGATATCTTCTCAACATGGACACATGGAATACGTTGTGAATCTTGTCTAACTCTGCTGGTAGAGCTAATTTGTACACCACAGGACATATGCGTTCAAGTACCTCATAAGGTCCAATGAACCTAGGACTCAACTTTCCCTTCTTTATAAATTGGAAAATCCTTTTCCAAGGTGAAACTTTTAAGAATACTTTGTCACTAACTGTATACTCAATATCTCTCCTTTTCAAATTTGCATATGATTTCTGTCTATTAGCAACAGCTTTCAGCCTATCTCTTATTACTCTCACTTTTTCCTCTATCTGCTGTACTAGATTTGGACCCACTACTTTCGTTTCACTAAGCTTGGTCCAACAAAGAGGCATTTTACATTTCTCCTATACAACGCTTCATATGGTGCCATACTGATACTGGCTTGGTGACTATTATTGTAGGCAAATTCTATCAATGGATGATGTTTGTCCCAACTGCCTTCAAATTCTATCACATAACTCCTCAACATATCTTCCAATATTTGTATGACCCTCTCTGATTGTCCATCTATTTGTGGCTGAAAAGCTGTGCTAAAATTTATTCGTGTACCCATGGCTTGATGTAAACTTTTCCAGAGTTTTGAAGTGAACCTCGGGTCTCGATAAAAAATGATTGAAACTGGCACACCATGTAAATGGATTATCTCATTAACATAGATCTCTGCCAATTGGTTAAGTGGATAATTCATCTTGATTGGTAGAAAATGAGATGATTTAGTGAGCCGGTCCACCACTACCCATACTGAATCTTGCCTCTTTTGTGTCAAAGGCAAACCAAAAACAAAATCCATTGTAACTCTTTCCCATTTCCACTCCGGAATTGAAATTGACTGTAATAATCCTCTTGGTACTTGATGCTCAGCCTTAACTTGCTAACAAGTTAAACATCAGGTAGTATACTCTGTGATATCTGTTTTCATCCCTGGGCACCAGTAATATGCCTTCAAGTCATGATACATTTTGTTGCTTCCTGGGTGCATTGCATAAATAACATTGTGAGCCTCCTTCAAAATCTCTTGTTTCAATTTTGGTATGTCTCGTACACATAACCTGCCCTTTTGCCTTAAACTCCCATCTAATTCAATAGTAAATTCTGGTTTTTCACCCTTTTTCAACATTTCAAACATTTCCTTTAATTTTGTGTCCTACTTCTGATTGTCCTTTACTTGTTGGATCAATATGAGTTGAATCCGCAATTTTGCCCAAATAATATATAAATAAATTATTGTTTTATTTTTTTCTTGTTCACTTAATAAATTTAAGTTTTAACATTTACCTGCCAGAGTTTTTGTACTCAGAGCGTCTGCTACCATATTGGCCTTACCCCGCTGATAATCAATGATACAATTATAGTCTTTGATTAATTCTAACCATCGTCTCTGTCTCATATTGAGTTCCTTTTGTGAAGGCAAATATTTCAGACTTTTATGGTCTATATAGATATAACATTGCTCACCATACAGGTAGTGTCACCATATTTTCAATGCAAACGCAATGGCTACTAGTTCCAGATCATGTGTCGGATAATTTCTCTCATGAGGCTTCAGTTGTCTGGAAGCATAAGCAATCACTTTGCCTTCTTGCATTAATACACAGCCTAAACCATTAAGGGAAGCATCACCATACACCACAAAAAATTTTCCCACAGTAGGTTGTGTCAACAATGGTGCCTCTATCAACATTTTCTTCAACTTATCGAAGCTAGTGTGGCATTGGTCTGCACTCAAATCTGGTCTCCTTTCTAAGCAATTTTGTCAGTGGTGAGGCTATCATTGAGAATCCTTTCACAAATCTCCGATAATAACCAGCCAAACCAAGAAAACTTCTCACATCTGTCACATTTTGAGGCGGTTTCCAGTTGAGGATTGCATCTAGCTTACTGGTGTCAACTCTGATCCCATCAACTGAGACAATATGCCCTAGAAAGGCCATTTCATCTAACCAAAATGCACATTTTGCCAAATTCGCATACAATTGATTCTCTCTCAAGGTATGGAAGACAATACGAAGATGTTAATTACGCTCTTCTCTGCTTCTGGAGTACACCAAGATATCATCTATGAACACCACAACAAGCTGGTCCAAATAAGGCCTAAAGATTCTATTCATTAGATCTATAAATGCTGCTGGGGTATTTGTCAGGCCAAAAGGCATTACTAAGAACTCGTAATAACCATACCGAGTCCTAGAAGCTATTTTTGAAATGTCTGATTCTTTAACTCTCAATTGGTGATAACTTGATCTAAGGTCAATTTTAGAAAATACCCCTGCTCCTTTCAACTGATCAAACAAGTCATCTATTCTCGGTAAGGGATATATGTTCTTAATTGTAATCTTGTTCAATTGACGATAATCAATGCATAAATGAAATGTGCCATTCTTTTTTTTCACAAGTAGAACCGGAGCACCCCAAGGCGAGACACTAGGCCTGATAAACCTTTTCTTTAACAACTCTTGCAACTAAACTTTTAATTCCTTTAGCTCAACAGGTGCCATTCTGTAGGGAGTGATCGATATCGGGGTTATGCCTTGCAAAACATCAATGGCAAACTCTATCTCCCTGATAGGTGGTAACCCTGGCAAGTCCTCAGGGAAGATATCTGGATATTCACATACTGTAGGAATCTCCTTGAGATCTAGACTTTCTTTCTTGGTATCTACAATATGTGCCAAAAACGCTTCACATCCCTTTTTGATAAGCTTACTTGCCTTCATCACAGAAATGACATTAGTCAAGTATGGTCAGTTCTCGCCCAGGACAATCACATCAATCACGTCATCCTGCCCTAAATTCTTGAAAGTCACTCTCTTATATTGACAATCCACCATTGACTTATGCTGAGTTAACCAATCCATCCCCAAGATTGCATCAAACTCACAGAATGACAACTCTATTAGGTCAGCTGGGAATTCTACATTCTGAGCTTTGATTGGATTGTTTTTATAGACTCGACTAACTTTCACTCCATGACCCAAAGGATTTGTCACTAATATATCACAATCTAATTCCTCTACTACCATATTCCCCTGAATAGGTGGTGACATGCATAAATATGAATGTGTAGAACCCGAATCTATCAGTGTAAATAAATCAGTATCATGGAATATGCTTGGGCTGGGGCTCAATTACCTTCTGCTCTATTCACTGATTCTGATACACTCTGCCCAATCTTTCCGCTTTTAGATCGTCCATCTCCCTTACCTCTGCCTCGAATGATATTCTGAACCTGAACTGATACTACACCACCTGTACCTTTTCCTCTAAGGAAATCTTTATGTTTGTGCTCAGTAGATCCATATCATAAGCATGCTCCAGTAATCCACCAACAATCACCTGCATGTGATCTTCCACAATGCTGACATGTGACAGATATGAATCACCTGTTACCTGAAGCTGGTGCACTAGCTATAGACCCCTTTGGCCTCGATTGTTGGCTTTGCCTAGCTGAAAAGGTTGGTCCAGAACCCCGTGACTGGAAAAACCTAGGCATTGTCTGCCCCCTTTTACCTGATGTCTGGGCCATGCTAATTGTCAATCTTCGTGGTGGCTTTTCTATCCTCTTTCTTTTTTACCTCTTTTCCACACTGATAGCTGAGGATACTAGTGTAGCAAAATCCTGAAGACGAAGGGCAGTCACCATATTTCCAATATCATCATTAAGCCTATCCTCAAATCTACGACATTTGTCTGCCTCATCTGCAATGATTCCAGTTGCATATTCGAGTCACCGAAACCATCTCATATTCAGCAACTGACATGCTTCCTTGCTTCAAGTATTGAAACTCCCTTTTCTTTTCATTTACATAAACTCTAGGCACATACTTCTTACTAAATTACGCCTTGAAGAAATTCCAGGAAGGTGGTTTCGGTGTCTGGGCTTTGATAAAATTGATTTCCACCAGTCATAGGCAGGATCCTTTAAAAAGGACACTGCATATCTTACCTTTTGTTCCTCTGGACACTCAAGTTCCTCAAACACCCTTTCTATAGACTCCATCCAAAACTTTGAAGCTACTGGGTCATCCTCCCTCCTTCCCATAAAATTTGTGGCCCCATATTTTCTCAGCTTATCAATCCGGGGTTTTTGCTGAGGAAAAGGTGGAGGTGGTTGTGGAACTGCTTGTACTATTCGTTGCAACAAGTTTACACTCGACCCAAAATCTCTTACTGATGGAGGTTGTCTGAGATTGGCTGAGTCTAAAAGGTTATTACTCAGTTCATCTTTCGAGAAATCTTATTCCGATCCTGAATCCATATTCACCCATAAACCAGAAGAAGGGACCCAAGTCAGATAATTGCAGAATTTTATGCATATGCATGAGACATATATTCTATTTTACACCCACTGATTAAGAATCAACTAGCCTGGGCTCTGATACCACTAAATGTAATGCTCCCCTACCCTACTAAACGTTAATAGGATATGGAAGTGCTACTAACCTCATTTGTTTTAAAACCATTGTTCGAATTATTGAATTTTTTTTTATTTTTGAGTTTATTATTAGCAGAATATTTATTACCGTATTTTGTTTTATTTTTATTTAAAATATGCAACTACTCATGTGAATAATTTGATATAAAAGAACTCATTCAATTAAACTATAATGTTTAAAAATATATTTACAAATGATACTAGATATATATAATTACCAAATTCATTCCTTATAAATATTATAAGCCACAAATTTACATCCAAGAGAAATTCTAAAAATTTAATTTTTACAACATAATTTTCAAAACATACAAAAAGAACTAGATTGCTACAATCTGATCTTGGGCTTCCCTCTTCTTCGGTCACCTTATCGGACAGCTACTTCTATTTATCTGCGCGTGCTAGCTTAGTGGTACGTTTGGCAACTATCCAATAATTACATAAATAATTATAAAATAAAATTTTCGAAACTACAATTAATCTATTTAGCATGCCAAATATTCAATTAATAATAAAACTATTTTTTTCATGAAAAAATATTTAATTCCTTAATAATGACATTTTATTCATTAAGCATGATTGAAATTTTAACAATACAAGAAATAAAATTTACAATATCAATTTCATAATTCACATTTTTTTCTGTTATTTATTTAATAGTCCACGACATCTTAGATCGGAACTAAACACTGGATACAGGGTTTCTACTCTCTGACAGTATACTCGGCGCCTACATAATTTTTGTTTTTATAACTCGGTGTTTAACGCCTACATTTTCAATAACAATTCAACATCTTTTTAGTGCCTACGAAAATTCGAACTCAACACTATTTCTTAGTGCCTACTTAAATTAAATCTCAGCACTACTTTTTTTAGTGCCTACATTTCTACCATTTTATTGGCATGCCAACTTATCCTAATTTCTAGTTCTCGATCAGATGTTATAGGGCTTAATTATATTTGTTACCTTTATCATTATTTACATAATTTATGTAGGTAACATAAATATAAATTCCACATAAAATGTAATAATTTCCATTAAATATTTTACATCCTCAAACTTGCTCATTTAATCATTATAACTATAAGAAAAGTCAATTAATATATTTTCTATCAAAAAATTTCACAATCAACACATTTGTTTACAAGCTATCCTATTCTGGACAGCATTTCTGCCTTATATTTCTCTGTCTTTTTCGTCAATTTTTAGATGGAAATTGGACAAGTGCTAAACTAAACCAATATAGGAACATGTTAAAAAGAATTTGTTTAAAAAAGTTATGAATTTTCTCCTAAGCTACGTTCACTACAATCTACCCAGTAGTTTACTGGACATAATTCTACCTTATATTTCTCTATCTTTTTCATCCATTTTTAGATGGAATTTGGACATGTGATCAGCTAGAAAAAAATAGGTACACATCTTATCTTTAATTTACAACTTGAATCACATTAAAACGAATTGTTTTACAAAAGTTATGAATTTTATTCTAACCTATGCTCACTGCAATCTACCCAATATTTTTTTTTCTGGACAGATTTCTAGTTCAAAGTTTGAGTCCATTTTTCACTTAATTACAGGTATATTCAGGTCTAATGATCTGAATTGAAGTTGCCGCTTTGTGTCTTAGATTTCTAACCCAATAAGAATCACTCAAAAATGAGTTCCAGAACTCAAGTTATGATAAAACAACTAGACACAGTTTATAAGATGAATTTTCGAGCAGATCAATTAAATCATACAATTTCCATTGTCATGCATCAACATCGTATTCTAGTTTTTATTTTCACATTCATGGCATCATTTAATCATCACTTAATTTCTCAGTTAAATATCCAGAATTTCATACACATCACAAAATCAAAATCAACATATTTATACATTGAATTTTTGCCAAGTATACATATGTCAAAAATTTCACTTCTCTTCACTTTTATCTTCTTCCTAGCTAGCTTTCTCTTTGCCTTTACTTCTTCTTTGATTTTGGTTAAAAGTTTGTTCATTTCCTAGTCCTAACAACAAATTTTACACTAATCAAACACTAATCACCCTAATCTACCCTTAATCACCATTAGCATATTAATAACCCTAAATTACTAACTTTAATAGCAACTAACCCCAAAATCAAAGGAAAGATAAGAAGAAAAGTAAAAAGATGGAAAATCAAAACTCACCTTTGATGATCTTTAAAATGACCCAAGTCTTCTTTCTCTTTTTCTCCTCCTTTCTTCCTTCCTCTTCCTTAGTTTTGCTCACTTTGCTTCACTTCTTTGATGATCTTGACTTAATCCCACTTTTTTTCATCTAATCTTAGCTTTAATTGAAGAAAAAAAAAGAAAAACATTAATGGAGGAGGAGAGTCACGGCCAAAGAGAGAAAAAGGGAGAGAAATGGCTGTGATTAATGTGAGGAAGAAGAAGAATGGTCAAAAAAGTGGAAATTTGACTTTTTATAGTTGGATTAGGTGGGTGGTTAGGATTAATTATTAATCTTGCTTCCTATGGGTCCATTAATTTAAATCACTCTTACTTTATTTTAATCAAAAGAATATTTCTTTCCTTAGATAAAGAATATTATATTTTTATGCCTTCTTAAAATATATATGTCAAAAACACTGCAGTTTTTAATTTTGTTTAGCGAAAAATTATTTTTTTCCAAATTTTAATTGCGAACTTCAAAATTCTCAATTAATAATATCCAAAATATTTTTTTCACATCTTATTATTATTTAAATTTATTTCTTTCATGTCTGAATTTAGACCCCGATCGAAATTGCCCATATATGTTCTTTCGGTTAATTTAATTTTGTATGTCATTTTAAAGTGGAATTTAATATTTAATCAAATTAAATTAAATTCCATATTTTCAGAAATAATTCAAAATTAATTCTCCTTAAAATCAGAATATTATGATATTAAGATTAAATAATTTAATTTTAATATACATATCAATTTCTAGTCATACTAGAATTACAATTGCACAACTTAAATTAATTCAAAATTAATTTCCAAAAATTCTAAAATTTCTAGACGTTCATCAAACTTAATTCAAAATTATCTTTATGTCAGCTCAAGTTCATCAAACTATTTTTGGCACAAGCCAAAATTACTAAGACAAATGAACCAACAAACTTAGACGTTCAAAATGACTAATTCGATATCTAGAATTTTTAAAATTTCAAATGCTTGCAAAATAATTTTGGGCTACATCTAACATAAAAATAACATATTTTTAATCACATAAATATTATTTCAAGGTGCTGGAAATAAAATAAATACATACAAAAAAATCAAACAAAACAGTCCCACTGGGTATGCTTAAACAGTCCCATTTTTGTGTTTATTTGAAAAATTAATTAAAATAATTTTTAATTAATTATTGGACACTTTCAAAGGCATAAATATATTCTTAATATATCTAAATAAGTTTTTTATAATTAAATTATAAGAAAAATATAACCAGCCCTATCAATTAAGCCAAACAACAACACATGTTCATAAACAAGATAATTTTAGGCATTTTTGAAATAAATCCAAAATTAATTATTTGAATTAGATTCAAATCATTTTTCAATCAAAATAATCATTCTTAATCATTCCATGATCAGATTAAAGAAAGAAAATTGTGTAAAACATATTTTACAAATTAATTTCAATTTTTCAAACCTATTGATCCAAAATCATCAAAAACATGCAATCTCATTGCACTTTCAATTAAAATTAATTTTAATGGATACAAGAAGGCTCTGATACCAATGTTCAGTTTTGAAGAATGAATCATATTCATAAACACAGCGGAAAAAATAAAATTTTCAAAATCCAAAACAAAAGATCATACTTGTACCATTAAAACTAATTTATATAAATATAAATGTTAAACATTATACCTTGTAATTTTTTATTTATTCTTCAAATCTTCACTTTGTTGGGTTGTAGCAAACCACAACAATCTACACTAGGATGTCTCTAATGATAATCCACTCGAAGAATGAAGAAGAAACTATGAAGAGAAATGGTTTGAACAAATTCAAAGTGCTAGCTTTGAAAGTGTTATTGAGAGAATTTTGTTGTGTCTTAAAAATATTTTTTTCACAAAAAAATATTTTCATTTGTATTTTATGCCATTTGATGTCTTTTCTATTTGAATCAAAATCAAAGAAAAGATGAAAAGTTAGAAAAGGGACATGAATAAATAGTAATTGGCCATAATTGGCCTAATGAAGGCCAAAATTTGTCGTTGGCCAACGGGTGGGAGGCAGCAGCGCGCTGGGCCTGCTGCGGGGCAGGCTAGCAACTTGCCTAGCCTATGCAGGCCCATATGAGCCCGTGACCCTTTCGAATGATTTTTCCATGTGGTCTCATCGCGATCCATCCCGAAATAATTCTCTCATATTTTGGATCCTATCCAAAACCATTTTACTCATTTTCCATATCTTCAATGCGTGTGACTCATTAGGTTCCCTGTTTTATTGGTCACTTTAATTAATAATTAATTTAAGCAGGTCCTGAGTGGTATCTAGCAACACATCATGACCCCCAACTGACTGGAAAGTCAGTGGTTTGACTACGAACCTTTCCATAGACAATTTCCATGCAATTATTCCTTTCACCATTCTATACCCCACTTGGTTCAGAGTATGGATATTTGTCAACTCCCACGAGATTGACTACATCACATTTAGTCCAAGTAATGTTAGTTCTTGTCCTTGAGGCTCATTACTCTATTAGATATGTCATTGAAGACTATTTTTATGACATTTCCACTCCGGCCAGAGATTCCTGAGTAATGACCACGACAAGAGGCCATGGGTATACACTCATTCTATCAAGAGTGGTGAATCCTTTGTTGGTTATCCAATTACCTTCGAATACCTCAAGTTGTATCCAATCACCATCCTATGAGCTACCTCTCTGAGGCAACAAGGAATAGTATCAAAATACAGAATCAATATTCAAGATATCCTTGAGTACCTCAGGTCTAAGGATACTTGCACCATTGCTATGATGAGACTATCATTGACATTTGAATAGATTATCCACATGATTGTCTCATAGTTGGTCATCCAATGTACTAAGCTACACTTAGCAAGCATCCACATGTTAACTCTAAACATCTCATGTTTATAGATTATGAGATCTACTACTCGATCCAATCAAGGAGTGTAACATGTGCTAGTCTGTCAGGATTAATAATGTCTCATCTCATTAATCCTATGACTAGGGATAATTTTGATACTAACATAATTACATATGATAAAAATCTCAATATCATGATCTCATCATGATTTCCTTCATGCTTTGCTATGTATCAAGGATTTCATTAATTGATTTAAGATCACTTATGAATTCATATATCAAATGAACATCAAATTAATGAAAAAGCATTTTATTAATCAAATAAATGTGTACAATAAGTGCTAAAGGTGATTTGCCTTTAGAGCACTCCTCTAACAGAAAGAGTAACTGAAACTTGTTTCTTGCAAAACTAAGAAACTAAGCATTCCCAATAAAGTGACAAGTGCCTGAAGTACTCTTTCTATCCAAGAGACTTCCAGCATAATCAGCATCTGAATATCCTATGATATGAAAGGATGAATTTCTAGGATACCATAAGCCTAGATGTAATGAGCCATGTAAATATTTTAAGATTCTTTTCACAACATTCAAATGTGATTCTTTAGGACACGATTGAAAGCGAGCACATAAGCATACACTATACATTATATCGGGCCTAGAGGCAGTAAGATATAAGAGTGATCCGATCATACCTCTATAGAGCTTTTCATTAATGCTCTTACCCTTTTTGCCTTTATTCAATTTGTTGATGTGCTCATTAAAGTCTTGGCATTTTTGTATCCTTCCATTCCAAATTTATTGATTAAGTCTTTGGCATATTTGGATTGGTTGATGAATTTGCCCTCATTGCTTTGTTTTATTTGTAGACTGAGGAAGAACTTAAGCTCACCCATCATGCTCATTTCAAATTCCCTATTCATAAACTTAACAAATTCTTGGCAATTAGAAAAGCATGCTTATGCTTTTTAATAAACAACGTAGTGTCAACATTTCCCTTTCAAAAATTATTTTCTAAAAGAAAATAACTTAGTCTTTCATACTAAGTTCTTGGGGCTTGTTTCAAACCATACAAAGCTTTTGAAAGTTTAAATATATGATCAGGAAAATTATGGCTTTCAACGCCTGATGGTTGTTCTATATAAACTTCTTATTCTATAAAACCATTTAAGAAAGCACTTTTGACATCCATTTGAAAGAGTTTGAAATTCATATGGCATGCATATGCTAAAAGTATTCTTATGGCTTCAAATCTAGCTACCGGAGCATAGGTTTCATCATAATCTATTCCTTCTTCTTGATTATATCCCTTTGTAACTAACCTAGCCTTATTCCTAGTCATTGAACCTAGTTCATCTAGTTTATTTCTAAATACCCATTTACTTCCAATGATTTGATGCTCATTGGGTCTAGGAACTAAGGTCCATACCTTACTTCTCTCAAATTGGTTGAGTTCCTCTAACTTTCATCATTAAGAGCCTCATCAATATTTCAAGGCTCAATTTGAGAGACAAAGGCAATATTAGAATCTAAAGGTTTGAGATGAGATCTAGTACTTACTCCCTTTGTAGGATCACCAATGATTTGCTCTTTGGGGTGATCTTTTGTCATTTTCCATTCCTTTGGGAGCTCTTGCTTGTTTTCCTCTGGAGCTTGAGGTAGAGAGTCACTTTGATGTGAATTTTCTTGATCACTTTCACCTTTTTCATTTTCAAGATCAAAGTTTTTCCGTTGTACCTACAACATCATCATGAACACTACCTTTCACAAGATCAAGCTTACTAGATTCATCAAAAACAACATGCATAGATTCTTCAACAACTAATGACTTTTTATTAAAGACTCTATAAGCTTTGCTAGCAGTGGAGTATCCTAAAAAGATACCCTCATCAGATTTAGAGGCAAATTTTCCAAGGTTGTCCTTGGTATTTAATATGAAACATTTGCATCCAAATACTCTAAAGTATGATATCATAGGCTTTCTTTCATTCCATAACTCAAAAGAAGTTTTGTTTAAGAGTGGTTTTTTGAAAACTCGATTTGAAATATAAGATGCGGTATTGGTAGCTTCGGCCCAAAAGTAAATTCGTAATTCATACTAATTGAGTATTATTCAAGCCATTTCAATTAAAGTTCAATTTTTCCTTTCGACCACCCCATTTTGTTGAGGTGTCCTAGGAGATGAAAAATTTTGTGAAATGCCATGTTCTAAACAAAAATTCTCTAAGTTTTCATTTTCAAATTCTTTGCCATGATCGCTTCTTATTTTTGAAATACAATATCCTTTTTCATTTTGAACTCTTTTAGCAAAGTTTTTAAAAGATTCAAAAGCATCACTTTGTTTAGCTAAGAAAATTACCCAAGTGAATCTAGAGTAGTCATTAACGATGACAAAAGCATAGTGTTACCTCCTAGGCTTACAACTCTAGTAGGTCCAAAAAGATCTAGATTCAAAAGTTGTAGAGGTTTCGAGATACTTACAATGTTTTTGGATTTGAAGGAGGACTTGTGTTGTTTTCCTCTTTAGCAAGATTCACATGTCTTGTCTTTTTCAAATTTGACTTTTGGTAGTCCCTTTACTAGCTCTCCTTTGCTAAGGCTTTGAATTAAATCCATGCTTGCATGACCAAGCCTTCTATGCCATAGCCAAGATTCATCATTGGTAGTCACAAGACACTTAGAAGAAAGGTTAGATA
Organism: Triadica sebifera; assembly: GCA_023653625.1. Classification (NCBI taxonomy): domain Eukaryota; kingdom Viridiplantae; phylum Streptophyta; class Magnoliopsida; order Malpighiales; family Euphorbiaceae; genus Triadica; species Triadica sebifera. The sequence goes on along the minus strand of CM042898.1, from coordinate 18,308,454 downwards.
TTTTGTGTAAGTCTATTATGTAGGTATTGACATCTCTACTTCCTTTAAATATCTCTTGGCCATTAAAAGAGGTTACAAGACATTTGTTAGAAGTAAAGATTACTTGGTTTCCCTTATCACATAATTGACTTACACTCAACAAGTTATGTTTCAAACCATCAACAAGTAACACATTTTCAATGAAAGTAGTATTATTAATACTAATAGAGCCAATGCCAATTGCCTTAGCCTTAGCATTATTTCCAAAGGTGACTTTAGCTCCATCAATACTTTTAATGTCATTGAATAGTTCTATCTCCGATCATATGCCTTGAGCATCCACTATCTACTAGCTAAGCATTTTCTTTTATTGTGGACTTGAGGCACACCTATAAAATCACAATTCAAGTATTGTTTTTAGGTACCCAAATGAGCTTGGGTCCTTGGGGGTTAGCATATGAAGGTTCCCAATGAGCCTTCCTTATCCAGTAATGTTTATTGGTATGACCAAATTTCATACAATAATTACATTGTTTAGCTCAAAATTTGCTTTTTGGTCTTACCATGCTTTTAACTACCATTTTCCTATTAGGTAGAGTTTGTGAGCAATGGCATGCACATGCATGATGACTTGGTGCTCTCCTATGTGCATGCTTCTTACACATAAAAGCATGATTGGCCTTTTGATATTTCCTTCTTAGGCTTATCGACCCTTGATCATTCCTTTTATGTATAGAAGATTTAGTATATGTTGTGCACTTAGCCCTTGGGGCTGTTACTTCTAATGTGGAGATGTGGGGTTCACTTGACTTAACAAAAGTGGTCTTGTGAGATGAAGATAATGTTTCCTTAAATCCTAGACCATGTCTTATTAAGGGTGGTCTTTGACACACAATGAGAGTATCTAAACTCTCTTAGCCTTTATGAAATTTTGAAATGGAGTTTCTAAGATCCTCAACTTCATTGTTCAAGACATTGTTCTCTTTAAGAAAGGATTTAGTTGAGGGTCTTGAGGAGTACTCATCTAATGATTTTTGAAGAGATTCATTAGAAGATTTAAGCTCAAGATTTTCCTTTTCTAAAACTTCCATTTTGTTTTTCAAACTTCAAATGTTATTTTTATAAGTATTGAATTTACATCTATATTTTTCTAGTTCTAGGTTCAATACTTCTATTAAATTTTGCTCATCATCATCTTCACTATCACTATTATTATCACTACAATCATTATTGAATGAGTATGAGTAAAGTGATCCTACCTTATCCGAGATGTGATCTTCTATAGCCATAAAGCATAGGTTGATCTCTTCACTTTCATTGTCATCTTTTTCACTTGAAGAGCTTTCGTCATCTGATGTGGCTTTGTGACCTTTCTCCCCATTATCTTTTTGGTATTTGTTCTTGTGTTTCTTGAGCCTTGGACATTATGGTTTGATATGTCCCTTCTTCCCACACTCATAACATTTTACCTCCTTTTTACTCCTTTGAGAGTCATTTGAGGAGTGTATGAGATTTCTCTGCTTGAAGTTTTAAGAGTTGCCTATTCCCTTTTCAATTATTCTTTTCAGTCTTCTTAAGAGCATCACAATGTCTTCATTTGCATCATCACTCTTTTCTTGATCATCTTCAACTTCTTCTTGAGATTTTGAAATAGAGGCTCTTTGTGCTAGAGGCTTTTTTTTTTCTGGCTCAGCTTCAAGTTCTCTCTCTCTTTACTACCATTTCATGTGTTAGAAGTTTGCCAATAAGCACATTGGTATTCATGATGCTCATGTCTTCATTGGCATCTTCTATACCAGCAACTCTTGAACCATAATCTTTGAGAGGAAGGCTTTTCAGAATTTTGTTGTTTACATCTTTCAATCTCAAGTGTTTCCCAAGCTTTCTCATGCCATTTATGATGGATAGAAGATGGATCGTCATATCGGTGATTGACTTATTGGATTTCATCTTGAAGAGTTCGTACTCTAAAGTGGGAAGTTGAATCTTCTTGGATTTAACTTTCTTTGTTCCATCATGATAATTTTCCAATGTTTTCCACATACTATACACGGTTGGGCAGTGTTGTATTCTGCTACATTCTTCAATGGGTAGTGAGCTTGAGAGAATTGTCATTGCCTTTTTGTTTTTGAAATTTGCTCTACGTTGAGACTCTATCCAATCATCTCTTAATTCTTCTACACCATAAACTCCTCTTCTGGTTGGTGGTGTCCATTCTTTCCGAACGCTATCCCAGACTTTAATTCCCTCACTATCGAGATATGTCTTCATCCAGAACTTCCAATGAGTGTAGTTTGCTCCATCAAAGTAAGGCTTGAGACTTTGGAATCCTTCATTGGCCATTTCTTAATCTTTGCTAGCACTTTTTAGGCTTTGATGCTAGACTAAGCTCTAATACCAATTGTTGCCTAGATAATGAACCAATAAGGGGGTTTGAATTGGATATTCAAAAAAATTCTTAACTTTTAAGTATGGAATAAAAATTAAATAGAGTAGGGATAGAGAGATATCACACAAGCAATTTATAGAGGTTCGGGTATTAACAAACCCTACTCCTCTCCCCAATCTCAACTGGGAGTTTCACTAACACACTAAGTGTTACAATGGAGTTTTACAAGCTGACTCCCAACTATGGTGTTTCTATCAGTGGCTCACAACTAACCCAGAAATTTCCTTGTATTTTAATGGCTCACACAATAAACCAATTCCTTGTGTTTTATGGCTCACACAAATAAATCAATTCCTTGTATTTTATGGCTCACACAACTAACCCTTACAAGTGTTTCACTCTTAACCCAATATACCCAAACTCACTTGAGTAATAGATTACAAAGAAAAACACTCACCAACCTATAATGCTCAAAATTTATGAGCAAATAGATTTTTACAGAGAATAAGAGTTTTGTTTAAAGTAATTAATGCACAATGGCTACAACAAGATGTTGATTAGAAACTAATTGTTATTCTCTTGTTTAAGATTCATAAATGACTTGCATTTATTGTAACGCTCCCTTACCCTACTAGTCGTTAATATAATATGGAAGCGCTACTAAGCTTATCTGTTTTAAAACCAATATTCAAATTATTGAAATTTTTTTTCGAGTTTATTATTAACAAAATATTTATTGCCATATTTTTTTTCTTTCCATTTAAATATATAACTAGTGATTGAAATTTTTTGATTTCAAAAAACTCATTCAATTAAACCATAATATTTAGACATATATTTACAAATAATACTAGATATATAAAATTACAAAATTCATTCTTTATAAATCCTACATGCCACAAATTTACATCAAAAGAAATTCTTAAAATTTAATTTTTACAACATAATTTCCAAAACATACAAAAAGAACTAGACTGTTGTAATATGATCTTGTGGTTCTCTCTTTTTCGGTCGCCCTATCGGAACAGATACTTCTATTTATCTGCATGTGAAATACACACGCTAAGCTACTAGCTTAGTGGTACGTTTGGAAACTATCCAATAATTACATAAATAATTCTAAAATAAAATTTTAGAAACTACAATTAATTTATTAAGCATCCCAAATATTCAATTAAGAATAAAACTACTTTCTTCATGAAAAAATATTTAAATCATCAATTATGACATTCCATTCATTAAGCATACTTGAAATTTTAACAACACAAGATATATAATTTGAACAATCAATTTAATAATTTACATTTTTTTGTTATTTCTTTAATAACCCACGACATCTTCAACCATAACTAAATACTGGATACAAAGTTTCTACTCTCTGACAGTATACTCAGCGCCTACATAATTATTTTATAACTAGGCGTTTAACGCCTACATTTTTAATAACAACTCAACACATTTTTGGTGCTTACGTAAATTTGAACTCAGCACTATTTCTTAGTGCTTACCTAATTTCAACTCAGCACTATTTCTTAGTGCCTACTTAAATTAAATCTCAGCATTATTATTTTTAGTGCCTACATTTCTACCCTTTTATTGGCATGCCAACTTATCCTAATTTCTAGTTCTTGACTAGATGTTATAGAGCTTAATTACATTTCTTACCTTTATTATTATTTGTGTAATTTATCTATGTAACACTAATATAAATTCCAAAAAAATGCAATAATTTTCATTAAATATTTTACAACCTCATACTTTCTCATTTAATCATTATAACTACAAGAAAAATCAATTAATATATTTTCTATCAAAAAATTTCACAACCAACACATATTTACAAGTTGTCCTATTCTGGACAATATTTCTTCCTTATGTTGCCCAGTATTTTTTGTCCATTTTTAGATGGAATTTGGACAAGTGATCAAGTAACAAAATGTAGTTACATGTCTTATCTTTAAATTTCAAACTGGAATCATATTAAAATGAATTGTTTAGCAAAAGTTATAAATTTTCTTCTAAGCTACATTCACTGCAATCTGCTCAGTATTTTACTCGACAGATTTTTACCTTATATTTCTCTGTCTTTTTCATCTAGTTTTAGATGGAATTTGGACAAGTGATCACTAAAACAATGTAGTTACATGTCGTATTTTTAATTTCCAATTGGAATTACATTAAAAAGAATTTTTTTGCAAATGTTATGAATTTTTTTCTAACCTATGTTCACTGTAATTTGCCCAGCATTTTTCTGGACAGATTTCTAGTTCAAACTTTGAGTTCATGTTTCACCTAATTCCAATCATATTCAGGTCTAATGGTCTGAATGAAAGTTGAAGCCCTATGTCTTAGATTTCCAATAACAATCACTCAAAAATCATTTTCATAACTCAAGTTATGATCAGAAAACTAGACACTTCTCATAAGACGAATTTTCCAGCACATCAATTAATTCATACATTTTCCATTTTCATGCATCAACCTCCTATTCTAGTTTTTATTTTGACATTCATGGAATCATTTAATTTCCAATTCATCACTCAATCAAATATCCAGAATTTCATTCACAATTTCACAAACATCACAAAATCAAAATCAACATTTTTCTGTATTGAATTTTTGCCAAATGTACATACCTCACAATTCTACTTCTCTTCACTTCTCTCTTCCTCCTAGCTTGCTTTCTCCTTGCCCTTACTTACTCTTGGATTTTGGTTCAATGATTGTTCACCTCCTTGGCCTAACAACAATTTGTTTTACACTAATCAAGCACTAATCACACTAATCCACCCTTAATCACCATTAACATATTAATAACCCTAAATTACTAACTTTAATGGCAACTATCTCCAAAATCAAAGAAAAGAGAAGAAGAAAAGTGAGAAGATGGAAAATCTAAACTCACCTTTGATGATCCTCAAAATGATCAAAGTCTTCTTTCTCTTTTTCTCTTCTTTTGTTCCTTCCTCTTCCTTAGTTTAGCTCACTGTACTTCACTTCCTTGATGATCTTGCCTTCATTCCATTTTTTTCATCTAATCTTAGCTTGATTAGAAGAAAGAAAAAGAATAACTTGGGGGAGAAGAGGGTCACAGGTACAAGAGAGAAAAAGGGAGAGAAATAGGTTTGATTAAGATGAGAAGAAGAAGAATGGCCAAAAAAGTGAAAGTTTGACTTTTTATAGTTAGATTAGGAGGGTGGTTAGGATTAATTACTAATCTTTCTTCTCATTGGTCCATTAATTTAAATCACTCTTACTTTATTTTAATCAGTAGAATATTCATTTCCTTAGATAAAGAATATTCTATTTTTATGCCTTCTTAAAATATTTGTTCCAAAAACACTGCAATTTCCAATTTTGTTTAGAGAAAAATTATTTTTCTCTCAATTTTAATTCCGAACTTCAAAATTCAAAATTAATAATATCCAAAATATTTTTCTCACATCTTATTATTATTTTAATTTATTTTTTCATATCTGAATTTAGACTCTGATATGTTCGTCGTGCTGAATATCGATCGATTGCGAACGTGACTTAAATTATCGTGCATTACAATTTTCCCCTCCTAAAACAAATTTCATCCTTGAAATTTACCTTTTTAACTGGAGTGGAATAATTATTGATATTGAGCCATCATCATCTCTTCATTTTCCCAAGTCGCCTATTCTGAAATATTATTTTTCCACAGAACCTTTACCAATGGTAGCTCTTTCATTTCTCGAGCTAGAATTTCCACTTGCTTTTCTTCATAAGTTAGATCTGGTCGTATATCTATAGGTTCTACTGATATGATATGAGATGGATCTGATCGATATCTTCTCAACATGGACACATGGAATATGTTGTGAATCTTGACTAACTCTGGTGGTAGAGCTAATATGTACGCCACGGGACATATGCGTTCAAGTACCTCATAAGGTCTAATGAACCTAGGACTCAACTTTCCCTTCTTTCCAAATCGGAAAATCTTTTTCCAATGTGAGACTTTCAAGAATACTTTGTCACCAACTGTATACTCAATATCCCTCCTTTTCAAATCTGCATATGATTTCTGTCTATCGGCAGTAGCTTTCAGCCTATCTCTTATTACACTCACTTTTTCCTCTGTCTATTGTACTAGATCTCGACCCACTACTTTCGCTTCACTAAGCTCGATCCAACATAGAGGCATTTTACATTTCCTCCCATACAAGGCTTCATATGGTGCCATACCGATACTAGCTTGGTGACTATTATTGTAGGCAAATTCTATCAATGGAAGATGTTTCTCCCGACTACCTTCAAATTCTATCACACAACTCCTCAACATATCTTCCAATATTTTTATGACCATCTCTGATTGTCCATCTGTTTGTGGGTGGAAAGCTATGCTGAAATTGAGTCGAGTACCCATGGCTTGATGCAAACTTTTCTAGAATTTTGAATTGAACCTCGTGTCTTGATCTGAAATGATTGAAATTGGCACACCATGTAAATGGATTGTCTCATTAACATAGATCTCTGCCAAGCGGTTAAGTGGATAATCCATCTTGATCGGTAGAAAATGAGCTGATTTAGTGAGCCAGTCCACCACTACCCATACTGAATCATGCCTCTTTTGTGTCAAAGGAAAACTAGAAACAAAAGCCATTATAACTCTTTCCCATTTCCACTCTGGAATTGAAATTGACTGCAATAATCCATTTGGTACTTGATGCTCAGCCTTCACTGGCTGACAAGTTAAACATCTAGTAGTATACTCTTGGATATCTCTTTTCATCCCTAGCCACCAGTAATATACCCTCAAGTCATGATACATTTTGTTGCTTCCCAAGTGCATTGCATAAATAACATTATGAGCCTCGTTCAAAATCTCTTATTTCAATTCTGGTATGTCTGGTACACATAACCTGCCTTTTTGCCTTAAACTCCCATATGATTCGATAGTAAATTCTGGTTTTTCACCCTTTTTCACCATTTCAAAGATTTGCTTTATTTTTGTGTCCTGCTTCTGATTGTCCATTACTTGTTGAATCAATATGGGTTAAATCTAAAATTCTACCCAAATAATATATAAAGAACTTAGTATTTCTTTTTTTTATTATTTTGTTTTTCTTGTTCACTTAATTTAAGTTTTAACGTACCTGCCATAGTTTTTCTACTCAGAGCGTTAGCTACCATATTGGCCTTACTTGGCTGATAATCAATGATACAATTGTAGTTCTTTGATTAATTCTAGCCATCACCTTTGTCTCAAATTGAGTTCCTTTTGTGAAGGCAAATATTTTAGACTTTTATGGTCTGTATAGATATAATATTGCTCGCCATACAGGTAGTGTCGCCATATCTTTAATGCAAATACAATAACTGCTAGTTCCAGATCATGTGTCGGATAATTTCTCTCATGAGGCTTCAGTTATCTAGAAGCATAAGCGATCACTTTGCCTTCTTGCATTAGTACATAGTCCAAACCATTAAGGGAAGTATCATTGTACACCACGTAATCTTTTCTTGCAGTAGGCTGTGTTAGCACTGGTGCTTTTGTTAACATTTTCTTCAACTTATCAAAACAAGTCTAGAACCGGTTTGTCCATTCAAATCTGGTCTCTTTTCTAAGCAATTTTGTCAATGGTGAAGCTATCATTGAAAATCCTTTCATAAATCTCCGATAATAACCAGCCAAACTAAGAAAACTTCTCACCTCTGTCACATTCCAAGCGGTTTCCAGTTGAGGATTGCCTCTACCTTGCTGGAGACTACTCTGATCCCATCGTTGAGACAATATGCCCTAGAAAGGCCACTTCATCTAACCAGAATTCACATTTTGACAACTTCGCATATAATTGATTCTCTCTCAAGGTATGGAAGACAATATGAAGATGTTGATTATGCTCTTCTCTGCTTCTAGAGTACACCAGGATATCATCTATGAACACCACCACGAACATGTCCAAATAAGGCCTAAATATTATATTCATTAGATCTATAAATGCTACTAGGCATTTTTCAGGCTAAAAGGCATTACTAAGAACTCATAATGACCATACTGAGTCCTAAATGTTGTTTTTGAAATGTCTGATTCTTTAATTCTCAATTGGTGATAACCTGATTTGAGGTCAATTTTAGAAAACACCCCTGCTCCTTTCAACTGATCAAACAAGTCATCTATTCTCTGCAAGGGATATCTATTCTTAATTGTCATCTTGTTCAACTGACGATAATCAATGCATAAATGAAAGGTGTCATCCTTCTTTTTCACAAATAGAACCAGAGTACCCCAAGGTGATACATTAGGCCTGATAAACCCTTTCTTTAACAACTCTTGCAACTACACTTTTAATTCTTTTAGTTCAGTAGGTGTCATTCTATAGGGAGTGATCGATATCGGGGTTGTTCCTAGCAAAACATCTATGGAAAACTCTATCTCCTACAGGTGGTAACCCTGGCAAGTCCTCAAGGAAGATATCTAGATATTCACATACTGTAGGAATCTCCCTGAGATCTATACTCTCTTTCTTGGTATCTATGATATGTGCCAAAAATGCTTCACATCCCTTTTTGATAAGCTTACTTGCCTTCGTCACAAAAATGACATTAGTCAAGTATGGTAGGTTATCGCCCAGGACAATCGCATCATCTTGCCCTGAATTCTTGAAAGCCAATCTCCTATATTTACAATCCACCATTGCCTTATGCTGAGTTAACCAATCCATCCCTAAGATTGCATCAAACTCATGGAATGGCAACTCTATTAGGTCAGCAGGGAATTTTTCACTCTGAGCTTTGATTGGTCTATTTTTATAGACTCGACAAACTTTCACTCCATGACCCAAAGGATTTGTCACTAATATATCACAATCTAATTCCTCTACTACCATATTCCCCTGACTAGGTGGTGACATGCATAAATATGAAAGTGTAGGACCCGAATCTATTAGTGCAAATAAATCAGTATCATAAAGAGAAAATTTACCGATAATGACATCCAAGGCATTCTGCTCCTCATGAGCTCTCATGGCATATGCTTGGGCTGGGGCTCGACAACCTTTTACTCTATTCACTGATTCTGATATACTCTGCCCAATTCTGCCGCTTCTAGACTGTCCATGTCCCTGCCTCTACCTCGAGTGACATTCTGAACCTGCACTGATACTACACCACTTGTACCTCTTTCTCTTGGGCAATCTTTCTGTTTGTGCTCAGTAGATCCGCATCATAAGCATGCTCCAGTAATCCACCAACAATCACTTACATGTGATCTCCCATAATGTTGACATGTGACAGATATGAATCTCTGATTACCCGAAGCTGGTACACTAGCTGTAGACCCTTATGGCCTCGACTGTTGACTTTGCCTAGCTGAAAAGGTTGGTCTAGAACCCAATGACTAAAAAAACCTATGCGTTGTCTGCCCCCTTTTACCTGATGTCTGGGCCATACTAATTTTTGATCTTTGGGGTGTCTCTTCTATCCTCTTTCTCTTTGAACTCTTTTCCACACTGATGGCCGAGGATACTAGTGTAGCAAAATCCTCAAGCTAAAGGGCGGTAACCATATTCCCAATATCATCATTAAGCCCATCCTCAAATCTATGACACTGCCTCATCAGCAATGATTCCATTTGCACATTTGCTCAGTCTAGTGAATTCCATCTCATATTCGGCTACTGACATGCTTCCTTGCTTCAAGTCATGAAATTCCGTTTTCTTTTCATTAACAAAAACTCTAGGCATATATTTCTTACTAAATTTTGTCTTGAAGAAGTTCCATGAAGGTGGATTCGGTGTCTAGGGCTTTGATAAAATTGATTTCCACCAGTCATAGGCATGATCTTTTAAAAGGGACACTACATATCTGACCTTTTGTTCCTCTGGACACTCAAGTTCCTCAAACACCCTTTCTGTGGATTCCATCCAAAACTCTGAAGCTGCTGGGTCATCCTCTCTCCTTCCCATAAAATATGTGGCGCTATACTTTCTCAGCTTATCAATACGGGGTTTTGGCTGAGGTGGAGGAGGAGGTGAAGCGAGTTGTGGAACTGCTTGTACTATCCATTGCAAAATATTTGCTATCTGCTCCATAAGAGGCTCCTATCCTAAATTAGTCTATCCCTCTACTCTGGGTGGAGCTACTACACTCGATCGGGAATCTGTCACTGATGGAGGTTGTCTGAGATTGGATAAGTCTGAAAGACAGTTACTCAGTTCGTCCTCTGAGAAATCTTGTTCTAATCCTGAATCCATATCTACCTATAAACTAGAAAAAGGGACCCAAGTTAGATAATTACAACATTTTATGCATATGCATTAGACACATATTCTATTTTACACCCATTGATTAAGAATCAATTAGCCTGAGCTCTCATACCACTAAATGTAGCGCTCCCTGACCCTACTAGTCGTTAATAGGATATGAAAGTGCTACTAATCTCATCTATTTTAAAACCAATGTTCAAATTATCCCTTACCCTACTAGTCGTTAATAGGATATGGAAGTGCTACTAAGCTCATCTGTTTTAAAACCAATGTTCAAATTATTGAAATTTTTTTCGAGTTTAATATTAGCAAAATATTTATTGCTATATTTCTTTCTTTCCAATTAAATATATAACTAGTGATGGAAATTTTTTGATTTAAAAGAACTCATTCAATTAAACCATAATATTTAGACATATATTTACAAATAATACTAGATATATAAAATTACAAAATTCATTCCTTATAAATCCTACATGCCACAAAGTTACATCAAAAGAAATTCTTAAAATTTAATTTTTACAACATAATTTCCAAAACATACAAAAGAACTAGAGTGGTGCAATCTGATCTTGGGGTTATCTCTTCTTCGGTCGCCCTATCGAAACAACTACTTTTATTTATCTAAACCTGAAACACACGCGCTAAGCTATTAGCTTAGTGGTACGTTTGATAACTATCCAATAATTACATAAATAATTCTAAAATAAAATTTTAGATACTATAATTAATTTATTAAGCATGCCAAATATTCAATTAATAATAAAACTATTTTCTTCATGAAAAAATATTTAATTCATCAATTATGACATTCCATTCATTAAGCATGCTTGAAATTTTAACAATACAAAATATATAATTTGAACTATCAATTTAATAATTTATATTTTTTTTTGTTATTTGTTTAATAGCCCAAGTGTAACACCCTCTCACCCCACTTTCGTTCAGCAAGGTAAGTGAGTATTACCTGTCTAACTGTTTCATAAACTTAATGAAATGAAAAATATTTTTCTTTTTTTTTTACTAAAATATTGCAGACACTAAAATAAAAATTAATATAAGCACAAATATTCAAAATTTTATTTATTTATAAAGTACATTAATTTACATTATAATTCATGTCTATAATACATACTATAGGAAATAAAACCATAATTTAATTTACAGAATTTTCTTTTTATAAAATGTACCAAATGAAAACCCAAAGCTTTTTGCTGCTTCCATCCGAGAACCCTTTTTCTTCTGACAATCTATTTTCTATGGCTACCTTTCTAAACCTGCCCGAGAGGAGACCACCCGCGCTGAGCTAATAGCTTAGTAGTGCTTCAATGATAAAACTTTTACATACATATATATATTTTTTTTCACATATTAATTAACCATTTAATAAATAAAGCATAAAATAAGGAATTATATAAAATCAATAAAGTTCAGCAAATACTCAATATTTAACAACTTGAATTCATATAACATTTATACAAATCACATACTTCGATATTATTATTATTATTACTATTATTATTATTATTATTATTATTATTATTATTATTATTATTATTATTATTATTATTATTATTATTATTATTATTATTTTCTTCTTGTACCCATAACACCTATCAACGAACTAACTAATAGGAATAACGGGGTTGCCATTTTCAGCTTTCATAATATTGCGTCGAGCGCTTCATAATAATGTCATTACCGGCTTTTGTAATATTGTCATTACCGGCTTCGTAATTTATCAATTTGTCATTACCGGCTTTTATATTTGGCACCGAGTGCCTACAATCCCCTGATTGGCATGCCAAACTATTCCCTATTCTAGTTCTAGACTATTTTTATATTAATTCACAATATTTCAAAAATGCTAATATTATTCAATTATCATAATTATGCTTATTTATCTTTGTTCTTTATTCCCATTATTATTGCACTAAAATCTCACACATCAATCATTTGTTAACATTATAATTATCATTAAAGTGAATATTCACATTAATTATTACATATAATTCACAACACATGCACAAGCCCAAGATTTCGTGTTTTTACCTATGGCAGATTTTAGACCTATTTTTGGGCTTCATTTTTAGCCCATATATAATTACAAGTTAGAGTTCTGTACTTCTAAAAATTTGTAGAATATTGTCTTAAATTTCAGATGCATCAAAAATCACTTAAATCCCATTTTTCTATCAAAAGTTATGTTTATTTGAATACTGTATCATCATAGAAATTTCTGCCCATAAGTTTCTGGACAGATTCTAGGTTTGAACTTCATGTATTTTCTGGGAAAATCTAGACATAATTAGATTTTATGGTCTAAATAACAATTAAAGCCCTGTGTATTAGCTTTTATCCAATAAAGAACATATAAAACAGAATTCCAGAACTCAAGTTATCATCAAAATAGTCAGGGTTGTTCCTGGAATTCTGTACCCGAGCCATCAACTGGCATCAATCCATATTTCAACCACATTTATCATTTGCATTCATTTTAATACTAAAACTTTCAGAATTAAAACTACATTCATGTGTCTCAATTATTTCACACTATTTGGTCCCATTGCCATATAAAATATCTAAAGTCACAACAAATCACACAACACATTACAAACAGAACATATCAAACCTTAATATATGTAATTCCATATATATTAACAACATGTAAGATTTTTATCAATGAAGCACATACCTAATCAGCCTTGGTTCTTCCCTTAAACCTTTTCTTTCTTCCCTTAGTAGCTAGCTTTCTCCTTGGCTTTGTCACCCTCTTAAGGGCCTCTCACTTGTTCATTGATTTTTCCTACACAAGCATACCATATTTCAATTCCAACATCAATTTTCAACAATTTTCATGTCTATATAATATTCTAATGCTTCTAATATGTTTTACACCGTAATTGAGCTAAAATGTACTAAGGTTACACTTCCCTCTTAATATGTCATGGCTGCTCAAAAACTATATCCTAGTTCCCAATACATTTTCTTCAATTCAACACTCAATTCACCCTTAATCTATCACCAATTGTGGTGTTTCTATGTTAATTTCAATTTCCCCCAAATTTCTTTAACTACAACTTATATTTTCTTCAGTTTTTAGGCCATAAAATAATTACCTAACATCAAATATCATTAATTCAAAGTTTAACTACAACTTTCATCAACTAATCACAAACTTAAATTTCTACTTCCAATCTTGCAACATAAGCTCAATCTACCAAACCTAATCACATCTAGCATCATTATGGGTCTCAAATAGAAGAAAAAAGATTGAATTTAAGAAGAATAAACTCACCTTAAGATCATTCCAAAGCTGGCCGAATTTCCCCTCAATTTTTCTCTTTTATTTCTCTTCTTTCTTCTTCCTTTCTTGTTTCTTTACTCTACTTTGTAGTAAGAACTCTTTAATTATGATTTTTCCTCTCTCAAAACTTATTTCTTTCCTCACTTTTTCAAGCTTGATTTGAAGATAAATGGAGATTTTTGGGAGAGCTATGGTGGACGGCAAAGAGAGGAGAGAAGATGAGGGAAATGGGTTTTTAATTGGTGGGGAAAATGAGATATTTATCTTTTTTTTTAAAGGTGAGTATTTGGTGGTTCCATGACTATATTAAGCTCTTCATCCATTGGTCCAAAATATAAATTAATTTTAATTAAATTTTAAACTTTAAAAAATTTCTTATTTGCCACATCTTCCTCTATATTTACACTTTTTCCCCAAACAATCTCTATAATACCGATTTTGTCCATAGGAAATTTTATTTATTTTTCTAATTCTACCACTAATCTTTTTAATTTATAAATAATAATACCCTTAATTATTTTCCCTTATTATTAGTCATTTTTTTACGGGTTCAAATTTAGACTCCGATTGAGCCTGTGCGCCTCACTACGGTCACGCACAATCAGAGTCTAAATTACTGGATATTACACCATGACATCTTAGACCAGGATACAAGGTTTCTACTCTTCGGCAATATACTCGGTGGCTACATAATAATTTTATAACTTGGTGTTTAATATTTATGTTTTCAATAACAACTCAGCACCTTTTTGATGCCTATGTAAATTCAAACTCAGCACTATTTCTTAGTGCCAACGTAATTTCAGCTCAACACTATTTCTTAGTGCTTACTTAAATTAAATATCAGCACTACTATTTTTAGTGCCTACATTTCTACCCTTTTATTGTCATACCAACTTATCCTAATTTCTAGTTCTTTACCAGATGTTATAGGGTTTAATTATATTGGTTTCCTTTATTATTATTTACATAATTTATGTATGCAACACTAATATAAATTCCAAATAAATGCAATAATTCTCATTAAATATTTTAAAACTTCATACTTGCTCATTTAATCATTATAACTCTAAGAAAAATCAATTAATATATTTTATATCACAAAATTTCACAATCAGCACATATTTACAAGCTGTCCTATTCTGGACAGCATTTTTGCCTTATGTTGCCCTGCATTTTTTGTCCATTTTTAGATGGAAATTGGACAAGTGATCTCTAATAAAATGTAGGTACATGTCCTATCGTTAATTTCAACTAGAATCATATTAAAACGAATTTTGTCATAAAAGTTATGAATTTTCTTCTAAGCTACGTTCACTACAAGCTGCCCAGTATTTTACTTGCCAGATTTCTACCTTATATTTCTCTGTCTGATGCTCAGATATTAAGCCAAGAAGGCGGGTTGAATTGGAGTTTTAAAAATTTAATTTTAAAGTGCGGAAATAAAAAGTTAAGTTTAGGAAGGATAGAGAAATTTGACAGAAGGAGTTTTATAGAGGTTTGGGTGTTAACAAACCCTACTCCTCTCCCCAATCTCAATTGGGAGTTTCACTAACACACTAAGTGTTACAATGGAGTTTTACAAGCTCACTCCCAACTATGATGTTTCTCACAATGGCCCACACCTAACCCAGAAATCCCTTAGGGTTTAATGGCTCACACAATAACCAATTCCTTATGTTTTACAGGCTCACACAAACAACCTTTACCTTGTGTTTTACAGGCTCACACAAACAACCTTTACCTTGTGTTTTACAGGCTCACACAAACAACCTTTACCTTGTATTTTGCAGGCTCACACAAACAACCTTTACCTTGTATTTTGCAGGCTCACATAAACAACCCTTACAAGTGTTCTACTCTTCACCCAGAAATACCCAAAACTCACTTGAGTAATAAATGATTACCAAGAGAAACACTTACAAATTTTTATTGCTCAATAAATGATGAGCAAAAAGATTTTCACATAGAATAGATATTTGTTTTGAAAGTATTAAATGTACAAATAGCTTACAATAAGATTTTGATTCAAAGTATTAGCTATCCTCTTTCATTGAATGCATAAATGACTTGCATTTATACTCTCATGGCGAATTATAGCCGTTAGAATGCATTTAATACGAAACTAGCCATTGCACCAACCCAAATAATCACGACTGACATTTTTCTCTTTCATCTTTCACGGGCATGACTATGTTTGTCACGAGCGTGACTGTTCTTCCAAGCCGTGACTGAAGTAGTGACCTTGGTTGTGAAGCATTCTGGAACCTTTTGAAATATTGGGTCACGGGCGTGACATATATCTTCACATGCATGACAAACTTCCAAGTCGTGATCCAAGTGGTGACTTTGGTCGTGAAACTCTCTGGATGAATTTGTCATGAAGGTTCACGGGCATGACATTTAATTCATGGGCGTGACTTAAATGTGCATTTCACGGTTTGTTGTCTTCCCTCATGGCCGTGAACTTCAAATGTTGGTTTTGTTGACGGTTAGCTTCTTCACGGGCGTGACACATAGAGTCACGGGCGTGAACATGCTACTTCCTTGATTTTATCATTCAAGGATTAATCTTCCATTCTCCATTCTTGCTATTTTATTCCATACCCTATTTAATAGACTTAGAAAACAAGTATATTAAATACATTATTGCTATTTTATTTGTTATCATCAAAATGACGGAAATACCCCTCAGGTTCAACAATCTCCCCTTTTTTGATGGTGACAAGTAATCTAGCAATTTGTGCTTTTGAGAAGTCTCCCCCTCAAAAGATACTTAGGATAAAAATTGATGAAATGCAAGAATTATAAAGAATGATGAAGTGTAGCATTGAAATAAACTTTCTAGTTTTAAGTATATGCAAGTTATATGCAATGTATATCCATTATATACCAAAATTCTCTTTAAGTCATGAAGTTTATGTAAGGTATATTTAAAGTATATCAAGTGCATATTCATTTATGTAACTTGCATCAAGGTATATGCAAAATATACTTAAGATATATTTAATGTGTATAAAGCTCAATTTGCATACTTGCATATTCATTTTGAATCAAATTTTAAGTATTGCACTTAAACTCAAAATATTGCTATTTTCTCCCTACTTAACTTAATATATTTGTAGGTTCTTCATTTTGATTCAAAATTAAGTATTGCTTGCATTTATCTTAATATATTGCTAGTTTCTCCCCATTTTGTCATCAACAAAAAGAATATAAAGATAAACCATAATGGAAAAACAAAGCAAATATAATAAATTATAAAAAGTGAAATACAATCAAAGGTAATGAAAATTCAGAAAGGAAATTTAAAATTTCCTATACACAAACAAAACAAGCAAACAAAACAAAGAAACAAGCATATCAAGGCTACCATCTTGCCTAACATCTATCCGGACATCCTGTCCCTAAGACGAGCAACTTCAGCCTCAAGGCTGCCCATCCTAGACTCCATGAAGTCCTTGAGCTTCTCCAACCTCTCATCCATGGAAGCATGCAGCTACTCAAATCGTGGTCCTAGGAGGTCAACCACTTGCTGCGCCAAATTCGGTGTGGAATCCGAGGATTGTACGATGTCCTACTCAACCGCTGGATGTGCCTCCTCAACCCAAGCCCTTTTCCTCTGCTGGATTCCTTAGAGGCTGGCTTTGAAGTCTTCTGAGTCATTATCTTCCCATATGATTTCGCCAGCAGTGTCAGTCAAGCGGTAGTAAAAATTGTTCTCATGGACAATTCGAATAGCCACTCCCATCTTAATGAACGACTCTACATCCAATCGATCTCGAGGATGCCCTGGGATGAGATTAAAGTGATGGTCATCCAACTTCAGATATCCAAGCTTTAAGGCCATGTGGGTTACATATCCATCAATAAGTATGTCTCCGGAGGGCTTGGTGGCAATGGACAGGAGATGGTTTACAAACCATCGAAAAAGTGCCACTGTGAGGCCTCTTCGGGCCATCTCAAAGAGAATGAGCTCAGAATTCCGAATGGTGCCATTGTTTTCTCCTTGGGAAAATATACTATAGGTTAGAAACCTATACAGATATTTGTGCACTGGGGAACGGAGATGAGTGCTCTTGGTCTTCTTTACATCCTAGCTACAATCCGTACCAAAGAAAGTCCATGCTCGAGTTGCAAAGAACTCCACTTTGTTGTCATTAAGGATGCCTTCCGAGGGTAGGTTGAATAAGTCCCCGAATTCTATGGTAGAGAGAGTGTTTGGATTGCTGCACAGTTGAAATTTCACTACTTCAGTAGGAGACACTTGCAAAGTGCTCAGGAATTCCAAGGTTAGCTCTCTCAAGATGGGCTGATGAATGTCCATAAAATCCTTCAAGTGACAGGCCTGGAGTTATTCTGTCATCGATGTTTCAAGCCCGAGAGTGCACACCATTTTCCACTCAAAAGATCTTGAAGAAATGAGAGGCATTTTCTTCAGGGTTGAGTACCTAGGATGGCAATGCTCAGGGATTCTGTTCATTAGAAAGTCTGAGCACCTCTTGGGAGCATGAGATTTCTTCCTAGTTCCCTTGGATAAGCCGGTTTCCATGTTGATTGAAGAAATGAACTTTGAAGAGTTTGGAAAAATTTTACAAAATTTGTGATGAAACCCTAAGGAAAATGATTTTTGATGATGGAAGGGATTTTAATGGTATATATAGCAGAAAATTTGTGACTAGGGGGCCGGAATCTTCAATGTACCATTCAATGTGTAAATGAGAGCAGTTTCAAGGAGTTGGAAGGTTGAAATGTGAAAAATAACCGATAGAATTGTTATATGACCGATGCATTCATGGGCGTGACATATGTAGTCACGAGCGTGAAGGGTCGTGTTCATAGTTTCCTGAAGGGGTGCTCTACCCGTGAATAAAAGTGTGAAAAGGTTCACGGTCATGACATTTGAATGTCACAGGCATGAATGATGAACTATCACGATGGTGAAAAAATGAGTCACGGGCATGAAGGGTTGAATTTCACTACTTATGCCCGTGAAACAAAGAGTGACTCAAAACGTGAACGTCTCTGTGAGTTTTAGGTGAAAATGTTCACGGGCATGAAATGCATCATGGGCGTGAACAAGGCTTTTCACAGGAGTGAATGAAGTTGTGAACATAAGCTTCACTACTTGAAGCTGTGAACCATATCGTGAATCGAGTCGTGGAAGCTACTGGATCAATTGGCTATTTAATTCACGGGCACGAACCAATGTCTTGGGCGTGAATTGCCTAAAATTTCCATCAAATAAAATTAAGTCCCAAGACAAGACTAAATCATTTCTATGAAGATTCTATCCCTTATAACATAAAATTTCATCAAATTAACTACCTTATATCTAGTGATATGATACAAAAACATGATTATCATTTAAGATTTTACAATTTTGCAGTCACAAGGTTAATCCATCAATCATAGAAATTTCTCTTCTAATGAAATTAAATCTTTCATCATTTAGAGATTTAGTGAATATATCTGCCAATTAATTTTCTGTGCTTATAAATTCCAATGCAACATCTCTATATTGAACATAATCTCTAATAAAGTGGTGTCTAATGTCAATATGCTTACTTCTAGAATGTTGAATGGGATTCTTTGAAAGATTTATAACACTTGTATTGTCACATTTAATAGGTATATGGTTCATATCATGACCATAGTCCTTAAGTTGTTGTTTCATCCAAATAATTTGAGTACAATAACATCCTGCTGCTACATACTCTGTCTTAGCAGTTGAAAGAGCAACTAAAACTTGTTTCTTGCTAAACCAAGAAACTAAGCACTCTTCAATGAAGTGACAAGTACTTGAAGTACTTTTTCTATCTAAAAGACTACCAGCATAATCAGCATCTGAGTATCCTACAATATAAAAGGATGAATTTCTAGGATACCACAAACCTAGATGCAATGATCCATGTAAATATCTTAGAATTCTTTTTACTGCATGTAAATGAGATTCTTTTGGACATGATTGAAATTGTGCACACAAGAAAACACTATACATTATGTCGAGTCTAGAAGCAGTACGATATAAAAGTGATCCGATCATACCTCTATAGAGCTTTTCATTAATGCTCTTACCCTTTTCATCCTTGTCCAATTTTGTTGATGTGCTCATTGGAGTCTTGGCATTCTTGCATCCTTCCATTCCAAATTTTTTAATTAACTCTTTGGCATATTTGGATTGGTGGTTGAATATGCCCTCATTACCTTGTTTTATTTGTAGGCTAAGGAAATATTTAAGCTCTCCCATCATGCTCATTTCAAAATCCCTAGTCATACACTTGGCAAATTCTTGACAAAGCAATTCATTAGTAGAACCAAAAATGATATCATCAACATAAATTTGAACAATTAGTATATCATGCTTATGCTTTTTAATGAATAATGTGGTGTCAACATTCTCCTTAGACTAAGTTATTTTCTAAGAGAAAAGAACTTAGTCTTTCATACCAAGCTCTTGGGGCTTGTTTCAAACCATATAAAGCTTTTGAAAGTTTAAGAACATGATTTGGCAAATCATAGCTTTCAAAGCCTGGTGGTTGTTCTGCATAAACTTCTTCTTCTATATAACTATTTAGAAATGCACTTTTCACATCCATTTGAAAGAGTTTGAAATTCATGTGACATGCATATGCTAAAAGTATTCTTATGGCTTCTAATCTAGCTACAGGTGCATAGGTCTCATCATAATATATTCCTTCTTCCTAATTATATCCTTTTGCAACTAATCTAGCCTTGTTCTTAGTTATTAAACCTTGTTCATCTAGTTTATTTCTAAATACCCATTTGCTACCTATACTTTGATGATTCTTAGGTCTAGGTACTAAGGTCCATACCTTACTTCTCTCAAATTGGTTGAGTTCCTCTTGCATTACAATCACCCAACATTCATCATTAAGAGCCACATCAACATTCTTAGGCTCAATTTGAGAAATAAAAGCAAGGCCAGTGGCTAAATATTTGAAATGGGATCTAGTACTTACTCCCCTTGAAAGATCACCAATGATTTGCTCTTTTGGATGATCTTTTGTCATTCTCCATTCTTTTAGGAGTTCTTACCCGTTTTCTTCTTGAGCTTGATGTAAAGAATCATCTTGATGTGAATCTTCTTGATCATTTCTTCTTTTCCATTTCTAAGATCAAGTCTTTCCATAGTTCCTGCAACATCATCAAGAACACTACCTTTCACAAGATCAAGTCTGCTAGATTCATTAAAAACAACATGCATAGATTCTTCATATGCATAGATTCTTTTATTAAATACTTTATATGCTTTGCTAGTTGTAAAGTATCCTAAAAAGATACCTTCATCAGATTTAGAGGCAAATTTTCCAAGGTTGTCCTTGGTATTCAATATGAAGCATTTGCATCCAAATACTCTGAAGTATGATATCAAGGGTTTTCTTCCATTCCATAGCTCAAAAGAGGTTTTATTTAAAAGAGGTCTTTTGAAAACTAGATTTGAAATATAACAAGCAGTGTTTGTGGCTTCTGCCCAAAAGTAAGTTGGTAGAGCATACTCATTAAGCATTGTTCTAGCCATTTCAATTAAAGTTTGATTTTTCCTTTCAACTACCCCATTTTGTTGAGGTGTTCTAGGAGATGAAAAATTCTGTTAAATGCCATGTTCAAGACAAAAACTTTCAAAGTTTTCATTTTCAAATTCTTTGCCATGGTCACTTCTTATCTTTGAAATACAATATCCTTTTTCATTTTGAACTCTTTTAGCAAAGTTTTTGAAATTTTCAACAGCATCACTTTTTTTAGCTAAGAAAATTACCCCAGTAAATCTAGAGTAATCATCTACAATGACAAAGGCATAATGTTTATCTCCTAAGGTAGCAATTCTAGTAGGTCCAAATAAGTCTAAATGCTGGAGTTAAAGAGGTTTTGAGGTACTTACTATGTTTTTGGCTTTGAAGGATGACTTGTGTTGATTCCCTCTTTGGCAAGGTTCATAGGTTTTGTCTTTCTCAATTTTGACTTTTGGCAGTCCTTTTAATAGTTCTCTTGTGCTGAGGCTTTGGATTAAGTCCATGTTAGCATGACCAAGCCTTCTATGCCACAATCAAGATTCATCACTAGTAGTCAAAAGACACTTAGAGAAATGGTTAGATAATTCATGTGAGTCTATTATGTATATGTTGATATCTCTATTTCCTTTAAATATCTCTTGACCATCGATAGAGGTTACAAGACATTCATTTGAAGTAAAAATTACTTTGTTACCTTTATCACATAATTGACTAACACTTAACAAGTTATGTTTCAAGCCATCAACAAGTAAGACATCTTTAATAAAAGTAGTACCATCAATACCAATAGAACCAATGCCAATTACCTTACCCTTAGCATTGTTTCCAAAGGTAAATTTACCCCCATCAATACTTTTGATTTTATATAAGAGTTCTTTATCTCCTGTCATATGCCTTGAGCATCCACTGTCTACTAGCCAAGCATTTTTGTTTATTGTGGACTTGAGGCATGCCTATAGAATCACATATCAAGTATGATTTTTAGGTACCCAAATGAGCTTGGGTCCTTGGGGGTTAGCACATGAAGGTTCCCAATGAGCCTTCCTTATCCAACAATGTTTATTTATATGACCAATCTTCATACAATAATTACACTGTTTAGGTCTAACATTGTTTTTTGGTCTTACAATATATTTGAATGCCATATCTCTATTTAACTGATTTTGAGAACAATGGCATGCACAGTCATGATTAATTGATGCTTTTCTAGATGCATGCTTCTTATACATAAAAGCATGATTATTCTTTTTATGTAAAGAAGGTTTAATATACTTATTCCTTGGTGTTGTTCCAATAATTGTGGAGATGTGAGGTTCACTAGACTTAACAAAAATGGTTTTCTGAGAAGATGATGTTGTGTCCTTAAATCCTAGACCATGTCTAATTAAAGGTGTTCTTTAAGACACAATGAAAGTATCTAAACTCTCTTTACCTTAGTGAAATTTAGAAATGGAATTTCTAAGTTCCTCAACTTCATTTTTCAAAGTATTATTTTCTTTAAGCAAGGAAGCAGTTGAGGGTCTTGATGAATATTCATCTAATGACTTTTGAAGAGATTCATTAGATGACTTAAGATTAAGATTCTCCTTTTCCAAAGTATCCATTTTGTTTTTCAAATTGGAAATGTTATTCCTATAAGTACTGAATTTACTCTTATATTTCTCTAGTTCTAAATTTAATTCTTCTATAAGGCTTTGCTCATCATCATCATCATCACTATCACTATCGTTATCATTATTACTACTATCATTATTGAAGGAGTATGAGTGTAGTTATCTTACCTTATTCAAGACATGATTCTCAATAGCCATGAAACATAGGTTGACCTCTTCGCTTTCATTATCATCTCTTTCACTTGAAGAGCTTTCGTCATCCCATGTGGCTTTGTGACCTTTGGTATTTTCTCTTATGCTTCTTGAGCCTTGGACATTCTAGTTTGATATGTCCTTTCTTTCTACACTCATAGCACTTTACCTCTTCCTTACTTCTTTGTGCATCATTAGAAGTTTGTTTGAGGTTTCTCTGCCTGAATTTTCTAGAGTTGCTCATTTTTTTCTCCATGATTCTTTTCAGTCTTCTTGAAAGCATAGCAATGCCCTCATTTTCATCATCAGTCATTTCTTCATCATCTTCACTTTCTTCTTGAGATTTTGAAGTAGAGGCTTTGAGTGCTAAAGGCTTTCTTTTCTCTGGCTCTACTTCAAGCTCTTTTCACTGCCATTTCATGTGTGAGAAGTTTGCCAATAAGCACATCAGTATTCATGATGCTCATGTCTTCATTTGCTTCTTCTATGCCAGCAACTCTTGAGCCATTTGTTGTCTTCCTTCATGGCCGTGAACTTCAAATGTTAGCTTTGTTGACAGTTAGCTTCTTCACAGGCGTGACACACAGGGTCACGGGCGTGAACATGCTACTTCCTTGATTTTATCATTCAAAGATTAATCTTCCATTCTCCATTCTTGCTATTTTATTCCGTACCCTATTTAATAGACTTAGAAAACAAGTATGTTAAATACATTATTGCTATTTTATTTATTATCATCAAAATAACGGAAATACCCCTCAAGGTTCAATACTGTCCTTTTCATCCATTTTTAGATGGAATTTGGACGAGTGATCACTAAAAAAATGTAGGTACATGTCGTATCTTTAATTTCCAACTGGAATCACATTAAAAAGAATTTTTTTTACAAATGTTATGAATTTTGTTTCTAACCTATGTTCACTGCAATTTGCCCAACATTTTTTTGGACAGATTTCTAGTTCAAACTTTGAGTCCATTTTTTACCTAATTCCAATCATATTCGGTTCTAATGGTGTATTAAAGTTGAAGCCGTATATCTTAAATTTCCAACCCAACAAGAATCACTCAAAAAGCATTTCCATAACTCAAGTTATGATCAGAAAACTAGACACTTCTCATAAGACGAATTTTCCAACACATCAATTAATTCATACATTTTCCATTTTTTTACATCAACCTCATATTCTAGTTTTTATTTTTACATTTATGGCATCATTTAATTACCAATTCATTACTCAACCAAATATCCAGAATTTCATACACAATTTCACAAACATCACAAAATCAAAATCAATATTTTTCTATATTGAATTTTTGCCAAATGTACATAACTCACAATTCTACTTCTCATCACTTCTCTCTTCCTCCTAGCTTGCTTTCTCCTTGCCCTTACCTCCTCTTTGATTTTGGTTCAAGGATTGTTCACCTCCTTGGCCTAACAATAATTCTTTTACACTAATCAAGCATTAATCACACTAATCCACCCTTAATCACCATTAACATATTAATAACCCTAAATTACTAACTTTAGTGACAACTAACCCCAAAATCACAGAAAAGAGAAAAAGAAAAGTGAGAATATGGAAAATCTAAAGTCACCTTTGATGATCTACAAAATGATCAAAGTCTTCTTTCACTTTTTCTCTTTTTCTCTTCCTTCCTCTTCCTTAGTTTAGCTCACTTTACTTCACTTCCTTAATGATATTGCCTTAATCCCATTTTTTTTCATCTGATCTTAGCTTGATTTGAAGAAAGAAAAGGAAGAACCTGGGGGAGAAGGGGGTCACGGCTACAAGAGAGAAAAAGGGAGAGAAATGTGTTTGATTAAGATGAGGAAGAAGAAGAATGGCCAAAAAGTGAAAGTTTGACTTTTTATAGTTGGATTAGGTGGGTGATTAGGATTAATTACTAATCTTGCTTCCCATTGGTCCATTAATTTAAATCACTCTTACTTTATTTTAATCAAAAGAATATTACTTTCCTTAGATAAAGAATATTCCATTTTTATGCTTTCTTAAAATATCTGTGCCAAAAACACTGCAATTTCCAATTTCGTTCAGAGAAAAATTATTTTTTTCTCAATTTTACTTTTGAACTTTGAAATTCTAAATTAATAATATCCAAAATATTTTTATCACATCTTATTATTATTTTAATTTATTTTTTCCTATCTGAATTTAGACTATGATTTGTTTAGCGTACTGGATTGCGGTCGACCACGACCGTGACCTAAATTATCGGGCATTACAATTATACTTCCTTAGAAATTATAGCAGTTTAGATGCATTTAATGCAAAAATAACTGTTGTACTAACTCTTAATTTTGCGCCTAACATGTTTCTCTTTCCTCATTCACGGTCGTGAATATATCTGTCATGGTTGTGAATGTTCTTCCAAGACATGGCTCAGGTGGTGATCCGGCCGTGAAGCATTCTGGAAGAATTTGAAGTGTTTGATCACGGTCATGACTTTATACTTTCATGGGCATGAATATCCTTCCAAGTCGTGGTCCAAGTGGTGACTGTAGCTATAAAGCTCTCTGGAAGAATTTGACATGTTATCTCACGGGCGTGACTATCTGTCACGAGCGTGACTGATTTGATCATTCATGGTTGGTATGATCCTTTATGACCGTGAACTTTAAATGTTGGAGAGTTGGTGCTAAGCTATATCAGGGGGCATGACATAATCAGTCACGGTCGTGAACATGCTATTTCTTCATATTTTCACTTTCAAAGGTAGTCTTCCATTCTTCCATCATATTCCATACCTTGTTCAACAAACTTAGAACACAAGTATTGTTAAATAAATTATTGCTATTTTATTTGATGGCATCAAAATGATGGAAATACCCCTCAAGGTTCAATAATACCTTAAACTACCTATTTGAACCATTAAACTAATTTAAAACTATAAATTTCACTTACCTCAATTTGGTATCCTAACTTTTCTCCTTTGATTTCCTTCCACTTTAGCCTTCCAAATAAAGAATAAAGGCTTCTACTAGGTACTAGAGATGCTGAAATTATTTTTAGGTGGTTGATTTTGGTGTAATAATTGAAAAATATTGGAAAAGAAATGGGAGAAGGTAGTTTCGGCCATGAGGGAGGAGAATAAGAACATGATGGAGCAGATTTATCTCTATAAAATTCTGATAATAGCCTATTTATAGTGGTCTAAATTGGGTGGGCTTAGGCCAAACAAAGCCCAACCCATTTAAGCCCAATTATGCAGTATAAATATTTTTCTCACTTTTCAAGCTCAATTTCACCTAAATTTGATTTTATAATTTATAAAATATTTTTATATATCTATAAAAAAAATTTCAACTCAATCGGAGTCCATTTTATGTCTAGCTCACTCAAACCGGTCTGATAATTTAATTTTTCGTATTACCGTAAATTCCTTTTTCACTGTCAAATAATCCTAAATATTATTTAGAGTTTTTCCATGACTTTAAATAAATTTTTGGATGTCATTTGCTATTTTTCATAGTCCGATCAAAGTATGGTTAACAAACTATTTTAACTTTTGAGGACTTATTTGACCTCATTTTCACTCCAAATTTTACCCCTGGACTAGTCATAATCTTCGGATGACCAAATAAAATATTTTTCACTCAGGGGTGTATTTTTGACTCTCGAGTATGCTGGTCAATCTTGGAAACTACAGTTTACAACTAACCTGGTATTTAGGCCATTACATAACTCATAATCAATAACAAAATCCAAAGAAACCAATCACTGATTATACCCATTCAATTTCAATGCATGTTGCACTGTGGAAGTCCCCTCTACCATCTTAGAGTGGAAGAGGAACTTAGATATATCATATTGCTCAGTTTGAGCTTGTTCATCAAAAAGCTCCCTTAGATGATACACAATGGTATTAGCATTCATGTTCTCATGATGTTTTTGAAGCTTGGGAGATATAGAGGCGAGCATAATGCAACCTGCCAACTCACTATCATCCACGCACTTATTATATGCCAACTTTTCATCAACAGATGCATCATCAGCAGGAAGAGAGGGAAACAACTCTTCCAAGACATATGCTATCCTTTCAGTTTTGAGAACTATTCTCAAATTCCTTATCAATTAAGGAAGTTCGTGTAACACCACATCTTATGCATTTTAGTATAACCTATCCAAATATCAAGTAATCATACATGGCGTACTGGAAAGGTAAAATACCCTGTTAACAATAGTAGTAAAATTGTTTTTCATATCCTGTAGTATAATTCCATGACTTTGCAAGTCTCATATCCTATAATTTCATTCAATGACTTGCAAGTCTCATATCCTGTAATATTATTCACTGACTTTGCAAAGTTAACACTTTGGTTTTCACCACAATATAATATATCACATATATCAAAACATAAACTTTTCACATAAGTATTTTCGAGTTGATTTCATTTATACATATTTAGACTCATTCCAAAATGACTATACCTATTCAAGCATGTAAATACAAAAAAACACATATGACATATTTTCATGCTTGTGTGGAATGCAAGGAGAGATAGAGTGATGAGGCTCGGCCAGTGACCTGTGCTCCATGTCTTTTATACGCTACTCAAAATGAGCTATCACTTCTCTTTACCTGAAAAATGATGCAAATTGATGAGTTGCGGCTCAGTGAGAATAACCATCCAATGAGCTCTAAAGTACCAAACAACTCATAGTCATAAATCACAATTCCAATATATACCATGTATTCCATTCCATTCATCAGTCAATAACATATAAATATAGATAAAATCAAGTATTCAATAATTGTTATTTACTTATGCTTTGCTTGTACATTTTATTTTGTTGTGACCAGATTAAACGAACATTGCCCCGGGTTTCCATGTGAACATTTGCATTTGCATTTGCTAGCTAGCTTGATCATTTGTTTCATTTGCACATTTGTTGGGCCATAGGCCTCTTCTTTTTCTTTGCACATTTGTTGGGCCATAGGCCTCTTCTTTTGCTTTGCAATGTCGATTAACTAGCCACAACGCCTTTTTAGCCCATATGCATATGCACTTGTATTTACGCATTCATCAACCATTGCATCTTTATCATATACAACATACATATATTCCCTATATACCTCATATGTCAAGCATACACCTTGTATATACTATACATGTACCATGTATATATATCACATTTGTCAAACATATACCTCAAATATACCACAAGTATACCATTTATATGTACCACAATGTCACAAATTATCCATCATTACATTATCAAGGACCAATCATGACAATCACATGAATCACATAGCAAACAACATTCATTTGCACTAAAGAATTCAATCGATAATTAGACTCACCGTTCTCATTTGATTCCGACCCCTAACTTATTGTCTATCTGCTCCTTGTGGTTCTCCAATATGTTGCGAGCCTAATATGAAAACATAATCGATTAACTCATGATTAGAGAGACTTAATGTGGCTTAAACAAATTAATATGCATTGTTCATGTCAATAGTTAAGATTTTTCCTATGAGGCAGTGTGACCTTATTGGACTGTTTAGCCTATAACTTTTTCTATAATTGACCAATTACTCTGATTCTTGTTCCTAATTAACAATAACACATATATATAGTAAATATTCAAATTTCAGACCAATTGGATCATTGTATAATATTTGGTGGAATTTCTAAGAGTGTTCTGTTTTCTGCCTTGTTTTCTTCCTTTAGGCAGTTTCAGGGTACTCATTTGGGTTCATCATAACTTACACTCTATAAGTCCTATTTTAATGAAACTTTGCAGAAACTTATATGGGTTCATATGGAACATGTTTCATGTTTACAACGTTTACCAATTATGTCTCTAAGGTCTTCTAATTATACCAAACATATTACTGTTCCAGAATAGAATTGGCTTCCGGACCAGTATGATTTCCAAAGGCCATAACTTAGTCTATAGATAACAAATTAAGCTAAAATTAGTACCAAAATTTAGCTAATACATATAAATATAACTTTTATGTTTTGATAATTTACAGAATGTAGCTCTAACAAGCTCAAATTAGCCAACCAATGTACTGGATCTGCCCAGGGCACTCAGTAGGCAGTTAAAACCATGGAACAGTCATGGTTCCATTTACCATAACTCCCCATTTACAAGCCCTATGAACCTGAAATTTGGTATACAGATACAAAACACATATATCTACAACTTTTATGTTTTGAGAGACTTCCAATAAGGGCTTTAACCTATTCTAAATCAAACCACACAGTAGCCAACTTGGTTAGGGTTTATACCCTGACCAGTTTCAGTACGAAGGGAATATCTCTCCCTATACATAACATCTTTCAAAAATGTTTACATATCCAAAAATCTAAGATATAAAGGAACAACTTTTCTGTTTTACACATTTCCATAATCAATTTCTATTAATATCAAAATCGGGGTGCAATTCAGTGCCTAATATTGAACCTAAGCAACTCAAATCAACCCTATAGCAATAAGAATTGATTACTTACCAAGAAAAACCTTGAAAGGGATCAATTAGCTTCAAAAACTAGGTGAAACAAGGAAGAATTTAAGTCTGAAATGGAGGAAATTGAAGAAGAAAACGGGGCTGAAGTGAGGAGGCAGAAATGGGGAAGAAAGATGAAGATAAAGCCAACTTGTTTTTTGTCCTTTTCTCTTTTTCTCTTTTTCTCTTCTCTTTTCTCTTCTCATTTCTCATTTCTCTTCTCTTATATTTCTCTTTTGTTTCATTTTCATTTTATTTTATATTGTTATTATTATTATTTACATATATTTATAATTCCATTAATTCACACAATAATACAACTTAATCATTTGATCCGATTTAACTAAATTAACAATGTAATTGTTTACTAATCTTAATCTAATCATTTTTCTTAGTTTAATTTAATCACCTTATTCAATTTATTTCTAATGCTTTGTTATCTTCATTTAGGTTATAATTACACAAGTGCGACTCGATACATGTGCCAAATACTAGGACACGTAGCTAGTGCGTGTCATAAACTTGTTCCTATAGAAATACGTATGAAATGCATGTGTTCAATTGAATTGTATGCAAGATGCTTATGTTCGATGAAATGCATATGGGGAAGGTCAAGGATGTTACAGTTCGGGCCAGTCAATTTGTTATAATCAAGAATTGAACATAGGTTCATGTTTGATGACATGATTCTAAACACCTAGATGTAAAGAAAGATCATGTTAGGGAATGTACTAAATGCATCAATATTATGTTATTAATAAATGCGCATTATAACTCCCACCATTTTATTATGAACCTATAACCCTCATTGTGAATTCAAGAGAACCCGTTGGAAGCTCTCCTAATGGGTTAGTATCCAACATCACTAAAAATGACCTTGGGTTTGCCCAATAAGTCATCTTAGGTCAATTGACAGGTATCTCATACCAACTGCATCCTTTAAGTAAGTACAGAATCATTAGATTATCAACTTTTTATATGTGTACATCTCACATATACTTACCCAACTTTGCCTATAATTCACATTGACATTGGGTTTGCCCAACAAGCCAATGTAACTGGTTAAAGCCGGCCCATTAATCGTGAAATCATATTTCAATAGTTTGAACATATTCTTGTGGTGCAAACTTGGGTTTTCCCAATAATCCAAAATTTAAAAGAACTCTAGTTCTTGTCATATTAATGAAAGACATTGACCTTAATATTATTAATAAGGGATTTCTTTAATTTAGGTCTCATCATGGAAATTTGGCATGCATAATATATTCATTCATCACATATAGATATATAAGATAATTACACTAATTATATGGTCATGATTATGGATAAAATCTAACATCAATCCTTCGAGTCATGAAAGGATTGACTAAGTCTCACCTAGGTAGATGCATAAAATTACAACTTTGGAATATAAAACAATTTCCTATTCAAATTATTCTTTGCTTTTGGCACCATCTGTAATTACATAATATTTTCATAAAAAAAACCTCAAGTTACATTTGAGGGGAGTGAGATGAGAAAAGAAATACAATAGAGAGAATAGAGAAGGCAGGGACATGCAGACTATATTTACCAAAAATAAAATTCAATGCATGATCAATCTCATTGCTCAAGTCCATAATCATACCATCATGTCATTCCATACACCCCTAGCATGCATTCTCTAATGCATAATTAAAGGTAATCTATTAAAGTAACAATTTGGATTCCCTTTGTTTCAACTCTTGAAACTTTATTTTGACTGTTTGGCCTTTAATGAAATTCATCATAAATCATTATTTAATATCACTAAATAGTCATATGAACAATTAAAAACACTTTCTAAAATGAAATCATGCAAATTAGGCATACATTTGATCATATCAAAAAATTTCCTAAAATTGTCTTCTTAGACTACTAGGTTGTTACCAATTTATTGCATGCAATATTTAAATCCAAATTTAAATTTAAATTTCATAAATATCAAATTAAATATGACCAGTAGTTTATTCATAAGTAAATTACCTTTTATAGTTATTAGTTTTATGTCAAATTGGATTAAAAAATCCTAAGTACAATTGCATACTAGAATCCTAGTTTAACTAGGACTTTGAAAATCCTTTTTAAATTCGAATCAAATTCAATTTAAAAATTGTCAAAATTTTAAGAATTCAGTCTCATAATTAGTTTAAAATATTTAAATTAATTCATTAGACAATCTAAATCAATCATCATTCTACTAACAAAGCAATTACTCAAAAATTGCCTAAATTGAATCATGCATGAATTAGAATTCTTTAGCAACTTAATTACTTATTTAATTTGAATTTAGCATGAAATTGACATCAAAATAACACGATGAATATTTCATAAATATGTAATTAAGGTGATGGTCACAAAATTACAAAATATTAAATCATATAAAACAAAACAGTCCCATTACATTGCCGAGTTTTTGCCTAGTTTTAGTTTTGTTCATACTATGATCCAAAACAATTTTTGATTCAATTAAGTTGCTGTCTGGACCTTAAAAAATATTCTAAATATTTTTTAAATATATTTGAATAATCAAATTAACAAACCAAATTAAAAACCCCATGACAAAACTTAATTTCTTACAAAAGATTTTATAAACCCTAGTTTTTTAGCAACTATGCACAATTTCAAATTCATGTTTAAATCATATTCAAGCCTTTTAATTATCATAAAAAAATCGAATATCATCATATTAATATGTCATTAAATTAAAATTAAAAATTTAGGCCAAACATAATCAAATTCATTTTTAACGAATGGAGAGAATCCAAGTTGTTCCTTTACAATCAATCTTATTGATACTTCAATTAAATCCAAAATTGATTTACATATGGTGGCTCTAATACCATTGTTGGTTTTCGAACATGCATCTCATTCATGGAATAGTAGAAATATAAAAATTAATCAAAACCCAAACCCAAGAAATGCCCTATGTATATTAAAACTAGATCACTAACCATCTAATGGGAGAAGTATATTACCTTTTAATTGTTACGTCAATCTTCAAGGTTGTGGGCTTTCTTTCTTGTTAGTTTTTCGCAAACGAAAATAAATGAAATCTTATGGATTTCTTTAACAGTATCCATGCGAAGGAATGAAGGAAATAACCTCAAAGGCTATAGGGTGTCAAAACACCAAAGTGCAAGCTATGGTGATTCAACTTGAGAGAGAAGAAGAAGAAGAGCAAATAAATTTTATTTTCTCAAAGTAGCAACACACTTTTTAAGCACTTTTAAGGGTATTTATAAGTCCTCTAATCATAATTAGGGTAGGACACTTAAAACCCCACATTTGGCATCCTATTTAGAATGAAGATTTGCATAATCACATATCATCACGTGTGCGAGGGGTTGTCATACGCACGACAACCTTATAAATTGCATTTAGATGTGCAGCAAGGGGCTTGTTGTTATAATTGTGAGGATTCCCTCGCGTACACAATAGCAAGGCTTCATTCTATCATGCACATGAGATATATCCTCATGCATATGACAAAATGGCACATTGCACATCGCATTCAAATGACACGACCTCTTTAGTTTTCATACGCGAAATTCTTTTGCCAAACATTCTCTCTCATGTTTTTGGATCCATTCCAAAGCCCATTTCACATTTCCTTTATTGCTTCTATGCGTTTGACCCATATGGTTTTCGGTTATGTTTGTAGCTCAAATCATCACATGATTTAAATTAGATAATGACAGTATATAACAACACATCATGATCCCCAATTGACTGGAAAGTCAGTGGTCTGACTATAAATTCTTCCATGCAATGCATCCTTTCATAAAACAATACCTTATTTAGTTCAGAGTATGGATTATGTGTTAAGTCCCACTAGACTGACTACATCGCACCTAGTCCAAATGATATTAGGTCTTGTTTATGAGATTCATTAGTCTATTAGATATGTCTTTGAAGACCTTCTTTAAGACATGTCCTCCTTGGACAATGATTTTTAAGTAATGATCTCTACAAGAGGCTATAGGTGTACTCTCTTTCTATTAGGAGTGGTGAATCCTTCATTGACTACTCAACTACCTTTGAATACCTCATTTTATACCCAGTAACTACCTTATGAGCAACCCCTGAGAGGCAACATGGAATGGATTCAAAGTATAGGATTTAGTATCTAAGATAACCTTCAGCTTCTCAAGTCTAAGGATACTTGCACCATTGCTATTATGTGACTATCACTGACATTGAATAGACATCCATTTGTGTAACATCCTTGACTTTCCATATATGCATTTCTACATTCATTTCATTTAGACATATGTGTTTGCATATATTTCATTTGAACATATGCATTTCATATGTATTTTTATGAAGACAAGTTCACGACACGCATTAGCTACGTGTCTGAGTATCTGCAATTGTGCTAAGTTGCACGTGTCCATTTTATAATTTAGTTAAGGATGACATGAAATTGAAATTTATGTGAATACAATGAGTAGATTGAATTAATAAAGAAATTTGATATAGATAATATAATTAAATGGACTAGATACATTCAAATACGTAAAAGAGATAATAATAATAATAATAATAATAATAATAATAATAATAATAATAAGAACAATAACAACAACATCAACAACAATAACAACAACAACAACAATAATAATAATAATATAGTAAAAGAAAAAAATGAAAAGAAAAAAAAAAGAAGAAAAAAGAAAAACAAAAGAAAGGGAGAAACAAAAGATGAAAATGACAAAAGTGAGGAGGTGGACCTTATCTTTCTTCTCAATGTTCTGCCTCCCTACTCCAGCTCATTTCTCCTTCTTCTTCTACCATTTCAGCCTTGTTTTCTCCATTTTTTCACTTGATTTTTACATCCAATTCAGCCCTTGCAAGTTTGTTCCTGGTAAGTTATTATCTTTGATTGTTTTAACCTTGATAAGTGTTGTTTAGAGTCTTTGAATGGCATAAAGTTGAGCCATGAATTCGAAGACCTTAGAGGCTATTTCTGGAAAAATGTAAAACATTCAATTTTTAGTTTTATGTCTTATATTTATATATATATAAATATTTTTTCAATATTTGTTGTATATGAAAAGATATCAGCATTTAAGTGAAACTAGTTTGGATGTGAACCCTAGCTGAGTTAGCTACTTTGTTCATTTGTTTTACAAATGATAGAGCCCTTATTTTAAGTGGCTCAAAACATGAAAGTTGTAGATACATGTGTTATATATCTTGATACCAAAATTAGGTTAACATGTATTGTGGATGTTGAGTTATGATGAATAGAACTATAACTATTCCAAAGTTTGAAATGCTTGCTTAGTGCCTTGGGCAGGTCCAACAATTTGTTTTTTCATTTTGAGCTCTTTATTGATGGAATATATAATTTTTTAAAACATTAAACTTATAGGGTTATGTCTTCAGTAAATGTTGGTAAAACTGTCACCTTAATATGTTATGTATAGAGTAAGATATGGCCTTTACAAGTCATACTGGTCTAGAAGCCAACTATGTTATGGACCATTGAATTGTTTCTAATAATTTGAGGGCCTTAGAGACATAATTAATGAAATTTTTAAACATGAATTTTCTATATAAATTACTCTAAAGTTTCACTACAATATGACTTGTATAATATAAGATATGAATGACTAAAAGTGGTATTCTAAAACTGCTTAAAGGCAGAAAATAGGGTAGAAAACAAAATACAATTGGAAATTCCACCAAATACTATACAAAGCTCCAATTTCTCTGAAATATGAATATGCTATATAATTATATGTTAAATTTAATTAGAAATGAGAATAAAATAAATTAGACAAGTTTGGAAAAAGTTATGGTCTAATAAATCCCATAAGGTCACACTGCCTCATAAGAAAAACCCTGACTATTTATATGAACTATGCATATTAATTTATTTAAACCACATTAAGTTTCTTTAGTCATGAATTAATCTATTATATTCCCATGTTAGGTTCAAAAAAAATTGGAGATCCATAAAGAGGAGATAGACAATAAGTTAAGGGTCAGAATCAAGTGAGAAAGGTGAGTTTAATTATCAAATGATTTCTTTAATGCACATACACATTGTTTGCTATGTGAAATGAGAATTGACTTGTGATTATGTGATTCATATGATTGCCCTGATTTGACCTTGATAATGAGATGATGGATAATTTATGATTTATATGGTATATAAAAGTGGTATATGTATGGTATGTTTGAGATATTATATGGCATACATGATGTATGCATGGTATATGTATAGTATATGCGAGGTATATGTGTGGCATATGAGGTATATATATGGTATATGTATGGTATATGTAATAAGGATATAATGGTTGATGAATGTTTAGTTACAAATGCATATGCATAAGGACTTAAAAAGGCATTGTGACTAGTTAAATGACATTGAAAGGCAAAAGAATAAGCCTATGTCCCGACAAATGAGCAAATGAAACAAATGATCAAGCTAGCCAGCAAATGCAAATGTTCATATGGAAAATGTTCAAATGGAAACCCAAGGCAATGTCAACTTAACTAGGTCGTAACAAAATGAAATGAACAAAGCGTAAGCATAAGCAAAGAATAGTGATTATATGCTTTAATTTTATTGGTAACTATATGATATTGCTGAATGAAATGGAATACACAGTATGCATTGGATTTGTTATTTGTTACTCTGAGTTGCTTGGTACTGTAGAACTCATTCGATGATTATTCTCACTGAGCCATAACTCATCAATTTGCATCATTTTTCAGGCAAAGAAAAGTGGTAGCTCATTTTGGTTGACATATAAAAGACATGGAACAATGGTTACTGGCCGAGCTTCACCACTCTCTCTTTTTGTATTCCACATGAACAAGGAATCATGTAATCTATATTTTAGATTTATATGAATATACATGTATATTTACTCAGAGTTGTACAATGATATGTAAATAGATGCAACTCATAAACCTATGTGCATAAAGTTTAATTTTAATGTATGTGATATATGTTGAGTTATAGATTTTTTTTGAATGATGATATGGATATGATGAAAAAAAAATTATATCAATATTAACAGGTTCGTTTATCTTACTTGTATGCCACATGTGATTACTAGACATAGGAATAAGTTGTACTTAAATGTATAAGGTATGATCTTACAATATGATTATCTCATAGTAGGTCATGCAATGTACTTGACTACTTTAGCAAGCATCCACATGTTAACTCTAAACATCTCATGTCTACATTAATACTCTTTGACTAGGTCAAGTAGCTGATCTCATAAGTTGTAGACATGAGATGTTTACATGTGCTAGTCTATTCGAATTAACAATATCCCATCTTGTTAATCCTATGACTAAGGATAATTTAGGTATAAATACAATTGCACATGATAAGATTCTCATTATCATGATCTCATTAGGATTTTCTTCATGTTGTGTTACATACCAAGGACTTCATTAAATGGTCTAAGATCTATATCAATTCATATACAATGAATACTATATAATTAAAATACCTTTTAATAATAATAAATGAGTACATCAAGTGCCTAAGGTGATTGCCTTTAGGGCACCTCTCTAACATTGAACAACTAGATTACAATTAAAAATGCTTATTCTCTATATATGGAATGACATAGGATAAGTGGCATTCCATTGGGGGGTTATGATACCATAGTCATATCACTTGGATTTATTATTATTTTGGGGACAAAGTGGCTTAACCTTGGGTAAGAGTGCCCTTGATCCCATATGTATGCAATTATTATTTATACTCAGTCAAAATGGTTTAAGCTCGAGTGAGAGCACTCTTGACTTGAGAAACTTTATTGAGCATTTTATAGATAGATATAGTTAGTGAGCAAGATGACCTAAGCTTGGGTGAGAGTGCTTTTATTTCACAACCCCATATTTAGACAATCCGAGTCTAAATTATTAGGCTATAAATTAAATAAAAAATATGGGAACTAGCTATCAGATATGCTATGTAAAACACAAATATGATTAAACAAATTAGATACATGGAAAACTAGTAACTAAGCATATGGAATGAAGAAATGGAAATATATGTGATTATATATATATGGTTATACCTTATGTAATGCAATATGTATATTTTAAACTAGTAAACAAGGGAATGTTATATTCTATGTTGATATTGATACCTTGATTGAAAATGTAAGGGAAGTACACAATTTATATACTATGTGAATATACGAATACTTGCTAGAATTTTTATGCCGATATGTACCACTAAGCTTTCAGTAGCTTAGCATGTGGGTTTTCCTGCATGTAGGTTTAGAGCCATTAAACAGTTGAGATGACAAAAAAAGGAGTCTGAGCCTGTTAGACTAGACCTGTGTTTGGATCAGTTTCATTTTATTTCATTCATTTGTTTTATTCTTATGATATGAGATTCAAACAATAGTTTTATTCATATTTTTCAACAAATAAGAACATGCATTTTGATTTGATTACTTTTGAATAAGGATGAACTTTGTAATAAATGTTAGAGAAGTGCTCTAAAGGCAATCACCTTTGGCACTTATTGTACAAATTTATTTGATTAATAAAAGGCTTTTTCATTAATTTGATGTTCATTTGAAATATGAATTGATAAGTGATCTTAAATCAATTAATGAAGTCCTTGATACATAACATAGCATGAAGGAAATCATGATGAGATCATGATATTGAGATTCTTATCTTGTGTAATTATGTTAGTATAAAATTATCCTTAGTCATAGGATTAATGATATGGGACATTATTAATCTAGACAGACTAGCACATGTTGCACTCCTTGATTGGATCGAGTAGTAGATCTCATAATCTATAAACATGAAATGTTTATAGTTAACATGTGGATGCTTGCTAAGTGTAGCTAAGTACATTGGATGACTAACTATGAGACAATCATATGGATAAACTATTCAAATGTCAATGATAGTCGCATCATAGCAATGGTGCAAGTATCTTTAGACTTGAGGTACTCAAGGATATCTTGAATATTGATTATGTATTTTGACACTATTTCTTGTTGCCGCAGAGAGGTAGCTCATACGGTGGTGATTGGATACAGCTTGAGGTATTCAAAGGTAATTGGGTAACCAACAAAGGATTCACCACTCTTGATAGAAGGAGTGTATACCCATGGCCTCTTGTCGTGGTCATTACTCAGGAATCTCTGGCCGGAGTGGAAATGTCATAAAGATAGTCTTCAATGACATATCTAATAGAGTAATGAGCCTTAAAGACAAGAACTGACATTACTTGGACTAGACGTGATGTAGTCAGTCTAGTGGGAGTTAACATATGTCCATACTCTGAACCAAGTGGGGTATAGATTGGTGAAAGGAATAACTACACAAAAATTGTTTATGGAAAGGTTCGTAGTCAAACCAGTGACTTTCCGGTCAATTGGGGGTCATGATGTGTTGGTAGATACTGCTCATCACTTACTTAAATTAATTGTTAACTTAAGTGGCTAACATAACCGGAAACCTAATGGGTCACACACATTGAAGATATGAAGAATGAGTAAAATAGTCTTGGATAGGATCCAAAAATTGAGAGAATTATTTCAGGATCGATCGCGATGAGATCACAAGGAAAATATCATTCGGAAGGGTCACGGGCCCACGCGTGGGCTACTGGCCCACCTAGCAAGCCAGCTGGGCTGCCCAGCAGCAGGCCCAACGTGCTGCTACCTCCCACCCATTGGCCAACGACAGATTTTGGCCTTAATTAGGCCAATTGTGGCCAATTACTATTCAGTCATTTCCCTTTTCTGCATTTTTGACTTTTCATCTTTTCTTTGAATTTGATTAAAATAGAAAAGACATCAAATGATAGAAAATAGACATGAAAATTTTTTTTTTGTGAAAAAATTTTTTTGAAGACAACAAAATTCTCTCAAGAACACTTTCAAAGCTAGCACTTTGAATTTGTTGAAACCATTTCTCTTGATAGTTTCTTCTTCATTTTTCATGTGGATTATCATTAGAGACATTCTAGTGTAGATTGTTGTAGTTTGCTACAACCCAACAAAGGGAAGATTTGAAGAACAAATAAGAACTTACAAGGTATAATTTCTAATCTTTATATTTATATAAATTAGTTTTAATGACACAAGTATGATCTTTTGTTTCGGGTTTTGAAAATTTTATTTTTCTGCTGTGTTTATGAACATGATTTATTCTTCAAAGCCCAACATTGGTATTAGAGACTCCTTGTGTCCATTAAAATTAATTTCAATTGAAAGTGTAATGGGATTGTATGGTTTCGATGATTTTAGATCAATAGTTTTTGAAAATTTGAAATTAATTTGTAAAATATGTTTTACGCATTTTTCTTTCTCTAATATGATCATGGGATGATTAAGGATGATTATTTTCGTTGAAAAATGATTTGAATGTGATTCAAATAATTAATTTCGGATTTATTTCAAAAATGCCTAAAATTGCATTGTTTATGAACATGTGTTGTTGTTTGATTTAATTGATGGGGCTGGTTATATTTTTCTTGTAATGTGATTATGAAACAATTATGTACACATATTGAGAATATTTTATGCATATCTAAGTGTCCAATAATTAATTAAAAATTATTGTAATTAATTTTTCAAACAAACACAAAAATGAGACTGTTTTAGGATACCTAGTGGAGCTGTATTGTTTGATTTTTTTGCATGTGTTTATTTTATTTTCAGTACCTTGAAATATATTTTATGTCATTAAAAATATATTATTTTTATATTAGATGTATGCCAAAATTATTTTGCAAGCATTTGAAATTTTAAAAAATTCTAGTTATCGTATTAGTCATTTTGAGCATGTAAGTGTGTTAGTTCGTTTGTCTTAGTAATTTTAGCTTGTGACAAAAATATTTTGATGAACTTGAGCTGACCTAAAGATTATTAGAATGATGATTTGAAGTTCAGGAAAATTTTAGAATTTTTGGAAATTAATTTTGAATTAATTTAAGTTGTGCAATTGTAATTCTAGTATGACAAGAAATTGATATGTATATTAAAATTAAATTGTTTAATTTTAACATCATAATATTCTGATTTCAAGGAGAATTAATTTTGAATAAATTCTGGAAATATGGAATTTAATTTAATTTGATTAAATATTAAATTCCATTTTAGAATGACATACAAAATTAAATTAGTCGAAAGAACACATATAGGCAATTTCAATTCAAGCGTTGAATCAATTTATAAAATGAAATCCAAAATCGTCATTTTTATTTTGTGCATTAGAGAATGCATGTTAAGGGTGTATGAAAAGGCATGATGGATGATTATGTACTTAGGCCCAATGTGATTGAGCATGCATGGAATTACTTTGTTTTATGGTAAATAGGGCCTGCGTGTCCCTACCTCTCTTTCTTTCTTATGTATTTCTCTTCTCATCTTATTCCCCGTAAAATGTAAATTGAGATTTTCTATAATTTGAAATATGTAATTAGATTACATAAGATTAGGATAGAATGAAGATACAAAGGAGCAAGAAGCAAAGGAGGTGATACCATAAACAAGAAGACTTAGAAATAGGAATTTGATTTCTATTTTCGGTTATAAATTCATGCTTATACCTAGGTAAGACCTAGTCAATTTCTCGTTGGCTCAAGAGATTGACTTTAGTATGTCCATAATCATGCCATATAGTTAATGTAACTATCTCTATATATCCATGTGATGACTGTATGATATATAAAAGCATGAAATAATAACTTGATGAGACTTAACAAAGAAATCCCTCACTAAATAAACAATTAAGTCTTACACCTTCCATTAATATGGGGAGAACCATAGTTCATCTAGAGTTAGGGTTGTTGAGTTGCCTCAAGCTCACTCTATAAGAATATGTTCAATCCATTGAAATTAGATTTCATGATTAATGGGTTAGACTTAATCGATATTATTAACTTGTTGGATTTGTGCCAAGGTTAATGTGTATTGGAGGCGAAGTTGGGTTTGTATACATGAGATGTACACATATCAAGAGTTGATTGCCCAATGTATAGCACAAGCTTCGATAGTTGCATGAATAATGCAATTGGTATGTATTAGATACCTACCAACCAAATTAAGGATAACTTGTTGATTTGCCTCAAGGTTATTCTTAGCTAGTTGGATATCGACCCTCTAGGAGAACTTCCATATAAGTTCTCTCGGGTTCACAGTGAGGGCTATGGATTCGCAATAAAATAGTGGGAGCCATAATTCGATTTATTAAAGACGTAATAAACATGCATTTTATATACAATTTAACATGTTCTATTTTACATCTAGGTTGCTAGAATCATCATCATGACAAGTGTGAATTTGTGATCACTAATGGAATCAAATAAGTGGACTGGGCCCAATTTTTTGGATTGGCTAAGGAATGTGAGAATAGTTCTCAAATCCGAAAAGATTGGCTATGTCTTAGATGAGGAACTACCTAATCCCCCTACTGCTAATGCTTCTGAAGATGTTTAGAAGGCATATCAAAAGCATCTCGACGATAGTAAGATGGCAAGCTGCATTATGCTTGCTACTATGTCAGCTGAGTTGCAAAAGCAGCATGAGGCTATGGATGCTAATTCCATAGTATACCATCTAAGAGAGCTTTTTGATGAGCAAGCACATTCCGAAAGGTTCGAAACTTCAAGGTTGCTTTTCCAAACTAAGATGGTTGAGGGGACATATCCTGTGCAATATGCATTGAAGATGAATGGCTATATTGAGAGGTTGGCCACCTTGGGATCTGTGATAGACCATGAATTAAGTATTGACTTAATTCTAACCAGTTTGTCTAATAGTTATTCACATTTTGTGCTTTAACTATAGGATGAACCAAATCTCTACCACTATTCCTGAGCTGATTAACTTGTTTAAAACAGATGAGCCATCTGTCAAGAAGGCAGTAAGGCTGTGATACTGGTGGACTCTTTAAGTTCTAAAAGGAAGAGCCTTAAGAAGAAGAAGTCCATGAAGCCTAAGGGAGGCATGGCCAAAACAAAGGCCAAGGAGATTGCTCCAAAAGGGACATCCTTCCATTGTGGCAAAGATGGCCATTGGAAGAGAAACTGCAAGGCTTACTTGGAGTCCATGAAGAAGAAGGCATCTGAATCCCCATCTACTTTAGGTATTTTTGTCATTGAAGTTAACACTGTTTCCAATAATAATATATGGGTATTAGATACCGGTTGTGGCTCACACATATGCACTGATATGCAGGGCCTAAGGAACAATAGACAGCTCAATAAGGGAGAGTTAGACCTACGCATTGGAAATGGAGCAAGGGTTGCTGCATTAGCTATAGGAACATATGTATTGACCCTCCCTAGTGGGCTTATATTAAATTTGGAGAATAGCTATTATGTACCTGCTTTGACTAAAAACATTATTTCTGTTTCAAGTCTAAATAAAGATGGTTTCCTTTTAGCTTTTAGTAACAATTGTTGTTCTATTATGTTGAATGGAATTCTTTATGCTAATGGTACATTATGCAATGGAATATACATATTAGATATGTCAAATCCAATTTTAAACATCAATGATAATAAATGGCAAAAACAAGATATGTTGAAATCATCTTATTTATGGCATTGTCATCTTGGTCATATAAGTGAGAAATGCATGGCTAAGCTACACAAAAGTGGTAGTTTGGGGTCATTTGATTATGAATCATATGACATATGTGAATCTTGTTTACTAGGCAAGATAAATAAATTACCCTTTAAAGGAAAGGGTGAACG
Organism: Triadica sebifera; assembly: GCA_023653625.1. NCBI lineage: Eukaryota > Viridiplantae > Streptophyta > Magnoliopsida > Malpighiales > Euphorbiaceae > Triadica > Triadica sebifera. The sequence goes on along the minus strand of CM042898.1, from coordinate 18,264,987 downwards.
TGCTAAGGGACTTTTAGACTTGATACATTCAAATGTATGTGGTCTAATGTCTACACACGCTAGAGGTGGTTTCATCTACTTCAATACTTTTATCGAAGACTACTCATGATATGGATACGTGTATCTTATGAGATACAAATCTGAAACTTTTGAAAAGTTCAAAGAACTCATAAATGAAGTAGAGAAACAACTTAGCAAAAGTATTAAAACACTTCGATCAGATCGAAGAGGTGAATACTTGAGCCAAGAGTTTCTAGATTATCTTTGGGATAATGGGATTTTATCTCAATGGAATCCACCTTACACTCCACAACACAATGGTGTGGCTGAAAGAAGAAACCGAACCTTGTTAAACATGGTAAGGTCTATGATGAGTTTTGCAGAATTGCCTAAATTCTTTTGGAGTTATGCACTAGAGACCGCCATTTATATATTAAATGGAGTTCTTTCAAAGTCAGTTGATATTACTCCATATGAGATATGGTATAACAAGAGGCACACATTTTCTTACATGAGAATTTGGGGTTGTCCTGCTTTTGTGAAGCGGACAATGTCAGATAAGCTAGAAGCTAAGTCTGACCGATGTCTGTTTGTGGGATATCCAAAAGCATCATATGGATATCAATTTTCCCACCCCTTAGAACAAAAGGTTTTTGTTTCAAGGCATGCTATCTTTTTAGAGAGAGAATTCCTTCTAAAAGGAGATAGTGGGAGCAAAATTGAACTTGAGGAAGTTCAAGATGCTCAAACAGATGCTGATCAACTGCCTAAACCCGAGCTTGTTACTCATACATATGACATAACAGCTAAACCTTCTGAAGCACAAGAGCTTCGTAGGTCAAGTAGGATACGTATTGTTCCATAGAGATATGGATTTCTCATTAGTGAACAAAACGACATATTGCTTATAGAAAATGACGAGCCTACAACCTATGAAGAGGTTCTGAATAGTTCAGAATTTAACAAATTGCTTCAAGCCATGAAGTCAAAAATGGATTCCATGTATGAAAACCAAGTATGGACTTTGGTTGACCCACTCGAAGGAATAAAGCCTATAGGGTGCAAATGGGTTTTCAAAAATAAAACTGACATGGATGGTAATGTGATTACCTATAAAGCTAGACTTGTTGCTAAAGGTTATCGTCAAAGACAAGGAATTGACTACGATGAAACTTTTAGCCCAGTACCTATGCTTAAATCCATAAGGATACTCCTAGCCATTGCTACTCATTATGATTATGAGATATGGCAAATGGAAGTGAAAACAGCTTTCCTTAATGGAAATCTGGCTGAGGATGTGTACATGACACAACCAGAAGGTTTCATATCCAAAGATGGCAAAAAGGTATGTAAGCTTCAAAGATCCATTTATGGATTAAAGCAAGCATCCAGGAGTTGGAATATTCGGTTTGATGAGACAATCAAACAGTTTGGTTTTTCACAAAATTCGGATGAACCTTGTGTCTATAATCAGTCAAAATTTTGTTATCCAATAATTTCTCTAAGAAAGACCTTGGAGAAGTAATCTATATTTTAGGGATAAAGATCTATAGATATAGATCTAAAAGGTTGCTTGGACTTTCACAGTCTACATACATAGATAAAGTGCTAAAGAGTTTTAGCATGGAGCAGTCCAAGAGGGGATACATTCCCATGACCCATGGAATTATTCTCTCAAAGTCTTTGTGTCCAAAGACACAAGATGAGAGGACACACATGAGTTCGATTCCATATGCTTCAGCTATAGGATCAATCATGTATGTTATGATATGTACAAGATCCGATGTATCATATGCTCTGAGTGTCATGAGTAGATACCAATCAGACCCTGGTGAGGGTCATTGGGTGGATGTCAAGAATATCCTTAATTACTTAAGAAGAACAAAGAATGTATTCTTGGTATATAGAGATGGAGATATTACTGTGAGCGGGTATACCGATGCCAGCTTCCAATCTGACAAGGATGACTCAAAATCTCAGTCAGGTTATATATTCACACTAAATGGTGGAGCAGTTAGTTAGAAGAGTTCTAAATAGGAAACGACTGTTGATTCCACAACCGAAGCAGAGTACATTACAGCTTCTGAAGCAGCAAATGAAGCAATTTGGATAAAGAAATTCATCACAGAACTTGGAGTGGTTCCCAGCATTATTGATCCAATACAATCGCATTCTGATAATAATGGAGCCATTGCGCAAGCAAAGGAGCCATGGTCTAATCACAGATCCAAACATGTACTCAAAAGATACCATTTGATTAGGGAAATCATTGGTAGGAATGATGTAAAGATAGAAAGAGTGCCCACTGATCAGAATATTGCTGATCCTTTAACTAAGCCACTTCCCCAAAAGAAATATGATTCTCATGTACTCGCCTATGGAATTAAATACAAAGGCGATTGGCTTTAGTGCAAGTGGGAGCTTGTTAGAGGAGTGCTCTAAAGGCAATCACCTTTAGCACTTATTGTACAAATTTATTTGATTAATAAAAGGCTTTTTCATTAATTTGATGTTCATTTGATATATGAATTGATAAGTGATCTTAAATCAATTAATGAAGTCCTTGACACATAACATAGCATGAAGTAAATCATAATGAGATCATGATATTGAGATTTTTATCATGTGTAATTATGTTAGTATGAAAATTATCCCTAGTCATAGGATTAATGAGATGGGACATTATTAATCCAGACAGACTAGCACATGTTACACTCCTTGATTGGATCGAGTTATAGATCTCATAATCTATAAACATGAGATATTTAGAGTTAACATATGGATGCTTGCTAAGTGTAGCTAAGTACATTGGATGACCAACTATGAGACAATCATATGGATAATCTATTGAAATGTCAATGATAGTCGCATCATAGCAATGGCGCAAGTATCCTTAGACTTGAGGTAAAGAAAATTGACTAGGTCTTACCTAGATATATGCATGAATTTACAACCCAAAATAGAAATCAAATTCCTATTTCTAAGTCTTCTTGTTTATGGTACCATTTCCTTTGCTTCTTGCTCCTTTGTATCTTCATTCTATCCTAATCCTATGTTATCTAATTACATATTTCAAATTATATAAAACCTCAATTTACATTTGAAGGGAGTAAGATGAGAAGAGAAATACATAAGAAAGAAAAAGAGGTAGGGACACGCAGGCCCTATTTATCATAAAACAAAATAATTCCATACATGCTCAATCACATTGGGCCTAAGTCCATAATCATCCATCATGCCTTTTCATACACTCCTAACATGCATTCTCTAATGCACAAAATAAAAATGACAATTTTGGATTTCAATTTGTAAATTGATTCAACATTTGAATCGAAATTGCCTATATGTGTTCTTTCAGTTAATTTAATTTTGTATGTCATTTTAAAGAGGAATTTAATATTTAATCAAATTAAATTAAATTCCATAGTTCCAGAAATAATTTAAAATTAATTCTCCTTAAAATCAGAATATTATGATGTTAAAATTAAACAATTTAATTTTAATATACATACCAATTTCTAGTCATACTAGAATTACAATTGCACAACTTAAATTAATTCAAAATTAATTTGAAAAAATTATAAAAATTTCTAGAACATCAAATAACTTATCTTTAGGTCAGTTCAAGTTCATCAAAATATTTTTGGAACAAGCCAAAATTACTAAGACAAACAAACCGACACACTTAGACGCTCAAAATGACTAATTCGATATCTAGAATTATTAAAATTTCAAATGCTTGCAAAATAATTTTGGCATGCATCTAACATCCAAATAACATATTTTTAATCGCATAAAAATTATTTCAAGGTGCTGGAAATAAAATAAACACATACAAAAAATCAAACAAAACAGCCCCACCGGATAAGCTAAAACTGTCCCATTTTTGTGTTTGTTTGAAAAATTAATTAAAATAATTTTTAATTAATTATTGGATACTTCCAGAGGCATAAAAATATTCTCAATATGTAAAAATAATTTTTTCATTATTAAATTACAAGAAAAATACAACTACCCCATCAATTAAGCTAAACAACAACACATGTTCATAAACAAGGCAATTTTAGGCATTTTTGAAATAAATCCGAAATTAATTATTTGAATCATATTCAAATCATTTTTCAATCAAAATAATCATTCTTAATCATCCCATGATTAGATTAAAGAAATAAAAATGTGTAAATTATATTTTACAAATTAATTTCAATTTTTCAAAACCTATTGATCCAAAATCATCAAAAATATGCAATCCCATTGCACTTTCAATTAAAATTAATTTTAATGGATACAAGGAGGCTCTAATACCAATGTTGGGTTTTGAAGAATGCATCATATTTATAAACGCAGCGAAAAATAAAATTTTTCAAAATCCAAAACAAAAGATCATACTTGTACCATTAAAACTAATTTATATAAATGTAAATGTTAAAAATTATACCTTGTAATTTTTTTTTGTTCTTCAAATCTTCACTTTGTTGGGTTGTAGCAAACCACAACAATCCACACTAGGATGTCTCTAATGATAATCCATGTGAAGAATGAAGAAGAAACTAGCAAGAGAAAAATGGTTTGAACAAATTCAAAGTGATAGCTTTGAAAGTGTTCGTGAGAGAATTTTTATTGTCTTAAAAATATTTATTTTCACAAAAAATAAGATGAAAAGTCATTTGATATCTTTTTCATCAAATGACTCAAACTGCCATTTGATGTCTTTTCTATTTGAATCAAATTCAAAAATAAGATGAAAAGTCAAAAATGGAGAAAATGGTAACTAATGAATAGTAATTGGCCTAATTATGCCAAAAAATAGTTGTTGGCAAACGGATGGGAAGCTGCAGGTGCGCTAGGCCTGTTACGAGCTGCTGCTGGGCAAGATGGGCCAGCATCCTGCCTAGCCCGCGCAAGCCCGTATAGGCCCATGACACTCCCGAACGATATTTTCGTGCGATCTCATCGCAATCCATCCTAAAATAATTCTCTCATATTTTGGATCCTATCCAATACCATTTTACTCATTCTCCATATCTTCAATGTGTGTGACCCATTAGGTTCTCGGTTATGTTGGCCACTTAAATTAACAATTAATTTAAGCAGGTCATGAGCAGTATCTTGCAACACATCTTGACCCCCAATTGTCTGGAAAGTCAGTGGTTTCACTACGAACATTTCCATAGATAATTTCTGTGCAATTATTCCTTTCACCATTCTATACCCCATTTGGTTCAGAGTGTGGACATGTGTCAACTCCCACTAGACTGACTACGTCACGTCTAGTCCAAGAAATGTTAGTTCTTGTCCTTGAGGCTCATTACTCTATTAGATATGTCATTGAAGACTATCTTTATGACATTTTCAATCCGATCATAGATTCCTGAGTAATGACCACGACAAGAGGCCATGGGTATACATTCCTTCTATCAAGAGTGGTGAATCCTTTGTTGGTTACCCAATTACCTTCGAATACCTCAAGCTGTATCCAATCACCACCCTATGAGCTACCTCTCTGAGGCAACAAGGAATAGTGTCAAAATACATAATCAATATTTAAGATATCCTTGAGTACCTCAAGTCTAAGGATACTTGCACCATTGCTATGATGCGACTATCATTGATATTTGAATAGATTATCCATATGATTGTCTCATAGTTGGTCATCCAGTGTACTTAGCTATACTTAGCAAGCATCCACATGTTAACTCTAAATATCTCATGTTTATAGATTATGAGATCTATTACTCGATCCAATCAAGGAGTGTAACATGTGCTAGTCTATCTGGATTAATAATGTCCCATCTCATTAATCCTATGACTAGGGATAATTTTGATACTAACATAATTACACATGATAAAAATCTCAATATCATGATCTCATCATGATTTTCTTCATGCTATGCTATCTATCAAGCACTTCATTAATTGATTTAAGATCACTTATCAATTCATATATCAAATGAACATCAAATTAATGAAAAAACATTTTATTAATAAAATGAATTTGTACAATAAGTGCTAAAGGTGATTGCTTCATATCCAAATATGGAAAAAGGTATGTAAGCTTCAAAGATCCATTTATGGATTAAGGCAAGCATCTAGGACATGGAATATTCGGTTTGATGAGACAATTAAACAGTTTGGTTTGTTACAAAATTTGGATGAACCTTGTGTTTACAAGAACGTTAGTGGGAGTGCAATCGTATTTCTTGTGTTATATGTAGATGACATATTGTTAAGGGGAAATGATGTCTCAGCCTTACAATCAGTCAAAATTTGGTTATGCAAGAGTTTCTCTATGAATGACCTTGGAGAGGCAGTCTATATTTTGGGGATAAAGATCTATAGAGATAGATCTAAAAGATTGCTTGGTCTTTCACAGTCTACATATAAAAATAATATGCTAAAGAGGTTTAGAATGGAGCAGTCCAAGAAGGGATATATTCCCATGACCCATGGGATTACTTTCTCAAAGTCCTTGTGTCCAAAGACACAAGATGAGAGGACACACATGAGTTTGATTTCCTATGCTACATCTATAGGATCAATCATGTACGCTATGATATGTACAAGACTCGATGTATCAAATGCTCTGAGTGTCATGAGCAGATACCAATCGGACCCTGGTGAGGGTCATTGGGTGGCTGTCAAGAATATCCTTATGTACTTAAGAAGAACTAAGGATGTATTCTTGGTAAATGGAGATGGAGATCTTATTGTGAGCGGGTATACTGATGCCAGCTTCCAATCTGACAAGGATGACTCAAAATCTCAATGAGGTTATATATTCACACTAAATGGTTGAGCAGTTAGTTGGAAGAGTTCCAAACAGGAAACGATTGCTGATTCCACAACCGAAGCAGAGTACATTGCAGCTCTTAAGCAGCAAAGGAAGCAGGTTGGATAAAGAAATTCATCACAAAACTTGGAGTGGTTCCCAGCATTATTGATCCAATACAATTGTATTGTGATAATAATGAAATCATTGCACAAGCAAAGGAGCCACGGTCTCATCAGAGATCCAAATATGTACTCAGAAGATGCCATTTGATTAGAGAAATCATTGGTAGGAATGACGTAAAGATAGAAAGAGTGCCCACTAATCAAAATATTGCAGATCGTTTAACTAAGCCACTTCCACGAACGAAATATGACTCTTTTGTACTCGCCTATGGAATTAAATACAAAGTCGATTGGCTTTAGTGCAAGTGGGAGCTTGTTAGAGAAGTGTTTTAAAGGCAATCACCTTTAGCACTTATTGTACAAATTTATTTGATTAATAAAAGGCTTTTTCATTAATTTGATGTTCATTTGATACATGAATTGATAAGTCATCTTAAATTAATTAATGAAGTCCTTGATACATAACATAGCATGAAGGAAATCATGATGAGATCATGATATTGAGATTCTTATCATGTGTAATTATGTTAGTAGCAAAATTATCCTTAGTCATAGGATTAATGAGACGGGACATTATTAATCCGGACAAACTAGCACATGTTACAATCCTTTATTAGATCGAGTAATAGATCTCATAATCTGTAAACATAAGATGTTTAGACTTAACATGTGGATGCTTGCTAAGTGTAGCTAAGCTTATTTGATGACCAAATATGAGACAATCATATGGATAATCTATTGAAATGTCAATGATAGTCTCATCATAGCAATGGTGCAAGTATCCTTAGACTTGAGGTACTCAGGGATATCTTGAATATTGATTATGTATTTTGACACTATTCCTTGTTGCCTCGGGGAGGTTGATCATAAGGTGGTGATTGGATACAGCTTGAGGTATTCAAAGGTAATTGGGCAACCAATAAAGGATTCACCACTTTTGATAGAAGGAGTGTATACCCATGGCCTCTTGTTGTGGTCATTACTCGGGAATCTCTAGCCAGAGTGGAAATGTCATAAAGATAGTCTTCAATGACATATCTAATAGAGTAATGAGCCTCAAGGAAAAGAATTAATAGTACTTGGACTAGATGTCACATAGTCAGTCTAGTGGGAGTTGACACATGTCCATACTTTGAACCAAGTGGGGTATAGAATGGTGAAAAGAATAATTGCATAGAAATTGTCTATGGAAAGGTTCGTAGTCAAACCACTGACTTTCCAGTCAATTTGGGGTCATAATGTGTTGCTAGATACCGCTCGTGACTTGCTTAAATTAATTATTAATTTAAGTGGCCAACATAACCGGGAACCTTATGGGTCACACTCATTGAAGATATGGAGAATGAGTAAAATGGTCTTGGATAGGATCCAAAATATGAGAGAACCATTTCGGGATGGATCACAATGAGATCTCAAGAAAAAATCATTCGGGAGGGTCACGGGCCCATACGGGCCCATGTGACCTAAAGAGGCTGCTGGCCCACTGGGCTGTACAGCAGCAGCCCGCAGCAGGCCCAGCGTACTGCTACCTCCCACCCGTTGGCCAATGACATATTTTGGCCTGAATTAGGCCAATTATAGCCAATTACTATTCATTCATTTCCCTTTTCTCCATTTTTGACTTTTCATCTTTGTGACAAAAATATTTTTAAGACACAAAAAAATTGTCTCAAGAACACTTTGAAAGCTAGCACTTTGAGTTTGTTCAAACCGTTTCTCTTGATAGTTTCTTCTTCATTCTTCACGTGGATTATCATTATAGACATCCTAGTGTGGATTACCACAACAAAGTGAATATTTGAAGAACAAATAAGAAATTACAAGGTATATTTTCTAATCTTTATATTTATATAAATTAGTTTTATTGGCATAAGTATGATCTTTTGTTTCGATTTTGAAAATTTTATTTTCCACTCTGTTTATGAATTTGATTCATTCTTCAAATTCCAACATTAACTACCATTTTCCTATTAGGTAGAGTTTGTGAGCAGTGGCATGCACATTCATGATGACTTGGTGCTTTCCTAGATGCATGCTTCTTATACATAAAAGCATGATTGGACTTTTAAGGTTTCCTTTTTAGGCTTACCAATCCTTGTTCCCTTAAATCCTAGTCCATGTCTTATTGAAGGTGGTCTTTGAGACACAATAAGAGTATCTAAACTCTCCTTGCCCTTGTGAAATTTTGAAATGGAGTTTCTAAGTTCCTCAACTTCATTTTTCAAAACATTGTTCTCTTTAAGCAAGGATTTAGTTGAGGGTCTTGAGGAGTACTAATCTAATGATTTTTGAAGAGATTCATTAGATGATTTTAGCTCAAGATTCTCCTTTTCTAAAACTTCCATTTTGTTTTTCAAACTAGAAATGTTATTTTTATAAGTATTGAATTTACTTCTATATTTTTCTAGTTCTAGATTCAATACTTCTATTAAACTTTGCTCATCATCATTTTCACTATCACTATCATTATCACTACTATCATTATTGAATGAGTATGAGTAAAGTGATCCTACCTTATCCAAGACGTGATCCTCTATATCCATGAAGCATAGGTCGACCTCTTCACTTTCATTGTCATCTTTTTTGCTTGAAGAGCTTTCGTCATCCCATCTGGCTTTGTGACCTTTCTCCCCATTTTCTTTTTGGTATTTGCTCTTGTGTTTCTTGAGCCTTGTAATAATATGTTCCTTCTTCCCACACCCATAGCACTTTACCTCCTCTTTACTCCTTTGAGATTCATTTGAGGAGTGTTTGAGATTTTTTTGCTTGAATTTTTGAGAGTTGCCCATTCTCTTTTCAATTATTCTTTTTAGTCTTCTTAAGAGCATTGATATGTCCTCATTTGCATCATCACTCTTTTCTCCATCATTTTCAACTTCTTCTTCAGATTTTAAAGTTGAGGCTCTTAGTGCTAGAGGCTTTCTTTTTTCTGGCTAGGCTTCAAGCTTTCTATCTCTTTTTACTGCCATTTCGTGTGTTAGAAGTTTGCCAATAAGCACATCGGTATTCATGATGCTCATGTCTTCGTTTGCTTCTTCTATACCAGTAATTCTTGAACTATAATCTTTGAGTGGAAGACTTCTCAGAATTTTGTTGTTTACATTTTCCAAGCTCAAGTGTTTCCCAAGCTTTCTCATGCCATTTATGATGACTAGAAGACGGTTTGTCATATCGGTGATTGGCTCATTGGATTTCATCTTGAAGAGTTCATACTCTGAAATGAGAATTTGAATCTTCTTGGATTTAACTTGCTTTGTTCCTTCATGATAATTTTCCAATGTTTTCCACATGCTACATGCGGTTGGGCAGTGTTGTATTATGCCACATTCTTCAATGGATAGTGAGCTTGAGAGAATTGTCATTGCCTTTTTTTTTTGAAATTTGCTCTTCGTTGAGGCTCTATCCAATCATCTCTTGACAGGATTTCTTCTTCACCATCAACTCTTCTTCTGGTTGGTGGTGTCCATTCTTTCTGAATGTTATCCCAGACTTTAATTCCCTCACTATCGAGATATGTCTCCATCCAGAACTTCCAATGAGCGTAATTTGCTCCATCAAAGTAAGGCTTGAAACTTTGGAATCCTTCATTGGCCATTTCTTGATCTTTCCTAGTGCTTTTTAGGATTCAATGCTAGACTAAGCTCTGATACCAATTGTTTCCCAAATAATGAACCAAGAAGAGGGGTTGAATTAGATATTAAAAAATTCTTAACTTTTAAGTACGGAATAAAAAGTTAAATAGAGTAGGGATAGGAAGATATCACACAAGAAATTTATAGAGGTTCGGGTATTAACAAACCCTACTCCTCTCCCCAATCTCAATTGGGAGTTTCACTAACACACTTAGTGTTACAATGGAGTTTTAGAAGCTCACTCCCAATTATGGTGTTCTATCCCAGAAATCCCTTGTGTTTTAATGGCTCACACAATAAACCAATTCTTTGTGTTTTATGGCTCACACAAATAACCCTTACAAGTGTTTTACTCTTAGCCCAATATACCCAAACTCACTTGGGTGGTAGATTACAAAGAGAAACACTCACAAATCTATAATGCTCAGAAATTATGAGTGAATAGATTTTTACAGAGAATTAAAGTTTTGTTGAAAATAATTAATGCACAAATGGCTACAACAAGATTTTGATTCGAAGTAATTGCTATTCTCTAGTTTTGGATTCATAAATGACTTGCATTTATACTTCCTTACCGAATTATAGCCGTTTGGATGCATTTAATGCAAAAATAACCGTTGCACCAACTCTTAATTTTACGCTGACATGTTTCTCTTTCCTCATTCATAGTTGTGCATATGTGTCACAGTCGTGAATGCTCTTCCAAGCCATGGTCCAAATGGTGACTCTGACCATGAAGTATTCTGGAAAGAATTGAAGTGTTTGATCACAGGCATGAATTTATTCTTTCACAGGGTGAATATCCTTCCAAGCCGTGGTCCAAGTGGTGACTGTGGCCATGAACCTCTCTCGAGGAATTTGACATGTTATCTCACAGGCGTGACTATCTTTCATGGGCGTGACTGATATGATCATTCATGGTTGCTATTATTCTTCATGGCCGTGAACATTAAATGTTGGAGAGTTGGTGCTAAGCTACATCACGGATGTGACATAAACAGTCACGGGCGTGAATATGCGATTTCTTCATTTTTTGACTTGCATAACTAGTCTTATATTCTTGCATCATATTCCATATCCTATTCAACAAACTTAGAATAGAAGTATGTTAAATACATTATTACTATTTTATTTGTTAACATCAAAATGACAAAAATACCGCTCAAGGTTCAACAGAAATAAAATAAACACATACAAAAAATTAAACAAAACAGTCACACCAGGTATGCCAAAACAGTCCCTTTTTATGTTTCTTTGAAAAAATCATTAAAATAATTTTTAATTAATTATTGGATACTTCCATTAGCTTAAAAATATTCTCAATATGTATAAATAATTTTTTTAATAATCAAATTATAAGAAAAATACAAACAACACTATCAATTAACCCACACAACAATACATGTTTATAAACAATACAATTTTTAGAATTTTTGAAATAAATCTAAAATTAATTATTTGAATCACATTCAAACCATTTTTCAATAAAAATAATTATTCTTGATCATCTCATGATTAGATCAAAGAAAGAAAATTATGTAAAACAAATTTTACAAATTAATTTCAATTTTTCAATCTTATTCATCCAAAACCATCAAAATAATGCAATCTCATTCCACTTTCAATTGAAATTATTTTTATTAGACACAAGGGGGCTTTGATACCACTTTTGGGTTTTGAAGGCGAATCACATTCATAAAATGCAGCAAAAAAAATAAAAGTTTTAAAACCCGAAAAAAAATATCATACTTATGTCGTTAAAACTAATTTATCAAACATTGAGATTATAAATTATATCTTGTAATTTCTTGATTTGTTATTCAAATCTTCACTTTGTTGGGTTGTAGCAAACCACAACAATCTACACTAAGATGTCTCTAATGATAATCCACATGAACAATGAAGAAGAAACTTACAAAAGAAATGGTTTCAACAATATTCAAAGTGCTAGCTTTGAATATGTTCTTAGGAGAATTATTGTGTCTCAAAAATTATTTTTCACCAAAAATAATTTTCATGCCTCTTTTCTGCCATTTGATGTTATTTCAATTTGAATCCCATTCAAAAAGATGATTATAAGTCAAAAGAGAAGGAAAACAAAATGAATGAATAGTAATGGCCATAATTGGCGTAATTAAGGCCAATTATGGCCTAACGCCAATATCACACTGCATCGCATAGTGTCGCGCATGTTAGGCCTACTACTAGGTAGGCCCACTTGGCCTGCTAGTAGCTTGCCTTACCAGCAGGCCTTTGCAGACCCGTGACTACTTCTGAGTGATTTTTTCGAGCGCTCTCATCGTGAGCTAACCCAAAATAATTCTGTCATATTTTTGGATCCTATCCAAGACCATTTTACCCATTCTCCATATCTCCAATGCATTTGACCCATGAGATTCTCAATTATATTGGCCACTGAAAATAACAATTAATATAAGCAGGCCATGAGTGGTATCTAGCAATAAATGAAGACCCCCAATTGACTGGAAAGTCAATGGCGTGACTACGAACCTTTCCATAGATAATTTTTGTGAAATTATTCATTTCACCATTCTATACCCCACTTAGTACAGAGTACGGACATGTGTCAACTCTCACTAGACTGACTACATCACATCTAGTCCAAGTTATGTTATTTCTAGTTCTTGAGGCTCATTACACTATTAGAGATGTCATTGAAGACTATCTTCATGACATTTCCAATCCGGCTAGAGATTCCTTAGTAATGACCTCGACAAGAGGCCATGGGTATACACTTCTTCTATTAAGAGTGGTGAATCCTTTGTTAGTTATCCAATTACCTTCAAATACCTTAAGTTGCACCCAATCACCACCCTATGAGTAACCTTCCTGAGGCAACAAGGAATAGTGTCAAAATGCATAATCAATATACAAGATATCCTTGAGTACCTCAAGTCTAAGGATGCTTGCACCATTCCTATGATGAGACTATCATTGACATTTGACTAGATTTTCCATATGATTGTCTTATAGCAGGTCATCCAATGTACTTAGCTACACTTATCAAACATCCATATGTTAACTTTAAACATCTGATGTTTACAGATTATGAGATCTACTACTTGATCCAATCAAGGAGTATAACATATGCTAGTCTATCGAGATTAACAATATCCCACCTTATTAATCCTATGACTAGGGATAATTTAGATGCTAACATAATTACACATGATAAGAATCTCAATATCATGATCTCATCATGATTTTCTTTATACTATGTTCTGTATCAAAGACTTCATTAATTGATTTAAGATCACTATCAATTCATATATCAAATTAAAGAAAATGCCTTTATTAATCAAATAAACACTAGTATAGAATAGAGTTATATGTATCTGTTATTTTATATTTTATGCGTCTGTCAAATAGTAGACACATATATAGGAGACGCATATGATATAAATTTTATGTGTCTATCGTTATGACAGACGCATATAATCATGTTATACGTGTCTGTCGTTTAGTAATAACAGATGCATATAATCAAGTTATACACGTCTATCATTTAGTATTAGCAGACGCATATAATTAGGTTATACACGTCTGTCATTTATTAATAGCAGACACATATAATCAGGTTATACACCTCTGCTATTTTTAACGATAGACACATATAACTGATTATATGCGTCTGCTATTACTCAACGACAGACGCCTATTATCTTTTTTTTTAAATTAAAGCTCATATTATACTGAGACCATTCAAATATAAACCTACTTCAAAATTCATAATAAATCTGCTTCAATAAGCCACAATAGACATCCAATATTCAAGTCACAAATACTCAATAATCAAGAATTCACAAGACAACACAAACTAAAAAAATAAAATAAATTAAAGCAATACAACATCATGCCTAAAACAATTCACATGAAAATAATTAATCCACAAGTTCTTCAAAATTCTTTAATTTAAAATTTTATTTCTCATTAATATGAAATATTTTACAAAAGTAAATAAAAAAATTACATACATTCTCTCATAAAGTAATTTGACCACATATGTCGAATTTCATCTATTTGATCTTGACTATATGATTCATTTTCAAAAGCCTACAATACAAATCAAACAAAGAATATAAAATATGTTAAAATTAATAAATTAATAGCTAGTTATATATCATACTTGTAATATAAATTGACTAGTATTTGAAAGAACATACCTTAAGCAATGTTGTACCACTGTTATGATATCGACAATTTCGTACATATACCTCATGACGTAATATCCGCATTCAACACCTCCTTATTGTTGAGGGCACTTAAAATAGAAAAAACAACAAAGGCCCATGCCAAATAAAGGGTTATAAAATCATAAAAACTTCAATCTAACTAGTAGTTCAGAATATAAAATTCTCACTGAAATGTCATTCCATTTTAACCTGGCACCTTTATTTTTTCCACCTTCTATAGCATAAGTTCTATAGGCTCTAAAAAATAAGTGTATATGAAAATCGACATTAATATTGAAAATGCTACAAACATTATAGAAACTATTAGCTAGTAGTATTATAACTTACATGTTAATATGAGGTTATAGACTTATATCGCGGCTACTAGGAGCTAGAGGATCCATGAAAAATGCCTCACTCCATTCACAGCAAAATACAATCAAAATCCAATGGTTACTAGAGATATACAAATATGTTGAAGTTAGTAAAAAAGTTGAGAATATAAATTATGGAAACATTAATGTAAATGTTTCTTACTCCTAGAAGTATGGTAGTAGAATGAAATGTTTATCTCTTTGTTACTTCAAAGCTTCTATAATATATCTTTTTGCTACATTAGTCTCTGTGAACATCAAACAAAGCATTGCTAGACAAAGAAATCTGATCGACGATACAAAGAATGTATCACACAAGTTATGAAGGTACCTGCATGGATGAATCACAATACATACATAAGTATTATTTTTGTATTTTTTAAATCGATCTTATAATATTAGTAATAAATAGTATAATCTTATATCATAAATATACGAATGATCGAGACATCAAGCCATTCCATGGAGAAGAGTTAAGTGATGTCTTCCATACCGACATGAATCATTAGATTATCTATTGGATACTTAAACACTGTAATGTCTGTAGGAACTTCAAATATGTACCCAGTAGGCAATTTAACAACCATCTCATGTAGCAACCTCATGACACCACTCAAAATTGCCAAACTTTTCTAATTAACTAAAGGCCCATGTTGCTTTGTAGCTGATTCTTTCGATAAATCGCTACCTTGTTTATTCTTTCGAGCCTCCTTTAATCAGTTGTGTTGAACCTTAAGGGGTATTTCTATCATTTTGATGCTAACAAATAAAATTACAATAATGTATTTAACATACTTGTTTTCTAAGTTTATTGAATAGGGTATGGAACATGATAGCAAGAATGGAGAATGGAAGACTAATCTTAAAAAGATAAAAATGAAGAAATAGCATGTTCATGCCCGTGACATTATATGTCACGCCCGTGATGAAGCTTAGCGCCAACTATCCAACATTTAAAGTTTACGACCATGAAGAAAGATAGCAACTATGAATGATCATACCAGTCATGCCCGTGAATAAAAGTCACGCCCGTGAGAAGACATGAAAAATTCTTCTAGAGAGCTTCACGGCTAGAGTTACCACTTGGACCATGGTCAGGAAGGATGTTCATGCCCGTGAAGTTATAATGTCGCGCCCGTGATCAAACACCTCAAATCCTTCCAGAATGCTTCACGGCCAAAGTCACCACTCAAGTCACAGCTTGGAAGAACAGTCACGAACGTGACAATCATACTCATGACCGTGAAAGAGGAAAGAGAAACATGTCAGACGCAAAAATAAGAGTTGGTGCAATGGCTATTTCCACATTAAATGCAATCAAACGACTATAATTCCCCATGAAAGTATAAATGCAAGTCATTTATGAATCCAAAACAAGAGAATAGCTAATATTTCAAATCAAAATCTTCTTGTAAACCATTTGTGCATTTGATATTTTCAAAACAAACATTTATTCTCTGTGAAAGTCTTTTTCCTCATCATTATCTGAGCATTATAGATTTGTAAGTGTTTCTCTCTGTAATCATCTACTCAAGTGAGTTTAGGTATTTTGGGGTTAAGAGTAGAACACTTGTGAGGGTTATTTGTGTGAGCTTTTAAAACACGAGGAATTGGTTTATTGTGTGAGCCTTTAAAACACAAGGGATCTTTGAGTTAGGTGTGATCCATTGTTAGAAACACCATAGTTGGGAGTGAGCTTGTAAAACTCCATTGTAACACTTAGGTGTTAGTGAAACTCCCAATTGAGATTGGGGAGAGGAGTAGGGTTTGTTAACACCCAAACCTCTATAAAAATTCTTCTGTCATATCTTTCTATTCCTACTAAACTTAACTTTTCTTTCTGCACTTAAAAGTTAATTTTTTAATATCCAATTCAACCCCCCTTCTTGGTTCAATATCTGGACAACAATTGGTATCAGAACGAAGTCTAGCATCGAAGCCTTAACAGTGCTAGTAAAGATCAAGATATGGCCAATGAAGGATTCCAAAGTCTCAAGCCTTACTTTGACGGAGCAAATTATGCTCATTGGAAGTTTCAGATGGAGACATATTTTGATAGTGAAGGAATTGAAGTCTGGGATAGTGTTCAAAAAGAATGGACACCACCAACTAGAAGAGGAGTTGATGGTGAAGAAGAATTATCAAGGGATGATTGGATAGAGCCTCAAAGAATAGCAAACTTCAAAAATAAGAAGGCAATGACAATTCTCTCAAGCTCAGTATCCATTGAAGAATGTGGCAGAATACAACACTGCCCAACAGCTTATAGCATGTGGAAAACATTGAAAAACTATCATGAAGGTACTAAGCAAGTTAAATCCAAGAAGATTCAACTTCTTACTTCAGAGTATGAGCTCTTCAAGATGAAATCCAATGAGTTAATTAAAGATATGACCAATCGTCTTCTAGCCATCATAAATGGCATAAGAAAACTTGGGAAACACCTGAGCTTGGAAGATGTAAATAACAAAATCCTGAGAAGTCTTCCTCTTAAATATTACGGTTCAAGAGTTTCCGGTATAGAGGAGGCAAATGAAGACATGAGCATCATGAATACTGATGTGCTTATTGGTAAACTTCTCACACATGAAATGGTAGTGAAAAGAGATAGAGAGCTTGAAGTAGAGCTAGAAAAAAGAAAGCCTCTAGCACTAAAAGCCTCTAGTTCAAAATCTCAAGACGAAGTTGAAGATGATGAAGAAAAGAGTGATTATGCAAATGAGGACATTGCTATGCTCTCAAGAAGGCTGAAAAGAATCATTGAGAAAAGAATGAGCAACTCTAGAAAATTCAGGCAAAGAAACCTCAAACAGACTTTTAATGATACATAAAGAAGTAAAGAAGAGGTAAAGTGCTATGAATGTGGAAAGAAAGGGCATATTAAATCGGAATGTCCAAGGCTTAAGAAGCACAAGAGCAAATACCAAAGAGACAATGGGGAGAAAGGTCACAAAGCCACATGGGATGATGAAAGCTCTTCAAGTGAAGAAGATAACAATGAAAGTGAAAAGGTCAACCTATGCTTCATGGCTATAGAGGATCACATCTCGGATAAGGTAAGATCACTTCACTCATACTTTTTCAATAATGATAGTGGTGATAATTATAGTAATAGTGAAGATGATGATGATGAGCAAAGCCTAATAGAAGTATTCAATCTAGAACTAGAAAAATATAGAAGTAAATTCAATACTTATAAGAATAACATTTCTAATTTGAAAATCAAAATGGATGCTTTAGAAAAAGAGAACTTTAAGCTTAAATCATCTACTGAATCTCTTCAAAAGTCATTAGATGAATACTCTTCAAGACCCTCAACTCTTCACGCCCGTGATCAAACACCTCAAATCCTTCCAGAATGCTTCACGGCCAAAGTCACCATTCAAGTCACAGCTTGGAAGAACAGTCACGAATGTGACAATCATACTCACGACCGTGAAAGAGGAAAGAGAAACATGTCAGGCGCGAAAATAAGATTTGGTACAATGGCTATTTCCACATTAAATGCAATCAAACGGCTATAATTCCCCATGAAAGTATAAATGCAAGTCATTTATGAATCTAGAATAAGAGAATAGCTAATACTTCAAATCAAAATCTTCTTGTAAACAATTTGTGCATTTGATATTTTCAAAACAAACATTTATTCTCTGTGAAAGTCTTTTTCCTCATCGTTCTCTGAGCATTATAGATTTATAAGTGTTTCTCTCTGTAATCATCTACTCAAGTGAGTTTGGGTATTTTGGGGTTAAGAGTAGAACACTTGTAAGAGTTATTTGTGTGAGCTTTTAAAACACAAGGAATTGGTTTATTGTGTGAGCTTTAAAACACAAGGAATTTCTGGGTTAGGTGTGATCCAGTGTTAGAAACACCATAGTTGGGAGTGAGCTTGTAAAACTCCATTGTAACACTTAGAGTGCTAGTGAAACTCCCAATTGAGATTGGGGAGAGGAGTAGGGTTTGTTAACACCCAAACCTTTATAAAAATTCTTCTGTCATATCTTTCTATTCCTACTAAACTTAAAAGTTAAATTTTTAATATCCAATTCAACCCCCCTTCTTGGTTTAATATATGGACAACAAGTTGGATTTAAGCTCCTATCAATTTATAATAAATTATGATATATTATGATATAAGAAATGCGATAATCTATATTTTATTGTTTTATAACTTTAGGAATTATTACCTTTCCAAGAACCACGAGATGTTATGGCCATTGAACAAAACTACCTTCTGCTTTCCCAACTGTAGTTAAGTATTCAATAGGCACAGGAATTTGGGCTTCATGACAACCAGATAATACTTCATCTATAGATACCTTGATGTGATTGGGCATGATAGGTCGATTGTGCACCATAGCATCAATAAGGGATGGATAAACCATCCTCTTGCTACAATCACCTGCTTACCTTCATTAATGGTAGCAAGTCTGCATGATATAGGTGTCTGCAAAAACACAAAAAATCAATATTAGCTAGATTAAAGTGGAAGTGGAAGTGGAAGTAATGAAATTCAAAATTTTTACCTGTAATTCTGATATTGGAAATGGTGGGTCCATAGAGTGACAACTACTAGGAGTTGGGTGAGCAAATGAAGGACCCATCTCCACCTCCATATCAGGGCCTATTTGAGATGACTTCCTAGTCCTCTGCTCTATTATGCTCTCAAGATGTGCAATTTGTAATTTAGCAAATAATTTGGCCTCTATTTTAGTCTCAAGCTCTTCTATAACTTTAGGTCAGACAGATGTTGCTAGTTTCCTTTTTCCAGGATTACCATAAAATTTCTTGATGGTCACAACACTTCCAACACCTCTCACATAGCCAGAATGTTCGGGCTTTTCAAGTGCACGTGACAATATGTCATCATGCCTCTCTGGTACCCAGCTACCTTGGGCGACTTCTTCCATAATATCTCCTATTCACCATATAAACAATATGTTATAAGAAATCACAGATAAAAAAGAAAAGATACCTTAATATCATTGTTTGTTTACCAAGTTATACTTACAATTCTTTTTTCCCTTGATATCGTTGTTTGTTTAGCAAGTTATACTTACGATTTTTTTTGCCACCTCTTTTGTATTTTCTAGTGGGATTATATAATTTCCTTCTTCTGTCTTTTTTGTTCTAGCTCTTACCCAATCAAGGCTTCGATCATATGATGATGTAACATTAGAGCTCATAGATGTTGATGATGAAAAAGAAGAGATGGGATCTTCAATAATCCACTGAGTCATTTTCCCAGCATAGCCTACACGACCCAAGAAATGTTGATGCACATTCTTTGCTTGCTTTGCCTTCACCTTGGAACTGATTTGTTGTTTAAAAAAAATAATGAAGATTCCATTATCATGTCTTGCATAAATGTAAATGTAAATTGCATTAATCTACTTCATAATTAGTACCTCATATTCTTCATATTCATGTGCTTGTTTAAACTCCTCCCAATCTTTCTCAGTGATGAAGTCACATAAATCCAATGGTGACTTTTGCACGGATTTATTCTTTATGTACTTAACCACCAATTGATACTTAAAATCCTTCCACCGCATTCCAACAGTTTTTAGTACAATATTTTTCTTATCATTCGGAATGTTGAACTCTTTCTACAAAATAATATTTTAGATTAATTACTTTTAATTCCTTACAATCAAAGTTGTTAATAAATTTGAAGGAAAGTTACCTTCACATCTTCCCAAAATGTATTTTTAAGACCCTTACCGACCAGATCCTAGCTTTTTATTGTGATGTTCACATGGGAATGTGCTACAAGGCCAATGTAAGAACCAAAAATATCGGTGTATATTCCTATTGGGCGATCAAACTCATCGAAATCTATTGCCTTTTGTTCATTCCTTTGCTTTTTCAATTTTTTGCATGTGGTGGCTCCCTTAGTTTTCCTTTTTGTAATGATACTTGATGGCTTAGAATCTGGTTGTTCATTTGACATGATTTCCTATAACATAAGCATAACAAAGAAACATGTTAATATAATCCACAATAATAACACTTTATTTCAAAGGGAAATAAAAACAATAGATTTATTTGATAAACAATAACAAAAGCTAGTAATTATGAGTATAAACCACATTAATCATATTACATATTTCTAAATAAACTTACAATAAACATATATGCATCAATTATTGGTGATTTTCAATCCATAAGCCTTCAGTATGATCATCACGCATGTAATTTGAATCTAAAATATCTTCCCCAACTGGCATAGGTAACCCAATAGAAAAACAGGGGAGTCTCATCAAACTCATAATATTCTTCCTCTTCTACCACATCATCGATACCAACAATATGCCTCTTACCTTAAAGAATAATAGACCACTTACTATCATCAGGGTCAATAATATAAAATACTTGTTTAGCCTCTGAAGTAAGAATGAATGGATCATCTTGATAACCCAATCAGCTAAAATCAACCAAAGTGATTCCTAACTCATCCACTCGAACACCGCATTGGTTTTCAATCCATTTACATCAGAAGAGAGGAATCATAAATTCCCTGTAATCAAGCTCCCAAATGTCTTCAACTACACCATAATATGACACTGTAGCATCTATTGGCATGGTGTCTTTAGCACTAGAAAATTCTCATGATGAAGCTATCAAAGTAACTCCACTATTTTGCATTATTCTTTTGTCATCCTAACGTTTAGTGTAAAAGGTATATCCATTG
Source organism: Triadica sebifera (assembly GCA_023653625.1). Classification (NCBI taxonomy): domain Eukaryota; kingdom Viridiplantae; phylum Streptophyta; class Magnoliopsida; order Malpighiales; family Euphorbiaceae; genus Triadica; species Triadica sebifera. The sequence goes on along the minus strand of CM042898.1, from coordinate 18,243,200 downwards.
ATGTCATATCCTTCATAAGACCGTATATTCAACCCAGGGCCATAGACTAACCATTTTATGGTGTCAGTTACATCTTCTAGCACTTTTGATAACTGACGCATCACTCGGTCATTAAACCATCTGATAAAAGAACCATTATGTTCATTTGTCAACCATATTTCACCTTTGGATGGATTCAGACACCATAAAATGGACTTGTGCTCTTCTAAATATGGATGAACTTATGTAAGGTGGTGCAACACAAGGAGATGTGCTTTCTCATCCATTTGAGCATCGGGTAATACCATTTTAAATCCAATTGTTCCTTTACCTCTAAGTCTTCCCTCATGATGAGACTTAGGAATGCCAATAGGTTCAACACCTGATAAGTAGTATGTGTAAAATTCAGTACCCTCCTCAACCGAGTAACCTTCAATACTACCTTCAGGTTGAAATCGGTTCCTCACATACCCTTTTAAAATACCCATGAATCTCTCAAAAGGAAACATATACCTTAAATACACCAGACCGCACAATTTAATCTCTCTCACAAGATGAACAACCAAATACACCATTATGTCAAAAAAAGGAAGGTGGAAAATACATTTCAATTTGACACAGAGTAACAACAATGTTGGCTTACAACTCATCCAAATTTTATGGATCAACGACATTACAACAAATTGCGTTGAAGAAAAAACAAAGTTTTGTAATAACATTCCTCATATGATTTGGTAGTATGCCTCGAATTGCTATCTGTAAAAATTGTTGCATCAAAACATGACAATCATGAGACTTCATACCTATCAACTTCAATTCTTCATTGACACAAGACTTTTTATATTTGATGAAAATCCATATGGAACTTTAACACCATAAAGACACTCACAAAAGCTTGTTTTCTCTTTTTTAGACAACGTATAACAAGCTGGGGGAAGATATGTTCATTTTCCTGTATCTTGAGGCGCTAACTCCATCTGTATGCCCGTTTCTAACATGTCCTTTCTTACTTTGATACAATCTTTTGTTTTTCCCTGTATATTCAACAATGTCCCTATTATGGCATCACAAACATTTTTCTCCATGTGCATAACATCAATATAATGACGAACCGGTAAATATTCCCAATATAAAATATCCTAGAATATATATATCTTTTTCCAAGGACCTTTTTGAGCAGGTTTAAAAGGTTTACCAAATGCATTATCTATATCTCTAACTCGTTCAAAAACCTCATTTCCTGTTAACGGCAGAAGAGCTACTCACATTTCGGTATATCCATTGAAAGAATTTTTCTCCTTATGATAAGGCTGATTATGAGGGAGAAATGTCCGATGATTCATATAAACATGTTTCTGGCTATGATTTAAACGTTGGTCCATTGTGTTGTCCTCACAAATTAGACACGCTTTTGCTCCTTTCACAATGTACCCAGATAAGTTACCATATGCCGAAAAATCATTTATAGTGCAAAATATCATGACATGTAAGGTAAACATCCTTTCACTATTGCATCATACACCGGCACACCTTCATCCCACAGCAGTTTCAAATCATCAATAAGTGGTGCAAGGTAAACATCAATATCATTTCCCGGTTGTTTAGGCCTTGATATCAACAACGACAACATAATATACTTACACTTCAGTCAGGTAAGGAGGTAGATTGAAAACCACAAGAAGAACTGGCCACGTGCTATGTTTACTACTGAGTGTTCGATGGGGGTTGATTCCATCCGTACAAAGTCTAAGCCTCATATTCCTAACTTCACCATCAAATTCTAAGAACGTTCTATCAATTGTTCTCCACTAAGAAGAATCTGGAGGATGTTTCAGTTTTCCATCATCTTTTCTGCCTTTTGCATGCCACCGTAAGTTTTTTGCATCTTTTGCATTTGCAAACAGGCATTTGAATCGTGGTATTATAGGTAAATACTATAATACTTTAGTTGGAGGCCCTTTTTATCCTCAGAAGAAACTTTCCCACGTTTGTAGCATGACGCTCCACACCTTGGACACTCATGCAAGTCCTTATATTCATTTCGGTATAATACACAATCATTTGGACATGCATGTATCTTCTTATATTCCATACCCATGTGTTAGAGGAGTGCTCTAAAGGAAATCACCTTTAGCACTTATTGTACAAATTTATTTGATTAATAAAAGGCTTTTTCATTAATTTGATGTTCATTTGATATATGAATTGATAAGTGATCTTAAATCAATTAATGAAGTCCTTGATACCTATCATAGCATGAAGGAAATCATGATGAGATCATGATATTGAGATTCTTATCTTGTGTAATTATGTTAGTATCAAAATTATCCCTAGTCATAGGATTAATGAGACAGGACATTATTAATCCAGAGAAACTAGCACATGTTGCACTCCTTGATTGGATCGAGTAGTAGATCTTAAAATCTATAAAAATGAGATGTTTAGAGTTAACATGTGGATGCTTGCTAAGTGTAGCTAAGTACATTGGATGACCAACTATGAGACAATCATATGGATAATCTATTCAAATGTCAATGATAGTTGCATCATAGCAATGGTGTAAGTATCCTTAGACTTGAGGTACTCAAGGATATCTTGAATATTGATTCTGTATTTTGACACTATTTCTTGTTGCCACAGAGAGGTAGCTCATAGGGTGGTGATTGGATACAGCTTGAGGTATTCAAAGGTAATTGGGTAACCAACAAAGGATTCACCACTCTTGATAGAAGGAGTGTATACCTATGGCCTCTTGTCGTGGTCATTACTCAGGAATCTCTGGCCGGAGTGGAAATGTCATAAAAATAGTCTTCAATGACACATCTAATAGAGTAATGAGCCTTAAGGACAAGAACTAACATTACTTGGACTAGACGTGACATAGTCAGTCTAGTGGGAGTTGAACCAAGTGGGGTATAGAATGGTGAAAGGAATAATTGCACAGAAATTGTCTATGGAAAGGTAAGTAGTCAAACCACTGATGTTCCGGTCAATTGGAGGTCATGATGTGTTGCTAGATGCTGCTCATGACCTGCTTAAATTAATTGTTAATTTAAGTGGCCAACATAACCGAAAATCTAATGGGTCACACGCATTGAAGATATATGAGAATGAGTAAAATGGTCTTGGATAGGATCCAAAATATGAGATAATTATTTTAGGATGGATCGCGATGAAATCGCACGAAAAAATTGTTCGGGAGTGTCACAGGCCCAGGTTGCTGGCCTGCCTTGTGGAACAGCTGGGCTACCCAGCGGCAGCCCGAAGCAGGCCCAGCACGCCTGCAGCTTCCATCCGTTGGCCAACGGCTGTAATTGTCCATAATTAGGCCAATTATGGCCAATTACTATTCATTAGTTGTCATTTTCTCCATTTTTGACTTTTCATCTTATTTTTGAATTTGATTCAAATTGAAAAGGCATCAAATGGCAGAAAATAGACATGAAAAAATTTTTGTGAAAAAAAAATATTTTTAAGACAGAACAAAAATTCTCTCAAGAACACTTTCAAAGCTAGCACTTTGAATTTGTTCAAACCATTTTCTCTTGATAGTTTCTTCTTCATTATTCACATGGATTATCATTAGAGACATCCTATTGTGGATTGTTGTGGTTTGCTACAACCCAACAAAGTGAAGATTTGAAGAACAAATAAAAATTACAAGGTATAATTTTTAACATTTACATTTATATAAATTAGTTTTAATGGTACAAGTACGATATTTTGTTTAGGGTTTTGAAAAATTTTATTTTCCACTGTGTTTATGAATATGATTCATTCTACAAAACCCAACATTGGTATCAGATCCTCCTTGTATCCATTAAAATTAATTTTAATTGAAAGTGCAATGGGATTGCATGTTTTTGATGATTTTGGATCAATAGGTTTTGAAAAATTGAAATTAATTTGTAAAATACAATTTACACATTTTTCTTTCTTTAATCTGATAATGGGATGATTAAGAATGATTATTTTGATTGAAAAATGATTTGAATGTGATTCAAATAATTAATTTCGGATTTATGTCAAAAATGCCTAAAATTGCCTTCTTTATGAACATGTATTGTTGTTTGGCTTAATTGATGGGGCTGGTTGCATTTTTCTTGTAATTTAATTATAAAACAATTATTTAGATATATTGAGAATATTTTTATGACTCTTGAAGTATCTAATAATTAATTAAAAATTATTTTAATTAATTTTTTAGACAAACACAAAAATGGGACTCTTTTAGCTTACCCGATGGGGCTGTTTTGTTTGATTTTTTTGTATGTGTTTATTTTATTTCCAGCACCTTGAAATAATTTTTATGTGATTAAAAATATGTTATTTTGATGTTTTATGCATGCCAAAATTATTATGCAATCATTTGAAATTTTAAAAAATTCTAGATATTGAATTAGTCATTTTGAGCATCTAAGTGTATTGGTTCGTTTCTCTTAGTAGTTTTGGCTTGTGCCAAAACTATTTTGATGAACTTGAGCTGACATAAAGATAATTAGAATAGTGATTTGATGTTCTGAAAATTTTTAGAATTTTTGGAAATTAATTTTGAATTAATTTAAGTTGTGCAATTGTAATTCTAGTTTTACTAGAAATTGGTATGTATATTAAAATTAAATTGTTTAATTTTAACATCATAATATTTTGATTTTAAGGAGAATTAATTCTGAATTATTTCTGGAAATATGGAATTTAATTTAATTTGATTAAATATTAAATTCCACTTTAAAATGACATACAAAATTAAATTAACCGAAAGAACACATATAGGCAATTTCGATTCAAGTGTTGAATCGATTTACAAATTGAAATCCAAAATTGTCATTTTTATTTTATTTTGTGCATTAGAGAATGCATGTTAGGGGTGTATGAAAAGGCATGATGGATGATTATGGACTTAGGCCCAATGTGATTGAGCATGCATGAAATTATTTTGTTTTATGGTAAATAGGGCCTCCGTGTCCCTACCTCTTTTTTCTTTCTTATGTATTTCTCTTCTCATCTTACTCCCCTCAAATGTAAATTGAGGTTTTCTATAATTTGAAATATGTAATTAGATTACATAGGATTAGGATAGAATGAAGATACAAAGGAGCAAGAAGCAAAGGAGATGGTACCATAAACAAAAAGACTTAGAAATAGGAATTTGATTTCTATTTTGGGTTGTAAATTCATGCATATACCTAGGTAAGACTAGTCAATCTCTCTTTGGCTCAAGAGATTGACTTTAGTATGTCCATAATCATGCCATATAGTTAATGTAACTATCCTTATATATCAATGTGATGAATGTATGATATATAAAAGCATGAAATAATAACTTGATGTGACTTAACATAGAAATCCCCCACTAAATAAATAATTAAGTCTTACGCCTTCCATTAATATGGGGATAACCAGAGTTCTTCTAGACTTAGGGTTGTTGAGTTGCCTCAAGCTCACTCTATAACAATATGTTCAATCCATTGAAATTAGATTTCACGATTAATGGGTTAGACTTAACCGATATTATTAACTTGTTGAATTTGCTCTAAGGTTAATGTGTATTGGAGGTGAAGTTGGGTTTGTATACATGAGATGTACACATATCAAGAGTCGATAGCCCAATGTATGTGCACACATTAATAAGTTGATAGCACAAGATTCGATAGTTGCATGAATAATGCAATTGGTATGGGTAGATACCTACCAACCAAACTAAGGATAGCTTGTTGAGTTGCCTCAAGGTTATTCTTAGCTAGTTGGATATCGACCCAACGGGAGAACTTCCATATAAGTTCTTTCGGGTTCATAGTGAGGGCTATGGATTCACAATAAAATAGTGGGAGCCATAATGCGATTTATTAAGGACCTAATAAACATGCATTTTATGTACATTCTAACATGTTCCATATTACATCTAGGTTGCTAGAATCATCATCATGACAAGTGTGAATTTGCGATCGCTAATGGAATCAAATAAGTTGACTGGGCCCAATTTTTTAGATTGGCTAAAGAATTTGAGAATAGTTCTCAAATCCGAAAAGATTGGCTATGTCCTATATGAGGCACTCACTAATTCCCCTGCTGCTAATGCTTCTGAAGATGTTCAGAAGGCATATCAAAAGCATCTCGATGATTGTGAGATGGCAAGCTGCATTATACTTGCTACTATGTCAGTTGAGTTGCGAAAGTAGCATGAGGCTATGGATGCTAATTCCATAGTATACCATCTAAGAGTGCTTTTTGATGAGCAAGCACGTTCCAAAAGGTTCGAAACTTCAAGGTTGCTCTTCTGCACTAAGATGGTTGAGGGGACATCTTAAGTGCAATATGCATTGAAGATGAATGGCTATATTGAGAGGTTGGCCACCTTGGGATTTGTGTTGGACCATGAATTAAGTATTGACTTAATTCTAACCGGTTTGTCTGATAGTTATTCACATTTTGTGCTTAACTATAGGATGAACCAAATATCTACCATTATTCCTGAGCTGATTAACTTGCTTAAAATAGCTGAGCCATCTGTCAAGAAGGACAGTACGGCTGTGATGCTGGTGGACTCTTCAAGTTCTAAAAGGAAGAACTTTAAGAAGAAGAAGAAGAAGTCCATGAAGCCTAAGGGATGCGTGGCCAGGGAGATTGCTCCAAAAGGGACATGCTTCCATTGTGGCAAGGGTTACTTGGAGTCCATGAAGAAAAAGGCATCTGATGCCCCATCTACTTCAGGTATTTTTGTCATTGAAATTAATATTGTTTCCAATAATATATGGGTATTAGATACCATTTGTGGATCACGCATATGCACTGATATGCAGGGTCTAAGGAATAGTAGACAGCTCAAAAAGGGAGAGTCAGACCTACGCATTGGAAATGGAGCAAGGGTTGCTGCATTAGCTATAGGAACATATGTATTGACCCTCCCTAGTGGGCTTATATTAAATTTGGAGAATTGCTATTATGTACCTGCTTTGACTAAAAACATTATTTCTGTTTCAAGTCTAAATAAAGATGGTTTCCTTTTAGCTTTTAGTAACAATTGTTGTTATATTATGTTGAATGGAATTCTTTATGCTAATTGTACATTATGGAATGGAATATACATATTAGATATGTCAAATCCAATTTTAAACATCAATGATAATAAAAGGAAAAAACAAGATATGTTGAAATCATCTTATTTATGGCATTGTTGTCTTGGTCATATAAGTGAGAAATGCATGGCTAAGCTACACAAAAGTGGTAGTTTGGGGTCATTTTATTATGAGTCATATGACACATGTGAATCTTGTTTACTAGGCAAGATGACTAAATTACCCTTTAAGGGAAAGGGTGAACGTGCTAATGGACTTTTAGACTTGATACATTCAGATGTATGTGGTCCCATGTCTACAGACGCTAGAGGTGGTTTCATCTATTTCAGTACTTTTATTGATGGCTACTCATGATATGGATACGTGTATCTTATGAGATACAAATCTGAAGCTTTTGAAAAGTTCAAAGAATTCAGAAATGAAGTAGAGAAAAAACTTGGCAAAAGTATTAAAACACTTCGATCAGATCGAGAAGGTGAATACTTAAGCCAAGAGTTTCTAGATTATATTAGGGATAATGGGATTTTATCTCAGTGGACTTCACCTTACACTCCACAACACAATGGTGTGGCTGAAAGAAGAAACGAAACCTTGTTAGACATGGTAAGGTCTATGATGAGTTTTGCGGAATTGCCTAAATCCTTTTGGGGTTATGCACTAGAGACTGCCATCTATATATTAAATGGAGTTCCTTCAAAGTCAGTTGATATTACTCCATATGAGATATGGTATAACAAGAAGCCCACATTTTCTTACATAAGAATTTGGGGTTGTCCTGCTTATGTGAAGCGGACAATGTCAGATAAGCTAGAAGCCAAATCTGACCGATGTCTATTTGTGGGATATCCAAAAGCATCATATGGAAATCAATTTTATCACCCCTTGGGACAAAAGTTTTTGTTTCAAGACATGCTATCTTTTTAGAGAGAGAATTCCTTCTAAAAGGAGATAGTGGGAGTAAAATTGAACTTGAGGAAGTTCAAGATGCTCAAACAGATGTTGATCAACTGTCTGGACTTGAGCTTGTTACTCATATAGATGATATAACAACTCAACCTTTTAAAACAAAAAAGCTTCATAGGTCAAGTAGGATACGTACTATTCTAGAGAGATATGGATTTCTCATTAGTGAACATAATGACGTATTGCTTATAGAAAATGGTGAGCCTGCAACCTATGAAGTGGTTCTAAATAGTTTATAATCTGACAAATGGCTTCAAGCCATGAAGTCAGAAATGGATTCGATGTATGAAAACCAAGTATGGACTTTGGTTGACCCACCCGAAGGAATAAAGCCTATAGGGTGCAAGTGGGATTTCAAAAAGAAAACTGACATGGATGGTAATGTGATTACCTATAAAGCTAGACTTGTTGCTAAAGGTTATCATCAAAGAAAAGGAATTGACTACGATGAAACTTTTAGCCCAGTAGCTATGCTTAAATCCATAAGGATACTCGTAGCCATTGCTACTCATTATGATTATGAGATATGACAAATGGATGTGAAAACAACTTTCCTTAATGGAAATCTGACTGAGGATGTGTACATGACACAACCATAAGGTTTCATATCCAAAGATTGCAAAAAGGTATGTAATCTTCAAATATCCATTTATGGATTAAAGCAATCATCCAGGAGTTGGAATATTCATTTTGATGAGACAATTAAACAGTTTGGTTTCTTACAAAATCCGGATGAACCTTGTGTCTGCAAGAAGGTTAGTGGGAGTGCAATCATATTTCTTGTGTTATATGTAGATGACATATTGTTAATGGGAAATGATGTCTCAGCCTTACAATAAGTCAAAATTTGGTTATCCAAGAATTTCTTTATGAAAGACCTTGGAGAAGCAGTCTATATTTTAGGGATAAAGATCTATAGAGATGGAGCTAAAAGATTGTTTGGTCTTTCACAGTCTACATACATAGATAAAATGCTAAAGAGGTTTAGCATGGAGCAGTCCAAGAGGGGATATATTCCCATGACCCATGGGATTACTCTTTCAAAGTCTTTGTGTCCAAACACACAAGATGAGAGGACACATATGAGTTTGATTCCATATCCTTCAACTATAGGATCAATCATGTATGCTATGATATGTACAAGACCCGATGTATCATATGCTTTGAGTGTCATGAGTAGATACCAATCGGACCCTGGTGAGGGTCATTGGGTGGCTGTCAAGAATATCCTTAAGTACTTAAGAAGAACTAAAGATGTATTCTTGGTAAATGGAGATGGAGATATTACTGTGAGCGGGTATACCGATGCCAGCTTCCAATCTGACAAGGATGACTCAAAATCTCAGTCAGGTTATATATTCACACTAAATGGTGGAGCAGTTAGTTGGAAGAGTTCCAAACAGGAAACGACTACTGATTCCACAACTAAAGCAGAGTACATTGTAGCTTCTGAAGCAGCAAAGGAAGCAATTTGGATAAGGAAATTCATCACAGAACTTGGAGTGGTTCCCAGTATTATTGATCCAATACAATTGTATTGTGATAATAATGGAGCCATTGCGCAAGCATTGGAGCCACGGTCTCATCAGAGATCCAAACATGTACTCAGAAGATACCATTTGATTAGAGAAATCATTGGTAGGAATGATGTAAGGATAGAAAGAGTGCCCACTGATCAGAATATTACTGATCCTTTAACTAAGCCACTTCCCCAAAAGAAATATGATTGTCATGTACTCGCCTATGGAATTAAATACAAAGGCGATTGGCTTTAGTGCAAGTGGGAGCTTGTTAGAGGAGTGCTCTAAAGGCAATCACCTTTAGCACTTATTGTACAAATTTATTTGATTAATAAAAGGCTTTTTCATTAATTTGATGTTCATTTGATATATGAATTGATAAGTGATCTTAAATCAATTAATGAAGTCCTTGATACCTAACATAGCATGAAGGAAATCATGATGAGATCATGATATTGAGAATCTTATCTTGTGCAATTATGTTAGTATCAAAATTATCCCTAGTCATAGGATTAATGAGACGGGACATTATTAATCTAGACAAACTAGCACATGTTGCACTCCTTGATTGGATCGAGTAGTAGATCTCATAATCTATAAACATGATATGTTTAGATTTAACATGTGGATGCTTGCTAAGTGTAGCTAAGTACATTGGATGACTAACTATGAGACAATCATATGGATAATCTATTTAAATGTCAATGATAGTCGCATCATAGCAATGGTGCAAGTATCCTTAGACTTGAGGTACTCAAGGATATCTTGAATATTGATTCTGTATTTTGACACTATTTCTTGTTGCCGCAGAGAGGTAGCTCATAGGGTGGTGATTGGATACAGCTTGAGGTATTCGCAGGTAATTGGGAACCAACAAAGGATTCACCAATCTTGATAGAAGGAGTGTATACCCATAGCCTCTTATCGTGGTCATTACTCAGGAATATCTGGTCGGAGTGGAAATATCATAAAGATAGTCTTCAATGACATATCTAATAGAGTAATGAGCCTCAAGGACAAGAACTAACATTACTTGGACTAGACGTGATGTAGTCAATCTAGTGGGAGTTGACACTTGTCCATACTCTGAACCAAGTGGGGTATTGAATGGTGAAATGAATAATTGCATAGAAATTGTCTATGGAAAGGTTCATAGTCAAACCACTGACTTTCTGGTCATTTGGGGGTCATGATGTGTTGCTAGATACCGCTAATGACCTGCTTAAAGTAATTGTTAATTTAAGTGGCCAACATAATCAGGAACCTAATGGGTCACACGCATTGAAGATATGGAGAATGAGTAAAATGGTCTTGGATAGGATCCAAAATATGAGATAATTATTTTAGGATGGATCGCGATGACATCGCACGAAAAAATCATTCGAGAGTGTCACGGGCCCGTACGGGCACACGCGGGCCCAGTCTACTGGCCAGACTTGCGAGCCAACTGGGTTTCTCAGTGGTAGCCCGCAGCAGGCCCAACGCGCCTGCAGCTTCCATCCGTTGGCAAACTGCTATAATTGGCCATAATTAGGCCAATTATGGCCAATTACTATTCATTAGTTGCCATTTTCTCCATTTTGACTTTTCATCTTATTTTTGAATTTGATTCAAATTGAAAAGACATCAAATGACAGAAAATACACATGAAAAAAGTTTTGTGAAAAAAAACATATTTTTAAGAGAACAAAAATTCTCTCAAGAACACTTTCAAAGCTAGCACTTTGAATTTGTTCAAACCATTTTCTCTTGATAGTTTCTTCTTCATTCTTCGTGTGGATTATCATTAGAGACATCCTAGTGTGGATTGTTGTGGTTTGCTACAACCCAACATAGTGAAGATTTGAAGAACAAATAAAAATTACAAGGTATAATTTTTAACATTTACATTTATTTAAATTAGTTTTAATGGTACAAGTATGATCTTTTATTTTGGGTTTTGAAAAATTTTATTTTTCGCTACATTTATGAATATGATTCACTTTCAAAGCTAGCACTTTGAATTTGTTCAATCCATTTTCTCTTTATAGTTTCTTCTTCATTCTTCGTGTGGATTATCATTAGAGACATCCTAGTGTGGATTGTTGTGGTTTGCTACAACCCAATAAAGTGAAGATTTGAAGAACAAATAAAAATTAAAAGGTATAATTTTTAGCATTTACATTTATTTAAATTAGTTTTAATGGTACAAGTATGATCTTTTGTTTTGGGTTTTGAAAATTTTTATTTTTTGCTGCATTTATGAATATGATTCATTCTTCAAAACCCAACACCATGGGACACAACATTTTCTTAGTCTCATATGTAGATGTGGAAGCTCATTTCCCTCTGGAAGCATGTCTTGCAACAGTTCTAATAGTGTCGTGAAACTCTTATCAGTCCATCCATTTTTTGCTTTCATGTTATAGAGTTTAAAAATGGCTGACAATATTGTGAAATTACTGCAACTGGGATACAAAGGTTTATCAGCATCGTTTAACAATCTCTGAAGGTATTCTGGCCATTCCACAAACTGCTCCGTATCATCCATCATTTCGTCTACATGATCTTTCTCTTCATTATCAATGTTATTTTCTTCTTGGTAATCAAATTCATTATTATTAGAACGTGTCCCAGCTAAAACAATCTCACCATGCCATATCCATCGTGTGTAACCTTCCTTAAAACCATACCTTATTATATGAGATTTCACTATATGAACATCTCAAAATTTTTTCATGTTCTTACAATCAACACAAGGATATACAATCATTTCTTCTCTTTCCCTTATTTTCTTTTCCTCCACAATTCTAACAAATTTCGCAACTCCATTCAAATATTCAACTGCAGTGCGTCTACCATACATCCAACTTCGATCCATATCTAACCACACAAAAAAAGGTTCAATATATATAAGCCTCATTGTTTTTTAATCAGGAGAAACATTATATATAATATCCTTAAACATCTAATGAGTAAATCTTGAATGGGTATTTAGGCTAATTAAAATTTTCATATTTTTTATGCTTTCTCGTACACATGAATTAAAACACCAATTCTAGTAGCACCGCCATATTCAACATCACCACATTCACATCCACCAATACCATATCCAACATCAATACTATCTCTAATTTGGGTAGCACCACCACCACTACTGTCACGTTCATTAGTTTAAGCCTCAACCGACACATGGGTTTTACATGATTGGTTTTGGTGAGCTTGCTTACTGGTAATAGATTATGATTACAAGAGGGCAAGTATAGAACATTGGTTGCATCTTGCAGGACCTTAAGAGTAGTTGGCAGATTGTCCTTAGAAAAGTAGTGGGAAATCTCCATGTACTAAATCTTAGTTCCCTTTTTGTAATCAAGAATGTAGTTTCAAAGTTATTGTCTTTTCCAAATTCTATTTAAATAAGATTTTAGTCAATAATGCGGTGTTCTGGCATAACAGACTAGGGCACCCCTCTAATTTTGTTTTTTCACAATTGCATTTCATCAGTAAAGATATTTTTATCAGTTATATGCCTTGTGATATTTGTTTTATATCTAAGTAGGCTAGAACACCCTTTCCCATTAGTAATTCTAGAACAACTAAGCTTTTTGAACTTGTATATGCAAATATCTGGGGACCCAATTCACAACAATCTTTACATATGGATTTTTATTTTCTTACATTAGTGGATGATTACAGTAGAGCTCTTTGGTTTTTTTTAATAAGCCATAAGTCTCAAATAGTAACCATCTTAACCAAATTCTTTAAAATGATAGAAAACTAGTTTGAGACAAAGATCAATAATTTTAGAACTTATAATGTTAGTGAATTTATAAAAAAACTATCAAGACCTTTTAAGTTCCTTGGGAATTGTCCATTAGAGATCTTGTGTCCACAATCCACAACAAAATGATGTGGTAGAAAGGAAACCTAGACATTTTCTACAAGTAGCTCGAGCCTTACTTTTCAATTCTGGTTTCTCAAAAGTTCAACTCTACTTCAAAAGAATTAATTGCCCGAGCCCCACAGCTTTTCACAAGATGCTAGAGTTTCATTTTTTCTTTTTCTCACTTGGAGAATACATTAATGTGAGATTTAATGTATTCTCCAACTTCAGTGGAAACTGAGAAGTTCAAACATAAGTCTGATTTCTCAAAAGTCAGCCCTACTTCAAAAAGAACTAACTGCCCGAGCCCTACAACTTTTCACAAGATGCTAGTGTTTCATCTTTTCTTTTTCTCACTTGGAGAATACATTAATGTGAGATTTAACAGTTTTTCAACTTTGTACAGTAGAAGGTATCCTATTCTTATTCAAAGACAAGGTATGTAACAGTTTCAGTATTTACGCTCAGTGAGACACAAGACAAACAAACATAAACTCCTTAACCAAGCAACATATCATTATACCATCTAGTATGTGCAATCAACTTCACATGTAGGGCTGTGGCAAACAAATTACAATATGCAATGAGATTTTACACTATATTAGAAATTGATAACCACTTGTTTTGCATTCTATAAAGTTCTAATACATCAAGTCTACAGTGAGAAGTCGCTAGATTCTAATATGTGGAGGAATTTCTTGCAATAAGGTCCATTGGACCATTTAAGCAATGAGATGTAATACACCATCTTTGAACATTGAAGGGCAAACAAAATGAAACTATTCATACAAACTACCCATATTCAAGTAAAAAATACCTCTTCATAAGCATTTCGTCAAAAACTTTGCATACCAAAATAAAAGATACAAAACAAAAATTACCTAAAAATGGCTCAATACCGTCAGCGATCTTCTTTTTAGTACAAACAAATTATCCAATCTCTTCACCGCAATACCGTTAGTGAGCACATCTCTAGTGTGGGAGAAACGATGGTCGAGCTTGATTTGTTGAGACGAAATGTATGAGAGAGCTTCAGAGTAGTGCGATTTGTTGCAGACAAAATGCCATAGTACTGAAAGACGCTCGTTTTTGGTTTTTAAAAAACTTATATGCGTCTGTCTTAAATAATAACGGACGCCTATTATAATAGCATATGTCATTGACATATTTAACTTTGACATATTTACAAAAATGTTATATATATATATATATAACTTTGACATATTTACAAAAATGTCATTGCCTATTATATAGCATATGCGTCTATCATTAATTAAAGAAATACGCCTATAATATTTTTATGCGTCTAGCATTAGATAAAAACAAATGTCTATTACATGTTTATTTAATATTTAATATATAAAATTAAAATTAATTATCTACATAATAATAATTATTATTATTATTACAAATACAAACCTATAATTAAGTAGGCATCCTTTAATATTTGTTATATATATATATATATATAACTAAAAATAATAAAAAATTAAATTAATATTAATTAATTAATTCATCATATATATATTATTAGTTAACAAAGCCTGACATATATTTAATTAATTAATTTAAATATTATTTGTTTAAATATCAATTTCTCTTTTTTTAATTCAATTTTTTAATTACCACTCTTTTTTCCAAATTAATTAATTGATTGTAGATGAAATATATATATATATATATATATATATATATATATATATATAGAGAGAGAGAGAAAGAGAGAGAGTACAGTTAGAGACGACAGATGAAAATGCCCGTGTTTTTTTATAAAAATTTAGAGGTGTTTGTCTTAAATTATAACAGACACCTATTATATAGAATATGCGTATATCATTTAATAAAGATAGACGCCTAAAACTTTATATAACTGACATTTATATTAACAGACGCATATAACAAGCATACAACCTGACATATTTACAAAAATGTCACCACCTCTATTTTAAGTGTTTGTCATTTACACAACAGACATATATAACCTTTAACTTAAAGTTGTTATTGTACTAGTGAAAATTGTACAATAAGTGCTAAAGGTGATTACCTTTAGAGTACTTCTCTAACAATATTGAGATTTTAAAATGTGAATTTTATTGCCCATTACTCGAACTAGGACAAGAGTTAAGAGAGATAACATGTCATTGAGGGTTTTATGGTTCTGAAAGGACTTTGATTGGCCATATAGGAATGAGACGTATGAAATTGAGGGTAAGGCTCAGAGGAGCTCTTGTAGTGACATATATGAGCATAGTATTGCTTTTCCTCAGGCAGGTGATCTGAGTGGCTCCAGAGTGAGTCGGTATATGGCTGTATCCATTTTTAGTCATGTCTAGAGTTATTGGGAAAATAACAAGATAATGGAATAAACAATTAATGAGAAAAAAAAATAAAAGAAAGAGAATAAGGTTAATGGTTGAAACGTTTATATCCAATCATAAATGCTTATATTTATGGAAACTCACATGTTCATGGACACATATTGGCATACAGAAGAAAATGATCATGCACACATTTGTTATTATGTTTAATATTTTGTTATGTACCACTGAGCGAGGTAAGCTTACATATTGTTTAAGGCTAAGAATAAAGAAGATAGAGAAAAATCCTAAGAGGAAGAGCTAAAGGACAAGTATCTGAGGGTTGGTGACATAATACTTTTTGTTTATTTTGTTGGGGATGGGATTAGTTATTTGTGTACATGTTTTAATGTTTAAGGACATGTAATCTTGTAACAAATCATTTTTATGTTCTTTCGTAAACTTTTGGGCAAGTTTTAGCCCTCATTCTATAAATGCAAATTTTAAATGTTATATTGTGTTTTTTTATTTTATTTTATATTTCATAGTTTTGAAAGTCATCATGGCCATGGTGCATAAAAAGTTTTTATTTTTAATAGCTTTTCGGTCTCAAGTATTGTAACATTCTTCCATATAATTAGGAGGGTTTTCTAGTTACATGAAGGGGTGTTACTTTTAGTGGTATCAGAGCTTTGGTTTACTCATTTCTAAACCTAACCGGGATAAAGAGTTATGTCACTTTATGCTAAGATTGTCCTATATGACTCTAATGTGATCCTTAAAGTTGTGATCGTAGTAATAGCCCCATAGATAATGAGACTCAAAATGAACCTAGCCAAGTTAATGTATAGGGGCCAAGTGTTGATCCATCACCACAGCCTCCTTAACCCCCACCTATGGAAGAGTTGGCCGGTTAGTTTCTAGATCTAGTGATGCAAAAATAGTGAAACCCTCACTCAGACATACACATTAGCATCAATATTAGCTTAGGGTAGAGCTAGAGTCAAGATAGGAGTGACCGAGGTGGGAATTTACCAGTAGCTTTAGAGATGGTGAATAGTCTAGGATCCAGTCAAACAGTTGTTGGGTTTTGAAAAATGAATCATATTCATAAATGTAGAGAAAAAAATAAAATTTTCAAAATCCAAAGCAAAAGATCATACTTATGCCATTAAAATTAATTTATATAAATATAGAGGTTAGAAATTACACCTTGTAATTTCTTATTTGTTCTTTAAATCTTCAATTTGTTGGGTTGTAGCAAACCACAAAAATCCATATTAGGATATCCCTAACAATAATCCATGCGATGAATGAAGAAGAAACTATCAAAAAAATGGTTTGAACAAATTCAAAGTGCTAACTTTGAAAGTGTTCTTAAGAGAATTTTTGTTGTCTTAAAAATATTTTCTTCACAAAAAAAATATTTTCATGTCTATTTTCTGCCATTTGATGTCTTTTCTATTTGAATCAAATTCAAAGAAACGATATGGAGAAAAGGGAAATGAATGAATAGTAATTGGCCATAATTGGTCTAATTAAGGCAAAATTCTGTCGTTGGCCAATGACAGGGAGGCAGTAGCACGCTGGGCCTACTACGAGCTGCTGCTGGACAGCGGAGAAAAAGGAAATGAATGAATAGTAATTAGCCATAATTGGCCTAATTAAGGTCAAATTCTGTCGTTGGCAAACAGGAGGGAGGCAGTAGCATACTTGGCCTACTGCGGGCTACTACTGGGCAACGTAGCTAGCCCGCTAGGCTAGCTAGCAGCCTGCCCGCGCAGGCTCATACGAGCCCATTACCCTCCTGAATGATTTTTCCATACGATCTCATCGCGAACCATCCTGAAATAATTCTATAATATTTTGGATCTTATCCAAAACCATTTTACTCATTCTCCATATCTTCAATTTGTGTGACCTATTAGGTTCTCGGTTATGTTGATCACTTAAATTAACAATTAATTAATGCTAGTCATAAACGGTATCTAGCAACACATCATGACCCCCAATTGACCGGAAAGTCAGTGGTTTGACTACGAACCTTTCCATAGACAATTTCCGCGCAATTATTCCTTTCACCATTATATACCCCACTTAGTTAGAGTATGGACATGTGTCAACTCCCACTAGACTGACTATATCATCTCTAGTCCAAGTAATGTTAGTTCTTATCCTTGAGGCTCATTACTCTATTAGATATGTCATTGAAGACTATCTTTATGACATTTCCACTTCGGCCAGAGATTCCCAAGTAATGACCATGATAATAGGCCATGGGTATACACTCCTTCTAACAGGAATGGTGAATACTTTATTGGTTACCCAATTACCTTTGAATACCTCATGTTGTATCTAATCACCACCCTATAAGCAACCTCCCTGAGGCAACAAGGAATAGTGTCAAAATACAGAATCAATATTCAAGATATCCTTGAGTACCTCAAGTCTAAGGATACTTGGACCAGTGCTATGATGAGACTATCATTGACATTTGAATAGATTACCCATATGATTGTCTCATAGCAGGTCATCCAATGTACTTAGCTACATTTAGCTTGTAACACCCACTAATTAGAGTTTAATTAGAATTAGTATGTGGTATAAATAGGAAAAACATGATAGATAATAGAGATTAAAATAGACAGAATAAATGATTAAATTAGAAATTAAAATAAATTAAATTGACAGACATGATAAATCTGATTAAATTAGACTACATAATTAAATTGTATTTTTGGTAAAAATTAAAGGGACTAGATATAAGTAAATATGTGAAAATAAATAAATTAAATTAAATTAAATAAATAAATAAAGAAAAAGTGAAAATTGAACAGTAAAATAATGGACATAGCGGAAAAAAAAAAGAAGAAGATGAAAACGGGAAAAAAGGAGGGGAGGGGAAAGTCAATTAAGACTTTGCCCCATTTCTTCCAACTTCAACTTTCTTCTTCTTCTTATTCATCATCCCTTTCCTTCCTCCATATCATAGCCCAAAATCTTCATTCTCTTCTTCATGATTTGTAAGAAAATTCATGCCAAATAAATCTGATCTTGGTAAGTAATTTCTTTCCCATTATTATTTTGTTATAAGAAAGTTTTTGGGTTATGTTATTGAAGGATATTCCATCCTATTTTCCATTATCTTGTGGACTGAATTTGGAGAAGTGTTAAACATAAAAGTTGTTCATTTATGTCTTGTGTATCTGTATGTCAAATTGGATTGAATTATTTTGAGTATATGAAGAGAAATTGTCAATTGAGTGAAACTAGTTCAGGGAGACATGTCAACTAAATAACCTACAGTTTTTGTATTAATTGATCATCTTAGTGGCTGAATCTAAAATTTTGTAAAACATGAAAGTTGTAGGTATATGTGTTATTTAGGTATCAGAAAAATTTCTTATTAATATCTCTTGTATAGGTTGGGTTATCGTGAAATGAAATATGATTGTTCCTTGATTGAGCTAGTTTCATATACCTGTACAGGTCCAGTAACTTCATTTTTGTATTTAACCTATTTTTAGATTGACTTAGCAAACGTTCAAAACATGAAAGTTTTAATTTTATCTCTTATCTAAATTATTGTGAAAGTCCCACATTAAAATGTCATTTTTTACGAGTTATGAGCTGCACAATTGAACTAGTTAGGTTGATACTTTTTGTTGAACCAGTTATAGATCCTCTAGTATTTAAGAACCTTAGAGACCGAATGTGTAAATGAGGTAAACTTGACAAATGTTCCAAATTAACTTATATAATTGTATAAAAATTTTCAGAATAATTGAAGGAACACATTGAAAGATATGAATTGTTAAATATAGTACCCCGAGAAGTTTCTTGGGTTTAACTGGATATTATCAGAGATTTGTCAAGGGTTTTACAATGATTGCATCTCCTTTAACAAGACTATTGGGAAAGGATGTTAAATTTGAGTGGACAGTTAAGTGTGAAGCTAATTTTGATAAGCTCAAAAGTGTGCTCACTAAGGCCCCTGCCTTGACACAACTGATTCCTAATAAGCAGTATGTCATTTATAGTGATGCTTCTCATAATGGATTGGGTTGTGTATTGATGCAAGATGGAAAAGTGGTTGCTTATGCTTTTAGGCAGTTAAAGCCGCATGAGAAGAATTATCCTACCCATGATTTGGAGTTGGGAGCTATAGTTTTTGCATTGAAAATTTGGTGTCATTATTTATATGGGGAGAAGTGTTTCATTTACACGGATCATAAGAGTTTAAAATATCTTCCCTCATAGAAAGAATTGAATTTGAGGTAGAGAAGATGGCTAAAGCTAATAAAGGATTATAATTGAGTGATTGACTACCATCCAAGCAAAGCTAATGTAGTAGCAGATGCTTTACGCAGAAAGATTTTGGCAGAGTTGCACCTGTAAGGTTTTAAAGAATCAATCATATTCATAAACGCAGCGAAAAATGAAATTTTTCAAAACCCAAAACAAAATATCATACTTGTACCATTAAAACTAATTTATATAAATGTAAATCTTAAAAATTATACCTTGTAATTTCTTATTTGTTCTTCAAATCTTCACTTTGTTGGGTTATAGCAAACTACAACAATCCACACTAGGATATCTCTAACGATAATCCACGCGAAGAATGGCCAGCAGCCTGCCTAGCCCACGCAGGCTCGTACGGGCCCGTGACACTCCCTAACGATTTTTCCGTGTGATCTCATCGCGATCCATCCTGAAATAATTCTCTCATATTTTGGATCCTATCCAAGACCATTTTACTTGTTCCCCATATCTTCAACGCATGTGGCCCATTAGGTTCCCGGTTATGTTGGCCACTTAAATTAACAATTAATTTAAGCAGGTCATGAGTGTTATCTAGCAACACATCATGACCCCCAATTAACCGGAAAGATAGTGGTTTGACTACGAACCTTTCCATAGACAATTTTTGGGCAATTATTCCTTTCACCATTCTATACCCCACTTGGTTCAGAGTATGGACATGTGTCAACTCCCACTAGACTTACTACATCACGTCTAGTCCAAGTAATGTTAGTTCTTGTCCTTAAGGCGCATTACTCTATTAGATATGTCATTAAAGACTATCTTTATGACATTTCCACTCCGGCCAGAGATTCCTGAGTAATGACCACGATAAGAGGCCATGGGTATACACTCATTCTATCAAGAGTGGTGAATCCTTTGTTGGTTACCCAATTACCTTCGAATACCTCAAGTTGTATCCAATCACCACTCTATGAGCTACCTCTCTGAGGCAACAAGGAATAATGTCAAAATACAGAATCAATATTCAACATATCCTTCAATACCTCAAGTCTAAGGATACTTGCACCATTGCTCTGATGAGAATATCATTGACATTTGAATAGATTATCCATATCATTGTCTCATAGTTGGTCATCCAATGTACTTAGCTACACTTAGCAAGCATCCACATGTTAACTCTAAACATCTCATGTTTATAGATTATGAGATCTACTACTCGATCCAATCAATGAGTGTAACATGTGTTAGTCTGTCTGGATTAATAACGTCCCGTCTCATTAATCCTATGACTAGGGATAATTTTGATACAAACATAATTACACATGATAAGAATCTGAATATCATGATCTCATCATGATTTCCTTCATGCTATTTTATGTATCAAGGACTTCATTAATTGATTTAACATCACTTATCAATTAATATATCAAATGAACATCAAATTAATGAAAAAACCTTTTTTTAATCAAATAAATTTGTACAATAAGTGCTAAAGATGATTGCCTTCAGAGCACTCCTCTAATAGCACCTTCAACCCACTCTTACTCAGGAAATCAAGGATGCATAAAGACAGGATATAAAGATAATTGAAGTAGCTGAGTTGATCTCTAAGGGGGAGAGACCTGGATTCACTATGGACTTAGATGGTGGACTATTCTATCAAGACAGATTATGTGTGCCCGATGTAGAAGATCTTAGATAGAGGATTCTTAGAGAGGCTCATGAAAGCAAATATCATATGCACCCAGGGAGTAACAAGATGTATCAAGAGTTGAAGAGCAGATACTGGAGGGTAGGTATGAAAAAGGACATCTCACTTCATAATGTTTGACTTGTCAATAGGTCAAGGCTGAACATCAAGTACCTTCAAGGTTGCTACATCCAATTTCTATTCCAGAATGGAAGTGGGAACGAATCACTATGGATTTTGTGACTGGATTACCTTTGACTCCAAAGAAACATGATACTGTATGGGTCATAGTGGACAGATTGACAAAGTCAGCACATTTCTTACCTATCAGGAAGGACTACCCACTGAATAAATTGGCAGAAATTTATATGAATGAAGCAGTACGACTTCATGGAGTGCCTATTTCCATTGTGTTTGATAGAGATTCCCGCTTCATATTTCAATTTTGGGGTAGTATACAACGAGCTCTAGATACTAAACTCAATTTTAGCACGACTTTTCATGCACAGACAGATGGACAATCAGAAAGAGTCATTCAGATTTTAGAAGATATGATGAGAAGTTATGTCATCGAATTTGAAGGTAGCTGGGACAAATATCTTCCTTTAATGGAATTCACCTATAATAACAGTTATTAGTCTAGTATCCAGATGCCTCCATATGAGGCACTTTATGGCAGGAAGTGTCGAACGCCTTTATGTTGGACATAGCTCACTGAAAGGAAGCTTATGGGACCAGACCTAGTGCAAGAGATGAAAGAAAAAGTGAAAGTCATTCGCAAAAGACTTAAGGCAGCTACAGATAGGCAAAAATCGTATGCTAATCTTAAGGGATGAGACATTCATTATGCAGTGGGTGATAAAGTTTTTCTTAAAGTATCTCCCTAGAAGAAAGTTCTGAGATTTGGAAAGAAAGACAAGTTAAGTCCAAGAGTCATCGAACCTTATGAAATATTAGAAAGAGTTCAACTTGTTGCATATAGACTCGCTCTACCACCGAAGTTAAGTATGATATATAATGTTTTCCATGTCTCAATGTGATCAGATTCTAATCACATCATACCTACTGAAAGCATTCAAGTGAGACATGATTTGACATATGAAGAATAACCAGTTCAAATTTTAGCAAGAGAAATTAAAGAGCTAAGGAACAAGCGAGTACCATTAGAGAAAGTACTACAGAGGAATCATGCAATCGAAAAAGCAACATGGAAAAATGAGGAGTTGATGAACGCTCAATAACCTCACTTGTTCAATGACGATGCATTAGGTATGTTTCGAGGACGAAACAACTTAAGAGGGAGAGAATTGTAACTCCCACCAATTAGAGTTTAATTAGAATAAGTATGTGGTATAAATAGGAAAAACATGATAGATAATAGATCTTAAAATTTATGGAATAAATAATTAAATTAGAAACTAAAATAAATTAAATTGATAGACGTGATAAATCTGATTAAATTAGACTACATAATTAAATTGTATTTTGGTAAAAAAATTAAAGGGACTAGATATAAGTAAATATGTGAAAATAAATAAATAAAATAAAATAAAAATAAATACAAAAAAAAGTGAACAGTAAACAATAAAATAATGGACACAGCAGAAAAAAATAAAATGAAAACGGGAAAAAGGGAGGGGAGGGGAAAGTCAATTAAGACTTTGCCCCATTTCTTTCAACTTCAACTTTCTTATTCTTCTTCTTCATCGTCCCTTTTCTTCCTCCATATCACAACCCAACATCTTCATCCTCTCCTTCATGATTTGCAAGAAAATTCACTCCAAATAAATCTGATCTTGGTAGCTAAAATCTTTCCCATTATTATTGTGTTATTAGAATTTGTTTTGGTTATGTTACTGCAGGATATTCCACCCTACTTTTGATTATTTTGTGAATCGACTTTGGGAAAGTGTTAAACATAAAATTTATTCATCTATGTCTTTTGTATCTTTCTATAAAATTTTATTGAATGATTTTGAGTATATAAAGAGAAATGGTCATTTGAGTGAAACTAGTTCAGGGAGACATATCAACTACCTACAGTTTTTGTATAAATTGATCATCTTAGTAGCTGAATTTGAGGTTTTTTAAAAGATAAGTTGTAGGTGTATTTTTTATTTAGGTCTCTACAAAATTGCATATATATATATCTCTTGTGTAGATTGAGTTATAGTGAAATTAAGTATGATTGTTCCTTGATTGAGCTGGTTTCATATACTTGTACAACTCTAGTAAATTCATCCTTATATTTGACCTATTTTTAGATTGAATTATCCAAAGTTTAAAACATGAAAGTTTTAATTGTATATCTTATCTAAATTCCTGTGAAAGTCCCACCTTAAAATATCATGTATTTTGTGAGTTATAAGTTGAACAATTGAACTGGTTGGGTTGATACTCTATGTTGAACTAGTTATAGATCCTCTAGGATTTGAGAACCTCAGACACCAAATCTGAAAATGAGGTAAACATGACAAATGTTTCTAATTAACTTATATAACTTTACAAATATGTTCAAAAGATTTTAAGCTACACATTGAAAGATATGAATTTTTAAATATAGTACCCCGAAACTATCTAAGGGCAGAGAATAGAGCAACTTTTAAAATTATACCAAAATTGTGTAATGGTTCAAAAATTATGTAATTTTAGTATACTTTAGTTTTAAATGTTATATTTAATCAGGATCAAGAATCATATAGATTGGATAAGTGTAAAAAAAATTATTAATCCAACAGTCCTAAGAGGTCCTGTTCTAGATTAAAAGAAATTGTAATTATTTATTTAAATTATATTAAGAATAAATATTTTATCAAGGTATTAATTAATTATATTTTTGAATTAGGATCTCAACAAGAAGAAGACCAATAAAAGTAATCAAGCTCTATTTATATGTTGATACTATCGAGGTTTGTACATATATGTATTCTTATTTGCCCCTTGCACATGATTGTGCGTGCATGACATAAATTATATGTCACCATGATGAAAATATGTATTAGGACATGTTTTAAGATTAAATAAATGTTAATAACTATGAACTTAACATTGTGCTAATATTTGATAAAATATCATGCTACTACATGGTATTGAAATAAATTATGAGTACATGATTATGTTAATATTGTGTATGTAAATAATTATGTAACATAATCGGGTACCATATGTGCATACAATATAATGATATATATATATATATATATATATATATATATATATATATATATATATATATATATATATATATATATATATATATATATATATATATATATATATATATATATTGTTAATTAGAACGACATGCCTAAACCAATATAAATAAATAGATTATGTTATAAATGAAAAAAGTTTTAATTCAAATAGATTTATCGAGTTAAGCTTGTGGCATCCTTCTTATATATGTGGGATTATTCCTAATATATAAGTGGGGCGTCACATAGCAAGCATCCACATGTTAACTCTAAACATCTCATGTTTATAGATTATAAGATCTACTACTCGATCCAATCAAAGAGTGTAACATGTGCTAGTCTATCCAAATTAATAATATCCCGTCTCATTAATCTTATGATTTAGGATAATTTTGATACTAACATAATTACACATGATAAGAATCTCAATATCATGATCTCATCATGATTTCCTTCATGCTATGTTATGTATGAAGGACTTCATTAATTGATTTAAGATCACTTATCAATTCATATATCAAATGAACATCAAATTAATGAAAAAGCCTAAATTTATTAATCAAATAAATTTGTACAATAAGTACTAATGGTGATTTCCTTTAGAGCACTCCTCTAACAACACCAACTAGGACTTATGCTACGAGAGCCTAGGAAGATTCGAGTGTCATTAATGTGGTTATTGGTACATTTCTCTTTTTTCATTCTGAATTGTTTTTTTTTATAGACTTGGCTTCCACCCATTCTTATATATGTACCAGCCTATTCAAATGGTATAACATTCTAGTAGAAGAGTTAGATTTTGAGATAAAAGTCACAAATATTTTAAGGGATAATGTTGTAGTAAATCGTGTGTATAAAAAATGTCATATTATGATCCAAGGAAGAGAATTTCCCGTAGACTTGATTGAACTACCTTTCCATAAGTATGATGCCATATTAGGCATGGATTAACTCTCTAAATATAATGCAGTGGTTGAGTGTAAGAAGAAGATGATTAGTTTAAAAACCTCAATAGGAAAGGTAGTGGAAGTTTAAGGTGAGAGGTTCTCATAACAATAGAGAATGATTTCCATGATGAAAGCATGAAGAATGATTCACAAGGGATGTGAGGCTTACCTAGCCCACGTGATGGACTCGTGAAGAGAGAGTCCAAGCTTTGATATTGTTCTAATAGTGAATGAATATCCAGAGGTATTTCAAAAGGAACTATTAGGGTTGCCACTAGAAAGAAAAGTAGAGTTCTCCACATAACTTCTACTAGGCACTGCTCCTATTTCGGCAACACCATATAGAATGGTACCATCAGAAATGAGAGAATTGAAAGAATAGTTGAAAGAATTATTGGACAAGGATTTCATCATACCCAGTGTTTCTCCATGGGGTGCGTCGATCTTTTTCGTTAAGAAGAAGGATAAGTCTATAAGGTTATGCATAGACTATTGACAACTGAATGAAGTGACTATAGAAAATAAGTATTCATTGCCACGGATAGAAGATCTCTTTGATCATATACTTCCATGACTTATATATAGTGTTGACATGATATACTTGCATGACTTATATATGGGTTTGAGAAATTTGAGATTTTAAAATGTGAATTTTATTGACCAATACTTGAACTAGGACTAGAATTGGGAGAAATGACATGTCATTGAGGGTTTTATGATAACAAAAGGCCTAAGATTGGCCATACATGAACGAGACCTGTGAAATTGAGGGTAAGGCTCAGAGGACATGTAATCATGTAACAAATCATTTCTATTTTATTTTGTAAACTTTTGGCCAAGTGTTAGCCCTCATTCTATAAATGCAATTTTTAAATGTTAGATTATATTTTTTATATATATATTTTATAGTTTTGAAAGTCATAATGACCATGGTGCATAAAGGGTTTTTAGTTTTAACAACTTTTTAGTCTCATTCATTGTAACATTCTTCCATATCGTTAGGAAGGTTTTCTAGTTATGTAAAGGGTTGTTACAAGAATTGCAAGAGATGGTGTTACGGTCAACTTGGAATCAAGAGGAATGTGAGGATTAAACTTGCTCTACCTTTGATTTTTGACCAACCAATGAGCTACATGTTGATTCCTTTCCTTCATTTCAACCTAAACCTCATAGAATTTAAGTTAAAAATATATTATAAAGGAGATAGGGTTTGGAAGAGTAAGCTTATGCATGTTGATGCATGTTAAAGACTAGAAATGGATGGGAAAGATGAAAAGAATCAAAGGATGTTGAGAATAATGTCTAGACAATCTTTAAAAATGTTGAATTGTGGGATTTTAGGGCTAAAGGATTTAATAAATAATAATAAAGAAAAAATAGGTCTTTAAAAGTGAAAACAAAAAAGATAAAGAGTATGTAATGTAGAAATTCAACTAATTCATGAAAAGAAAATGAAGGAATTATTACGTTTGATAAGGGAATGTTATGTCAGTTTTTGAAACTAAAAGAGGCAATAAGGAAATGGAGGAAGGGAGAAAATTAGAGCAAAATGAGGGGAAAAAGGGTGTGAATTTCAGCCAATGGTCATTTAAAACAAAATAGGCTAACCTTGGAGAGACCATGGGCAAGGAAAAAAGAAAGAATAAAAAGAGATTACGGAACCAAAGATTTGTAAGTGAATATTTACGGTGAAATTAATTGGTATGTGCATACTTCATAGCAATTTAATTTTGGTATTTTGTGTTTGTATATGTGTTCTTGTTTAATTTGTATTATATGTTTGAGACTTATGTGAATTAAAATATTTAATTAGCATTGTATGTGTGGTATGCTTGTAAAATGTATCACTTTGACATGAATATGAGTAAAGCTAAGTTAGTTGGCAAGTGTGTGTGCGACAAATTGATTTATAAGTTGAAGGATGAATTTTTGAATGTTATTTTATTCATTGGATGAGAGATATGATGCATGAATACAGTGATTTGAGTTTGGCTTAGATAATTGATGCAATCATATGACTTGATTATAAATTTTTTTGGTGTGCTTGAATCAATGAAAATGTCCCTATTGAAGATAAAAGAGCATTGGCAAATGAGATTGATAGGCTTGGGCATGAAATGAAATTTGTTCATAACTTATAGTTTAGTGGCCAATACATAAAAAGAAAATTGAAATTAATGAAATTGGTAAGAAGAGAAATAGTTGTGCTAGATCTTTAGTTCTGAAAGTTAAGATGAAAAAAAGAAAAAGAAATGTAAATATTGTACTAATGATAATTGTAATTAATAAGCACATATATATATAGTGATCATGTAAACTTGTAATGGTAGGAAGTTAAGATGCTAAAGACATATTAGATTTTCAATTGAAATAATGAATGTGACAAGATTTATTAAAAGAAAGGAACTTTGGTTGGTTGATGGCCAAATGACTAATTGGTTAAAGTGTTCAACCTAATTGGTCCATTAATGCCTAGAATTGCCACATACATAAAGATATAAATATTAGTGAATAGTTTATCAATTAATATATTATTAATTAATAGGTACAAAAAAAAAAGACTCTCAAAATTACATAGGCCGAAACTAACACATACAAATTAATTAACTTGACTAAAAATAGGGTAATTGACTTCAAAAACCTTTAGACTTATGTATGATGAGATTTTAAGTTAATGTAAAAAGGAAAATTCATATTACAAAATGTTAATCCAAAACAATTGATGGTTGTGTGATTATTTGACATTGAAATGACAAAGCTTCTACATTGAAGTTCAATTTTGAAATGCAAAAGCTTAAATGATCAAAAAGTATTTGGAGATGGATGAATGAAGTTTAATTTTAAGCATTGCTTGAAATTATTGATAGTTGTTCGTGAAGTTACAATATGAAATTTAATTAAATTAGCCCTTGAACACCTAGCTTAGAACTAGGTCCATATAATATGGCATGCCATTATGGGGTAGACAATGTTCTACATATAACAAATATGATATACGCTATCTGAATTATGATCTTATCTATGGTGCCAATTAGGTTTTGATTAGCCAGGTATCACAAAAAAAGTTAGGCTGCGACCAGTTAGTATTACAACAGTTATGTTGCATCATACATGGTTATATGACTATTAATGTTGCAATCAACACAAAACTAAATAAACCCCATGTTGTTGACTTCTTCTTCTTCTTCTTCTTCTTCTTAATATGAATCTTGTAACTATTTGGTGGGTATTTGAAAAAAAAAATTATAGCATGTTAAGTATGTCAAATGCATGTTTGTGTGTATAATAAGCTAGTATGTGTTATTTTTCTTTGTTCACCTCAAATATGTACCACTAAGTGAAAATGGTTTAGCATGTGTGTTTTCTTGTCTCATGCATAGGTCCTGAGCAACAATGAAGTATTTGAATTGTGCATATAAGAAGAAGAGTTGTTGATTTTAGATAGAAGTTTGATGATCTAAAATATGGACTCTACATTAGAGTCACATGAGTCTCCCCTTCTAGGTTGTTTAATAATATGTAATTAATTTTGGTTCACTGGGCTTGTGTAATTCATTTTAGGTTGGTGAATGTTTTTGTAAGTAAACCTAATTTGAAAACTTAAAGGTAAATTTTTAGTTAATGTAGTTAAGGTATAAGTTTTCCATGATCCTTTTTATCAAAAAACAATTGCCATGATCCTTTTTGATTAGGCTATGGTCATATTATAAGTTTGTTGCACAAAAGAGATCTTATAATATTAAGTATCCATTAATATGAGTGTGTTGAGTTAAATATATAGTTGTTGATTTAGAAAAAAAATGACACTTATATAGGTGTGCAAACTAATGAAGAAGTTAGTAAAATAGATAGGATTCTGTCAAAATTTTTATTAATTAGACAATTACAAGTCATCATCAAGCCTTACAAAAGTTATATATTATCCTTAGCTAGTAAATGAAATAACACACATACTCAACTGAAATAACACACATATTAACACATATAGGGATCTTAAACTAATAAAGTAATAACTTTGCATAATACAATGATAACCTATCATATAGTATGAGTTGTGTAATGCCTTCTAGTTTAGGTCTTGAGTTGTGAGTAAATTGAGCCAGGAACATTAAGTTGACTGGAGTTTAAATTTAGATCAAGAGATAATTTGAAATAAAAAGTGAATATTAATTTTGGGGATTTAATTGAGGAAAAAGAAATATCCAATATGGGACTAAATTAAAAGGAATAAAGGATTGAGGATTTAATGGAGTTTACGAACTGAAGAAATAAAATAATAATTTGTTGACTTCTGCTAAACTTCATTAGTGGGTGATTAGCATGCATGCAAGCCATGTGTCAAAAATTGTATGATATTTTCCCTTAATCCTAGTATATATGGAAGAGTTGGCCTTCCTTTTTCTTCTTGGCATTTTTTTTTTATTTCCTTATTCTTCTTCCTCACTAAAAAGCTGACCACCATTATTGAGCAAAAAGAGCTTTGAAAGAAATGAAGCTAGATCCAAGAGAAGACTCATTTGCATGTTAGATAATTTGAAAGAATAATAGTCTAGAGTAAGGTTGAAAGCTAATGGAGGAAGAAATCTAAGGAGAAGATGAAGGAGAGCTATGGGAGAAGAAATTATGGCAACCTTGAAAAAATTGTGATGAATGAACAATTTCTCTTTTTTCTTCTTCATTTGGTTTTAGGTATCTTGGAACTCAAACAAATTCTTTCTACTCCATGTTTGTGAGTTGTCTTCTATCTAAACTAGGGGTTTGTAACTTTATTAGGATTTTTGGTGAGGAAATCTAGTCAAATATGCTAAAGAACCTAACCTTAAAAGACCTTAAAGGAGAGAAAAAAAGGTAAAATAAGGTGTGTAGTGTTTAAGATGCATGAAAAGGTGACAATTAAGGGTTTTTAGTTTAAAAAGATTGATTATATGACCAAAAAGGAGAATAAAGATTGAATGATTACGTTTGATATTATTAGGAACATCAAGAGGTAGGGAGGCAACCTCCAAAAAAGAGGAAAATGTGAGAAACACAAGAGAGAAACGATATGAAATAAGAGAAGGTTTAGCTCCAAACAACAGGTATGTGCACTTTGGCAAACGTATGTGTGATTTCACATGCTTTTGATTTGAATTATGAGTGTTTTGTTTGGTACTTAAGAATATTAACTTTTATGAATTTATTTTGTGATCTTAAATGCCTTGGTCAAAGAACATGAGAATTGAATATTTGATTTGGTGGATGTGCCTAGGAGGTATATTGGAAATTGATATAATGATGTGCAATTGTGAGAAGAATAAGAATTGTAATTGTTATGCACAAGAATTTGTATGAAATGGAAATGAGGATTGTGGTAATATGTATTTCCTTAAAAGATAGGCATTAGTAGAAATTCTATTCATGAAATGAATATATGTGTGTGATTTCTATTACTATAGTAGAATGAATGATGATTGTGTAAGACTCCCTTAATCCACTGAATACCAGCTTAGTAAGGTGATACTCTCTTGCTTAACCTCTATTAATCTTGCAAAAAAAAAATTTCCTCATTCAATCCATATTACATCCCATATAAGCACCATCATATTTTTGAAAAAATCGTTGATCTCATGAAACAACCAGCATTTTATTTACATATAAACTTTAATTTCCAAACTTTTTCATGAACAAATGTTTACATGATTAGCTTAAATATGTACACACAAAATTCATAACAAAAATTCAAAAAGTACAAAAAGAAATTAACCCACAATTTGGCCTCTTGCTGCTCCTTTGATTTATGGATTCCACTAATTCATGATTTTTCTATATACAATCTACTTCTTTTCAATCTACAACATCAAAGACCTATGTGAGAGAAAATAACCTCTTGTGCTAAGCAAATTGCATAGTGATGCATGCTTTTTGGCAATAAACATAAATAAATAAAACAAGTATAATACATTACATACCATTAAATCAATTTAACAGGCACATTCAAATTCCACATAATCACCCATATTTACCAATAATTACTATATAAAATTAGTATCATTAAGCGTTCCATCATGCATAGACAAACAAGATCTCCACTTAATACATGAACTTTTTATACTTTTTTTCACCATCTTTTTCATTTTCTCACTTGGTATATCATTTCATTATTCAATTCACCTTCTTTTTTTTCTTGCCCAATGTTTCCTAGACCAAACTTAAGGAGATACAAAGGGTATAATATGCATTTTAGCCTAAGTGAACAAACCATACATCCTATATGAATGGGTGCATGAATAACAATATGTTTTTCTTCCTAATGTAAATCGATAGTTTTCTACCCACAGGCAATAACTAGCTTACTGGCTACAATGTTTGAAAAGTGCTCTAAAGGCAATCACCTTTAGCACTTATTGTACAAATTTATTTCATTAATAAAAGGCTTTTTCATTAATTTGATGTTCATTTGATATATGACTTGATATTGATCTTAAATTAATTAACGAAGTCCTTGATACATAACATAACATGAAGAAAATCATTATGAGATCATGATACTGAGATTCTTATCATGTGTAATTATGTTAGTATCTAAATTATCCCTAGTCATAGGATTAATGAGACAGCACATTGTTAATCCGGACAAACTAGCACATGTTACACTTCTTGATTGGATCGAGTAGTAGATATCATAATCTATAAACATGAGATGTTTAAAAATAACATGTGGATGCTTTATAAGTGTAGCTAAGTACATTAGATGACCTGCTATGAGGCAATCATTTAGATAATCTATTCAAATGTCAATGATAGTTTTAACATAGCAATGGTGCAAGTATCCTTAGACTTTAGGTATTCAAGGATATCTTGGATACTGATTCTGTATTTTGACACTATTCCTTATTGCCTCAAAGAGGTTGATCGTAGGGTGGTGGTTGGATACAACTTGAGGACTTCAAAGGTAATTGGGTAACCAACAAAGGGTAACCAATAAAGGATTCACCACTCCTGATAGAATGAGGGTACACCTATGGCATCTTGTCGAGGTCATTACTTGGGAATCTCTGGCCAAAGTGGAAATGTCATAAGGATAGTATTCAATGACATGTCTAACATAGTAATGAGCCTTAGGGACAAGAACTAACATTACTTGGACTAGACGTTATGTGGTCAGTCTAGTGGGAGTTCACACATATCTATACTCTGAACCAAGTGGGATATAAAATGGTGAAAGAAATAATTACAATGTCTATGGAAAGGTTTATAGTCAAACCACTGACTTTCTGATCAATTGGGGGTTATGATATGTTGCTAGATACAGCTCATGTCTTGCTTAAACTAATTATTAATTTAAGTGACCAACATAACTAGGAACCTAATGGATCACACACATTGGAGATGTGAAGAATCAGTAAAATGTTCTTGGATGAGATCCAAAAATATGAGAGAATTATTTTGATATGGATCATGATGAAATCACATGGAAAAATTGTTCAGGGGGTCACAGGCCCGTACGAGCCCGCATAGGCCTGCTAGGCAAACTGGCTGGCCTAATTGTCCGTAATTGGCCAATTAATGCTAATTAAGGAAAAAACCCCAAAATCCCTCACTTTGTTTTATGCACTTTGTATCTGGACTATTTTTCGGGTAAAAATATTTTTGAAATATTTAAAAGTCTAAAAATTATTTTTGGAAATTATGAAATTCAAAAAGAAAAATAATAGTTATTTTTCATATTCTCTCAAATTTAGCATAAACCATTGCTAGCATTTTAAGGTGTGTTCAACCATTTCTCTTGCAGTTTCTTCTCATATTTTCGCATGGATTAATATTAGAGACGTCCTAAAGTGGACTATTGTGGTTTGCAACAACTCGACAAGGTGAAAATTTGAAGAATAAATCAAAAAATTAAAAGGTATAATTTTTTTCCTCTATGTTTTGATAAATTAGTTTTAATGGCACAAGTAAGATTATTGTTTTCGATTTTGAAAATTTTATTTTTCCGCTGCATTTTATAAATGAGATTCATTTTCAAAATCCAACATATTACAAAACTTATAGGCTAATATAGCTTTAACACTCCCTAATTTGCATGTCAACCTGTCTACTCATCTCTAGTCTAGGTTAGACATGTTTCGTGGGCCCATTTTTCATCAATTCTCATCTATACCGCATTATTTTAACTCATTTTACACATTTAAGTAATTATTTTAAACACTTCTTACAAATTTTGTTTTATCGAAAATCACAATCGCTATTCCTTAACTATAGTCCATCTTTTTTCTCGCGAGGCTTTACGAATTCACAACTCTCCTTGTAATCCTTTTTGGAATTTGGTGCATTCAATGGTACAATTGCAAAAGGTGAATCATGTTTGAGGAATGCTTATTATGGTTTAAATTGCAGTCACACCTCTTATTGAGAAAACTCTATATTCCTTATCTGATCTTTGTCACAGTCACAATAGGGGAGGTGTATACTAAAATTTTCCAATAACAAAACACATCCATATCAATTTGTTTTCAATCATTTCCAACAATCAAAATGGACCAATGAATGCTCAAGTCCTATCCCACCACAATTCACCAACTTAATTATCTATTCATCAATACTCAAAACATAAGATTCATTCATCACATATTCCAAGCATTAAACCTGAGATGCACTCCCTGTTCAATTATTACATAGTCATGGTCAAACAACCCACTTTATTGTCATCAAATCATTTTATACTCTCAATAATTTATTTGGCTAAGCAATAAGCAAACTCATGCATTAAGTTATATATATATATAACATTACTAGCTCATCTCTTAGTCTTTAAAGCCTTCTTCTCTCTTTCCTTACTTCATTCTCACCTATTATTCTTAAAATACATCAAAATCCTATCAATAAACAATTATGTACCCAACTACTTTATTCTTTTGCATTAATGTAAGAAATCCTAACTACATTTCCTCATATGTTACAGTTTATGTTCTTTATCTAACTCTAAGCTTAAGTTCTTTCTTCCTAGGGCCTTTTAACACCTATATGAATTATCTCTCTTTTAGTTACACTTTTCTCCCATACTTTTAGTTAACCTTAAAGTTAGATAAAGGCCTAAAAGAGTTCAATATATACTGATTTTCAAGAAAAGAGTAAAGAAAATATGGAAACTAACTACCCTTTTCAAGCTCCCTCCATGGTCGGTCTCTTTGGAACTTTTTCCTTTTCTTCATTTGCTTATTATCTCCTCCTTTCCTCCTTTCCTCATTCTCTCAGTGCATTTCTATGTATAAAAATGCCATTTAATACATTTGTTCTCACTTCTCTCAACCTTTTTCTTTCTAAATTGGAGCTTAAGTGGAGTTGGGGTTATAAAAGATGAACACAACATGGTTGCATAAATTTTTGGAAGAAAATGGAGAAAAAGGGAAAAAGAATGGTGAGAATTCTATAGTCATTATGGTGGGTCCAATAATTTGACTTAAATCAAGATTTTTACCATTTTTGAGAGTGATTAAAGGCTAATTATGAAGATATATTTTAAGAAAATGTGGAAGGCAATAAGATATAAAAATCTGCCATATTTGGGCTAATTTTCGCTAATATCTAGTTTAGTCCCCCAGTTTTTCCTTTTTTACATTTTTGCCCCAAAAATTTTATGTTTTGCAATTATAGTTGGGCTATGAAGAATGAATCGTATTCATAAACATAGCGGAAAAATAAAATGTTCTAAAACTCGAAATAAAAGATCATACTTGTGTCATTAAAACTAATTTATATAAATATAAAGATTAGAAATTATACCTTGTAATTTATTATTTGTTCTTCAAATCTTCACTTTGTTGGGTTGTACAAACCAAAACAATCCACACTAGGATGTCTCTAATGATAATCCACGCGAAGAATGAAGAAGAAACTATCAAAAGAAATGGTTTGAACAAATTCAAAGTGCTAGCTTTGAAACTATTCTTGAGAGAATTTTGTTGTGTCTTAACATGTCTATATTCTGTCATTTGATGTCTTTTCTATTTGAATCAAATTCAAAGAAAAGATGAAAAGTCAAAAATGAAGAAAAGGGAAATGAATGAATAGTAATTGGCCATAATTGGCCTAATTAAGGCCAAAATCTGTCGTTGGCCAATGGGTGGGAGGCAGCAATGCGCTGGGTCTACTGCAGGCTACTGCTGGGCACCCAAGTTGACCTGCTAGGCAGGCCAGCAGCCGTCTAGCCCGCGTGGGCCCACACAGGCTTGTACGGGCTCGTAACCCTCCCGAACGATTTTTTTGTGCGATCTCATCGCAATCCATCTCGAAATAATTCTCTCATATTTTGGATCCTATCCAAGACCATTTTACTCATTCTTTATATCTTCAATGCGTGTGACCCATTAGGTTCCCGGTTATGTTGGCCACTTAAATTAACAATTAATTTAAGAAAGTCATGAGCGGTATCTAACAACACATCATGACTCCCATTTGACCGGAAAGTCAGTAGTTTGACTACGAACCTTTCCATAGACAATTTCCGTGCAATTATTCCTTTCACTATTCTATACCCCACTTGGTTCAGAGTATGGACTTATGTCAACTCCCACTACATTCACTACGTCACATCTAGTCCAAGTAATGTTAGTTCTTGTCCTTGTATTAGATATGTCATTGACGTCTATCTTTATGACATTTCCACTCCAACCAGAGATTCGAGTAAGGACCACGACAATACGCTCCTTCTATCAAGAGTGGTGAATCATTTGTTGATTACCCAATTACCTTTGAATACCTCAAGTTGTATCCAATCACCACCCTATGAGCAACCTCCCTAAGGCAATAAGGAATAGTGTCAAAATACAGAATAAATATGCAAGATATTCTTGAGTATCTTAAGTGTAAGGATACTTGCACCGTTGCTATGATGAGACTATCATTGACATTTGAATAGATTATCCATATGATTATCTCATAGTTGGTCATCCAATGTACTTAGCTATATTTACCAAGCATCCACATGTTAACTCTAAACATCTCATGTTTATAGATTATCAGATCTTCTACTCGATCCAATCAAGGAGTGTAACATGTGCTAATCTGTCTAGATTAATAATGTCTCATCTCATTAATCCTATGACTAGGGATAATTTTCATACTAACATAATTACACATGATCAGAATCTCAATATCATGATCTCATTATGATTTCCTTCATGCTATGTTATGTTAGAGGAATGCTATAAAGGAAATCACCTTTAACACTTATTGTACAAATTTATTTGATTAATAAAAGGCTTTTTCATTAATTTGATGTTCATTTGATATATGAATTGATAAGTGATCTTAAAACAATTAATGAAGTCCTTGATACATAATATAGCATGAAGAAAATCATGATGAGATCATGATATTGAGATTATTATCATGTGTAATTATGTTAGTATCAAAATTATCCCTAGTCATAGGATTAATGAGACGGAAC
Source organism: Triadica sebifera (assembly GCA_023653625.1). Classification (NCBI taxonomy): domain Eukaryota; kingdom Viridiplantae; phylum Streptophyta; class Magnoliopsida; order Malpighiales; family Euphorbiaceae; genus Triadica; species Triadica sebifera. Next base: position 18,205,975 of record CM042898.1, on the reverse strand, counting down.
ATTATTAATCCAAACAGACTAGCACATGTTACACTCCTTGATTGGATCGAGTAGTAGATCTCATAATCTATAAACATGAGATGTTTAGAATTAACATGTGGATGCTTGCTATGTGTAGCTAAGTACATTGGATGACCAACTATGAGACAATCATATGGATAATCTATTCAAATATCAATGATAGTTGCATCATAGCAATGGTGCAAGTATCTTAGACTTGAGGTACTCAAGGATATCTTGAATATTGATTCTGTATTTTGACACAATTCCTTATTTCCTCAGAGAGTTAGCTCATAGGGTGGTGATTGGATACAGCTTGAGTTATTCGAAGGTAATTGGGTAACCAGCAAAGGATTCACCACTCTTGATAGAAGGAGTGTATACCCATGGCTTCTTGTCGTGGTCATTACATAGGAATCTCTGGCCGGAGTGGAAATGTCATAAAGATAGTCTTCAATGACATATCTAATAGAGTAATGAGCCTCAAGGATAAGAACTAACATTACTTGGACTAGACATGATGTAGTCAGTCTAATGGGAGTTGACACATGTCCATACTCTGAACCAAGTGGGGTATAGAATGGTGAAAGGAATAATTGCACAAAAATTGTCTATGGAAAGGTTCGTAGTCAAACCACTGACTTTCCGATCAATTGGGGGTCATGATGTGTTGCTAGATACCGCTCTTGACCTGCTTAAATTAATTGTTAATTTAAGTTGCGAACATAACTGGGAACCTAATGGGTCACACGCATTGAAGATATGGTGAATGAGTAAAATGGTCTTGGATACGATCCAAAATATGGGAGAATTATTTTAGGATGGATCGCGATGAGATCGCACAAAAAAAAAATTGTTCGGGAGTGTCACGGGCTAGACATGCTGCTGGCTCACCTTGCGGGCCAGTTGGACTACCCAGCAGCAGGCTCAGCGTGCCTACAGCTTCCATCCGTTGGCCAACCACTGTAATTGGCTATAATTAGGCCAATTACTATTCATTAGTTGTCATTTTCTCCATTTTTTACTTTTTATCTTATTTTTGAATTTGATTCAAATTGAAAAGACATCAAATGGCAGAAAATAGACATCAAAATAGTTTTTGTGAAAAAAAAAATATTTTTAAGACACAACAAAAATTCTCTCAATAACACTTTCAAAGCTAGCACTTTGAATTTGTTCAAACCATTTTCTATTTATAGTTTCTTCTTCATTCTTCGCGTGGATTATCATTAGAGAAATTTTAGTGTGGATTGTTCTGGTTTGCTACAACCCAACAAAGTGAATTTTTAGCATTTACATTTATATAAATTAGTTTTAATGGTACAAGTATGATCTTTTGTTTTGGGTTTTGAAAAAATTTATTTTTCACTGCATTTATGAATATGATTCATTCTTCAAAATCGAACATTGGTATCAGAGCCAGGTTGTATCCATTAAAATTAATTTTAATTGAAAGTGGAACGGGATTGCATGTTTTTTATGATTTTGGATCAATAGGTTTTGAAAAATTAAAATTAATTTGTAAAATATAATTTACACATTTTTTATTCTTTAATCTGATCATGGGATGATTAAGAATGATTATTTTGACTGAAAATGATTTGAATGTGATTCAAATAATTAATTTCGAATTTATTTCAAAAATACCTAAAATTGCCTTGTTTATGAACATGTGTTGTTGTTTGGCTTAATTGATGGGGTTGGTTGCATTTTTCTTGTAATTTAATTATGAAACAATTATTTAGACATATTGAGAATATGTTTATGCTTCTGGAAGTATCCAATAATTAATTAAAAATTATTTTAATTAATTGTTCAACCAAATACAAAAATGGGACTGTTTTAGCTTACCCGGTGGGGCTGTTTTTTTTGATTTTTTTGTATGTATTTATTTTATTTTCAGCACCTTGAAATAATTTTTATGTGATTAAAAATATGTTATTTTGATGTTAGTTACATGCCAAAATTATTTTGCAAGGATTTGAAATTTTAAAAATTCTAGATATTGAATTAGTCATTTTGAGCGTCTAAGTGTGTTGGTTCGTTTGTCTTAGTAATTTTGGCTTGTGCAAAAACTATTTTGATGAACTTCAGCTAACCTAAAGATAATTAGAATGGTGATTTGATGTTCTGGAAATTTTTAGAATTTTTGGAAATTAATTTTGAATTAATTTAAGTTGTGCAATTGTAATTCTAGTATGACTAGAAATTGGTATGTATATTAAAATTAAATTGTTTAATTTTAACATCATAATATTCTGATTTTAAGGAGAATTAATTTTGAATTATTTATGGAAATATGGAATTTAATTTAATATTAAATTCCACTTTAAAATGACATACAAAATTAAATTAACCGAAAGAACACATATAGGCAATTTCGATTCAAGTGTTGAATCAATTTACAAATTGAAATCCAAAATTGTCATTTTTATTTTGTGCATTAGAGAATGAATGTTAGGGGTGTATGAAAAGGCATGATGGATGATTATGGACTTAGGCCCAATGTGATTGAGCATGCATGGAATTATTTTGTTTTATGGTAAATAGGGCCTGTGTGTCTCTACCTCTTCTCATTTCTTATGTATTTCTCTTCTCATCTTACTCCCCTCAAATGTAAATTGAGGTTTTATATAATTTGAAATATGTAATTAGATTACATAGGATTACGATAGAATGAAGATATAGAGGAGCAAGAAGCAAACGAGATGGTACCATAAACAAGAAGACTTAGAAATAGGAATTTGATTTCTATTTTGGGTTGTAAATTCATGCATATACCTAGATAAGACCTAGTCAATTTCTCTTTGGCTCAAAAGATTAACTTTAGTATGTCCATAATCATGCCATATAGTTAATGTAACTATCTTTATATATCAATGTGATGAATGTATGATATATAAAAGCATGAAATAATAACTTGATGAGACTTAACAAAGAAATCTCTCACTAAATAAACAATTAAGTCTTATGCCTTCCATTAATATGGGGAGAACCATCTAGAGTTAGGGTTGTTGAGTTGCCTCAAGTTCACTCTATAAGAATATGTTCAATCTATTGAAATTAGATTTCACGATTAATGGGTTAGACTTAACCGATATTATTAACTTGTTGGATTTGCGCCAAGGTTAATGTGTATTGGAGTTGAAGTTGGATTTGTATACATGAGATGTACACATATCAAGAGTCGATAGGCCAATGTATGTGCACACATCAATAAGTTGATAGCACAAGATTCGATAGTTGCATGAATAATGCAATTGGTATGGATTAGATACCTACCTACCAAACTAAGGATAGCTTGTTGAGTTGCCTCAAGGTTATTCTTAGCTAGTTGGATATCGACCCACTAGGAGAACTTCCATATAAGTTCTCTCAGGTTCATAGTGAGGGTTATGGATTCGCAATAAAATAGTGGGAGCCATAATCCGATTTATTAAAGACCAAATAAATATGCATTTTATGTACATTATAACATGTTCTATTTTACATCTAGGTTGCTAGAATCATCATCATGACAAGTGTGAATTTGCGATCGCTAATGGAATCAAATAAGTTGACTGGACCCAATTTTTTGGATCGGCTAAGGAATCTGAGAACAGTTCTCAAATCCGAAAAGATTGGCTATGTCCTAGATGAGGCACTCCCTAATCCCCCTACTGCTAATGCTTCTGAAGATGTTCAGAAGGCATATCAAAAGCATCTCGATGATAGTGAGATGGCAAGCTGCATTATGCTTGCTACTATGTCAGCTGAGTTGCAAAAGCAGCATGAGGCTATGGATGCTAATTCCATAGTATACCATCTAAAAGAGCTTTTTGATGAGCAAGCACGTTCCGAAAGGTTCGAAACTTCAAGGTTGCTCTTCCGCACTAAGATGGTTGAGGGGACATCTCCAATGCAATATGCATTGAAGATGAATGGCTATATTGAGAGGTTGGCCACCTTGGGATTTGTGATGGACCATGAATTAAGTATTGACTTAATTCTAACCGGTTTGTCTTATAGTTATTCACATTTTGTGCTTAACTATAGGATGAACCAAATCTCTACACTATTCCTGAGCTAATTAACCTGCTTAAAACAGCTGAGCAATCTGTCAAGAAGGAGAGTAAGGCTATGATGCTGGTGGACTCTTCAAGTTCTAAAAGGAAGAACTTTAAGAAGAATGAGAAGTCCATGAAGCCTAAGGGAGGCATGGCCAAGAAAAAGGCCAAGGAGATTGCTCCAAAAGGGATATGCTTCCATTGTGGCAAGGATGGCCATTGGAAGATAAACTGTAAGGCTTACTTGGAGTCCTTGAAGAAGAAGGCATCTGATGCCCCATCTACTTCAGGTATTTTTGTCATTGAAATTAATACTGTTTCCAATAATAATATATGGGTATTAGATACCGGTTGTGGCTCACACATATGCACTGATATGCAGGGCCTAAGGAACAGTAGACAGCTCAATAAGGGAGAGTCAGAACTACGCGTTGGAAATGGAGCAAGGGTTGCTGCATTAACTATAGGAACATATGCATTGATCCTCCCTAGCGGGCTTATATTAAATTTGGAGAATTGCTATTATGTACCTACTTTGACTAAAAACATTATTTCTATTTCAAGTCTAAATAAAGATGGTTTCCTTTTAGATTTTACTAACAATTGTTGTTCTATTATGTTGAATGGAATTCTTTATGCTAATGGTACATTATGCAATGGAATATACATATTAGATATATCAAATCCAATTTTAAACATCAATGATAATAAAAGGCAAAAACAAGATATGTTGAAATCATCTTATTTATGGCATTGTCGTCTTGGTCATAAAAGTGAGAAACGCATGGCTAAGCTAAACAAAAGTGGTAGTTTGGGGTCATTTGATTATGAATCATATGACACATGTGAATCTTGTTTACTATGTAAGATGAATAAATTACCCTTTAAGGGAAAGGGTGAACGTGCTAATGGACTTTTAGATTTAATACATTCAGATGTATGTGGTCCAATGTCTACACACACTAAAGGTGGTTTCATCTATTTCACTACCTTTATCGATGACTACTCACGATATGGATACATGTATCTTATGAGATACAAATCTGAAGGTTTTGAAAAGTTCAAAGAATTCAGAAATGAAGTAGAGAAACAACTTGGCAAAAGTATTAAAACAATTCAATCAGATCGAGGAGGTGAATACTTGAGCCAAGAGTTTCTAGATTATCTTAGGGATAATGGGATTTTATCTCAATGGACTCCACATTACACTCCACAACACAATGGTGTGGCTGAAAGAAGAAACCGAACATTGTTAGACATGGTAATGTATATGATGAGTTTTGCGGAATTGCCTAAATCCTTTTGGGGTTATGCACTAGAGACCACCATTTATATATTAAATGGAGTTCTTTCAAAGTCAGTTGATGTTACTCCATATGAGATATGGTATAACAAGAGGCCCACATTTCTTACATGAGAATTTGGGGTTGTCCTACTTATGTGAAGCGGACAATGTTAGATAATCTAGAAGCTAAGTTTGACCGATGTCTATTTGTGGGATATCCAAAAGCATGATATGGATATCAATTTTACCACCCCTTGGAACAAAAGGTTTTTGTTTCAAGACATGTTATCTTTTTAGAGAGAGAATTCCTTCTAAAAGGAGATAGTGAGAGCAAAATTGAACTTGAGGAAGTTCAAGATGCTCAAACAGATGCTAATCAACTGCCTGACCTTAGCTTGTTACTCATACAGATGATATAACAGCTCAACCTTTTGAAGCACAAGAGCTTCGTAGGTCAAATAGGATACGTACTGTTCTAGAGAGATATGGATTTCTCATTAGTGAACAGAACGACGTATTGCTCATAGAAAATGATGAGCCTACGACCTATGAAGAGGTTCTGAATAGTTCAGAATCTGACAAATGGCTTCAAGCCATGAAGTCAGAAATGGATTCCATCTATAAAAACCAAGTATGGACTTTGGTTGACCCACCCGAAGGAATAAAGCCTATAGGGTGCAAGTGGGTTTTCAAAAAGAAAACTGGCATTGATGGTAATGTGATTACCTATAAAGCTAGACTTATTGCTAAAGGTTATCGTCAAAGACAAGGAATTGACTACGATGAAACTTTTAGCCCAGTATCTATGCTTAAATCCATAAGGATACTCCTAGCCATTGCTACTCACTATGATTATGAGATATGGCAAATGGATGTGAAAACAGCTTTCCTTAATGGAAATCTGACTGAGGATGTGTACATGACACAACCAGAAGGTTTCATATCCAAAGATGGCAAAAAGGTATGTAAGCTTCAAAGATCCATTTATGGATTAAAGCAAGCATCTAGGAGTTGGAATATTCGGTTTGATGAGACAATCAAACAGTTTCGTTTCTTACAAAATCCGGATGAACCTTATGTCTACAAGAAGGTTAGTGGGAGTGAAAACGTATTTCTTGTGTTATATGTAGATGACATATTGTTAATGGGAAATGATGTCTCAGCCTTACAATCAGTCAAAATTTGGTTATCCAAGAATTTTTCTATGAAAGACCTTGGAGAAGCAGTCTATATTTTAGGGATAAAGATCTATAGAGATAGATCTAAAAGGTTGCTTGGTCTTTCATAGTCTACATACATAGATAAAATGCTAAAGAGGTTTACCATGGTGCAGTCCAAGAGGGGATATATTCCCATGACCCATGGGATTACTCTCTCAAAGTCTTTGTGTCCAAAAACACAAGATGAGAGGACACACATGAGTTTGATTCCATATGCTTCAGCTATAGGATCAATCATGTATGCTATGATATGTGCAAGACCCGATGTATCATATGCTTTGAGTGTCACAAGTAGATACCAATTGGACCCTGGTGAGGGTCATTGGGTGGCTGGCAAGAATATCCTTACGTACTTAAGAAGAACTAAGGATGTATTCTTGGTATATGGAGATGGAGATATTACTGTGAGCGGGTATACCGATGCCAGCTTCCAATCTGACAAGCATGACTCAAAATCTCTGTTAGGTTATATATTCACACAAAATGGTGGAGTAGTTAGTTGGAAGAGTTCCAAACAGGAAACGACTGCTGATTCCACAACCGAAGCAGAGTACATTGCAGCTTCTGAAGCAACAAAGGAAGCAATTTGGATAAAGCAATTCATCACAGAACTTGGAGTGGTTCCCAGCATTATTGATCCAATACAATTGTATTGTGATAATAATGGAGCCATTGCGCAAGCAAAGGAGCCATGGTCTCATCAGAGATCCAAACATGTACTCAGAAGATAACATTTGATTAGAGAAATCATTGGTAGGAATGATGTAAAGATAGAAAGAGTGCCCATTGATTAGAATATTGCTAATCCTTTAACTAATCCACTTCCCCAACAGAAATATGATTCTCATGTACTCGCCTATGGAATTAAATACAAAGGCAATTGGCTTTCGTGCAAGTGGGAGCTTGTTAGAGGAGTGCTCTAAAGGCAATCACCTTTAGCATTTATTGTACAGATTTATTTGATTACTAAAAGGCTTTTTCATTAATTTGATGTTCATTTGATATATGAATTGATAAGTGATCTTAAATCAATTAATGAAGTCCTTGATACATAACATAGAATGAAGAAAATCATGATGAGATCATCATATTAAGATTCTTATCATGTGTAATTATGTTAGTATCAAAATTATCCCTAGTCATAGGACTAATGAGACGGGACATTATTAATCCAGGCAGACTAGCACATGTTACACTCCTTGATTGGATCGAGTAGTAGATCTCATAATCTATAAACATGAGATGTTTAGAGTTAACATGTGGATGCTTGCTAAGTGTAGCTAAGTACATTGGATGACCAACTATGAGACAATCATATGGATAATCTATTCAAATGTCAATGATAGTCGCATCATAGTAATGGTGCAAGTATCCTTAGACTAGAGGTACTCAAGAATATCTTGAATATTGATTCTGTATTTTGACATTATTGCTTGTTGCCTCAGAGAGGTAGCTCATAGGGTAGTGATTGGGTACAGTTTGAGGTATTCGAAGGTAATTGGGTAACCAACAAAGGATTCACCACTCTTGATAGAAGGAGTGTATACCCATGGCCTCTTGTCGTGGTCATTACTCAGGAATCTCTGGCTGGAGTGGAAATGTCATAAAGATAGTCTTCAATGACATATCTAATACAGTAATGAGCCTCAAGGACAAGAACTAACATTACTTAGACTAGACGTGACGTAGTCAGTCTAGTGGGAGTTGACACATGTCCATACTCTGAACCAAGTGGGGTATAGATTGATGAAAGGAATAATTGCACAGAAATTGTCTATGGAAAGGTTCGCAGTCAAACCACTGACTTTCTGGTCAATTGGGGGTCATGATGTGTTGCTAGATACTGCTCATGACCTGCTTAAATTAATTGTTGATATAAGTTGCCAACATAATCGGGAACCTAATGGGTCACACGCATTGAAGATATGGAGAATGAATAAAATGTTCTTGGATAGGATCCAAAATATGAAAGAATTATTTTAGGATGGATCGCGATGAGATTGCACAAAAAAAAATCGTTCGGGAGTGTCACAGGCTCGCACAGGCTAGGCAGACTGCTGGCCCACCCAGCAGCAGCCCGCAGTAGGCCCAGCGCGCCTGTAGCTTCCATCCATTGGCCAACCGCTGTAATTGGCCATAATTATGCTAATTATGGCCAATTACTATTCATTAGTTGCCATTGTCTCCATTTTTGACTTTTCATCTTATTTTTGAATTTGATTCAAAATGAAAAGACATCAAATGGTAGAAAATAGACATGAAAATATTTTTTGTGAAGCAAAAAATATTTTTAAGACACAACAAAAATTCTGTCAAGAACACTTTCAAAGCTAGCACTTTGAATTTGTTCAAACCATTTTCTCTTGATAGTTTCTTCTTCATTTTTCGCATGGATTATCATTAGAGACATCCTAGTGTGGATTGTTGTGGTTTGCTACAACCCAACAAAGTGATGATTTGAAGAACAAATAAAAATTACAAGGTATAATTTTTATCATTTACATTTATATAAATTAGTTTTAATGGTATAAGTATGATCTTTTGTGTTGGGTTTTGAAAAATTTTATTTTTCGCTGCGTTTATGAATATGATTCATTCTTCAAAACCCAACATGTTATGTATCAAGGACTTCATTAATTGATTTAAGATCACTTATCAATTCATATATCAAATGAACATCAAATTACTGAAAAAGTCTTTTATTAGTCAAATAAATTTCTACAATAAATGCTAAAGGTGATTGCCATTAGAGCACTTCCCTAACAATTACATCCCTCATAATATTTCATCATTTTCCCAAATTAAACACTATATTTCTTAGTTCCATTAATTATTTTCTCATTATTTTTCTAATTTTCCACTAAATTATAAATTTAGACCCTAGTTGATCCAGCATATCGATTTTAAAGATGTGCGATTCGGGCCTAAATTAATGGATATGACAGTTTTCTCTCCTTTGAATAAGTTTTGTTCTCAAAATTTATCTGATAATTCAGTTTTGAACAACTGGGGATATTGGTTCTTCATCACTTCCTCACTTTCCAATGTGACCTTTTCACTTGAATGATTTCAACATAGTACCTTAACTAAAGGTACCTTCTTATTCCTCAATTCTTTCACTTCTCATGCAAGAATAGCCACTGACACTTCTTCATAAGTTAGGTATGGCTGGATCTCTATGCTTTCAGTTGGTATCATAAGGGATGGATCAGACCTGTATCTCCATAGAAGTGGCACATGAAAGACTTTGTGAATCTTATCAAGCTTTGGTGGTAAAACTAGCCGATAAGCTACAAGTCTTACTCTTTCCAACACTTCATATGGACCAATAAATATGGGGCTCAATTTCCATTTACTGGAAAAATTTGAGTCCGTTCTTCTAAGGTGACACCTTCTGAAACATTTTATCTCCTACAATATGTTCTATATCTCTTTTTTAATTTGCGTAGGATTTCTATTAATCATTTGCTTCATTTAGCATAACCTTAATTATCCTCACTTTCTTTTGTGTCTGTTGCACTAAATCTAGCCCTATAAGCTTCTTATTATTGAGTTTTGCCAAATATAATGGTGTCCTACCTTTTTTCTTGTGCAAAGCATCATAAGAAGCCATTCTGATGCTAGATTGATAGCTATTATTGTAAACAAACTCCATGAGCGGTAAGTAATTGTCCCAATTGCCTTTAAATTCTATCACACAACTTTTTAACATTTCTTCAAGTAATTGGATTACCTGCTCTAACTGACCATCTGTTTGGGGATGAAAAGCAGTACTAAAAATCGAGTCGGGTGCCTAAAGCATACTGCACGCTCTCACAAAATTAAAAAGTAAACCTGGAATCCAATATGATATAATGGAAATGGGAACACTATGTAGTTTGACTATCTCATTAACATATATGTTGTCTATTTTGACCAATGAGTAGTCCATTATGACTGGTAAAAAGTGTGTTAACTTCATAATTTGTCCACTATCACCCATACTTCATCATGTTACCTTTGAGTCAATGGTAATCCAAATGCATAGTCCATTGTAACTTTCGTAACACTCGCACATATAGTAGGACATAACATGACTACATAAGAGGATGCCATATGATTGTGTCTGTATAAAATCTGTTCCATTTTAAAACTTTTTCCTTCTAATATAACTTTATGCATTTCATGCTCATAAACCTGTAAAACATGCATATTTAAAACATCCATGTACTATATACAATGTAAAATCAAATTCTTGTGTCTATATTAAAACCAAGTCCAAAATCTCAAATATAAGCAAAATATTTGTGTTTGTATTAATACCAAATCCTTATTTGAAAACAAATCAAATTCAATTACATGTCTTTATTAAAAGAAAACATGAATGAAAAAATATCCATGTCCCATGTCATGAGGATATTAAAAATGAATGACAATGACACCGACCCAAATACGAGTCTGTTCTAATTGTTCTGATAGGCTCGAGCTCCTCTTCACATTAACTTAACTATCTAACGACTCAAAACATACATGTAGAAGAACCCACATGTTAAGCTACTAAAAGCTTAGTGGTACATATAAAAATTATAGCAAGCATTCATCCATTATCACCATATATAATTTTATACATACCCTGTAAGCTTGATTATGTCATAAAATGTTAAGCTTAAGTATAGAGACGAATTGTAAACATATAAAATTCAAGTGTATATCTATTATTCAAAATGAAATAAGCAAAAATGAAGTATTCAAAAGAAATTTGTGGATAAGCAAAACAAAACCCTATAATTCATTGAAATTGAAGAAGAAGAAAAAGAAAAAGAAGAAGAAAAAAAAAAGAAAAAGAAAGAAAAAGAAAGAGTACTTAAACTGACCACACAACACATAGGCAATACGAATAAAGAAGAGAAGGATGAACGGGGAAGACACGCCATTTTTTATTGTTTTATTTTTAGTAAGCATTTATTTGTGGTTGGTGTTGGTGGTGCCGCATTAGTGGAGGAGACTGGAGTAGGGGTGAGAGCTTCTAGTTATAGAGAGAGAACAAGTGATTTTGTTTGTTGTATAAAAAAAATGATGCAAAATTCCCACTAGTAGGTGCAACACTAGTTACAAAGCATCAAAGGTGGCATCAAAGGTAGCAAGAGAGTCGTGAGGATCCATAAATATAGAATAAGAATTAGAAGAGGTGAAAGATTGAGACTAGGAAAAACCTCTCCCATTATTGAACAGCTGAAGAGAATGAATGAAATGAGAGAAAAGACAAAGGCTAGGTTTTTAGAAAATGTGAAGAAGGATTTGGGTTTTTTATTAACAACATTAGCAACCACAAATACAATGGTTGCTCAAAATATTTTAGCTACCACAAAACTTATGGTCGTTGATTAGCAAAACTTAAACAAAGCTCCCACTTTAATGACCATGAAATAAGGGTCGCTATTTAACAACACCAACTATGGTCACAAAAATATAGTGAACATAAAAAATGGTCACGAAAGTGGACATAAAATGGTCGCTAATGTGACACTTCCAATTTAGTGACCACAAAAAAATTGGTCGCTATTTAACGACCACATATGTGGACCCAAATCATCACTAAATTTTTCTCATTTCTTTGCATGTGATTTAGTGGTCACTAATGTGATCACAATTTGGTCGCTAATGTAGAAGATAAAAATGGGTCTTCAAGTGATCATTGTGTGGTCACTAAAAATGGTAGCTAAATCTATGTCTTTTTTTGTAGTGACATACCTCAGGTAACCTTTTCATCCCTTCTTAGGCTTTCAAGCCTTGTTCTCTCGTTCCTTGCTTCCTTGTTCTCTCGTTCCTTGCTTCCTTATTCTCCTTAGGCACATATTGTCCATAAAATATATCAAAATCCTATCAATAACAAATTACATACCATACTACTTTATTCTTTTGCATCAACTTGTGAAACCCTAACTATCTTTCCTCCCATGCTATCGTTTATGCCTTCAATCTTAAGTTCTTTCATATTAGGGCCTTTTAACAACTACATTCATCATCTCTCTCTTAGTTACACCCTTCTCCCATACTTCTACTTTCTTAATCTATCTTCTTCATTTTTAGGCCAAAAAGAGTTCAATGTATACCTATTTTCAAGAAAAGTATAGAAAAAGATTTAAACTAACTTCCCTTTCAAGCTCCCTCCATAGCTAATCTCCTTTGAGCTTTTTCCTCTTCCTTTTTGGCTTTTTTTCTCTTCCTTTCCTTACTCCCTTAGTTACTTTCTATGCATAAAAATATCTTTTAGTACATTTTCTCTAACTTTTCTCATCTTTCTCTCTTTGAACTGGAGCTTAAGTGGAGTTTCAATTATGGAAGATGAAGAAAAAGTGGGCTACAAAATGTTTGGAAGAAAATATTGAAAAAGGTAAGAAGAATGAGGAGAATTCTATAGTCATTAAGATGGGTCCCTTAATTTTAACTTAAATCAAGTTTTTTACCATTTTTAAGAGTGATTAAAAGATAATTATGAAGGGATATCTCAAGCAAATGTGGGCACCAATGGGAGAAAAAAATTTGCCCTCTTTAGGCTAAATTTGGCAAATATCCAATTTAGTCCCTTTATTTTGTCATTTTTATGTTTTTTCCCTAAAAATTTTTATCTTTTGGAATTAAGTCTCTCTTTATATTTCATCTTCCCCCCCCCCCCCCCATTAAGCACTATATTTCTTAATTTCATTAATTATTTTGTCATTATTTTCCAAATTTCTACTAAATTTCATATTTATATTCTGATCCATTAGGCACATCAATTTTAATGACACAAGTGACTCGGGACCTAAATTAACGAATATGAAAGATTGAGAATGTGAGTCAAATGTAAAAGTATTTAGTCTTGGAATTTGATTGAACCAAATTAACAACATGAGTTTATATGAATGGAAGGTATGTCTAATTTTGGACTAATATACCTTAAACATGTAACACCCACTAATTAGAGTTTAATTTGAATAAGTATGTGGTATAAATAGGAAAAACATGATAGATAATAGTGATTAAAATAGATGGAATAAATGATTAAATTAGAAATTAAAATAAATTAAATTAATAGCCATGCTGAATTTGAATAAATTAGACCACATAATTAAATTGTATTTTTGGTAAAATAAAATTAAAGATATTAGATATAAGGAAATATGTGAAGATGATGATGATGATGATGATGATGATGATGATGATGATGATGATGATGATGATGATGATGATGATAATAATAATAATAATAATAATAATAATAATAATAATAATAATAATAATAATAATAATAATAATAATAATAATAATAATAAGAAAATTAAAAAAAGGAAAAAGAAAAGTAAAGTGAGCAGTAAAATGGTCAGCAGAAAAAAAAAAAAACCAAAAACGGGAAATAGGGGCTGAAGTCTTTCTATTGGTCATTTCTTCCAACTTCATCTCTTTTCTCCTTCTTCTTCATCATCCCTTTTCCTTCCTCCATATCACAGCTCAAATTATTCGTCATCTTCTTCAGGATTTGCATCAAAAATCAGTCCAAATAAATCTGATATTGGTAAGAAATATTTTTCCCATGATTATTGTGTTATTAGAACTCTTTAGGTTATGTTTTTACAGGATATTGCACTCTATTCTTTATTATCTTGTGAATCGAATATGGGGATGTGTTAAACATAAAAGTTGTTCAGCTATGTCTTTTGTATCTCTCTGCCAAATTTTATTGAATTATTATGAGTATATAAAGAGATATGGTTATTGGCGTGAAAATGGTTCAGGGAGACGTATCAACTAAATAACCTACAGTTTTTATAACAATTGATCATCTTAGTGGCTTAATCTGAGGTTTTTATAAAACATAAAAGTTGTAGGTATATCGGTTATTGAGGTCTATGCAAACTTTCGTATAAATTTCTCTTGTGTAGGTTGAGTTATTCTGAAATGAACTATGACTGTTCTTTGATTGAGTTGGTTTCATATACCTGTACAGTTCCAGTAACTTCGTCATTCTATTTCACCTATTGTTAGATCGAATTAGCCAAAGTTTAAAACATAAAAGTTTTACTCCTATTTCTTATCTAAATTTTTGTGAAAGTATCACATTAAAATGTTATTTATTTTGTGAGTTATGAGCTGAACAATTAAACTGAACGGGTTGATACTCTATGTTGAACCAGTTATATATCCTCCAATATTTGAGAACCTTAGAGACCGAATCTGGAAATAAGTCAAACATGAAAAGGTTCCAAATTAACTTATATAATTGTATAAATATTTTCAGAATAATTGAAGCTACAAATTGAAAGCTATGAATTTTTGAATTGGGTACCTTGAAACTGCCTAAGGGAAGAAAATAGGGCAATATTTAAAATTATACCAAATATTATGTAAAGGTTCAAAAATTCTAAAATTTTAGTATATTTTATTTTTACATTTTATACTAATTAGGATCAAAAATCCTATAAATTTAATAAGTGTAGAAAAAGTTATTGATCCAACAGTCTTTAGAGGTCTTGTTCTAGCTTAAAAGAAATTGTAGTTATTTATTTAAATTATATTAAGAATAAATATTTTATCAAGTTATTAATTAATTATATTTTTAAATTAGGATTTCGACAAGAAGAATACCAACAAAAGTAAACAAGCTCTGAGCTTATATTTTGGAAAAGAAAAATCATATCGAGGTTTGAACATATAATTATTCTAGTTTGCCCCTTATGCATGATTGTGTGTGCATGACATGAAATATTTGTCACCATGATGAAATAATAAGTTATGCCATGTTTTAACTTTATAGAAATGTTATTAACTATGAACTTAATATTATGCTAATATTTGATAAAATATTATGCTATTATATGGTGTTTAAATAAGTTAGGCGTATATCATTATGTTAATATGAAATGAGTATTGGTTATAGAAACAAGTAATTAATGGTGTTAATTGCCCATTTCTCTACTTGAGGATTGACATAGGATATATGGTGCACCATTAGGGAAAAGTTTCGGTACCGATATTGATATGATTTAAGGACAGGGTGGTTATAGCTCTGAGAGCGCCCTTGATCCAAATTACACACAGATAAATGATTATACTAGGTCAAGGTGGCTGAAGCTCCGCGAGCGCCCTTGACTTGAGATTATAGTGAGTAGGGTGGCTTAAGCTCCGCGAGCGCCTCTATTTCACACCCCATATTCGGACAGTCCAGGAACGAGATTTTGGGCTAATAATTCATAAAATAAAATATGAAATTTAATTAATTGATGTAAGTAACAAAGTGTAAAATGCTTACATGAGGTGGTGCAAATTTAATTATTGAATAATGTTATTTTGTTTATTTTTTTATGTTATGTATTTATTTATTTTATATGAAAAATATGCAATAACATTTGATATTCGATGATTTTATTTGAGACATGCATTTGTGTGACTGCTTGGGAAAACTTCAATAATTATATGTACCACTAAGCTAGAGATAGCTTAGCGTGGGTTCTTTTCACGTAGGAATTGAAGTTGTAGATAGTAGATAGTGGAGTTGATCAGGAAGAAGTCCAAGCCCATATCAGCAGAGACACAAGAAGCATAGTTAGAGGGTTGGTTATCTATTATTATTATTTTTTTTAGTTTGACTATATATATGGTGTGGTAGACATGTCTCATATATTAATATTATGTATGTAAATAATTATGTAACATAATCGGGTGTCATATGTGTATACAATATAAGGATAAATATATATTGTTAATTAGAACAACTTGCCTAAACCAATATAAATAAATAGATTAAGTTATTTAAAATCAAAAAAAATATTTCAATTCGAGCAGATTATCGAGTTAAGCTTGTGACATTCTTCTTATATATGTGGGATTATTTTCTAATATATAAGTGGGGTGTCATAAAACAAATGTTTAAAAGGCATGTTATTAATTTGCAGTGTTTATGCTATAATTGAGCTATATGACGATTGCATAAGGATTATAACCAACATGTTACATGACAAAAAAGTTAAATAAGTAATTCTTATCCATTAATGTTAGGTCTTATGAGTAGACGGCCACAGACGTGTGTGTTATTACTTATATGTTGAAAATAATTTTATAACCTGTAATTTGTGATCAGACCATAAGGTAGATTGAGAAACAATAAGGTTAGTGGGGAGTGTTGCGACCACAATTATTGCCTCAAGAAGCTTTTCGCAGTGATGCCTCCCTTTTAATCCTTATGAAATTCTAGTTGACCTATAAAACTGTACAATTCCCAAGGAAGGGCGTGACTATGATGTGCTAGGAAAGAACATGTTGCAAACATGCTCCATAAATAGTGGCCATGATTTTAACAGATTTAGATTTCATTGATATATTATGAACCATGTAGCAAATGCTTTTCAACATATCATTCATAATTTATTGCATTTGGTAGATAAATATATTAAAGATTTATATATCAAATAGGAATCCTCATCATAAAACCTTGAGTTCATGAATGATATGTTGTTGAGTTGAAGTGGTTAACAATGAAAGTGAATCTTTAGCTTGCAACAAAGCTTGCAAAGCTATATATATATATATATATCCAGCCTATATAAACCCATAACACCTAGCCTGGAATTAGAGTTAGGATAAAATGGCATACCATTAGGAGATTAGATGATATCATAAATGTCATAAAGTGAATTCTCACATAAAAAAAAAAATCAGACGCAATAGACTAAGATCAGACAAAACATGAAAGAGCAATATGATGCGAGAAAGGAAAAAAAGTGAAAATATTGTTATGTGACAGTGACCCTATGAGCATAAACATGTTAGTCTATGATCATGCACTATGTACGCTATGATTAGCCACTTTGTTATCCACTAGATAGTCTGCTTTAGAGTGTTGTGGGTAGTTAATAAGTAAATTGTGAATTTTTTTATTGTATATTATGAATAAATTAAGAATCAAACTAATTCCTATATATCATATTGGTTGTTATGCATGTCATGATGACATGAATTTTAAGATAGGCTTTTATTTGAAGATTTTTGTATTATGATATATGTGTCCGGTTATCACCTACCTTTCGATTAGGGGTTGCTAAAACAAGTATGTGCACTATGATGTTGTGATTTTGCATTCTTGCTTGTATTAGTTAGTTATAGATATGCCATGATT
Organism: Triadica sebifera; assembly: GCA_023653625.1. Lineage (NCBI taxonomy): Eukaryota > Viridiplantae > Streptophyta > Magnoliopsida > Malpighiales > Euphorbiaceae > Triadica > Triadica sebifera. Next base: position 18,188,293 of record CM042898.1, on the reverse strand, counting down.
AATATTATGACTTACTGTTATTCATTGTAACATCTTAGACAAATTTTTGAGTAAGTAGTAGGTTTAAACTTTCATGTGTGATTGTTTTATTGCCTACCCAATATAAAATTTCCACATGTGCACCACTAAGTAAAAATGCTTAATGTGTAGCGCCCCCTTACCCTACAATCGAAAATAGTGCAAGAGATTGCTATCTAGCTTAAAGTTTGAAGACTAGTAATTGATTTATTTTATTTTTAAATTTTATATATGATATTTGCGAAATATTATATATATATATATAGTGAATAAAATAATCATGATCATAAAATTCTGTGATTTAAAATGTACCCATTCATTAAAATAAAATTTTTAGAAAATACATTTACAAAATATTACTAATTATATTAATTACAAATTTACATCTTAACAAATCCTATATGCCAAATATTTATAACAAAAATTTTAAAAATTTATTATTACAAAATTATACCCAAAGTATATATATATATATATATATATATATATATATATATATATATATATATTGCAATCTAATCTTTGGAGTCCCTTCTTTCAGTCGGCACTATCACATAGCTACTTCTATTAACATGTGCGTGTGTTTACTAGCTTAGTAGTACTTTTGGCAACTATCCAAAAATTATCCATTTATCTCAAAAACATAATTTTTATTCACAAGTATATTACTATGAATGCCAAAATATCCAATTAGATCAATTATAATTTAAATCATGCATAATAAATATTTCATTAGATATAAAAATTTCATTCATTAAGGCATAATAAAATTTCACCAAATAAAAACACAAGACATACAAATCATAATTTCATATTAACTATTTATTTATTTTCTTTTTTATCTACTTGATAGCCCACAACATCCTAGACTGAAACTAAACATTGGATACGAGATGTCTGCTTGTCGACAGTGTACTCAGCACCTATATAAGTATTCAAAACTCGATGCTTAAAACTTACATAAAAGCAATAATAACTGACACTTTTTCATTGTCTATGTAATTTTAAGCTCAACACTAATTTTTAGTACCTACATCTCTACCCCTTTTTGCTTGTCGACATATCATAATTTCTAATTCTCAACCAAATATTATAGGACTTGATAATTTTTATAATTCAATACATATTAGATACATCAACATTATATTAAATTCTAATATAAATTCATATAGGTAGAAATAATCTCCATTGAAAATGCTTTAACATCATACTCATTCATTTAATCATCATAACAATAAGGAAAGTTAAATAAAATATTTTTCTATCATTAAAACTAAATATTTCAATCATCTTAGCAAGCTACCCTATTATGGATAAAATTGATGCATTATATTTTACTGCATTTTCCATTCATTGTTTGAGGGAATATATTATAATAATTATTAAGAAATTATAGCTTAAGGTTTTATCTTTAATTAGCAATAAGAATCACATCAATATGAGTTTTGTAGCAAAAAATATAGCACTTATAAGACACATTACTCATGCAAATTCTGCCCAATATTGTTTTGGGTAGATTTCAGGTCCGAATTTTAGGTTTATTTAAGCCTAGATGCAAACATATTCATGTTTTGATGATCTAAATGAAAGTTAAATCCCTATTTGTTAAATTTTCATTCCAATAAAAATCACTCAAAAAGAATATCAAGAACTCAAGTTATGAACAAAACATTAACACAGTTTATATTCCAAATTTCCAGAAAAATTCAATTTGTCGTACTTTCGTGCATCATCAACCTAAACTCATTTCATGGATCAAATAACCAATGTCATCATTCAATTAAAATGTCAATAATTATCTACATGATCACATATAATATCATACTTCAAGCATAACAACAAAATCAACAATAATATCACATTCATTCACATTTAATATTCATTTGCCATGTTGAGTTTTTGATAAAAGTACTTTTTCGCAAAAAGTCCCCCTTTCTTCTTCTTTCTCTTCTCTTTAATTGGTTTTCTCCCTTTGATTTTGACCCAAGGTTACTCACTTTCTTGATCTAACAACAATACTATACATACTTCAACTCATGCCTTATACACTAATGCTATATATGAACAAAAACCTTACTTCAGCTTCTAATCATTTCTACCTCAAAGTAATAACCCAAAATACACAAATATCAACCCTTAACTCAAAGTAATCAAACATTAGGTATACTTGTAACACCCCTTCACATAACCAGGAAACCCTTATAATAATATGGAAGAATGTTACAATGCATGAGATAAAAAAAAACAATTAAAATTAAAAATCTTTTATGAACTATGGCTATGATGACTTTCAAAACTATAATATATTTAAAAAACTACAATATCAAATTTAAAATTTGCATTTATAGAATGAGAGCTAACACTTGCCCAAAAGTCTACAAAGGAATATGGTGCATCTCCTTACACATTAAAGCATGTACACAAGTAATTAATCTCATCCCTGACAAGATAAACAAAAAGTGTTATGTCACCTTTCCTTAAATATTTTCCTTTAGCTCTTCCTCTTAGACTTCTTCTTTATGCCCTTAATATTTGGCCTCAAAATGCGTGTGAGAGATAAAATACCCACATGTTAAGCTTACCTCGCTTAGTGGTGCATAATAAAATATTAAATATAATAACAAGTGTATACATGATCATTTTCTTTCGCATGTCAATATGTATGCATGAACAAGTGAATTTTCCACCATTTATCATTTATCACTACACATAAACATACCACCACTTACCAATCATTTCAACCATTTACCTTTTTTTTTCATTATTTGTTTTTTTCATTTTTTTCATTATTCCAGTGTTTGCCCAGTAACTCTAGACAAAGGCTAAAAATGGATACAAGTATATACTAGCTAACTCCGGAGCCACTCAGGCCACCTGCCTAAGGAAAAACAACAATATGCTCATATACATCTTATAGGGAGCTCCTTTGAGCCTTACCCTCAATTTCACAGGTCTCGTTCCTATATGGCCAATCCTAGGCCTTTCAACACCAGAAAACCCTCAATGACATGTTATCTCTCCTAACTCTAGTCCTAGTCAGAGTATTAGATAATAAAATTCACATTTTAAAATCTCAAATTTCTCAAATCCATATATAAGTCATATAAGTATATCATGAGTTGTGCATAGTTTGAATTGTAGGTGGGGTAATTAATTTATAGCTGTTATGTTGTTGAAAGTTTTGGAAAATTGAAAAGGATTAATAAGTGCTAATAGTATTATGGTCATTAAATTAAAATTAGAAATTTTTTTTTGGCATACATCGGCTATCATCATATTAACCCACACAACATACATATAAAATAATTGTTATAAGGTTATCACAAGATTTCTCAATGAATCAAAGACCACTAGACATCCGGTATCAAAATCAACTATCACTGCCACCCAATGTTTATTTTGTATGTTATGCGGTAAGTACATAGACTTAATGTTCTTCTACTGTCACCAATATGAGTGTTCACTGTCATTACTGATGTAATTCAAGAGGGTATCTATAACACCCCCTCACCCCAGCAGCTCGTGCCTAGATGAGGGTGTGTTACACTGACTTCATCGATTAAAATATCATTTTTAAAATTTGTATACATGAAAATCATTCCTATATTATATTTTTCATTTACTATTTTTTTACTTTGCATTATGAAAGAAATATAACATAAAAGATAAACTACATTTTTATATAATAACATGTTCTTTAAAAAACATACTGTTTATTTTACAAATACTACAACATAAAATTCAAACCATAATTACATAATTTATGTGACCCATAGTATTTGATACGAGCTGCCCTACTGGACTTGGATCACCGTGTCTTTATCCAAAATCCTCAGCTATCTCTTTAAATCTGCGCGGAAGGAAACTCACACGCTAAGCTCTAGGCTTAGTGGTGCATATAAATAAGGCAATAAACTATTTTATGCAATCATGCATTATCATATATTAACTTATGCTTAATCATATTCTCATGCAAATATACATATCATGGTATTTTTTTATTACCACATTATTGTATAACACTAAATCTTTTTTTTTATCCATGCCACAATTCATAATTCCATTTTATATTATCAATAAGTCATTTATGTTTTTATTTATGCCCAATACACTCAATCATCTTTTCATGCAACTTACATTTCATAAATTTTATTCTTTTATACCTTATATTTATTTTACATTATCAAATCATTATTATCCATAGCTTTTCTTTGCCCATAACACTAAATATTCTTATTATCCTTGTCAAAATTCATAATTTTAGTTTTATTTTCAATAATTCTTTTATGTTCCATAACTTCTTCATTTATGTTTTCATTTATACCCATGATACCTATGAACCACTGACTAGGGTAATGGAGTTGCCATCTAGGCACTTAGGAGTACCACCCAGGCAATATGATGTGTGCATATAAGTGCCAAATCCAGCGTAGATAACCATGACAAACTCGGCGTAGATAATAATGTCATACCCGACATAAATAACAATGCCAAACTCATCATAAACAACATTGCTAAACTTGGCGTAGCTAACATTGACAAACCTGGGGTAGATAAAAATGTCAAACCCGGCGTAGATAATCATACCATTAATGATTTTCATTTTCATCATACTCCCCCCGTATTTGGGATGTCAAACTATCCTAAGTTGGTTCTAGTTAGGTGTTCTAGGGCTTATACAATTTCATTAAAATAAATAACAATTAATTTCATACTTTTCATGCATGTAATATCTTAAAATAATCACATAATCACTCAATTAAAATAATATTTACATAATATAACAAAGTTCTCATCATTTTACTCATTTCATTCCTCAACTCACATGCTACCATGTCACTGGCAGATTCTGTTCCCTGTTTTGAACCTTAATTGTGGTCCTGTTCCATTCTAAATTTAGTTATCTGATCTTCATAACAATTTTAGGTATGGATCCTAGCTTTAATATTCAACTTGAATTACTTAATTCTAAGTTCTATACCAAAATATATGATAATATTAATACTAATTGGTCACTAATAATTCTGCCTAGAGTTTTCTGGACAAATTCTAAGTCTGAGCTTTACGAATTTTTTTGGATAATTACAGACATACTCAGGTTTTGTGGTCTTCATGAAAATTATAGACCTATGTCTTGGCCTTCAAACCCAATAAACAACATGCAAAACCTAATTTCAGAAATGAAGTTATAACAATTTAAGTGCACACTGCTCATCAATTTCCAGCAAGGAACATACAAGATAATCACATTCAATTTTTACCAAATTAAATCCTAGGTCTAGCAAACATGGATCCCCAAGATTTTCATCATAAAATAATATTAATTAAGAATCATCAACATGAAAAATAATCAAATCATGCAAATAAAAAAATAAAATAGGCTATTGCCTTAGGTTATGCACAAACCTCTCTTTTCTTTCTCTTTACTTCCCTTTCTCCTTTCCTTTGCTCCTTTGATCTAGCTCCTTGGCACTTTGAGTTCCTAAAATTTGTAATTAGATTATTAAAATTTCATAAACCTAATCTCTCTCTTTTTCCTTACTCTCTTAAGCTTCCTTGAGCATGAAGATGGAATTTTCCTTTACTTTTTCTCTATTTTCTCACTTCCTTTCACCAGAATCAAGCTTTGGTTATGGCTGATCAAGGGGAAAAGGTGGGCTGGTGTAGAGAACAGAATTTTCCTCAATGAAAATGGAAAAGGAAGAAGAAGAAACAATCAAGAAGAAGATGACAAAAGTCATTAAGATGGGGGACACCTAAGCCACATTCTAAAAACCTTCATTAATGCCTCATTCGTGCACATCACTTGGATAATTGTTGTATGCCATTTGGTGTGTGATGCTTCAAGAAAAGTGGGAGACACTTAATGATGGGAAAATTCTAGATCAAGAGTGATAATTAAGAAAGGATAAGCACTTAAGAACAAAATGACAAAATTACGTAATTAATGGAGACACCTAAGCATTTTCTAGAAACTTTTCATTAATTTCTAATTCATGTATGTCAATTGACTTCTTAAAATGTGCCACTTGGTGTGGCTAGCCTCCATATGCATTTTATGTCCCAATTCATGCATTTAATTTATGATTATCCCAATTAATCCTCAAAGTTTTGGTAAATTGCAAATTGACCCCTAAATTTTTCAAAATTTGCAATTTAGTCCTTTATCAAAATTTAATATCTTTAAATATTTTGAACACTTTTTTAAGTATTTTCCATACTTAATTGCCATTATTTTAATTATTTTTCAATAAGAATCCAAATTTAGACTTCGGTCAAACTGACGAGTCAATTTAACAACTCGCGTGACTTAGGTCTAAATTAGCGGATATGACATTCTCTCCCCCTTAAAATAAATTTTGTCCTCGAAATTTACCTGTTAATTCTGTGAACAACTGAGGATATTGCCTCTTCATGACTTATTCGTTCCCCCATGTGGCTTCTTCAGTAGCATGATTCTGCCATAGCATTTTAACTAATGGAATCTTCTTGTTTCGTAAAACTTTTTCTTTACGTGCTAATATAGCCACCGGTTCCTCTTTATAATTCAAATCAGTCTGCACTTCTATCTCCTCAGTTGGTATGACATGAGTCGGATCAGATCTATATCTCCCTAGCATCGACATATGAAAAACATTATGGATTTTATCCAACTCTGGTGGAAGTGCTAACTGATATGCCACTGGTCCGATTCTTTCCAAAATCTCATAAGGACCATTGAACCTCAGACTTATCTTTCCCTTTTTTCTGAATCTCAATACTTTCTTCCAAGGTGAAACCTTGAGAAATACCTTTTCTCCCACAGCATACTCTATATCTCACCTCTTTAGGTCATCATATGATTTTCTATTGATCTTGTGCTGCTTTCAATCTTTCTTGGATAATTCTAACCTTTTCTTCTATTTGTTGCACTAACTCTAGCCCTATGAACTTCTTTTCACTCAATTCGGTCCAACAGATTGGTGTCCTACATTTTCTTTCATACTGTTGCCCAGATATTAGACCAAGAAGGGGGGTTGAATTGGAGTTTCAAAAAAAAAATTAAGCTTTAAAGTGCGGAAATAAAATTGTTAATTTTAGAAAGGATAGAGAAAATCAGACACAAAGATTTATAGAGGTTTGGGTATTAACAAGCCCTACTCCTCTCCCCAATCGCAATTGGGAGTTTCACTAACACACTAAGTGTTACAATGGAGTTTTACAAGCTCACTCCCAACTATGGTGTTTCTCACAATGGCTCACACCTAACCCAAAAATCCCTTGTGTTTTAATGGCTCACACAATAACCAATTCCTTTGTGTTTTACAGGCTCACACAAACAACCTACACTTTATGTTTTACAGGCTCACACAAACAACCTATACTTTGTGTTTTACAGGCTCACACAAACAACCTTTTAATTTGTGTTTTGGAGGTTCACACAACTAACCCTTACAAGAGTTCTTCTCTTAACCCAGAACTACCCAATGCTCACTTGAGTAAAGATTACAGAAAGAACCACTTATAAATCTTTATTGCTCAAATATGAGGAGCAATAAGATTTTTACAGAGAATAGATTTGTTCTCAAAGTATAAAAGTACAAGATAGCTTGTGATTTGAAGTATATGCTAATCTTTTATTTTTCTTCTCATTCTCTTCTTTCTTAATGCATAAATGACTTCCATTTATACTCCCATGGCTGAATATAACTGTTGGGGTACATTAAATAAGAAACTAGCCGTTGTACCAACCAAAAAATCGCGCCTGACATTTTTCTTTTTCATTGGTCACAGGCGTGAATAAGCTTGTCACGGGGGTGACAGTTCTTCCTAAGTCGTGACTGAAGTGGTGACCTTGGTCGTGAAGCTCTCTAGTATGTTTTGACATATAGAGTCACGGGCGTGACATTAATCATTCACGGGCGTGACACTCTTCACAGCCGTGAGACAAGTGGTGACTCTGGTTGTGAAGCTCTCTGGATGAAATTGAATGACTCTTCACGGGGGTGACGCCTTTAGTCGCGGGGGTGACTGAAATGCTTACTTCACGGTTTGTTTTTCCTTCATGGCCATGAACTTCAAATGTTGGTTTTGGTAACGGTTAGCTTCCTTCACGGGCGTGACTCCTAGAGTCACGGCAGTGAACATGCTACTTCTTGCTTTTTGTTTCTCAAGGAATATCCTTCCAAATCTCTATTCTTGCTATTTTAATTCATGTCCTGTATAATATACTTACAAAAAAAGTATGTTAAATACAATATTGCTATATTATTTATTATCATCAAAATGACGGAAATACCCCTCAAGGTTAACACATACAATGCCTCATATGGAGCCATGCCTATGCTTGTTTGATAACTGTTGTTGTAGGCGAACTCCATAAGAGGTAGATATCTATCCCAACTTCCCTAAAATTCAATCACACAAATTCTCATCATATCCTCTAGCAACGAAATAAATCGCTCTGATTGTCCATCCGTCTGCGGAAGAAAGGTCGTACTGAAACTGAGTCAAGTTCCCAAACCTTATTGTAGACTCTTCCAGAATTGTGAAATAAATATGGAATCTCTATCAGATATGATGGACATTGGCACTCCATGCAACCTTATTATCTCACTTACATAAACTTTGGCTAGTTTGTTTAATGAGCAGTCCATTCTGACTGGTAAGAAGTGTGCTGACTTCGTCAATCGATCTACTATCACCCACACTGCATCATGCTTTCTCTGAGTCATCGATAAACTGGACACAAAATTCATCGTGATTCTTTCCCATTTCCACTCTGGAATTGGTATTGGTTGTAACAATCCAGTGGGTAGCTGGTGTTCCGCTTTCACTTGTTGACAAGTTAAACACTTAGCAACATATTTAGTGATATCCTTCTTCATCCCTAGCCACCAGTATTGAGTTTTCAAATCTTGATACATTTTGTTTCCACTTGGATGCATGGTATATACTGTTTCATGAGCTTCTTTTAAAATATCGGACTTCAACTCTTTTACATTAGGAACGCAAATCCTATTTTTGAAGTATACTATGCCATCCTCTGTCAATGAAAAATCAGGCTTTTCTCCCTTTTTCATTGCCTCCACTATCTTTACTAACTTCTCATTTGGCTTCTGAGCATCTTTGATCCTCTACATCAAAGTAGATTGTATTCGCATCTCAGCTAAAATCTTCCTGCTTAGTGCATCTGCAACCATATTAGCTTTGCCTGGCTGGTAATCGATCATACAGTCATAATCTTTAATCAACTCCAACCATCTTCGTTGTCACAAATTCAACTCTTTCTGTGAGGGAAGGTACTTAAGACTTTTGTGATTTGTATAGATATAACATCTTTCCCCATATAGATAATGTCTCCAGATCTTAAGAGCAAAAACCATCGCAGCTAACTCTAAATCATGTGTCGGATAGTTAAGCTCGTGAGGGTTCAGTTGTCTTAAGGTGTAAGCAATCACCTTTCCTTCTTGCATAAGAACACAGCCCAAACCATTATAACTAGCATCGCTATACACAATAAAATCTTTTCCTGGAGTAGGTTGAATCAAAATTGGTGCTTCAGTCAGCATTGCCTTCAGTCAATCAAAGCTTGCTTGACACTTATTTGTCCACTCAAAACAGACCTCTTTTCGTAGCAGTCGTGTCAAAGGAGTCGCTAAGGATGAAAATCCCTTCACGAACCTCCTATAATATCCAGCTAATCCATGGAAACTCCTCACTTCAGTCACATTTCGTGGTGGTTTCCAATTAATAATATCTTCAATTTTACTACGATCAACTTGGATACCTTCTGCTAAAATTACATGACCCAGAAAACTGATTGCTTCAAGCCAAAACTCACACTTAGATAGGTTTGCATACAACTGCTTCTCCCTTAATGTTTACAGCGCTATTCTGAGATGTTGATCATGTTCTTCTCAGTCTCTAGAGTACATAAGAATGTCATCAATAAACACCACTACAAATTGATCAAGATATGGTCTGAACACTCGGTTCATCAAGTCCATAAAAGCTATTAGTGCATTCGTCAATCCAAAAGGCATAACTAGGAACTCATAATGACCATAACGAGTCCTGAATGTCGTCTTAGGTACATCTGACTATTTGATCTTCAGTTGGTGATACCCCGATCGAATATCAATCTTTGAAAATATAGCTGCACCCTTCAACTGATCAAATAAGTCATCAATTCTAGGCAGTGGGTACTTATTCTTAATAGTAACCCTGTTAAGCTACCTGTAATTGATGCAAAGATGTAAGGTGCCATCTTTCTTCTTCCCAAATAATACTGGAGCACCCCATGGTGATACACTGGGTCGTATAAATCCCTTATCTAACAACTCCTGCAATTGTACCTTCAACTCTTTCAACTCCGCTGGTGCCATCCTATATGGTGTAATGGAAATAGGAGTGGTGTCGGGTACCAAATCGATAGCAAATTCAATTTCTCTATCCGGTGGTAATCCTGGCAATTCCTCTGAAAACACATCAGGGAACTCACTAATAGTAGGAATATCCTCCAACTTCAGACTTTCTTTTTCTATATCCACCACATATGCTAAGTATGCTTTGCACCCCTTACTAATGAGTTTTCGAGCTTTCAACACTTATATTACAGATATCTTCTATTCTCACCCATCACCACTATCTCATCTTGTTCCGGAAATCTGATGATCATTTGTCTTTTTCCATAATCCACTATCACTCCATAACGAGCAAACCAATCCATTCCCAAGATCACATCGAACTCATTGAATGGTAACTCTATCAAGTCTGCTGGGAATTTCCTACCTTGAATTTTAATAGGGCAACCCCTAAATACCTTGATAACCCTCACACTGTGCCCTAACGGGTTAGTCACAAGAATCTCAAATTCTAGAGCCTGTGGTTCTAAACCCTTTTGACTGGATGGTGGTGCTTTTTGTAGCAAATCTATCATGTTTTTCATAAGTTATGTTTGACCTATGCTCGTAATAGACTACTCTCGCAATGAGCTAGCACCAGATCTCAATGTAGTAGCTCGACGATTATTAGGCCGCGATGAAGCCTCTATCCTTGTAGGCTCATTACTTTCGCCTCATTCGGCCATAATATGTCATGACCCTAAAGCCATACTCTACCTATATCATATAATAACGGCCCCAATCAGTAAGCAGCAACTTTAATACTTAATTGTGGCTACAAACATATTATAATTATTTTTGAAAACCATTTTAAAATCCCAAAACCACTCAAACTAGGCCTTAATAGCAAAATCCAGAAACACCAACCTAGTACTCTGATACCAAAAACTGTAACACCCTTTCACCCCAGTAGCTCGTTCCTAGATGGGGGTGTGCTACGCTGACTTCATCGGTTAAAATATCATTTTTAAAATTTGTATACATGAAAATCATTCCTATATTATTTTTTTTCATTTACTATTTTTTTACTTTGCATTATAAAAGAAATATAACATAAAAGATAAACTACATTTTTATATAATAACATGTTCTTTACAAAACATACTGTTTATTTTACAAATACTACAACATAAAACTCAAACCATAATTACATAATTTGTTTGACCCACAGTATTTGATACGAGCTGCCCTACTGGGCTTGGATCACCGTGTATTTATCCAAAATCCTCAGCTTGAAACTCCCACGTTAAGCTCTAGGCTTAGTGATGCATATAAATAAGGCAATAAACTATTTTATGCAATCATGCATTATCATATATCAACTCATGCTTAACCATATTCTCATGCAAATACACATATCATGGTATTCTAGCATGTATAGACATCAAATTATATTATTTTATCCCATAATTACTTATTTTATTACCACCTTATTGTATAACAATAAAAAAAAAAATTTTATCCATGCCACAATTCATAATTCCATTTTTTATTATCAATAATTCATTTATGTTTTTATTTATGCCCAATACACTCAATCATCTTTTCATGCAACTTACATTTCATAAATTTTATTCTTTTATACCTTATATTTATTTTACATTATCAAATCATTATTATCCATAGCTTTTCCTTGCCCATAACACTAAATCTTCTTATTATCCATGTATTCTAGTTTTATTTTCAATAATTCTTTTATGTTCCATAACTTCTTCATTTATGTTTTCATTTATACCCAGGACACCTATGAACCACTGACTAGGATAATGGAGTTGCCATCAAGGCACTTAGGAGTGCCACCCTGGCAATATTATGTGCACATATAAGTGCCAAACCCGGCGTAGATAACCATGCCAAACTCGCCGTAGATAATAATGTCATACTCAGCATAAATAACAATTCCAAACCCAACATATATAACATTGCCAAACCCGATGTAGATAATAATGCCAAACCCGACATAGAAAATCATACCATTAATGGTTTTCATTTTCATCATACTCCCCCCCCATTTGGCATGCCAAACTATCTAAGTTGGTTCTAGTTAGGTGTTATATGTCTTATACAATTTCATTAAAATTCATAACAATTAATTTTATACTTTTCATGCATGTATTATCTCAAAATAATCAAATAATCACTCAATTAAAATAATATTTACATAATATAACAAATTTCTCGTTATTTTACTCATTTCATTCCTCAACTCACATGTTACCCTATCACTGGCAGATTCTATTCCCTGTTTTCGACCTTAATTTTGGTCCAATTCCATTCTACATTTAGTTACATGATCTTGCTAACAATTTTAGGTATGGATCTTAGCTTTAATATTCAACTTGAATCACTTAATTCTGAGTTCTATATCAAAATATATGATAATATTAATACTAACTGGTCACTAATAATTCTGCCCAGAATTTTCTGGACAGATTCTAAGTCCGAGTTTTTGAATTTTTCTAAATAATTACAGATATACTCAGGTTTTGTAGTCTTAATGAAAATTATAGCCCTATGTCTTGGCCTTCAAACCCAACAAACAACATGCAAAACCTAATTCCATAAATGAAGTTATAACAGTTTAAGTACACACTGCTCATCAATTTCTAGCAAAGAACATACAAGATAATCACATTCAATTTTTACCAAATTAAATCCTAAGTCTAGCAAACATGCATCCCCAAGATTTTCATCATAAAATAATATTAATTAAGAATCATCAACATGCCAAATAATCAAATCATGCAAATAAAAAATAAAATAGGCTATTTCCTTAGGTTATGCACAAACCCCTCTTTTCTTTCTCTTTGCTTCCCTTTCTCCTTTCCTTTGCTCCTTTGATCTAGCTCCTTGTCACTTTGAGTTCCTAAAATTTATAATCAGATTATTCAAATTTCATAAACCTAATCTCTATCTTTTTCCTTACTCTCTTAAGCTTCATTGAGTATGAAAATGGAATTTTCACTTACTTTTTCTCTCTTTTCTCATTTCCTTTCACTAGAATCAAGCTTTGGTTATGACTGGTCAATGGGAAAATGTGGGCTGGTGTAGAGAACAGAATTTGCCTCATTGAAAATGAATAAGGAAGAAGAAGAAACAATCAAGTAGAAGAAGACAAAAGTCATTAAGATGGGGGACACCTAAGTCACATTCTAGAAACCTTCATTAATGTCTCATTCATGCACATCACTTGGCTAATTGTTGTATGTCATTTGGTGTGTGGTGCTTCAAGAAATGTGGGAGACACTTAATGATGGGACAAATATAGATCAAGAGTGATAATTAAGAAAGGATAAGCACTAAAGAACGAAGTGACAAAATTACTTAATTAATAGAGACACCTAAGTATTTTCTAGAAACTTTTCATTAATTTCTAATTCATGTATGTCAATTGACTTCTTAAAATGTGTCACTTGGTGTGGTTGGCCTTCATATGCATTTTATGTCCCAATTCATGCATTTAATTTATGATTATCCCAATTAATCATCAAATTTTTATTAAATTGCAAATTGACCCCTAAACTTTTCAAAATTTGCAATTTAGTCCTTTACCAAAATTTAACATCTTTAAATATTTTGAACACTTTATTAAGTATTTTCCATACTTAATCGCTATTATTTCAATTATTTTTCGATAAAAATCTAAATTTAGACTTCAGTTAAACTGACGAGTCGATTTAACAACTCGCGTGACTTAGGTCTAAATTAGTGGATATGACAGTATCACTAATATTGAGAGGGTCCTCATAGAAGTTGCATCCCATAATTTGGTTAAATTTCTCATTTAATATCATAGCATCTTGTCTCATAGATTCTGAATATTCGTGGTGAATCCTCCTTAATCGATACAAGTATTCTTCAAAGTGCTATAAAAAAAAAAAGGATAACAAGTCAGTTTTCTTATTACATATTGCAAAAAGATAATAACAAAATTAAATTTAGGCAAACAAATTTGACTTACCCTATTCTTAAGTTAATTATTGGGCATCAATAAATTTGTCCAGAATTTTTCATCTCCTTCATCCTTTTTACACATGTTGGTCTTGATTGCCAACTGAGCTTTGACTTTTTATTTGATGAACTTATCGACGATTTTCAGTTCAGATACATCGGGTATTCTCAATATGCTACAACCTTGTTGATCATCAGTTTTGATTTTCTTCTTTGGTAGCACGTGATATTGAATCCAAGATGAGCCCATAAATTTACTGTCTTTTTTTTTCTCCCACACGATGTACAAATTTCTCACTCTCTATGATCCTAACAGAAGTGTCTTTCAAGTCATCATCGATAAGGTCAATTGACTCTAAATTCTTCTCAACCCCAACAATCTTCTTATCTTTTCAACCCCATCTTAACCCCCTTCATCATTCTTAGGTTCTTCGTTCTTCTCAGCCACATCCTCTTTCATAACCTTTTCAACATTCTCAGCCAAATTCTTCTCATTCCCATCCTTTTCCATAGCCTTTTCAATAGTCTCAAGCTAATTCTTCTTAGTCATATCCTCCTCCTCCTTGGTATCCATATTTTTACCATCATGGACCATGCCACCAACAGCCACATCCATCAACCAATTGAGCTAAAAAAAATAATAAAATATTTTACTAGAGTGTAGACATTTAAATATTAAATGTTTTAAGTAGCAAATTCAATGGCAGAAATTAGATAGGGTACATACCTTAAATTTTGAGTCATACTTCTCAGTCTGAGCATCTTTCTCAGTTTCACCATCCAACTTCATATCCTTATCCCGATTGAGCTAAAAATAATTAATCAACAAATTATTTATTAATAAGTAATAGAAAAATATGAAGCATGCTAAGTTTAAGCTATTATATAGATTAATCAATGAAAAAAATTTTCTCTTAAAGTCAGTTTCTCTAACTATTCCCATTACCCATTATGGCAGGGATGAACATTATTTAACCATCTATGGTCAAGTCATATAGTCCATAATAAAAATTAGTGTAAGATAGATAAATTTTAATAAAGTGTACCTTGTCATCCAAAGCAGGGTCATGCAAGTGCTGCAAAGGACATTTTGGTTTTTAACTAAGGACCGAAGAATGTACCTCCCGAATAAGTTGGTTAAGCGATGCAATTTGACGACTTAGCTTTGTAGTTTGTTTTAGCACAATCTGCTCCACACATTCTGCAACAATTGTTATAATTTCTTTCTTCAAGCCCTTATCTATTACATTAGCATTGACACTATTTACCGGTGGAGACCCTCTAACACATCTCTTCGTAATCATTTTCTGAATGTGGAGGGATGAGTCTTTTTGCAGCACCATCCTTCAAATCTAGGAGGACTTTAACTCCATCTTCACTCTCCTTACCACCAACATCCTCCAAATTAATGGAATACTCCATCTCCAACTTACTGATGCAAGTGTCTAACTCTTCATTATGGGTTGTTTCTGGTGCCAAAAAAGTTGTCATCCAATCAAAGCCCACCTCATTTTCATTTGGCATTAGTATGCTTTTCACCCTATGTAAAGGTATTTAAAAGATGTCAGGAAATGACTATTTAAAACAAACAGAACACAATTCATTATTATAAATTTGAATTGTGCGATACACTTACTCGAGCCCCTTTGAAGACCTAAAAGACCTCATTATATTTTAAGCCTTTCTTAACAAACCTTGTCCTCTACCTATAGAAGCAAGGAATTGGTTGGTCATCACAAACAATCTTTCTCTATGCATACCGCTCAGCCACATCCGGTATGCATTCATGTACCAAAATCTATAGAATTATAAAAACAAAAGATTAATTTACAACATTTGGAGATGTAGGATGTTAACTAATGTTTATAGAGTATGGACTCACTGACAATGGAAGAATGAAACCCGCACAAGTATATGTTTTGGATTTATTTGGATTTTCCTTCAGCTCCGCCATCTTATTATTCAAATCCTTTCAGAGTTGCCTCATTGAATACTGAAAGGACCATGTTCCCTAAGGAATGACTCCAAAAGATTCAAGATCCTGCACAATTCCAAAAATCCATTCCGGAATGGCTTCTTTTTTCTTGTCCTTTACATGTAGGACCATCTTAATAAACAATATATGCCCCAGCTTAATAATTACTTCTCTTCTAGAGTCATCTTGCACCTTCTTCTTCTTATCATGCTTCATTTTTTACCTTTCTCCCTAGCCTTTTGCCTTTTTTGTAGTTGCTTCTTGCACAGCTCCTTAAACCTTTTTGCCACCGCATCGATGTTAATTGTCTCCTCCACACTAGGAAAAATTTTCTTTATGAAGTCCTCAGCTGCATCCTCATCGTACTTGAGGTAATCATCCCATTGATCAGATAAGCATAAGCATCTCATACCGATGATGAGAGCAAACTCCTTAAGGGAGTATCTGATAGGAAGGCCATTAATACTAAACCACATCTCCCATTCCCTATTAAAATAAGCCTCCCTGAAAAGAAGCTCCCACATAATGGTAAAGGAGTGATGGCAGTCAGTTATATCGAAGTATGCTTTAAATATACCATTCTTCAAATCCTCCAAGATATCAAGGTCCTCAATCAGCCCTCTTTCATCAAAGCTTGAAAATCATCCAAGGAAAACCTTATTTTGAGCTTAAGGAAAAAGAAATTTCCTTCTGGCACTCTCATTAGCAATCTTGGAATCTCATCAAAGTCAAATAAAGATAAACAGAATCATTATTCAGTAGAAGAAAAAATATCAATGATGATATCATTAATCTCTACCATCTCTACCATAATACCATTGGAATTTAAAACTACCTACATCTACTGTCGAGGTTAAAAACTCTAGCTACATCTCATTGTCAATATTTGTTATCATAAGATCATTAAACTCCACTATCTCTACTTCCCTACAATTGTGATTAACAATATCTCAAAACTCCACAATTGTCACTGATATTCTCAAACCAAAAATAGATATCCTTTCCCTAATATACATCAAACCTAAACTACTAAAGGAAAATTAATGTTATATCCGCTAATGTAGGCCTTAGTCGCGCGAGTTGTTAAATCAACTCGACGGTTCGATCGACGTTTAAATTTAGAGTTTGACTGAAAAATAATTAAAATAATAGCAAATAATTATGGAAAATATCTAATAAACTGTCTAAAATATTTAAAGATATTAAATTATGGTAAGGGACTAAATTAAAAATTTTAAAAAGTTTAGGGGTCAATTTGCAATTTACCAAAAATTGGAGGATTAATTGGGATAACCACTAATTAAATTCATGAAGTGGGACATTAAAAATATGTGGTGGTTGGCTTAACTAAGTGGCATGCATTAAGTGATCAATTAATGAAAACATCTAGATTATGGCTTAGGTGTCCCCATTATTAATTAAGTTTGTCTTTTTGCCATTAATCATTCTTTCTGTCCTTATCTCTATCATCTAGAAATTTTTAAGTTCTCAAACCAGCCCACGTTCTTCCCCTCCCAAATCCTCCATAGCTAAAACTTAAGTCTAAGAAGAGAAACTGAGAAAAAGAGAGAGAAAGACATGGAATAGTAGATTTCATGCATAGTTGATCAAAAGGAAAGTAGAGAAAGTAAAAAGAAAAAAAAACTAGGAAATAAAAGAAAAAGAAAACCTTAAGGTTTGGTTATGGAAGCAAGGAAGTGAAGGTAAGTTGATTTTTCTTCTCTTCCATGTTCTCTTTAAAGCAAGGTAGAGATTAGAGCATGGTTTAAAGAGAGAGAGATAGAGGTTAGGGTTATGGAGTTTTAAGGAAGTAAAGTTTTAATGATCTCTTTTATGTATTTTAGGAACTCAATTTGACAAGGATCTATCCCAAAGGAACAAAGGAAAAGAGAAAGAAAAGTAAAGATAAAGAAAAGTAAAATAAGAGGTTAGTGCATAACTTAAGGCAATAGCCTATGTTTTGTCTTTAAGTTACATGATTTGAGCATTTGACATGTTGATGATTGTAAACTAATAATATTTTTGATAAAATATTGGGGATGCATATTTGCTAGACTTAGAATTAATTTTGGTAAAAAATTGAAT
The DNA here is from genome assembly GCA_023653625.1 of Triadica sebifera. Classification (NCBI taxonomy): domain Eukaryota; kingdom Viridiplantae; phylum Streptophyta; class Magnoliopsida; order Malpighiales; family Euphorbiaceae; genus Triadica; species Triadica sebifera. The sequence goes on along the minus strand of CM042898.1, from coordinate 18,169,879 downwards.
ATGATTAATATGTATGTTTTTTGCGGAAAATTTAGGAGCAGTAAATATTTAAACTGTTATAACTTAAATTCAAAAATTTGGTTTTGTGTGTTGTTTATTGGGTCTGAAAGCTAAGACATAGGGTTATTTATTTAGACCATAAAATCCAAATATGTCTATATTGTTTTAGAAAAATACATAAAGTTCGGACTTAAAATCTATCCAGGAAATTCTGAGCAAAATTGTTAATGACTAGTTAGTGTTAATTTGACTATATATTTTGACACAGAACTCCAAATTAAGTGTTTCAAGTTGCATATTAAAGCTAATATTCAGAACTAAAATCGTTAATATGCCCTATAATTTAATTCTAATGTTAACAGGACCAAAATTAAGGTCCAAAATAGAGCATGAAATCTGCCAGTGACAGGGCAACATATGAGTTTAGGAATGTAATGAGTAAAATGATGTGAATCTTGTTATATTATGCAAATACTATTTTTATTGAGTAATTGTGTGATTAATTAAATCTTTACATACATGAAAAGTGTGAATTTAATAACTATGAATTTAATGACATTAACTAAGCCCTAGAACACCTAACTTGAAACTAGACTCAGGATAGTTTGGCATACCAAGTAGGGGAGAGTATGATGAAAACCATTAATGGTATGATTATTGAAGCCAGTAATGGCACAATTATTGAAGCCGATAATGATAATATTATTGAAGCCGGTAATAACACTATTATTAAAGCCGGTAATGACACTATTATTGAAGCTGATAATGACACTTGTATGCACACATCATATTGCCTAGGTGGCACTCCTAAGTACCTGGATGACAACTTCATTATCCTAGTTAAGGGTTCATAGGTATTGTGGGCTATAAAGAAGGATTGAAAATAAATAAATAAAAAGAACTATGAATTGTGATAAGGATAATAATGATGATTTGATAAAGTAAAACAAATATGAGATATAATAATATAATTTGATGTTTATGTATGCTAGAATACTATGAAATAAATGTTTGCATGAAAAAATGATTAGGTGTTGTGGGTATAAAAAGTTATGGAAATAAAAGGAATCATAACTTGTGACATGGTTAATTATGATGAATTATATAATGATGTGTTAATAAAGTAAAACAAGTATGAGATAAAAAAAATATATAATTTGATGTTCATGCCTACTAGAATATTATGAAATGTATATTTGCATGGAAAGATAATGTGAAAATAAATTGATATATGACAATGCATGTTGCATAAAATAGTTTATTACCTTATTTATATGCACCACTAAGTTTAGAGTTTAGCGTGAGAGTTTCTCTCATGTAGATTTAATGAAGAATAAGCAGAGATAGTAGATAACGGTAGCAGTGACCTGATCTAGTAGAGCAGCTTGTATCAAATATTGTGGGTCACACAATTTTTATATTTATAGTTTGAATTTTATTTTATAGCATTTGTAAAATAAACAACACGTTTTGTAAAGAACATGTTATTATATAAAATGTATTTTATCTTTCTTGTTATGATTTCTTTTACACTACAAAGTAAATAAATATTAAATAAAGAAAAAAATATATATGAGTGTCTTTTATTTATACATATACATGAAACAATGTTTTTAATAGATGAAGTTAGCATAACATTCCTTTATCCGAGCACGTGTTGCTAGGGTGAGGGGTGTTACAAATAAACTCTACTCTATCTATAGTCTAGATTAGAATGAAAAGATCGTTAATCTTGACCATCTATACCGTAATACCATCAGAATTCAAAACTACCTACATCTATGGTCGGGAATAAAAACTACCAACATCTATGGTCAAAAATAAAAACTCTACCTACATATCGTTATCAATGTTTGTTTTTATAAGATCACTAAGTTTGTCCATCTCTACTTCTCTTCTATCGTGATTAACAATATCTCAAAACTCTACAATCATGACTGGTATACTCAAACCAAAAATAGATATTCTTACCCTAATATACATAAAACCTAAACTACTAAAGGATAAATAAAGTTTAATCTCTCTACAGTCTATATTAGAACGAAAAGATCATTAATATCGTTGGGATTCAAAATTACCTATATCTACGGTCGAGAATAAAAACTCTACATACATCTCGTTGTCAATATTTTTTTTATAGGATCACTAAGCTCGATCATCTCTATTTCTCTACTGTCGTGATTAACAATATCTCAAAACTCTACAATTGTGATTGATATTTTCAAATCAAAAATAGATATCCTTACCCTAATATACATCAAACCAAAACACTAAAAGATAAATAAACTCTACTATCTCTATAGTCTAGATTAGAATTATAAAAAAATATATTTCACCTTTTATTTCACTAAGATGCATTAAGCCCTAAATTAATCTACTAAAATCTATCATACTAAAATCTATCGTTGAGAAATTTTCAATACATACCTTGATCTCATTATTCTTTTTGGTTGAAGAAAAGTTAGCTGAATATATTTTTTCATCTATGGGAGTGAAAGATGAAGATAACATTCGAGTGTTTGAGAATTTTTCAGAAGAAATGACCGTAACTTTCATCTTCTTCAATGAAAAAAATTGGAAAGACTTGAAATGAAAGATATATAAACTCTGTGATCGAAAGATGAAGTGAATTCTGAGTGGGAAGTAGAGAGGTCGTGAAGAGTAGAGTTGAAGAAACGGTGAGAACATTTTAAAATATGAGTCAACAAGTTTTAGCTAGCTTGAAAAAATTAATTTGGAAAAATGACGTCGTTTTAGCTAGTTTAAACTTATAAAATCAGAGAAAATTAGTTAATTTTATCATTTTTATATTTATTTTTAAAATATAAAAAAATATTTTATATAAAAAGGTGATTTTACACATATAAAATGTTTTCGGGTTCTACCTTTAATTTTCCTCTAATTTTCCCAGGGGGGAGGGGATTTATGCAACTAAGCCCATAAGCCGTTGGCAAATCAACTCTTTTTTTGATGAATGAAAGAAGGAACCAATTAACTGTTGAGTAAAACAGACAAGATCTGTGCACGTGACCGTCACTGCCTCCCATCTGCCATTGTGGCCCTTCTCCGCTCTGAAAGAATAAAAACGGACCAGAAGATACACCCGACCTGACCTCTCTGTACCTGAAAAAAAACATGGCCGATGGCAAATTCGTTACCAATAAAGACGAACCAGAAGAACCCAGAAACATTTTCTCTCTCTTTCCAAAATTTGAGCTCAAAATTCCTTTATTTAATCGAGAAAAGAAGAAGGCACTTCCCCAATCTGCGGTTAAAGAGGAACCAAATAGGGCAGTTGTTAGTGAGGGAGAAACAGAGAATGGAAACCCCAAACCAAATTTTGTGAGCTTCCCTAATACCCATCAGATAACTACGCCTCCCTTCGATGTTGAGTTTGAAGAAAGAAGCGGAAGGACTCACAATCCTATAGTTATTTGGCAGGTCTGTTTCATATGGTTAGGATTCTTGTTTGTTCTTCCTCTATAGATTAAATATAAAAAGCAGATTTAAAACATGGGTATTTGTTTTGTTGAAAATTCCCTATATATGTTTCGATGTTTCTGGTAAATTTCTATCTCGAGCTACTTTGGAATGAAGTGGAATGGTGTAATTTCACGTATATTGGAATTTGAGATTAGCGGAATCTTGAAGTTAAAATATGGGCTTTTCTTTTTCTAATACATATTATATAATCCATATAGATTACATATTCTGGAAATTGGATTACATTTATTAAATGGCTGAATAGACAGCAAAAGTTCATTTATTTATTTATTTTTATGATCTTCAGGAAACTAGTTTCTAGAGAAACTGAGAATGAATTTGAATATGTTAGGAAATTGGAGTAGGCTAGCAACATAGAAGTTGAAGAAATGCAATGGGTTATTTTGTTATGCACCTCTAGGTTTGGTTTAACAGTGAAGCTTGATCTTGATTTCATGTTACTTTTTCTATTAAATTGCACCTGCAACATGACATTTTGCTGGATACTTAACTCTGATAATTCAGAAACTGTTGTGATAATAAGCTCTTAATTTGCTCACAAGAAAACGTTCATACTTTGTAAGTTCCTTTACTGGGATGGAAAACCAAGATGGATTTGAGTTTTGGTGTATTTCTTGTGATGTGCATAAGCAAAAAACGGATATGCCCAGAGTGATGATTTTATAGATTGACTAGGAGTCTATGTGTCAAACAAATCATAAATTGTTGCTTGATGTGCTTAAGTGGACTATCTATCCGTATGTTGGCCTACTAGTTTCTTTGCAATGTAGGAGGGTAGTAATGCACAAGCTGGCTGAAGAAATTATATCAGATCACATTTCTATATTGTGTCTGATATTTACCTTGCTTTAGGGAGTGGACACAAAAGATTTGGTTCCAGTAGCATGTGGTGGAATTTGTGGAGCTTTATCTAGTTGGAATGGAAGTGGGAGAAGCAGATAACATTAACTTATAAAAGATGTTTGGTATTATATTGGTTTACATTTATTCAAAATGGATGGATTGTGGGAATCATATTTATTACTATTATCATCCTTTTCCTAATTATATGCAAGTTACTGCCATATATATATATATATATATATATATATATATATATATATATATATATATATATGTATATATATGGACACTTCATATTTAACACTGATAATTCAGAAACTGTTGTGATAATAAGCTCTTAATTTGCTCACTAGAAAACGTTCATACTTTGTAACTTCCTTTACTAGGATGGAAAACCAAGAAGGATTTAAGTTTTGGTGTATTTGTTGTGATGTGCATAAGCAAAAAAGGGATATCCCCAGTGTGATGATTTTATAGATTGACTAGGAGTCTATGTGGCAATCAAATCATAATATTGTTGCTTGCTGTGGTTAAGTTGATTATCTATCCGTATGTTGGCCTAGTAGTTTCTTTGCATCACAGGAGGGTAGTAATGCACAAGGTGGCTGAAGAAATTATATCAGATCACATTTCTATATTGTGTCTGACACTTACCTTGCTTCAGGGAGTGGACACAAAAGATTTGGTTCCAATAGCACGTCGACGAATTTGTGGTGTTTTATCTGGTTGGAATAGAAGTGGGAGAAGCAGATAACATTAACTTATAAAAGATGTTTGGTATTATATTGGTTTACATTTATTTGAAATGGATGGGTTGTGGGAATCATATTTATTACTATTATCATACTTTTCCTAATTGTATGCTATTACTGCCACTGGCCGGCTGATGGAAATAGACTGGCTACCGGAGATATTCATGTTACTTTGTCTGCACTAGTTTGTACACAAATTCGCTGAGAGTCAGCATAAGATAAAACTGGGGAATTAGGAATATCAACTATTTTCACAATTTAACTGGATTTGTTCTGATCTTGTTTGAGCTGCTGATAGATACTAGTGCATTCAACACTTTCCTTTCATAGTTTTATTGGATTAGTTTTATTGGCTATTAAGATGGATTGGCAGTTTGATTGTTTCTTGATTGAGTGGTCTAGTTAACGTCGTTTCTAGCAAAAGCTGTTGAAATATTGGGAACACTGAATTTATTTATTTAATTCCTTAGATTGACTGTCCATGACAACTCAAATTTATGACCTTAAGTCCCTGTTTTGGAGACAAGTAGTCATCATAATTTTACTCCAATGTTAGGCCCAAAGCACTTTAGCAGTAAAATCAAAGGCAGTTTAATAGATTTTGAAGAACTGCTATGTTAAACAATAATGTAATAGGCTCAGTGAAACTAGTGGTGTTATAATGATTTTGTGTCAAAATGAATTTTTGCAGAATCTCATGACCATTAGCATTGAAAGAAAAAGAAATATATATAATATATGTACGCATTAGGAAAAGAACTTCTAAGTCTTTGCTGAGTGCATGTCTAACCGAATCTATGTCATCTGTGTATCAACATCAAAATCTAGAGTTTATACTCAGACAATAGGAACCTGTATGGATACCATTGCAAAACTAAGATTAAAATTTATTATTTTTAATCTGCTATTGTTAATTTGATATTCTTACCTCTGCATGTGTCAATTGTTTTTTTAATTTTATTATTTATTTTTTTTGTAAATTAAAAAAATAGCTGATCCCATCTAATATGGGATTAAGGCTTAGTTGTTGTTATTGTTGTTTTATGCAGTGCATATATGCATGTATACATGTATACATGATGGATATGTATTGTAGTTTTACCTTTCTATGTGGTGTATATGTAAGTAAAGATTTGTCTTTCACACCTCGCCATACTGTGCTCCTTCTTCATCCTCTTGGTAGTAAGGATCTAGATCTCCTTTGTCTCATTTAAATTATTCCATTCCCCCTGTTTAGTGAACTGCATTACTATTTAGAACACTTGCAATTTGCCGTTTGGCATTAATGATATTTTTTTTACGAATGAATGAGAAAATTGGTAAGACCTTGCAATTTTAGTAAATATTTGAAGTTCTGAAATCTGAACCTATTCTTGGTCACATTCAAAGTTGCTGCTGGTTTGTCTGAATACATGATGAAAAGTGATCCTAGTTTTGTTTGAGGCTTTTGACCTTTTCCCTGTGAAAAGGTAACTGGTCCTGTTGAAGTTTTGACCTTTTCCTTTGGTCATCCTTCCGGTAAATATAATTAGCCTATTTTACAGGAATAATTTTAAGGACTTGTTTTTTTTTTTTTCCACTAAATTGTTGGCTTCATGGGGGTCCTTTCTCTCGGTAATGTTACTTAGGTCCTACATTCGTCTCAACTGTGAAGAACAGATTCATTGGAGTCATCTTTTTTTTGAGGTTTTCTTATAATTTCTTGTCCTCGACTTCGTTTACTTTCAGGTTTATGCACTTGGTGGATTCATCATATTGAAGTGGGTATGGGCAAGATGGAAGGAGAGGAAGGAGAGAGCTAAGAAAGCAACGTCGGATGATTATCAATCTTCAAATGAGTATCAGTCATCAGCTGATGATAACGAATAATTACGGAATTGTGTGAAATTGAAAATGCAGTTTTGGTTAGCGAATGGAAAGCTGGTTAGGTTAGCCCACAACGATATATTTTTTTAATTGCTTATGGTCTCGTACAAAAAGTTACATGCTCTGTCTTTTTAAGCATTTATGGTTATGTGAAATTTCAACTTAAAGGGCACATGTTTGTATGCGCAAATATTTAAAGTAGCCCAAATTTAATTATAAATCTTAATCATAATAGAGTTGGACCGAATTCATGTCAGTATAACTATTATAATTAGACATACATGACAATCAGGTCTGGCTGAATGAATTGGATAATTTTTTTGGGTTTTGGGATTGGTTGATCGTGCGGGTCATTGTGTTAACTCAATTTAAATTTTTTAAAGATCAAATTCATATATGATTTTTGAATTCAGGATGACTCATTTCAATTTTATCACATTCCGAGTGAAGTTAGTCAGATTTTTTTAAAAATTGAGTCAAAAAATTATCAGATCATTTCTATATATAAAAATATCAATGGTGGAAATAATTGTTTACCAAAAAGAGTAAGGTGAATATTATAACTTTGTCTGGTGTAGTTCATTTGGCTAGAAGTGTTTATTTGTGAAGGATTTATTCTTTCTAGAGCCACTGCTAAAAAAACACCAAATCAAATATTAATCCCAATACCCTTTTTTCTAAAAAGCTGGAAATTATATTTAAAAGAAAAAAACTAAGACAACAAAGATTTTAATTAAGAAATGGAAACTAAAATCAATAGTTTTTTTCCATACACCTTTAATCAAAGGATCTTTGAGCCCTGGCATCAATAAACAAAGAATAAGAATAAAATTGGTAAGAAAACTCGAAAGTTGTGGGCGAACATATAATGTAGATGCTCTAACAATAGAATGAGTGACTAAATTGGTTTGCCTTTTAAGCTAAAAAAGGGTAGTGCTATCAATTTGGCTACCAAGTTTCTTGCAAATTGAAATTATTTTATCAACTCAACAGGATCTTCTATAGTGGTGTGAATTGCATGATACACCTGGCTATCAACCTAACGCTAAATTTAAAGTTCTATTCATGACAATATATTTATCTTTTCTAATACTCGAACAAACTAATTGAAGATATAATAATCATGACTTTGGCAATAAAAACTAAAAAAAAACGTTGAAATTTTTAACAATTTAATTCGTGATATTGCAGCTTTGAAGCTGCTCGTAATCCACTTTTTTTGGGCATTGAAGCTGCTCCTAATCCAATTTCCTCAGCATTTAATGAAGAAAACGTTGGGCCTTTGGGTGTATTGATAAGTAGGACCTCTTGTCAATGGTTTGCTAAATATGACAAATTTTGAAGTTCCCTCTCTTGAATCCAGATGATAAAAGGGATGAATAAGCGGGAAAAAAATTCACTTAAAGCTCTACATTTTCCCTGAAACAAGAAAAGTGAGATATATCACTTCTTACCTACCAAAAAAATAAATTTACTTCTTCCTTCATATAAATTAAAAAATTAATTAATACAATTGTAATTATAAATTTCGTTAACATATTTCTTGATATACTCTTATATTAATAAGAACATTTATTAGAAAATAAAAAAATAGAAACTATACTTGAGAGCACTCAAGAATGCATGACTTTCTCAACTATTTTGCACCATTTTTAGTAGTTTTTAATACTTTTTTAGTTGGTTTTTAGTGTTATTGTTTTTCTTAATTTCAAGTATTTGAGCCGAAGTAAAGGTTTTTGGGTTAAAACGAGCTTATAAAACAAAATTTGCAAGAAAAAACCAAGTCCTAGCCAAGTTGGAGTAAAATTAGAGAAATTTAGAGAAAAATGAACAGAATAGGGGAGTTTCTTCCTTAAACACACAATCTCCTCGCACTATTATATTTGTGCCCTAGAGAAAATCATTCTTAAGCATATAAAATGTACATTTTATATTATTAAAGACATTCTTCATCTTTTAGTACTAATATTATATGTTCAACTAATTATCTTAAACTAACTAATAAAGTCCCTTGTATTAAAAATCTTATAGAGTAAGTTATGATGAAATCAAGATATGAGGTTGTTTTTCCATGTAATTGTGATTATACTTAAATTATCCTTAATAATAGTATTCACAAAATAGGACAATGTTAATATAGATAGACTAGCACATGTCCTTGACTAGTTCAAGTAGTAGTTCTCACAAGCTATAAGAATAGAGATGTAAAAAGTTAATATGTTAATACTTGTTACATTAACAAATACATTGGATGAACTAGTTATGAGATGATTATATAGATAACAATTTGAGTGTCAATTATTACATCTCATCTGTAACACCCCTTACCTATTGAACTAATAGCTAGACAAAAATTGCTCTCGAAAAACCTATTTACAATGATGTACAAAAAAGCATGGTGTGTGTATATATATATATATATATCTTAAAATCATCCTCATAACTCAAAACATCTTCATCAACGCCCATAAAAACATCATTATGAATCAAGAAAAATATTTACATTTTATGTACATGAAAGTTAAAATTTACAAAATGTTTCATTTGAAACTATGTACATGATCCATGTTTTCATATGCATGTAGAAGCAACAAAAATCAAAAGTACAAAATCTATCATCCTCAAATGGGCTCTAGGCTGCTTCACTGGCTGTGTGTTCCATTGGTTTCTAACTTTATTTACAGCTTATCTTCTATGTTCAGAGAAAGCAAACATCTCCCACACTAAGCAACTCACTTAATGGTGTATGCAAATAGCCAATAAACAATAAATTATACTACCATGCAAGCATATCATCATTCTATATAGATTGAACCTCCATGCATGTTCAGGAAACAATAATTTCCTAACATTAATCATAACTTTATTTGACGTTATCAATTATAATCACATATCATCATATAAGATCATGATTATGCACTTTCACAATTACTCTTTTTTTTTTCTTTCATTTGTTCTTCATCTCAAGTGTTACTCACCTTTTGCTTCCTTTCTAAATGCCTGAAATGCTCACATAAGGAGACAAATGGAATATAACAGGCACTTGGCCTCGATGAATGGGAACCATATAATATGAGACATTGAATGTCCAAGATAACAGGCAATAACTACCTATGGGCAATAAATGCCTATGGGCACTATGACTTATAAACTTTACAACCTGTTAAACTTTGAGGGGTATTTTCATTATTTTGACGATAACAAATAATTGAGCAATAAGGAATTTAATTGTATGTTATATTCTAAGTGTTTTAGATAAGTTATATATTTCTAAGACCTTGAAGCAAGTTTATTCAAATCAATTGAAGTTCAAAAAGTTGAAAATCAACAAACATTCATGCCTTGACAAAGTTCCTCATGCCTGTGAATCAAGTAACGCTCGTGGTTAATAATCACCACCACTGTGAAATTTCAATTTCACACCCGTTGCTTATAAACCCAAGCTCGTGAAAATCCTTAGCACAAATTCTCTCATATTCAAATGTTTATGGCTGTGAAGCAATGGTTAAACCATGAAGCTAAAATAGTCATGCCCATAAAGAAACAGTCACCCATGAAAGATCATGCATTTTTAGATATAAGCGTTCATGACCAGCTTCACCACTTTAGTCACCGCTTCATCAAGAACAGTCATACCCTTGAAGAATCAGTTAGGCCCGTGAACTTGCATATTTAATGTTGACATGTGCGAATAAAAAAGTGGTGCAACAACTAGTTTCACATTAGTTGCACTAAGAATGACTTTATTTTTTAAAGGAAGTATAAATATGATTAATTTATGAACTTCCCATTGTTAGACAATAAGAATTCAAGCATTCAGTCTTTGTAAAGCCATTTGTGCAATTATTCAAATATGATTTTTATAATCTCTGTTGTGAAAACCATTTTAGCTCAGTTTGTTGAGCTCTTTTGGTTAGTGAGTGAATTCATTCTTGTAATCAAATGCTCAATAGAGGACATGAGTGATTTGGGTAGTGACTGATGTTGGGTTCTTAACATGCATCTCATCTATGGGCAATGAAAAATTAAAAAATGTTGAACCCAAAAAAACATGGAATGCCCTATGAACATTAAAATCAGATTGAACCATTCATATGGAAGAAGTTGATTACCTTTTTTGTTTCTTTTGATCTTCCAAATTTCTGAGTCTTTCTTTCAAGTTAGGTTGTTGTAAACCATAAAAAACTAAGGCTGGATTGTCTATAACAGTAATCCATGCAAAGGAATGAACAAAACAACCACAAGGGTGATGGGGTGTTAAAGCACCAAGGTGCTAGCTATGGTGTTTCAACTTGAAAGATAAGAAGAATAGAGAATAACTTTTATTCCTCAAGGTGGCAGCTACAAATTTGGCCATTAAAATGTTTATTTATAAGTACTTTAATCATATTAGGGTTTAACATAAGTTTTCCATGCATAGGAATTCCATAATTAGGAATTGAATGAATAATGAATGTGCTTAGTGGCCATAATTGGCCTAATTAAGGCCAAATTCAACCGTTGGCCAACAAGAGGCACAAGCGCGTGCACTAGGCCTGCTGCGGGCTATCACTGGGCAGCTCAGCTGGTCTATGCAGGCCCGTGATCCTCTCGAATGATTTTTTGTTGCAATTTCATCGCGATCCATCCCGAAATAATTCTCTCATATTTTGGATCCCATCCAAGACCATTTTACTCATTTTTCATATCTTCAACACGTGTGACCCATTAGATTCTCGATTATTTGGGCCACTTAAATTAACAATTAATTTAAACAAGTCATGAGCAATTTCTAGCAACACATCATGACCCCCAATTGACTGGAAAATCAGTGGTTTGACTATGAAACTTTCCATAGACAATTTCTGTGCAATTATTCCTTTCACCATTCTATATCCCACTTGGTTCAAAGTATGGACATGTGTCAACTCCCACTAGACTGACTACGTCACGTCTAGTCCATGTAATGTTAGTACTTGTCCATGAGGCTTTTTACTCAATTAGATATGTCATTGAAGACTAACTTTATGACATTTCCACTTCGGCCAGAGATTTCCGAGTAATAACCACGACAAGAGGCCATGGGTATACACTCCTTTTATTAGGAGTGGTGAATCCTTTATTGGTTACCCAATTATCTTCGAATAACTCAAGCTATATCCAATCATCGCCCTATGAGCAACCTCTATGAGACAATAAGGAATAGTGTCAAAATATAGAATCAGTATCCAAGATATCCTTGAGTACCTCAAGTCTAAGGATATTTGCACCATTGCTATGATGAGATTATCATTGACATTTGAATAAATTATCCATATGATTGTGTCATAGCTGGTCATCCAATGTACTTAGCTACACTTAGCAAACATCCACATGTTAACTCTAAACATCTCATTTTTAGAGATTATGAGATCTACAACTCGATCCAATCAAGGAGTGTTAATAATGTCCCATCTCATTAATCCTATGACTAGGGATAATTTTGATACTAACATAATTACACATGATAAGAATCTCAATATCATGATCTCATCATGATTTCCTTCATGCTATGTTATGTATCAATGACTTCATTAATTGGTTTAAAATCACTATCAATTCATATATCAAATGAACATCAAATTAATGAAAAAGCCTTTTATTAATCAAATAAATTTGTACAATAAGTGCTAATGGTGATTGCCTTTAGAGCACTTCTGAAACAAGCTCCCACTTGCACTAAAGCCAATCACCTTTGTTTTTAATTCCATAAGCGAGTGGATGAGAATCATATTTCTTTTGGGGAAGTGGCTTAGTTAAATGATCAACAATATTCTGATCAATGGGCACTCTTTCTATCTTTACATCATTGCTACCAATGATTTCTCTAATTAAATGGTATCTTCTGAGTACATGTTCGGATCTCTGATGAGACCGTGGCTCCTTTACTTGTGCAATGACTCCATTATTATCACAATACTATTGTATTAGATGCATTCTCTAATGTATAAAATAAAAATGATAATTTTGGATTTCAATTTCTAAATTGATTCAATGCTTGAATCGAAATTGCCCACTTGTATTCTTTCGGTTAATTTAATTTTTATGTCATTTTAAAGTAGAATTTAATATTTAATCAAATTAAATTAAGTTCCATATTTTCAAAATTAATTCTGCTTAAAATCAGATTATTATGATGTTAAAATTAAACAATTTAATTTTAATATACATGCCAATTTCTAATCATACTAGAAGTACAATTGTTCAACTTAAATTAATTCAAAATTAATTTCCAAAAATTCTAAAAATTTTCAAAACTTCAAATCATCATTCTAATCATCTTTAGGTTAGATCAAGTTCTTTAAAATATTTTTGGCACAAGCCAAAACTACTAAGACAAACGCACCAACACACTTAGACGCTCAAAATGACTTATTTGACATCTATAATTTTTTTTTTAAAACTTTCAAATGCATGCAAAATGATTTTGGCATGTATCTAACATCAAAATAACATATTTTTAATCACATAAAAAATATTTCAAGGTGCTGGAAACAAAATAATCACATACAAAAAAAAATCAAACAAAATAGCAACACCGGGCATGCTAAAACAGTCTAGTTTTTGTGTTTTTTTGAAAAAATAATTAAATTAATTTTTAATTAATTATTGGACACTTTCAGAGGCATAAAAAATATTCTCAATATGTCTAAATAATTTTTTCATAATCAAATTAAAAAAAAAATAACTAGCCCCATCAATTAAGCCAAACAACAACACATGTTCATAAACAAGACAATTTTAGGCATTTTTGAAATAAATACGAAATTAATTATTTGAATCATATTCAAATCATTTTTCAATCAAAATAATCATCCTTAATCATCCCATGATCAAATTAGAGAAAGAACAATATGTAAAACATATTTTACAAATTAATTTCAATTTTTCAAAACCTATTGATCCAAAATAATAAAAAACATGCAATCCCATTGTATTTTCAATTAAAATTAATTTTAATAGACACAAGGGGGCTCTGATACCACTGTTGGGTTTTGAAGAATGAATCATATTCATAAACGCAATTGAAAAATAAAATTTTCAAAATCCAAAACAAAAAGATCATACTTGTGCTATTAAAACTAATTTATATAAATATAGATGTTAGAAATTATACTTGTAATTTTTTATTTGTTATTCAAATCTTCACTTTGTTGGGTTTTAGCAAACCACAACAATCCACATTAGGATGTCTCTAATGATAATCCACGTGAAGAATGAAGAAGAAACTATCAAAAGAAATGGTTTGAACAAATTCAAAGTGCTAGATTTGAAAATGTTATTGAGAGAATTTTATTATGTCTTAAAAATATTTTTTTTAGAAACAAATATTTTCATGTCTATTTTCTACCATTTGATGTCTTTTCTATTTGAATCAAATTCAAAGAAAAGATCAAAAGTCAAAAAAGGAGAAAAGGGAATTGAATGAATAGTGAATGTCCTTAATGACCATAATTGGCCTAATTAAGGCCAAATTGGCTTGTTGGCCAATGGAAGGCACCACGCGAGCTGGGCCTACAGCGGGCTACCGCTGGGTAGCCTAGCTGGCCCGCATAGCTTGCCTACCCTGCATGGGCCTGTGACTCTTCCGAACAATTTTTCTGTTCGATCTCATTGCGATCCATCCGGAAATAATTCTCTCATATTTTGGATCCCATCCAAGACCATTTTACTCATTCTCTATATCTTCAATTTATGTGAGCCATTAGGTTCCTGCTTATGTTGGCCACTTAAATTAACAATTAATTTAAGCAAGTCATGAGCGGTATCTAGCAACATATTATAACCCCCAATTGAACGGAAAGTCAGTGGTTTGACTACGAACCTTTCCATAGAAAATTTCCATGCAATTATTCCTTTCACCATTCTATACCCCATTTGGTTCATCCTGCTCCTCTCGGCCTCACATGGCATATGCCCTGGATGGGGTAGCTCTACTACCTTATGGCCTCTCAACTATATCTGATATGAGCTGACTGGACCCTGATCGGCCTCCCTTGCCTTGCCCTCGACCTCGGCCTCTGCCTTGCCCAGAAGCCTGTGTCTGCATCAGTTCAGTGCTCCCCGAACCTTTGCCATATTGTAACAAGGGACAATCTCTCCTCATATGGTCTTTAGAGCCAGATCTAAAATATGCTCCTGTCATCCACCAACACTTTCTGGGATGAGAACGACTACAATGCTAGCATTCTGGTAGGGGTAGAGATCTATATTGTGTCTGCGTTGGTGCACTGGCTGCCGAAAAAACATATCTCGCGGGTTGTCCCCACCTGAAGGAAGAAGGCCTGTTGGAACCCCCAGCCTAAAATCGGCCATTGAAAGATCTAGCTCTTTTTCCACTTGATTGTACTATACTCGGTTGTGATATGGGCCTCTTGAACCCTCTATCTTGTGTTGACTGTTGTGTGGCTAGAACTCTCTCAACTGTTCTGGCAGATGCTAGCAAACTAGAAAAACTCATCAGACATAGAGCTGAGACTTGTAGCTTGATTGAGTCTCTTAATCCATCTTCAAATCATCGGCACTTATCTGCCTCAGTGGATACAAAGCCTCCAGCATACTTGCAAAGATGTGTGAATTCTCTTTTATATTATGTTACCGATAAGTTTCCTTATTTTAGCATTAAAAACTATCTTTTCTTATGTAGATAGAAGGAATATACTGCTCCTTAAACTTATCTAGAAAGAACTCTCATGTCATAGGGTTAGGAGCTTCTGTTCTTTGTGACTCAGATCGCCACCAGTCATATGCATGCTCTTGTAGTAAAGATACTGCATACTCAAATTTATGCTCATTTGTGCAATGCAGCTGATCAAAAACTCTCTCTGCCAGTTCTAGCCAAAACTCTGCCACTGAGGGATCATCTTTCTGTTTACCATAGAAATCGGGTGCCCCTAACTTCCTCAGTCTCTCAAATTGTAATCCTGATGAGGCTGGTTGTGATGCTCTTTGTAGCAAATCTATCATGTTCCTCATAAGCTCTATTTGTCCTATGCCAGTAATAGACTGCCCTCTTGATAGGCTAGCACTGGATCTAGATATAGTAGCTAGACGATGACTGGGTCGCGATGAAGCCTCAGTTTCAGTAACCTCATTACTTTCTCCTCCTACGACCACAATATGTCGTGACTCTAAAGCCATATTCTACCTATGTCATAAAATAATGGCCCCAATCAGTAAGCAACAACTGTAATACTAAATTGTGGGTACACACATATCATATTTGTTTTTATAAAAACCATTTTAAAATCCCAAAACTACCCAAACCGGGCTTTAAAACCAAAATCTAGAAACACTAACCTGGTGCTCTGATACCAAAAACTGTAACACCCTCCTCACTTTAGCAGCTCTGCCTGAATGAGGGTGTGCTACACTAACTTCATCGGTTAGAATATCATTATATAAGTTATATATAAAGCAAAATCACTCGTACATATTTTTTATTTCCAATATTTACTATTTATTTACTTTGCATTTATAAAAGAAATATAACATAAAAGTTAAACTACCTTTTTATATAGTAACATGTTCTTTACAAAACATACTGTTTATTTTACAAATACTACAAAATAAAATTTACAAGATAATGTACAGAAGTTGTGTAACCCATGATGTGTGCAACATGCTGCTTTACTGGATTAGGTCACTGCTGGCTTTGTCTACTATCTTATATTTATTCTTTACTAAATATATGTGAGAAAACTGCCATGCTAAGCTCTTGGCTTAGTAGTGCATATAGATAAGGCAATAAACTATTTTATGCAATCATGCATTATCATATATCAACTCATGCTGAATCATATTCTCATGGAAATATACATATCATGGTATTCTAGAATGTATAGACATCAAATTATATTATTTTATCTCATACTTATTTATTTTATTACCATCTTATTGTATAACACTAAATCTTCTTTTTATCCATGCCACAATTCAAAATTCCATTTTTACTATCCATGTCACAATTCATAATTTCAGTTTTATTTTCAATAAATCTTTTATGTTCCATAACTTCTTTATTTATGTTTTCATTTATGCCCAGGACACCTATGAATCACTAAATAGGATAACGGAGTTTCCATCCAAGCACTTAGGAGTGCCACCCGGGCAATATGATGTGCGCATATAAGTGCCAAACCCGGCGTAGATAACCGTGCCAAACTCGACGTAGATAATAATGTCGTACCTGACATAAATAACAGTGCCAAACCCGGTGTAGATAACATTGCCAAACCCAGCATAGATAATCATACCGTTAATGGAATTAATCATTTTCATCATACTCCCCCCCTATTTGGCCTGCCAAACTATCCTAAGTTGGTTCTAAGTAGGTGTTCTAGGGCTTATGCAATTTCATTAATATTCATAACAATTAATTTCATACTTTTCATGCATGAAATATCTCAAAATAATCACATAATCACTCAATTAAAATAATATTTACATAATATAACAAAGTTCTCATCATTTTACTCATTTCATTCCTCAATTCACATGCTGCTCTGTCACTAGAAGATTATGTTCTCTGTTTTAGACCTTAAGTTTGGTCCTGTTCCGTTCTGAATTTAGTTACACGATCTTCATAAAAATTTTAGATATGGATCTTATATTTAATATTAAATTTGAATCACTTAAGTCTGAGTTCTGTATCAAAGGATATGATAATATTAACACTAACTGGTCACTGATAATTCTGCCCAGAATTTTCTGGACAGATTCTAAGTCTACATTTTATGAATTTGTTTGGACTATTACAGACATATTCAGATATTATAGTCTGAATAAAACTTGTAGCCCTATGTCTTAACTTTCAAACCGAACAAAGAACACATAAATACAAGCTCCAGAACTCAATTTAAAATAGTTTAAGTACTTACTGCTCATTACTAACAATTCTGCCTAGAATTTCTGGACAGATTCTATGTCCGAATTTTATAAATTTGTCTAGACAATTACAGACATATTCAGGTTTTCTGGTTGAATCAAAGTTTTAGCCCTATGTAATATCGTTCAAACCCAACAAACAACATGCAAAACTGAATTCCAGAAATTAAGTTATAACAGTTTAAGTGGACACTGCTCATCAATTTCCAGCAAGGAACATACAAGATAATCACATTCAATTTTTACCAAATTAAATCCTAAGTCTAGCAAACATGCATCCCCAAGATTTTCATCACAAAATAATATCAATTTAAAATCATCAACATGCCAAATAATTAAATCATGCAAATAAAAAAAAATAAAATAGGCTATTGCCTTAGGGTATGCACAAACCTCTTTTTTCCTCTCCTTTTCTTTCTCTTTACTTCTCTTTCTCCTTTCTTTTGCTCCTTTGAGCTAAATCCTTGTCACTTTGAGTTCCTAAAGTTCATAAACAGATATTAAAACTTTATAAACCTAATCTCTCTCTTTCTTCTTACTCTTTTAAGCTTTCTTAAGCATGAAAATGGGATTTTACCTTACTTTTCTCTCTTTTCTCACTTTCTTTCACTAAAACTAAGCTCTGGCTATGGAGTAATAAGGGAAAACGTGGGCTGGTTTGAGAGGTAGAATTTTTCTCAATGAAAAATGGATAAGGAAGAAGAAAAAACAATCAAGAAGAAGATGACAAAAGTTATTAAGATAGGGGGACAGCTAAGCTCAATCTAGAAACCTTCATTAAGGTTAAATGCATGTATCTTAATTAGCTTGTTAAACTTTGCCATTTGGTGGGTTATGCTTCAAGAAACGTGGGCTGGTTTGAGGGGAAGATAAAAGTCTTCTAGATGTTTAAGTGATAAGGAAGAGAAGAGGCAATTAAGAGAAAATGACAAACTTAATCAATTATGGGACATCTAAGCTTATATACATTGAATATCTCATTGATGCATGTCAATTGCCTTCTTAAAATTTTCCACTTGGTGTGGCCAGCCCTCCATATTTATTTTATCTCCCAATTCTTGCATTTAATTGATGATTATCCCAATTAATCCCTAAATATTTGGTAAATTGCAAATTGACCTCTAAACTTTTCAAAATTTGCAATTTAGTCCTTTACTGAAATTTAACATCTTAAAATATTTTGAACACTTTATTAGATATTTTACATACTTAATTGCCATTATTTTCATTATTTTTTGATAAAAATCCAATTTTAGACTTCGGTCAAACCGACGAGTCGATTAAACAACTTGCGTGTCTTTGGTCTAAATTAGTGGATATGACAGATAAAGTTGAATGGATAGTTGATCTGATCTTATTGCCACTATATAAATTTTATGTGATATTGGGAATGGGTTTCTAACTAGACATCATGCAATAGTGAATTGCTTTACTAAGGAAGTAATTTAGAATCATCGAACCAGCCGAGGGTTGTATTTTTGGGTGAAAGAAAACTTGTGCCTACATGTCTAATCTCACTTGTAAGAGCATTTTGGATGATCAAAGGAGGATACGAGGCATATTTGGAATATGTGATTGATACTAGAACCACTGATAGCTTGCTTGAAAATATACTAATGGCGACGAAATTTTCTGAAGTATTTCTAGATGGTATACATGGTTTACTACCAGATACATAGATAAAATTCACTATTGAACTAGTATCAGGAACAACACCAATATCAATGTCACTTTATAGAATGGCCCCAGTTGAGTTGAAAGAATTGAAGACCCAACTGCTTGTTAGAGGAGTGCTTTAAAGGCAATCACCTTTAACACTTATTGTACAAATTTATTTGATTAATAAAAGCCTTTTTCATTAATTTGATGTTCATTTCATATATGAATTGATGGTGATCTTAAATCAATTAATGAAGTCCTTGATACATAACATAGCATGAAGGAAATCATGATGAGATCATGATATTGAGATTTTTATCATGTGTAATTCCCTAGTCATAGGATTAATGAGACGGGACATTGTTAATCCGGACAGACTAACAAATGTACACTCCTTGATTGGAATCATAATCTGTAAACATGAGATGTTTAGAGTTAAAATGTGGATGCTTGCTAAGTGTAGCTAAGTACATTGGATGACCAGCTGTGAGACAATTATATGGATAATCTATTCAAATGTTAATAATAATCTCATCATACCAATGGTGCAAGTATCTTTAAACTTAAGGTACTCAAGGATATCTTGGATACTGATTCTGTATTTTGACACTATTCCTTATTGCCTCAGGGAGGTTGCTCATAGGGTGGTGATTGGATACAACTTGAGGTATTCAAAGGTAATTGGGTAACCAATAAAGGATTCACCACTAGTGATAGAAGGAGTGTATACCCATGGCCTCTTGTCGTGGTCATTACTCGAGAATCTCTAGCAGGAGTAGAAATCTCATAAAGATAGTCTTCAATATAGAGTAATGAGCCTAAAGGACAAGAACTAACATTACTTGGACTAGACGTGACGTAGTCAGTCTAGAGGGAGTTAACACATGTCCATACTCTGAACCAAGTGGGGTATAGAATGGTGAAAGGAATAATTGCACGAAAATTGTCTATGGAAAGGTTCGTAGTCAAACCACTAAATTTTAGGTCTATTGTGTAACATTCAGTAATTTAGGCCCCGATAGCGCGTGACCGTAGTGAGGCGTGCAGGTTCAATCAGAGTCTAAATTTAAACCCATAAAAAATGACTAATAATAAGAAAAAATAATTAAGGATATTATTATTTGGGAATTAAAAAGATTAGGGGTAGAATTAGTAGAAAATAAAATTTCCTATGGACAAAATTGTTATTATGGAAATTGTTTGGGGAAAAAGTGTGAATATGGAGGAAGATGTGGAAAATATGGAATTTCTCAAAGTTTAATTGTAAATAAAAGATTAATTAACTTAATGAACCAATAATAATTAGGATTAATTTTAATTAGTGGGACCCACACCTTAATCAAAGTATAAAAGTAAAAAATGGGAGGAATTCTCCATTCTTCCACCAAAATATCTAACTCTTCTTCATCTTCTTTTCTCCTCTCTTTGCTATCCACTCTAGCCTTCCATAAGCCACCATTTTCCTTCAAATAAAGCTTGAAAAAGTGAGGAAAGAAAGTAGTTTTAAGAGAGTAAAATTCGGAATCAAGGAGTCCTTGCCATAAAAGGAGCAAAGGAGTAAGAAAGAACGAAGACAAAAAAAACGGAGATTGGTTAGGGAGAATTTCAGCCCACCTTGGAGAACACTTAAGGTTAGTTTATTCTTCTTAAATTCAACCTTTTTCCTTCCATTGGAGATCCATATTGATGATAGATGTGATTAGGTTTGGTAGATATAGGTTATGTTGCAAGATTGAACATAAAAATTTAAGTTTGTGATTAGTTGGTGGAAGTGTAATTAAACTTTGAATTAATGATAATTGAAGTTAGTTAATTGTTTTATGGCTTAAAAACTAAAGAAAATTTGATGTTAATGGATGAATGAGGGGCTGCCATAGTTAAAGAAATTTGGGGAAAATTGAAACTAGCATAGAAGCACAATAATTGGTGATAAGTGAAGCATGATTTGAGTGTTGAATTGAAGAAATTGAATTGGGAACTAGGGTATAGTTTTTGGGCAGCCATGACATAGTAAGAGGAAGTTTAACCTTAGTACATTTTAGCTCAATTAAGGTGTAAAACATATTAGGAGCATTAGCATACTATGTAGACATGAAAAGTATTGAAAATGGATATTGGAATTGAGATGTGGTATGGCTAGCTAATAAGGGAAGAACCAAGACTGATTAGGTATGTGCTTCATTGATAACAATGTTACATGTTGCTAATATGTATGGAATTATGTATTAAGGTTTAATATGTTTGTGTTTGTGATTTGTTGTGGCTTTTGATATTTTATATGGAAATGGGACCAAATGGTGTGAAAAATTGAGACATATGAATGTAGTTGTAATCATGGAAATTGTAGTATCAAAATGAATGCAAATGATGAATGTGGTTGAAATATGAATGGATGCCAATTGATGGCTCGGGTACAGAGTTCCAGAAACAGCCCTGACTATTTTGATCATAACTTGATTTCTGGATTTCCTTTTTGTATGTTCTTTATTGGAAATGAAAGCTAATACATAGGGCTTTTATTCAGATCATAACATCTAATTATGTCTATATTTGCCCAGAAAAATGCATGAAATTCAAACCTAGAATCTGTCCAGAAAATTCTGGGCAGAAATATTTGTGATGATGCAATATTCAATTAACCATAACTTTTGATAGAAAAATGAGATTTAAGTGATTTTTGATGAATCTGATAGCTAAGATAATAAGATAAAAATGGTTAAAAGACCAAAACTCCCATTTCTAATTTTAAATGGGCTACAATGAAGCCTGAAAATAGGTCTGAAATGTGCCATAAGTAAAAACATGAAATCTTGGGCTTTTGCATGTGTTATGATTATTTTATGTAATAATTAATGTGAATATTTACTTTATTGATAATTATAAATGTTTAAAAAATTATTTATGTATGAGATTTTAGTATGATAATAATGGGAATAAAGAACAAAAATAAATAAGCATAAATATGATAATTGAATAATATTGACATTTTTGAAAATATTTGGGAGTTAAAATAAAAATAGTTAAGCCCAAAGATACCTAGACTAGAACTAGAATAGAGAATAGTTTGGTATGCCAATTAGGGGATTTAGGCACTCGGTGCCAAATATGAAAGCCGATAATGACAATTTATAAATGCGCTCGGTACAAAATTATTAAGCCGGCAATGACAAAATTATCAAGCCGGTAATGACAAAATTATCAAGCCGGTAATGACATTTTTATAAAAGCACTCGATGCAATATTATGAAAGCTGGAAATGACAACCCCGTTATTCCTATTAGTTAGTTCGATTATAGGTGTTATGGGCACAAGAAAAATGAAAGATAATCATCATGTTAAAGTATGTCATTATGATGATGTTATATGAGTTAAATTATTAAATATTATATGCTTGATGAAATTGTTTGATTTTATAGAATTGCTTATTTTATGTTTTACTTGTTAAATTTATAAATGACATGTAATCAAATATGCGTGTAACATCCTTGACCTTCCCCACATGCATTTCATCAAACATAAGCATCTTGCATACCATTCAATTGAACACGTGCATTTCATACGTATTTTTGTAGGAACAAGTTCATGGCATGCACTAACTACGTGTCCTAGTATTTAGCAATTATATCGAGTCACACGTGTATCCTTATAGCCTAAATGAGGATATTAAAGTATTAGAAATTAATTGAATAAGGTGTATAAATTAAAGTAAGCAAAGTGATTAGATTAAGATTAGTAAACAATTACATTGTTAATTTAGTTAAATCGGGTCAAATGATTAAGTTGTATTATTGTGTGAATTAATGGAATTATAAATATATGTAAATAATAATAATAATATAGACAAAATAAAATGAAAATGACACAAAAGAGAAATAGAAGAGAAGAGAAAAGAGAAATGAGAAGAGAAAAGAGAAGAGAAGAAGAGAAAATGACAAAATGACAAAAAACAAGTTGGCTTTATCTTCATCTTTCTTCCCCATTTCTGCCTCCTCACTTCAGCCCCGTTTTCTTCTTCAATTTCCTCCATTTCAGACTTCAATTCTTCCTTGTTTCACCTATTTTTTTAATCTAATTGATCCCTTTCAAGGTTGTTCTTGGTAAGTAATCAATTCTTATTGCTATAGGGTTGATTTGAGTTGCTTAGGTTCAATATTAGGCACTGAATTGTACCCCGATTTTGATGTTAATATAAATTGATTTTGGAAATGTGTAAAACACAAAAGTTGTTCCTTTATATCTTATATTTATGGATATGTAAACATGTTTTGAAGATATTATGTATAGGGAGAGATATGTGCTTCGTACTGAAACTGGTCAGGGTGTAAACCCTAACCAAGTTAGCTACTGTGTGGTTTGATTTTGAATATGTTAAAGCCATTATTTGAAGTCTCTAAAAAAATAAAAGTTGTAGATATATGTGTTTTGTATCTTTCTACCACAGTTCAGGTTCATAGACCTTGTAAAGTGTGAGTTATGGTGAATGGAACCATGACTGTTCCATGGTTTGAACTGAATACTAAGTGCCCTGGGAAGATACAGTAACATATTTGGATAATTTGAGCTTGTTAAAACTGGATTCTGTATATTATCAAAACATGAGAGTTATAGGTATATGTCTTAGAAAAATTTTGGTACTAATGGAAACTTCATTGGTTATAGATAGACTAAGTTATGGCCTTTGTAATCCATATTGGTCCGGAAGTCAATTCTATTCTGGACCAGTAAAATGTTTGGTATAATTAGAAGACCTTAGAGACATAATTGGTAAAAGTTGTAAACATGAGACATATTCCATATGAACCCTTATAAGTTTCTGTAAAGTTTCATTAAAATAGGACATATAGATTATAAGTTATGATGAACCCAAATGAGTACCTTGAAACTGCCTAAAGGCAGAAAACAAGGCAGAAAACTGAACACTCTTAGAAATTCCACCAAATATTGTACAATGATCAAATTGGTCTGAAATTTTAATATGTTCTATAATTATATCTTATTTTTAATTAGGAACAAGAATCAGATTAATTGGTCAATTATAGAAAAAGTTATAGGCTAAAAAGTCCCATAAGGTCACACTGCCTCGTAGGAAAAATCTTAACTATTGACATGAACAATGCATATTAATTTGTTTAAGCCACATTAAGTCTCCCTAATCATGAGTTAATCGATTATGTTTTCATATTAGGCTCGCAACATATTGGAGACCCATAAGGAGCAGATAGACAATAAGTTAGGGGTCAGAATCAAAGGAGAACGGTGAGTCTAATTATCGATTGAATTCTTTAGTGCAAATGAATGTTGCTTGCTATGTGATTCATGCGATTGTCATGATTGGTCCTTGATAATGTAATGATGGATAATTTGTGACATTGAGGTACACATAAATGGTATACTTGCGATATATTTGAGGTATATGTTTGACAAATGTGATATATATACATGGTATATGTATAGTATATGCAAGGTATATGCTTGACATATGAGGTATATATGGAATACGTGTATGTTGTATATGATAAAGATGCAATGGTTGATGAATGCTTAAATACAAGTGCATATGCATATGGGCTAAAAAGGCGTTGTGACTAGTTAATCGATATTGTAAAGCAAAAGAAGAGGCCTATGGCCCAACAAATGTGCAAATGAAACAAATGATCAAGCTAGCTAGCAAATGCAAATGTTCACATGACAAATATTCACATGGAAACCCGGGGCAATGTCTGTTTAACTTGGTCACAACAAAATGAAATAAGCAAAGCATTTGAATACATAAAGAGTAATGATTATATGTTTCAACTTTATTGATACTTATATGATACTGATGAATGGAATGGAATACATGGTATATATTGGAATTGTAATTTATTACTATGAGTTGTTTGGTACTTTAGAGCTCATTGGATGGTTATTCTCACTGAGCCGCAACTCATCAATTTTCATCATTTTTCAGGTTAAGAAAAGTGATAGCTCATTTTGAGTAGCGTATAAAAGACATGGAGCACAGGTCACTGGCCGAGCCTCATCACTCTCTCTCTCCTTGCATTCCACACAAGCATGAAAACATGTCATCTGTATTTTGGACTTATATGCTTGAATATGTATTATCACTCTAGATTAGTTTTGAAATGTATAAATGGAAACAACCCGTAATCCTTCGGATGTGAAGTATATGTTTTAATATATGTGATATATCGTATTTGTGGTTTTTAATGTTGACTTGAAAAGTCATTGAGTGATATTACAGTATATAATAAGACTTGTAAAGTCATTAGTTGATTTTACAGGATATGATAGGAAAAATTTTTTTACTACTATTGTTAACAGGGTATTTTACCTTTCCAGTATGCTATGTATGATTACTTGGTACAGGGATAGGTTATACTCAAATGCATATGATGTGGTGTTACAATGCGTATGTAAAATTTTTATCATTGAAGCACCACTAAGCTATTAGCTTAGCGTGGGTGGTTTCCTCTCACGCAGGTTTAGAAGGCAGTCGTAGAAAATAGATTGTCAGAAGAAGAAGAAGGGTACCCAGAAGGAAGCAGCAAAAAGCTTTGGGTTTTCTTTTTGGTACATTTTATAAAAAAAAATTATGTAAATTAAATTATGGTTTTATTTCCTATAGTATGTATTATAGACATGAATTATAATTTAAATTAATGTACTTTATAAATAAATAAAATTTTGAGTATTTATGCTTGTAATAATTTTTATTTCAATGTCTACAATATTTCTGTTAAAAAAAAAATTTACTTCACGTCATTAATTTTATAAAACAGTAAGACGGGTAATGCTCACTTACCTTACTGAACTACAGTGGGGTAAGGGGGTGTTACAATTTTTGGTATCAGAGCTATAGGTTTTACTGATTCTTATTTAGTGGGTATAGGAAGATAAGTGCATGTTTTCAGTATTTGCATTATTTTAAGCTGCTATATTATAATAAGGGACCATTCTTCTAACAATATAGGTTTTAATGGATACGGAATCAAGGGGAAGTCAAGAAGAGCAGGAGGGTGATAATATAGCTAATTCGGCTACTCATAGACACTCAACATCAATTAGAGCCTTGGAGCCTAGTGTGATAGCCCCACAACATGCTGAAGAACAAATTGATCCGGGTCAGGTACCCCTTATGCAATAGATGGCTACCTTGTTATAGCAGATAACACAAGTTGTGCCACCACTAGCTCCACCACCTCCCCCACCTCAATTTAAACCCCAAATTGATAAATTAAGAAAATATAGGGCTACAAATTTTATGGGCAAGAAAGAGGATGACCCAGCCGCAGCAGAATTTTGGTTGGAAAAGACAAAGCGAGTTTTTGAGGAGCTACATTTTCCGGAGGAGTACAAGGTTAGATATGCAGTATCCCTCCTTTAGGAGCATGCCTATGACTGGTGGAAGTTGGTGTTAGCGAAACCTCAGACTCCGACCCCTTAGACATGGGATTTCTTTACGGCAAAGTTTAAAAAGAAATATGTGCCAAGAATGTATGTGGATGAGAAAAAGCGAGAATTTTTTAATTTGAAGCAGAGGGGTATGGCAGTAGTTGAGTATGAGATGGAGTTCACCAGGTTGAGCAAGTATGCAACGAGGATTATTAGAGATGAAGCTAATAAATGTCGTAGATTTGAGGATGATCTCGATGAGGAGATTGGATATTTAATGGCTTCCCACCAGCATACAGATTTTGCTACATTAGTGTCCTCTACTATTAGTGTTGAAAGAAGGAAGAAGATGAAAATAGAATAGCATTTTAAGAAATCCACAGCTAGTGTGGCCTAGACATCGAGTAGGAAAGGATGGAGAGTACCTAGACCCTTTCAGTCACGGGCTACTGGGCAGACATTTTCTGATAGGCGGAGTCAACATTTTAGACCCGCAGCATCATCTGCTAGTTCACCAGCATCATTTCCCAAGAGACTAGCTCTGGCTATGTGTCAGCATTATGGTCAATCTCATACAGGAGAGTGTTGGTGGTTAAATGGGGCATGTTTGAGATGTGGAGCTACTGACCATATGAAGAGAGATTGTCCTAGACTTAGTACAGGCAGTACGACACCAGCACACCACTGGTACAGAGCCGCGGTAGAGGTCGAGGCCAGTTTAGAGGTGGATGTACTGGATAGAGTCAGGGGGTATCTGAGATAGTTGACGGACCCAGAGGTAGTAGAGCTCCAGCTCGGGCATATGTCATGAGAGCCCGTGAGGACCAGAATGCACTAGACATCATTGTTAGTAAATTATCTTTATTTGATTTTGATTTACATGCATTGATAGATCCTGGTTCCATGCATTCATACATAAGCACAGCTGCACTTAGATAAGGGAACATGAAACCTGAGACCTTAGAATATGAGATAGTTGTAACCAATCCACTTGGACATAGTGTGAAAGTGAATCAGATTTATAGAAACATTTCAATGATAATTTAGGGTAGAGAATTTCCAGCAGACTTAATAGAATTACCTTTTCATGAATTCGATGCTATTTTGGGTATGGATTGGTTGAAAAAGCATGGAGCTATAGTCAACTGTCGATTTAGAAAAGTCATACTTAAAATTCTCAGGCAGGATGACACCATCATTCAAGGTGAAGGTTAAACATGTTTGACCAATGTTATTTCTGCATTAAAAGCTCGGAAATACATTAGGGAAGGATGTGAGGCATACATGGCCCATGTTATAGATACCACGAAGGAGAGCCCGAAACTCAAGGACATCCCCATAGTGTGTGAGTTCATAATGGGTTTCCAGAAGATTTGTCTGGGCTACCACCATACAGCGAGATAGAGTTTGCTATTGATGTAATTCCTGGTACAACCCCCATATCACTCCTTATAGAATGGCACCTGCAGAATTGAGAGAGCTGAAGGTTCAATTGCAGGAATTGCTAGACAAGGGGTTCATAAGACCCAGTGTGTCACCATGGGATGCTCCAGTGTTGTTTGTGAAAAAGAAGGATGACACCCTATGATTATGTATTGTTTATCGACAATTGAACAAGGTTACGATTAAAAATAAATACCCACTACCTAGAATTGATGATTTGTTTGATCAATTGAAGGGAGCGGGAGTATTCTCTAAGATTGATCTCAGATCCGGGTATCACCAATTGAAAATTAAAGAATCATATGTGTCCAAAACAACCTTCAGGACTCGGTATGGCCACTATGAGTTCATGGTTATGCCTTTTGGTTTAACGAATGCACCTGCTGTCAAAATTGGAGTTCTGGTTAGAAGAAGTGGGATTCTTAGGGCATGTTATTTCAATTGAAGAATTCATGTTGATCCTAACAAAATAGAAGCCATTCTAAGTCGTAAGCCGCCTCGCAATGTAACAGAAGTTTGGAGTTTCCTTGGATTAGCTGGCTACTGCAAAAGGTTTGTGAAGGGATTTTCAAGCATAGCTACACCAATTACTAAGTTTCTCAGAAAAGAAACTAAGTTGGAGTGGACAGATCGGTGTCAGGCAAACTTTGAGAAACTAAAAGCCATGTTAACCGAAGCACCTATTTTGACCTAACCTACGCCAGGGAAAGATTTTGTGATATACAGTGATGCCTCTCATAATGGGCTAGGTTGTGTATTAATACAAGAGGGTAAAGTAGCTGCTTATTCATCTAAGCAATTGAAGCTTCATGAGCTAAATTACCCTACACATGATTTGGAGTTGGCAGCAATAGTGTTTGCTTTAAGAATATGGCAACATTATTTGTATGGTGAGTAGTGCTACATATATATAGATCATAAGAGCCTCAAATATTTGCCTACCAAAAAGGAGTTGAATTTAAGGCAAAGATGCTGGTTGGAGTTAATCAAGGATTATAATTGTATTATTGATTATCAGTCAGGCAAAACCAATGTAGTAGCGGATGCCTTAAGTAGAAAAACATTGACAGGTATAGTTTAAAATTTCCTCAATTATAATATAATATAGAGAAATGAATAATAAATTAAAATGAGATTCATAATTTATTTTGGCAGAGTTATGGGTCCAACCTACTTTAAGGCAACAAGTAAGAGAAGCTCAGAAGAAAGATCCGAAATTGATGATAATTGCTGAGGCAGTGAAAAAGGGGGAGAAATCTGAATTTAAGGTTGAAGATGATAGAAGCATAAGTTACAAAGGAAGATTGTGCATGCCAAATGATAGCGGATTAAAGTAATTCTAAAAGAGGCACATAATACAACTTATTATATGCATCTAGGGAGCAATAAAATGTATCAAAACTTGAAGACTCATTATTGGTGGCCAGGAATGAAGAAAGATATAGTGGAATATACTACAAGATGCTTGACATGCCAACAAATGAAAGCAGAGCACCAGGTACCATCTGGATTATTGCAGCCTATTGCAATTCCAGAATGGAAGTGGGAAAGAATTACAATAGATTTTGTATCTGGGTTGCCTTTGACACTTTCAATTGCTGGAGGATATGCTTAGAAGTTGTGTAATTGATTTTGAGGGTAGTTGGGATAAACATTTACCATTGATGGAATTTGCATACAATAATAGCTATTAAGCTAGTCTCTCCATGGCACCATACGAAGCTTTGTATGGAAGGAGATGTAGAACACTGCTATGTTGGACAGAACTTGGTGAAAAGAAATTAATGGGGCCAGAATTAGTGCAGCAGAGAGAGGAGAAGGTGAAATTAATTCAAGATCAGTTAAAAGTTGCAACTTAAAGACAAAAATCCTATGCCGATTTGAAGAGGAAAGACATTGAATATGCTGTTAGAGACAAGATATTTTTGAAAGTTTCACCTTGGAAGAAAGTACTTTATTTTGTTAAAAAGGGGAAACTGAGTCCTACATTTATTGAACCATATGAAATACTTGAACGTGTGGGTCCAGTGGCTTACAGGTTGGCCTTACCACCAGAATTAGATAAGATCCACAATGTGTTTCATGTCTCAATGTTAAAGAGATATAGATCGAATCCGACACGTGTAATACTTATGGAATCAATAGAGGTACAACCAGACTTGATATATGCAGAAGAGCCAGTGAAAATCATAGCTCGAGAAGTCAAGGAAGTACGAAACAAGAAAGTAGCACTAGTAAAGGTCTTATGGCGCAATCATGCAGTAGAAGAAGCCACTTGGGATAGTGAAAAAATGATGAGAACTCAGTATCCTTAGCTATTCAGCTCCACCTAATCAGGTCAATTTTGAGGACAAAATTTTCTTAAGGGGGAGAGAATTGAAACATTCAGTAATTTAGGCCCCGATTGCGCGTGACCGTAGTGAGACGTGCAGATTCAATCGGAGTCTAAATTTGAACCCATAAAAAAATGACTAATAATAAGGAAAAATAATTAAGGGTATTATTATTTGGGAATTAAAAATATTAGGGGTAGAATTAGAAGAAAATAAAATTTAAATTGGTATTATGGAAATTATTTGAGGAAAAAGTGTGAATATGGAGGAAGATGTGGCAAATATGGAATTTCTCAAAGTTAAACTGTAAATCAAGATTAATTAACTTAATGAACCAATAAGAATTAGGATTAATTTTAATTAGTGGACCCACACCTTAATCAAAGTATAAAAGTCAAAAATGGGAGGAATTCTCCATTTTTCCACCAAAATATCTAACTCTTCTTCATCTTCTTTTCTTCTCTCTTTGCAGTCCACTCTAGCCTTCCATAAGCCACCATTTTCCTTCAAATCAAGCTTGATAAGGTGAGGAAAGAAAGTAGTTTTCAGAGAGTAAAATTCAGAGTCAATGAGTCCTTGCCATAAAAGGAGCAAAGGAGCAAGAAAGAAGGAAGACAAAAAAAAAATGGAGATTGGTTAGGGAGAATTTCGGCCCACCTTGGAGAACACTTAAGGTTAATTTATTCTTCTTATATTCAACCTTTTTCCTTCCATTGGAGATCCATATTGATGATAGATGTGATTAGGTTTGGTAGATATAAGTTATGTTGCAAGATTGAACATAGAAATTTAAGTTTGTGATTAGTAGATGGAAGTGTAATTAAACTTTGAATTAATGATAATTAAAATTAGTTAATTGTTTTATTGCTTAAAACCTAAAGCAAATATGATGTTAATGGATGAATGAGGGGCTACCATAGTTAAAGAAATTTGGGGAAAATTGAAATTAGCATAGAAGCACAACAATTGGTGATAAGTGAAGCATGATTTGAGTGTTGAATTGAAGAAAATGAATTGGGAACTAGGATATAGCTTTTGGGAAGCCATGCCATAGTAAGAGGAAGTTTAACCTTAGTACATTTTAGCACAGTTATGGTGTAAAACATATTAGGAGCATTAGCATACTATGTAGACATGGAAAACATTGAAAATGGATATTGGAATTGAGATGTGGTATGGTTGTGTAGGAAAAACAAGTGAGCAAGGGAGAGGTCATCAAGAGGGTGACAAAGGAAAGGATAAAGCTAGCTAATAAGGGAAGGAAAAGAAGGTTTAAGGGCAGAAAAATGCATGAAATTCAAACCTAGAATCTGTCTAGAAAATTCTGGGCAGGAATATTTGTGATAATGCAGTATTCAATTAACCATAACTTTTGATAGAAAAATGAGATTTAAGTGATTTTTGATGAATCTGATAGCTAAGATAATAAGCTAAAAATGGTTAGAAGACCAAAACTCCAATTCTAATTTTAAATGGGCTAAAAATGAAGTGCAAAAATAGGTCCAAAATCTGCCATAAATAAAAAAAAATGAAATCTTGGGCTTTTGCATGTGTGATGATTATTATATGTAATAATTAATGTGAATATTTACTTTATTGATAATTATAAATGTTTAAAAAATTATTTTTGTATGAGATTTTAGTATGATAATAATGGGAATAAAGAACAAAAATAAATAAGCATAAATATGAGAATTGAATAATATTGACATTTTTGAAAATATTGGGAGTTAAAATAAAAATAGTTAAGCCCAAAGACACTTAGGCTAGAAATAGAATAGAGAATAGTTTGACATGCCAATCAGGGGATTTAGGCACTCGGTGCCAAATATGAAAGCCGGTAATGGCAATTTATAAATGCGCTTGGCACAAAATTATTAAGCAGGTAATGGCAAAATTATGAAGCCGGTAATGACATTTTTATAAAAGAGCTCAGTGCAATATTATGAAAGCCGGAAATGGCAACCCCGTTATTCCTATTATTTAGTTCGATTATAGGTGTTATGGATACAAGAAAAATGAAAGATAATCATCATGTTAAAGTATGTCATTATGATAATGTTATATGAGTTAAATTGTTAAATATTATATGCTTGATGGAATTGTTTGATTTTATATAATTCTTTATTTTATGTTTTACTTGTTAAATTTATAAATGACATGTAATGAAATATACGTATGTAAAATTTTTTTCATTGAAGCACCTCTAACCTATTAGCTTAGCGCGAGTGGTTTCTTCTCGCGCAGGTTTAGAAGGGTAGTCGTAGAAAATAGATTGTCAAAAGAAGTAGGGTACCCGGAATGAAGCAGCAAAAAGCTTTAGATTTTCTTTTTGGTACATTTTATATAAAAAAAATTAAAATTAAATTATGGTTTTATTTTCATTCAATTTTATTTTCTCTATTTTGACTTTTGATCTTTTATTTGAATTTGATTCAAATAGAAAAGATATCAAATAGTAGAAAATAGATATGAAAATGTTTTTTTTGTGAAAAAAATATTTTTAGACAATAAAATTCTCTCAAGAACACTTTCAAAGCTAGCACTTTGAATTTGTTCAAACCATATCTTTTGATATTTTATTCTTCATTGCTTGCGTGATTATTATTAGAGACATCCTAGTATGGATTCTTGTGGTTTGCTATAACCCAACAATGTGAAGATTTGAATAACAAATAAGAAATTACAAGGTATAATTTCTAACCTCTATATTTATATAAATTAGTTTAAAATGGCACAAGTATGAACTTTTGTTTCGAGTTTTGAAAATTTAGTTTTTCCGCTACGTTTATGAATCTGATTCATTTTTCAAAACCCATCATTGCAGGAATTGCTTGATAAAGGGTGTATCAAACCTAGTATATCACCTTGGGGAGCTCCAATATTATTTGTTAAAAAAAGATGGAACAATGAGATTGTGCATTGATTACAGGCAATTGAACAAAATGACAGTCAAGAATAAATATCTATATAGATGATTTGTTTGACCAGTTGCAAGGAGCGCAAATATTCTCTAAGATTGATTTGAAATTAAGCTATTACCATCTGAAGGTAACATAAGTAGATGTTCCAAAGACTACCTAAGACTACCTTTCGAATGAGGTATGAACATTATGAATTTTTAGTAATGCCATTTGGGTTAACTAATACTCCAGCTGCATTTATGGCATTAATAAATAAAGTATTTCAACCATATCTAGACAAATTTGTGATTGTATTTATTGATGATATATTGGTGTACTCAAAGAATAGGGGAGAACATGAACAACATTTAAGAATTGTGTTGCAGACTTTAAAAGAGAAACAACTGTATGCTAAACTGAGTAAATGTAAAATATTGTTGGATCATTTGGTGTTTCTTAGTTATGTGGTATCGAGCAAAGGCATAGAGGGCATGATGGTGGATCACTGATTGCTACTCTTCAGGTTAGACCTATACTAAAGGAAAGAATAAAAAAAGCATAGGGAAAAGATTCTCAATTATGTGAGAAAATTGAAATGGTAAGGTAGGGAAATAGTGCAGAGTTCTATTTGCAGGATGATGCACTGATGTTGAATTCATGCATATGTGTTCCAAATATTGACCACTTGCGCCAGAAAATAATGGAAGAGGCACAAAATGCACCATATGTAATGCACCTAGGGATGACCAAGATGTATCACAGTTTCAGATCTCATTACTGGTGGCCAAGAATGAAGAAAGACATAGTAGAATATGTTTCTAAATGCTTAACATGTCAGTAGATTAAGATTGAACATCAGGCACTAGTTGGTAAGTTACATCCACTGCCTGTGCAAGAATGGAAATGGGAGAAGATAACGATGAATTTTTTTTACGGATTGCAAAGAATTCCTCAAAAAATGGGTAATTGTTGATAGATTAATCAAGTTAGCACATTTTCTACCTATTAGGTGGGGGT
This sequence comes from Triadica sebifera, assembly GCA_023653625.1. NCBI lineage: Eukaryota > Viridiplantae > Streptophyta > Magnoliopsida > Malpighiales > Euphorbiaceae > Triadica > Triadica sebifera. The sequence goes on along the minus strand of CM042898.1, from coordinate 18,135,259 downwards.
GTACACTCAATAATGTCCATTGTGTCTGATAGAGATCCATGGTTTACTTCACATTTTTGAGTGAGTTTACAAGATGAATTGGGAACAAAATTGATCTTCAGCACTGCATTCCATCCACAAACTGATGGACAATCAGAATGAACTATACAAATATTGAAAGAAATGCTTAGGGCATGTTCTATGGAATTCAGAGGAGCTTGGGATGAATATATAACATTGATAGAATTTGGATACAATAATCAATATTATAGCAGTATCCAGATGACACCATATAAGGCATTGTATGGCAGAAAGTGTTAAAGCTCCATCATTTGGGATGAAGAAGGAGCAAGTGCATTAGAAAGGCCAGGAATAGTACAAGACACAGTGAATAAGATCCAAGTTGTCAAGAACAAGCTAAAGGCAACACAAGACAGATAGAAAAGTTATGCATAGAAGGGAGATGGAATATGAGTTAGGTGAAAAAGTATTTCTATGAGTATCTCCATAGAAAGGGGAAATTCAATTAAGCATGAAGGGTAAATTGAGCCCAAGGTACATAGGGCCTTATGCAATTCTTGAGAAGGTTGGTCCATTGGCATATAGATTGGCTTTACCACTAGAGATGGCTCAGATTCATAAGGTGTTTCATATGAGCGTGCTTAGAAGATACAGATCAAACCCAACACATGTGGTTAGGGATCAAGCCATTAAAATTGTAGATGACATGAGTTATGTCAAAGAACTAGTGGATGTCATCGGATATAAGACTAAGCAGTTGAGAAGTCGAGAAATACAATTAGTTAAGGTATTATGGCATAACCATTCACTAGAAGAGGCAACATGTGAAACAGAAGAAAATATAAAAAGGCAATATCCACACCTATTTGCAAGTATTAAATTTTGAGGATGAAATTTTTAAAAGGAGGGGAGAATTGTAGCATCCTTGACTTTCCACATATCCATTTTGCATGCATTTCATTTGGACATATGCATTTGCATATATTTTAATTGAACATGTGGATTCCATATATATTTTTGTAGGGACAAGTTCACGACATGCACTAGCTATGTGCTAAATTGGATGTGTCCATTTTATAATTTAGTTGAGGATGATATGAAATTAAAATTTATGTGAATAAAATTATTAGATCAAATTAATGAAGAAAAATGAAAAGAAACAAAAGAAAAGCAAAAACAAGGGGAAAGAAAAAGAAAAGGAAGGAAGGAAAAAAAAGGGAAAAATGACAAAAGTGAGGAGATGGGGAAAATGACAAAACATGGGAAGAAAAATGTATCTTCCTCCTCACTATTCTGCATTCCTCACTTTAAATTCGTTTGTTCTTCTTCTTCTTCCCCCATTTTAGCCTCATTTGCTTCCTTATTTCACTTAAGTTTTGCAGCAAATTCATCCCTATCAAGTTCGTTCTTGGCAAGTAATCTTCTCTCCATTGTTCTAGTGTTGGTTTGAACTTTTAGGGTTATGTTGTAGCAGTGTTTTGAACTCTGATTTGGATGACCTTATGAACCGAATTTGGAGAAGTTTCAAAAATAAAAGTTGTTCATTTATGTCTTAGATTTATGGATATTTAAATATTTTTGCAATTGTTTGTGTATATGAAAAGGTAGTGGCATCTAATTGGAACTAGTTTGGGTATGCACCCTAGCTGAGTTAGCTACTATGCATGTTAGTTTTTAATATGATAGAGCCCTTATTTTAAGTATCTCAAAACATGAAAGTTGTAGATACATCTATTATCTATACGTATACCAAATTTTAGATTCATATGTCTTGTTTATGTGGAGTTATGGTGAATGCAACCATTACCTTTCCATAGTTTGAGCTACATGCTTAGTGCCCTAGGCGGGTCCAACAAATTATGTGGTCAATTTGAGCTCTTTATAGATGGAATCTGTAATTTGTCAAAACATGAAATATTTAGGGTTATTTTGTAGCTAAATGTTGGTAAACATATAACCTTAACATGTTATGTATAGAGTAAGATATGACATTCACAATTCATACTAGTTCGAAAGCCAACTCTGTTCTAGACCAGTGAAATGTTTCTTATCATTTGAGGACCTTAGAGACATAACTGATAAAAGTTTTAAGCATAAAAAATATTCAATTTTAACCTATATAAGTGTCTACCAAGTTTCATTATAATCTGACTTACATATTGTAAGATATGAAGTACCAAAGTTGGTACCATAAAACTGCCAAAAGGTAGAAACAGGGCAGAAAACATAATACAATTGGAAATTCCACAAAAAATTGTACAATGCTCCAATTTCACTGAAATTTGAGTATGTTATATAATTATATGTTATATTTAATTATAAATAGGAATCACATAAATTGGACAATTTTAGAAAAAAACTTATGGGCTAATAAGTCCTATAAGGTCACACTGTCCTATAGGAAAAACCCTAACTATATATATGAACTATACACATTCAGTTGTTTAAGCCACATCAAGTTTCTTTAGTCATAAATTAATCAATTGTATACAACAAATTATAGATTCATAAGGAGGGGATAGACAATAAGTTAAGGGCTGGAATCAAAGGAGAAATGTGAGTTTAATTATAAATGATTTCTTTAGTGCATATGGACATCTATGTGAAATGTGAATTGACTTGTGATTATGTGATTCATATGATTATCTTGATTTGACCTTGATAATGAGATGATGAATAATTTATGACATATGTGGCATATGTATGGTGTATTTGAGGTATATATGTGGCATACATGATATATGCATGGTATTTGTGTAGTATATGTGAGGTATATGCATGACATATGAGGTATATGTATTGATGAATGCTTAGTTACAAATGCATATGCATAAGGACTTAAAAAGGCATTGTGACTAGTTAATCGACATTGTAAGGCAAAATAAGTGGCCTATGGCCCAACAAATGTGCAAATGAAACAAACGATCAAGCTAGCTAGCAAATGCAAATGTTCACATGACAATTGTTCATATGGAAACCCAGGGCAATGTCTGTTTAACTTATTCACAACAAAATGAAATGAGCTAAGCATGAGCATAAGCAAAGATTGCTGATTATATGAGTTGCTTGGTACTTTAGAACTTGTTTGATGATTACTCTCACAGAGTCACAACTTATGAAATTGCATCATTTTCAGGCAAAGACAAGTGATAACTCATTTTTGTTGACATATAGAAGACATGGAACAAAGGTCACCAACTGAGTCTCACCACTCTATCTTCTTGCATTCCACATGAACATGGAATCATGTCATTTACATTTTGAATTTATCTGTATATTTACTCAGAGTTGTACAATGATATGTATATGGATGCAGCTAGTAAATCTTAGATGTAAAGTTTAAGTCTTAATATATGTGAGATATGTCGATTTGTAGATTTATTGAAAGATGATATGGATGTGATGATAAAAAAAACAATTTTTTTAAGCCTATGCCATATGTGATTACTAGACATAGGGATAGGTTTTATTGAAATGCATAAGGTATGATGTTACATAACATGTACCTGTCTATCTGGATTAACAATGTCCTATCTTGTTAAGCCTATGATTATGGATTATTTAGGTATAAACACAATTGCTCATGATAGAAATCTCATCATAATTTTCTTCATGTTGTGTTACATACCAAGGACTTCATTAAATGGTTTAAGATCTATATCAATTCATATGCAATGAATACCATATAATGAAAATGCCTTTTATAAATAATAAATGAGTACATAAAATGCATAAGGTGATTACCTTTAGGTCATCTTTTAAACAATCTCCCACTTGCACTAAAGTCAATTGCCTTTGTACATTATATTATAGGTGAGTACATGAAGATCAACTATATTCTAATCAGTGGGAACTCTCTCTATATTTACATCATGTCTACCTATGATTTTCAAAATCAAATGGTAATGTGTGAGTACATGTTTGGATCTTTGATAAGATCGTGGTTCCTTTGCTTATGTAATGGCTCTATTGTTATCTCAATACAAGGGTATTAGATAAAAAATGCTAGGAATCACTTCCAATTATGTGACAAATTTTTCTTATCCAAACCGCTTCCTTAGCTGCCTTAGTAGCAACAATGTACTATGTTTCGGTTGTGGAATCTGCACTCATCTCTTGTTGGAACTCTTCCAATTGATTGCTTCATTATATAATGTGAATATATAGCCTGGCTGGTATTTGGAGCCATCCTTGTCAGTTTGAAAGAAGGAATCCGTATACCCGCTTACCTTAAGTTCACCATCTCCATAAAGCAAGAATGTATCCTTAGTTTTTCTCAAGTACTTAAGGATATTCTGGAAAGCCACCCAATGCCCCTCGTTGAGATCTGACTGATATATGCTCATGACAGTCAGAGCATATGATACATCAGGTCTAGTACATAACATAACATACATGATGGATCCAATAGCCGAAGCATATAGAATCCTACTTATACGTGTCCATTCATCTTGTGTAACACCCCTTACCCCACATGCGTTCAACAAGGTAAATAAGTATTACCTGTTTAACTGTTTTGTAAATTTAATGAAAAGAAGTAACATGTTTTTTTTTTCTTTTTTAAATATTGCAGACACTAAAATAAAAATTAATACAAGCACAAATATTCAAAATTTTATTTATTTATAAAGTACATTAATTTACATTATAATTCATGTCTATAATACATACTATAGGAAATAAAACCATAATTTAATTTATAGAATTTGTTTTTATAAAATATACCAAAAAGAAAACCCAAAGCTTTTTGCTGCTTCCTTCCGAGTACCCTTTTTCTTCTGACAATCTATTTTCTACGGCTACCCTTCTAAACCTGCGTGAGAGGAAACCACATGCGCTAAGCTAATAGCTTAGTGATGCTTTAATGATAAAAATTTTACATATGCATATTTTATTACATATCATTTATAAAGTTAACAAGTAAGACATAAAATAAAGAATCATATAAAATCAAACAATTTCATCAAGCATGTAATATTTAACAATTTAATTCATACAATATTATCATAATGACATACTTTAACATGATGATTATCTTTCATTTTTCTTGTGCCTCATAACACCTATAACTGAACTAACTAATAGGAATAATGAGGTTGTCATTCCCGACATTCATAATATAGTGCCGAATGCTTTTATAATAATGACATTACTGGCTTTTGTTATATTGTCATTACTGGCTAAATAATTTTACGCTGAGTACATTTATAAATTGTCATTATCGGCTTTTATATTTGGCACCGAGTGCCTAAATCCTCTGATTGGCATGCCAAACTATTCTCTATTCTAGTTCTAGCCTAGGTGTCTTTGGGCTTAACTATTTTTATTTTAATTTCCCAATATTTTCAAAAATGCCAATATTATTTAATTATCATATTTATACTTATTTATTTTTGTTCTTTATTCCCATTATTATTGCACTAAAATCTCACACATAAATAATTTTTTAACATTTATTATTATCATTAAAGTGAATATTCACATTAATTATTACATATAATTATCACAACACATGCACAAGCCCAAGATTTCATGTTTTTACCTATGGAAGATTTCAGACCTGTTTTTGGGATTCACTTTTAACCTATTTATAATTCGAATTTAGAGTTATGAAATTATAAACATTTGTCACTTATTGTCTTATCTTTCAGATGCATCAAAAATTACTTAAATCCCATTTTTCTATCAAAAGTTATGGTTAATTTAATACTACATCATCACAGATATTTCTGCCCAAAATTTTTGGACAGATTCTGGTTTTGAACTTCATGCATTTTTATGGGAAAATATAGACATATTTAGATGTTATGGTCTGAATACAAATTAAATCCCTGTCTTAAATTTCATTTCTAACAAAAGAAAACATAAAAAGGAGTTTCAGAACTCAAGTTATCATCAAAATAGTCAGGTCTGTTCCTGGAATTCTGTACCCGAGCCATCAATTGGCATCAATCCATATTTCAACCACATTCATCATTTGCATTCATTTTTCCAGAATTACAACTACATTAATATGTCTCAATTATTTCAAACCATTTGGTCTCATTTCCATATAAAATATCGAAAACAATAACTAATTACATAACACATCAAACATACAATCATATTAAACCTTAACACATAATTACACAGATATGAACATCATGTAAATTTTTTATCAATGAAGCACATACTTAATCAGCCTTGGATCTTCCCTTAATCCTTATTTTTCTTCCCTTATTGGCTAGCTTTCTCCTTGACTTTATCACCCTCTTGAGGGCCTCTCACTTGTTCCTTATTTTTCATACACAACCATACCACATCTCAATTCCAATATCCATTTTCAATGCTTTTCATGTCTACATAGTATTCTAATGCTCCTAATATGTTTTATACCTTAATGAGCTAAAATGTACTAAGGTTAAAATTCCCTCTTAATATGTCATGGCTGCCCAAAAACCATATCTTAGTTCCCAATTCATTTCCTTCAATTCAACACTCAATTCACATTTCCCTTATCACCAATTGTGGTGTTTCTATGTTAATTTCAATTTCCCCTAAATTCCTTTAACTATGGCAGCCCCTCATTCATTCATTAACATCATATTTTCTTTAGTTTTTAAGTCATAAAACAATTAACTAACTTCAATTATCATTAATTCAAAGCTTAATTACACTTTCATCAACTAATCCCAAACTTAAATTTCTATGTTCAATCTTGCAACATAACTATATCTATCAACCCTAATCACATCTATCATCAATATGGATCTCAAATGGAAGGAAAAAGGTTGAATTTAAGAAGAATAAACTAATCTTAAGTGTTCTCCAAGGTGGGCCAAAATTGCTCCTACTCTTCTCCCTTTTTCTTCTTCTTTCTTCCTTCCTTCCTTCTTGCTCCTTTGGTACCTTTGTAGTACGAACTCTTTAATTCTGATTTTTCCTATCTCAAAACTAATTTATTTCCTAACTTTTTCAAGCTTGATTTGTAGAGAAAAATGGAGCTTTCGGGAGCCTATGATGGACAGCAAAGAGAGGAGAAAAAGAGAATATGAAGATGGCTTATGGAAGAATGTGGAATTTCCTTCATCTTTTTGACTTTTTATACCTTGATTAAGGTGTGGGTCCCACTAATTAAATTTAATCCTAGTTCTTATTGGTTCATTAGTTAATTAATCTTGATTAACATTTAAACTTTGAAAAATTCTATTTTTACCACATCTTCCTCCATATTCACACTTTTTCCCCAAACAATTGTCATAATACCGATTTTGTCCATAGGAAATTTTATTTGTTTTCTAATTCTACCCCTAATCTTTTTAATTCCCAAATCATAATACCCTTAATTATTTTCCTTTATTATTAGTCATTTTTTTATGGGTTCAAATTTAGACTCCGATTGAACCTGCCTTACTACGGTCACGCGTAATCGGGGCCTAAATTACTAGATGCTACATCTTGTGCCTTTGCACACATGGACTTAGAAAGGGTAATCCTTTGAGCCATTGAAATTAATCCTCTCTTGGAATATTCCATTCTAAACATCTTTAGTATCTTATCTATGTATGTGGATTGAGAAAGACCAAACAAGCTTTAAATCTATCTTAATAGATCTTTATCCCTAGTTTGTAGGTCGCTTCTCTAAGGGCTTTCATGGAGAAATTATTAGAAAGCTAAATTTTGACTGATTGAAGAAATGAAACGTCGTTTGCTATAAGAAATATGTCATTTACATACAATACTAGGAATACGACTGCATTCCTACTAACCTTCTTGTAAACACAAGGTTCATCAACATTTTGTGAGAAGCCAAACTCTTTGATTGTCTTATCACATCAGATGTTCCAACTCTTGGATACTTGCTTCAATCCATCAATGGATCTTTACAATTTGCATATCTTTTTACCATCACATGATGTGAAACCCTTAGGTTGTATCATGTACACATCCTCAGTCAGATATTGTTTAAGGAAAGTTGTTTTCATATTCGTTTGTCAAATCTCATAATCATAATGAGAAGTAATGGCTAGGATATCTTGATGGATTTAAGCATAGCAACCGGAGAAAAAGTTTCATCATAGTCAGTGTAAAACCCCTTTATCCCACTTTAGTTCAACAAGGTAAGTGAGCATTACTCGACTAACTGTCTTATAAGCCTAGCTAAATGAAGTATAATGTTTTTTGAAAATATTATAGATACCCAAAATAAAATTATTACAAACACCATATTCAAAATTTTATTTATTTATAAAATATATTATTTTACATTCAAACTATGTTCATTATATTACAAGTCACATCTCTAATACACACTAGATAAAATAGAACTATAATTTAATTTACAAAATTTTTGACAAAATATATTAAAAATATGTCCAAAGCTTTTAGTTGCTTTTAATCCAGGTACTCTTCTTCTTTTGACAATTTTACTGTCTACGGTTACTCTTTAAAACCTGCATGAGAGGAAATCACCCGCGCTAAGCTACTAGCTTAGTGGCGCTTCAAGGATAAAAATCTTACATACATATATTTTCTTATATGTCATTTAATAATTTCATAAATAAGGCAAAAAATAAAAGAATTATATAAAAACAAATAAATGTCTTCAAACATTTAGTATTTAATTATTTTGATTTCACACAAAAATTATCAAAATGACATACATTTATATTATTGTATTTTTTTTCATTTTATTTGTGCCCATAACACCTATAACCGAACTAAATAATAGGACTAATAGGGTTTCCATTATTGGCTTTCATAATATTGTGCCTAACGCTTTATAATAGTGCTATTACTGGCTTTTGTAATATTGTCATTATCGGCTTAATAATTTTGCACCGAATGCATTTATAAATTTATCATTATTGGCTTTTATACTTAGCACCGAGTGCCTTAACTCTCCTGATTGGCATGTCAAACTATTCTCTATTCTAGTTATAGATTAGGTATTTTAGGGCTTAACTATTTTTATATTTATTCACAATATTTTCAAAAATGATAATTATACTAAATTTTTACATATATGTTTATTTATTTTTATTATTTGTTTCCATTATTATTGCATTAGAACCTCATACATAAATAATTTATTAAAAATTTATAATTACAATTAAAATCAAAATTCACATTAATTACTATATATATTCATAATACTACATGTAAAAGCCCAATAAATCACATTTTTGTCTATGGCAGATTTCGGCCCTGATCTTGGGTCACATTTTTAGACCATTTATAATTCGAATTAGTATTTATGGTCTTCTAATATTTTGTAGATTAATGTCTCAGCTTTCAGATTCATTAAAAATCATTCAAATCAAAATTTTCTATCAAAAGGTATAGCCCTTATACTTAAAGGCATTCTATTAGTCTTACCCAGTATTTTCTAGGTACATACAGGTCCGAGATTTTGTGTCTAATATTTAGCCCATTTGCAATTAGAATTCAAACTTAGGTTCTAAATGAAGTTATAGAATTATGAGTCAACTTTCATTTTCGACTGATTTTATCTCATATCATTATCAGAGCATTAGTTATAATCAAAATAGTCAAGACTATCCAAAATATCTACAACAGGGTTATTAGTTAGCACAACCTTAACTATTAATTACATCCATCATATGCATTCATTTTTATGCCAAAGTTTTCAGATCACAATTACATTCACATATCTTAATGATTTCACACCATTTGGTCTCATTACCACATAAAATATCAAAACCAACAACTAATCACATTACATATCAAACCACTTAAAATATCAAATCTTAATACATAATTACACACATTTGAACATGTAAGATTTTTATCAATTAAGCACATACCTAATCAGCCTTGGAACTTCCTTTTTCCTTTTTTTCCTCCCCTTACTAATTTCTTTTTCCTTGCCTTTGTCACCCTCTTGAGGGCTTCTCATTTGCTCACTTGGTTTTCCTACACAACCATACCATATCTCATTTCTATCATTCGATTTTCAAAGTTTTTCATGCCTACATAAAATTCTAATGCTCCTAATATGTTTTATACTTTAATTTAGCCAAAATGTATTAAGGTTAAACTTCCTTCTTGATATGTCATAGCTGCCCAAAAACCTTATCATAGGTCCACATTTATTTTCTTCAAATCAACAATTTAGTCACACTTCATTTATCAACAATTGTGTTGCTCCTAGGTTAATTTCAATTTTCCCCAAATTAACTTAATCAAGGCAACCCCTCATTCCTCCATTAGAGTTACCTTTCTCTAGTTTTTAATTCATAAAACAATTAACTAACATCAATTATCATTAATAAAAAGTTTAACTACACTTTTCTTCAACTAGTTACAACTTTCAATTTCTAGTTCCAATCTTGCCACATAACCTCAATCTACCAATCCTAATCATGTCTATCATCCTTATGGGTCTCAAATGGAAGGAAAAAGGTTGAATCTAAGAAGAATAAACTCAACTTAATGGTTCTCCAAAGTGGACTGAATCTGTCCCAAATTTCCTCCCTTTTCTTGTCTTCTTTCTTCCTTCCTTCTTGCTCCTTTACTCCCTTTATGGCAAGAACTCCTTAATTATGAGTTTTTCTCTCTCAAAACTAATTTTTTCTCTTTTTTCAAGCTTGTATTGAAGCAAAAATGGAAGCTTTTGGAGGCTATGGTGGACGACAACCAAGAATAGAAAAGAAGAAGAAGAGTTAGATATTTTAGGTTGAAGAATATATAATTTCTTCCTTTTTCTGACTTTTATACCCAAATAAAGGAGTGGGTCCCACTAATTAAAATTATTCCTATTTTTCATTAGTTCATTAACTTAATTAATCTTGATTAACTTTTGAACTTTGAGAAATTCCTTATTTTTCACACTTTTTCCCCCCAATAATTACCATAATACCGATTTTGTCCATAGAAAAATTTTAGTTTTTCCAATTCTAGCACTAATCTTTTTAATTCCCAAATAATAATACCCTTAATTATTTTTTCTTATTATTAGTCATTTTTTATAGGTTTGAATTTGGACTTTGATTGAACCAGCGCACCCCCACTACGGTCACTCACAATTGGGGCATAAATCACTAGATGTTACAGTCAACACCTTATCTTTGATGATATCCTTTAGCTATCAACCTAGGTTTATAGGTAACTATATTACCTTCCATGTTGGTCTTCTTCTTAAAGACCTATTTGCACCCAATAGCTTTAATCCCTTTTAGTGGGTCAACCAAAGTCCACATTTGGTTTTCATAAATGGAATCCATCTCTAATTGCATGGCTTTTAGCCATCTATTAGATTCTGAACAATTCATAACTTTTTTATAGGAAGTAGGCTCATCATCCTCTATGAGCAGTACATCATTATGTTCACTTATGAGAAATCTATATCTTTTAGGAACAATGCGTATCCTACTTGATCTATGAAGTTCTTATGTTTCAAATGGTATAGCTATTATTTTATTTGTATGAGTAACATATTCGGGTTCAATCACTTGATTTACTTGTTTTAGCATCTTGAACTTCATCAATTTCAATTTTGCTCCCACTATCTTCTTTTAGAAGAAACTCTTTCTCTAAGAAGACATCATGCTTTGAAACAAATACCTTTTGTTCCAAAGAATGGTGGAATTGATATCCAAATGACTCTTTTGGATATCCCACAAACATACACTTATTAGACTTAGCTTCTAGATTGTCTGACATTGTCTGCTTCATATAAGTAAGACAATCCCATACTTCCATATGAGAAAGAATAGGTCTTTTGTTAGTTTATATCTTATATAGAGTAACATCAACTGACTTAGAAGGGACTCTATTTAATATATAAATAGAAGTCTTTTGTTCATAACCCTAAAAAGACTTAGGCAGATCTACAAAGCTCATCATTGACTTCACCATGTCTAACAAGGTTTGGTTTCTCCTTTTAGCCACAACATTATGTTGTGGCGTGTAAAGTGGAGTCCATTGAGATAAAATCCCATTATCTCTCAAATAACCTTGAAACTCTTGACTCAAGTATTCACCACCTTGATCTGGTCTAAGTGTTTTAATACTTTTTCCAAGTTGTTTCTCTACTTCATTTCTACATTCTTTGAACTTTTCAAAAGCTTCAAATTTATATCTCATCAAATATAAGTACCCAAATCGTGAATAATCATCAATAAGGGTAATGAAGTAGATAAAACAACCTCTGGTGAGCACCAACATTAGTCCACATACATCTGTATGTATAAGGTACAATAGCCCATTGGCATGTTCACCCTTTCCACTAAAGGATGATTTTGTCATTTTTTCTAATAAATAAGATTCACATGTATCATATGATTCAGAATCAAATGACCCTAAGTCATCATTCTTGTGTAACTTGGTCATGTGCCTCTCATTTATATGGCCAAGATGACAATACCATAAATATGATGGTTTTAGGTTATCTAAATTTTGTCTTTTATTATTGATATTGAGGATTCAATTAGACATGTCAAGTATGTAAATCCCATTACATAATATGCCAATTCTATAAAGAATTTCATTCAACCATATAAAGTAACAATTGCCATTAATAGTCAAATGAAAACTTTTTCTATTTAAACAATAAACAGAAATAATATTCTTTGTTCAAATTTGAACATAATAACAATTGTCTAATTATAAAATAAGCCCACTAGGGAGTGTCAATACATAAGTTCCTACATCTAATTCAACAACTCTTGCTCTATTGCCAACACGTAGGCTTGACTCTCCTTTCTTGAGCTATGTACTGTTCCTTAGGCCTTACATAGTTGTGCATATGTTAGACCTACATCCGGTATGCAATACCCATGTGTTATTAATAGAAATAGTATTTGTAACATCCTCGACCTTCCCCACATGCATATCTATATGGATTTCATTTGAACATATGCATCTTGCATATAATTCAATTGAACACGTGCATTTCATACGTATTTTCGTAGGAACAGGTTTATGACACACACTAGCTACGTGTCCTAGTATTTGACAATTGTATCGAGTCGCACATGTATACTTATAACCTAAATGAGGATTACAAAGTATTAGAAACAAATTGAATAAAGTGACTAAATTAAAGTAAGAAAAATGACTAGATTAAGATTAGTAAACATTTACAATATTAATTTAGTTAAATTGGGCCAAATGATTAAGTTGTATTATTGTGTGGATTAGTGGAATTATATATATATGTAAATAATAATAATAATATAGATAAAAGAAAATGAAAATGAAACAAAAGAAAAATAAAAGAAAAGAGAAGAGAAAAGAGAAAAGGAAAGAAAAGAGAAAAGAGAAGAGAAGAAGAGAAAAAGGTAAAAAGACAAAAACAAAAAGTTGGCTTTATCTTCTTCCTCCCATTTCTGCCTCTTTACTTCAGCCCCACTTTCTTCTTCATCTTCCTCCATTCCAGCCTTCAATTCTTCCTTGTTTCACTTAGTTTTTTCAGCAAATTGACCCCTTGCAAGTTCGTTCTTGGTAAGTAATCAATTCTTATTGCTATAAGGTTGATTTGAGTTGCTAAGGTTCATTAATAGGAACTGAGTTGCACCCCAATTTTGATATCAATAGAAATTTATTATGGAAAATATTAAAACACAAACATTGTTCCTTTATGTCTTAGATTTATGGATATCTAAACATTGTTTCAATATTTGGTGTATAGGAAGAGATATCCTCTCTCTACTGAAACTGGTCAGAGTGTGAACCCTAGCCGAGTTTGCTACTGTGTTCTTTGGTTTTGATATGTTAAAGCCATTATCTGAAGTATATCAATACCTCCAAGTTGTAGATATATGTGTTATATATCTGTATATGAAATTTCAGGTTCATATGTCTTGTAAATGTTGAGTTATGGTGAATAGAACCATGATTGTTCCATGGTTTGAACAGCCTGCTTAGTGCCCTAGGCAGATCCAACAACTTGTTTGGCTAATTTGAGCTCCTTAGAGATCTATTTTGTAAATTATCAAAACATGAAAATTATATGGATATGTCTTACCGAAATATGGTATATATTTTAGCTTAATATGTTATGTATAGACTAAGTTATGGCATTTGTAAATCATACTGGTCCAGAAGCCAACTCTGCTCTGGACCAGCAAAATGTTTCTTATAATTTGAAGACCTTAGATACATAATGGATAAAATTTGTAAAAATTAAAAATGTTCCATTTTGACCCATATAAGGTTCTGTAACGTTTCATTGAAATATGACTTATATAGTATAAGTTATGATGAACCAAAATTGGTAACCTAAAACTGCCTAAGGGCAAAATAGAACAAAATTAGAAATTGCACCGAATATTGTACAATGATCCAATTGGTCTGAAAGTTTAATATGTTACATAATTATATGCTAATTTTAATTAAGGACAAGAATCAGATTAATCAGACAAGTATAGAGAAAGTTATAATCTAAACAATCCAATAAGGGCACACTGCCTTATAGGAAAAATCTTAGCTATTGATATGAACAATGCATATTAATTTGTTTAAGCCACATTAAGTCTCCCTAATCATGAGTTAATCGATTATGTTTTCCTATTAGGCTCATAACATATTGGAAACCCATAAGGAGTGGATAGACAATAAGTTAGGAGTAGGAATCAAAGGAGAAAGGTGAGTCTAATTATCAATTAAATTCTTTAGTCCAATGGAGTGTTGCTTGCTATGTGATTCATATGATTGTCATGATTTGCCCCTGATAATATGATGATGGATAATTTGTGACATTTTTGGTACACATAAGTGGTATACTTATGATATATTTGAGGTATATGTTTGACATATGTGATATATATACATGGTATATTATAGTATATGCAAGGTATATGCGTGACATATGAGGCATATATGCTGTATATGTGTGTTATATGTGATAAGATGTAATGGTTGATGAATGATTAAGTACAAGTGTATATGCATATGGACTTAAAAGGTGTTGTGACTAGTTAATCGATATTGTAAAGCAAAAGAAGAGGCCTATGGCCCAACAAATGTGCAAATGAAACAAATGATCAAGCTAGCTAGGAAATGCAAATGTTCACATGGAAACCTAGGGCAATTTTTGTTTAACTTGGTCACAACAAAATGAAATAAGCAAAGCATTTGCATACGTAAAGAGTAATGATTATATGTTTCAACTTTATTGATATTAATATGATACTGATGAATGGAATGGAAGACATGGTATGTGTTGGATTTGTGATTTATTACTATGAGTTGTTTGGTACTTTAGAGCTCATTGGATGATTATTCTTACTGAGCAACAACTCATCAATTTGAATAATTTTTCAGGTAAAGAAAAGTGATAGCTCATTTTGGAGCAACGTACAGAAGACATGGAGCATAGATCACTGGCCGAGTGTCATCACTCTCTCTCCTTGCATTCCACACAAGCATGAAAATATGTCATGTATTTTGTATTTACGTGTTTGAATATGTATAGTCATTTTGGAATGGGTTTTAAAAATGTATAAATGAAAGCAACTTGTAAATACTTATGTGCAAAGTTTATGTTTTAATATATATGATATATCATATTGTGGCGAAAGCCTCAAAGTTGACTTGCAAAGTCTTTGAATGATATTACACGATATGAAAAAAAAAAATTTACTTCCATTTTTAACAAGGTATATTACCTTTCCAGTATGCTATGTGTGATTATTTGATACAAGGATAGGTTGAACTCAAATGTATAAGATGTGGTGTTACATTTTTGGTATCATAGCAGGGATAGGTTCCGTGGGAACATGCAAATGCATGATAACATATGCATTCTACAGGTTGAACATTATGTAGTGATATAATTTTTTATATCTGTTGCCCAGAATAAATGATTTGTTTGACCAGTTGCAAGGAGCCCAAATATTCTCCAAGATTGATTTGAAATCGGGCTATTACCAACTCTAGGTAGCAGAACCGGATGTTCCAAAGACTGTCATTTGAACCAGGCATGGACATTAAGAATTTTTAGTAATGCCATTTGGATTTACGGATGCTCCATCTGCATTTAGGGCGTTAAGGAATAAGGTGTTTCAACCATATCTGGATAGGTTTGTGATAGTATTTATTGATGACATATTGGTGTACTCAAAGACTAGGGGAGAACATGAACAATATTTAAAAATTGTGTTGCAGACTTTGAGGGAGAAACAACTGTATGCTCAATTGAGTAAATGCGAATTATGGTTAGATCATTTGGTTTTTCTTAGACATGTGGTATCGGGCAAGGGCATAGAAGTAGACCCAAAGAAAATAGAGGCTATGGTAAATTGGGAAGCTCCTTTAAATGTTTTAGAAATGCATAGTGTTGAACCTTGAGGGGTATATCTATCATTTTGATGCTAACAAATAAAATAGCAATAATGTATTTAACATACTTGTTTTCTAAGTTTATTGAACAGGGTATGGAACATGATAGCAAGAATGGAGAATGGAAGACTAACCTTAAAAAAGACAAAAAAAATGAAGAAATAGCATGTTCACGCCCGTGATGAAGCTTAGCGCCAACTATCCAACATTTAAAGTTCACGACCATGAAGAATGATAGCAACCATGAATGATCATATTAGTCACGCCCATGAAAGAAAGTCACGCCTGTGAGAAAGCATGTCAAATTCCTCTAGAAAGCTTCACGGCTATAGTCACTACTTGGACCACGGCTAGGAAGGATGTTCATGCCTGTGAAATAACACTGTCACACCCATGATCAAACACTTCAAATCCTTCTAGAATGCTTCATGGCCAAAGTCACCACTCAAGTCACGGCTTGGAAGAACAGTCACGACCATGACACTCATACTCACGACTGTGAAAGAAAAAAGAGAAAGTTGTCAGGCGCAAAATTAAAAGTTGGTGCAACGGCTATTTCCACATTTAATGCAACCAAACGGCTATAATTTGCCATGGAAATATAAATGCAAGTCATTTATGAATCCCGAACAAGAGAATAGCTAATACTTCGAATCAAAGTCTTGTTGTAAGCCATTTGTGCACTTAATACTTTCAAAACAAGCATTTATTCTCTGTAAAAATCTTTTTGCTCATTATTTTTCTAAGCATTATAGATTTGTAAGTTTTTCTCTTTGTAATCTACTACCCAAGTGAGTTTGGGTATTTTGGTTTAAGAGTAGAACACTTGTAAGGGTTCTTTGTGTGAGCCTTTAAAATAGAAGGAATTGGTTTACTGTGTGAGCCATTAAAACACAAGGGATTTCTGGGTTAGGTGTGATCCATTATTAGAAACACCATAGTTGGGAGTGAACTTGTAAAACTCCATTCTAACACTTAGTGTGTTAGTGAAACTCCCAATTGATATTGGGGAGAGGAGTAGGATTTGTTAGCTCCCAAACCTCTATAAAAATTCCTGTGTGATATCTTCCTATCCCTACTCAACTTAACTTTTTCTTTCCGCACTTAAAAGTTAAAAATTTTAATATCCAATTCAACCCCTCTTATTGGTTTAATATCTGGGCAACAATTGGTATCAGAGCTTAGTCTAGCATCGAAGCCTAAATAGCACTAGCAAAGATCAAGATATGGCCAATGAAGGATTCCAAAGTCTCAAGCCTTACTTTGATGGAGCAAATTATGCTCATTAGAAGTTTTGGATGGAAACATATTTGGATAGTGAAGGAATTGAAGTCTGGGATAATGTCCGGAAAGAATGGTCACCGCCAACTAGAAGAGAAGTTGATGGTGAAGAAGAAATCCTGTCAAGAGATGATTGGACAGAGCGTCAAAGAAGAGCAAACTTGAAAAATAAGAAGGCAATGACAATTCTCTCAAGCTCATTATCCATTGAAGAATGTGGCAGAATACAACACTGCCCAACTGCTTACAGCATGTTGAAAACATTGGAAAACTATCATGAAGGAACAAAACAAATTAAATCCAAGAAGATTCAACTTCTTACTTCAGAGTATGAGCTCTTCAAGATGAAATCCAATGAGTCAATTACTGACATGAACAACCGTCTTCTAGCCATCATAAATGGCATGAGAAAACTTGGGAAACACCTGAGCTTGGAAGATGTAAATAACAAAATTCTAAGAAGTCATCCTCTCAAAGATTACGGTTCAAGAGTTGCCAATATAGAAGAGGGAAATGAAGACATGAGCATCTTGAATACTGATATGCTAATTGGCAAACTTCTTACACATGAAATGGTAGTGAAAAGAGATTGAGAGCTTGAAGCAGAGCCAGAAAAAAGAAAGCCTCTAGCACTAAAAGCTTCTACTTCAAAATCTCAAGAGGAAGTTGAAGATGATGAAGAAAAGAGTGATGATGCAAATGAGGACATTGTTATGCTCTCAACAAGGCTGAAAAAGAATTATTGAGAAGAGAATGAGCAACTCTAGAAAATTCAGGCAAAGAAACCTCAAACAGACTTCTAATGACTCACAAAGAAGTAAAGAGGAGGCAAAGTGCTATGAATGTGGGAAGAAAGGGCATATTAAACCGGAATGTCCAAGGCTCAAAAAGCACAAGAGCAAATACCAAAGAGACAATGGGGAGAAAGGTCACAAAGCTACATGGAATGACGAAAGCTCTTCAAGTGAAAAAGATGACAATGAAAGTGAAGAGGTCAACCTATGCTTCATGGCTATAGAGGATCACGTCTCGGATAAGGTGGGATCACTTCACTCATACTCTTTCAATAATGATAGTAGTGATAATGGTAGTAATAGTGAAGATGATGATGATGAGTAAAGCCTAATAGAAGTATTGAATCTTGAACTAGAGAAATATAGAAGTAAATTCAATACTTACAAGAATAACATTTCTAATTTGAAAATCAAAATGGATGCTTTAAGACCCTTCAAGGAGAACTTTAAGCTTAAATCATCTAATGAATCTCTTCAAAATTCATTAGATGAATACTCTTCAAGACCCTCAACCAAATCGTTGCTTAAAGAAAACAATACTTTGAAAAATGATGTTGAAGAACTTAGAAACTCTATTTCAAAATTTCACAAGGGAAAGGAGAGTTTAGATACTCTCATTGTGTCTCAAAGACCACCCTTAATCATACATGGTCTAGGATTTAAGGGTACATCATCATCTTCTAACAAGACTACTTTTGTTAAGTCAAGTGAACCTCACATCTCCACATTTGTTGTAATAGCCCCAAGGGCTAAGTGCACAAAATACACTAAATCTTCTATACATAACAGGGATGATCAAGGATTAGTAAGCCTAAGAAAGAAACCTCAAAAGGCTAATCATGCCTTTATGTATAAGAAGCATGCATCTAGAAACGCACCAATTCATCTAGAAATGCACCAATTCATCATGATTGTGCATGCCATTGCTCTCAAACTCAGTCTAATACAAATATGGCATTCAAAAGCATTGTAAGACCAAAAAGCATTTTTAGACCTAAACAATGTAATTATTGTATGAAATTTGGTCAATAAATAAACATTACTGGATAAGGAAGGTTCATTGGGAACCTTCATGTGCTATCTCCTAAGGACCCAGGCTCATTTGGGTACCTAAATATTATACTTGAAGTGTGATTCTATAGGTATGCCTCAAGTCCACAATAAACAAAAATGCTTGGCTAGTAAACAGTGGATGCTCAAGGCATATGACAGATGAAATCAAAAGTATTGATGAAGGTAAAGTTACCTTTGGAAATAATGACAAGGGTAAGGTAATTGCCATTGGCTCTATTGGTATTGATTGTACTAATTTCATTAAAGATGTCTTGCTTGTTGATGGCTTGAAACATAACTTGTCAAGTGTAAGTCAATTATGTGATAAAGGAAACAAAGTAATCTTTACTTCCAATGAATGTCTTGTAACCTCTATTAATGGCCAATAGATATTTAAAGGAAATAGAGATGTCAATACCTACATAATAGACTTATACAAAATATATAACCATTCCACTAAGTGTCTTGTGACTACTAGTGATGAATCTTGGCTGTGGCATAGAGGGCTTGGTCATGCAAGCATGGATTTAATTCAAAGCCTCAGCATAGGAGAGCTGGTAAAGGGATTGCCAAAAGTCAAATTTGAAAAAGACAAGACATGTGAACTTTGCAAAAGAGGAAAACAACATAAGTCATCCTTCAAATCCAAAAACATTGTAAGTACCTCAAAACCTCTACAACTCATGCATCTAGATTTATTTGGACCTACTAGAATTGAAAGGTTAGGAGGTAAACACTATGCCTTTGTCATCGTCGATGACTACTCTAGATTTACTTGGGTCATTTTCTTAGCTCAAAAGAGTGATGCCTTTGAAACATTCAGAAATTTTGCTAAAAGGGTTCAAAATGAAAAAAGATATTGTATTTCAAAAATAAGAAGTGATCATGGCAAAGAATTTAAAAATGAAAACTTTGAGAATTTTTGTCTTGAACATGGCATTTCGCAGAATTTTTCATCTCCTAGGACACCTCAACAAAATGGGGTAGTCGAAAGGAAAAATCGAACTTTAATTGAAATGGCTCGAACAATGCTCAATGAGTATGGTTTACCAACTTACTTTTGGGTTGAAGCCACAAATACTGTATGTTATATTTCAAATCAAGTTTTCAAAAGACCTATCTTAAACAAAACTTCATTTGAGCTATGGAATGGAAGAAAGCCTTTGATATCATACTTTAGAGTATTTGGATGCAAATGTTTCATATTGAAGACCAAGGACAACCTTGGAAAATTTGCCTCTAAATCTGATGACTGTGATACATCTTTGTCATCCCTGGGTGCATTGCATACGGTGCATTGTGTGCCTCTTCCATTATTTCCTGACGCAAGTTCTCAGTGTCTGGAACACATATGCGTGACTTTAACATCAGTGTATCATTCTGCAAATGAAACTCTGTATTATTTCCCTGCCTTACCACATCAATTTTCTCACATAATTCAGGATCTTCGCTTTGTGCTTCTTTAATTCACTCCTTTAGCATAGGTCTGAATTGAAGAGTAGCAATCAGTGATCCTCTATCATGCATATTTAATTCAACATTCATGGATAGTAATTGAATCAAATATGGAAAAGAGGATGTTTGTAAATGAGCTACACTGCTACTGGCCTTTCTACTCAATGCCTTTGCTACCACATTGGCTTTCCCTAGATGATACTCAATTGTACAATCATAATCTTTCAATAGCTCTAACCATCGTCTTTGCCCCATGTTTAACTCCTTTTGTGTCAGCAAATAACCTAAGCTTTTATGGTCTGTGAAGATCTGGAATGTCTCACCATACAGATAATGCCTCCAAATCTTCAATGCAAATACAATTGCAGCCAATTCTAAATCATGCACTGGATATGAGATCTCATGTGGTCTCAGTTGCCTAGATGCATAAGCTATCACCTTACCATGTTGCATTAATACACATCACAAGCCTTGGTGAGAAGCATCACTATATACTGTAAACCCACCTGTACCTATAGGGATAGTTAACACTGGTGCTGAGGTTAGTCTGTGTTTTAGTTCATCAAAACTCCTCGGACATTCTGGAGTCCACTTGAAAGGCACATTCTTTCTCAACAATTTAGTCAAAGGGTTAGCAATTAAGGAGAATCCATCAACAAATCTGTGATAGTATCCAGCTAATCCAAGAAAACTATGCATTTCTGAAATATTTTTAGGAGCTTTCCAATTTACCATGGCCTCAATTTTCTTTGGGTCAACCTCTATGCCGTTACACGACACCACATGTTCAAGAAACACCAAATGATCTAACCAGAATTCACATTTACTCAATTTGGCATATAATTGTTTCTCCCTCAAAGTTTGCAACACAACTTTTAAATGTTGTTCATGTTCTCCCCTATTCTTTGAGTACACCAATATGTCATCAATAAATACTATCACAAACCTATACAGATATGGTTGAAACAACTTATTCATTAATGCCATAAATGCAGCTGGAGCATTAGTCAACCCAAATGGCATTACTAAAAATTCATAATGTCCATACCTGGTTCGAAAGGAAGTCTTTGGAACATCCGTTTTTGCTACATTTAATTGGTAATAGCCTTATTTCAAATCAATCTTGGAGAATATTTAGGCTCCTTGCAACTGGTCAAACAAATCATCTATTCTAGGCAATGGATATTTGTTCTTCACCGTCATTTTGTTCAGTTGCCTATAATCGATGCACAATCTAATTGTTCCATCTTTCTTTTTAACAAATAATACTGGAGCTCCCCATGGTGATACATTAGGTCTAATATACCCTTTGTCAAGTAACTCCTGCAATTGGGCCTTCAGTTCTTTCAACTCAACTGGGGCCATTCTGTAGGGTGACCTTGATATTGGTGTTGTTCCTGGTACTAGTTCAATGGTGAATTCTATCTCTCTATCTAGTGGTAAACTAGGTAGATCATCTGGGAATACATCAGCAAATTCCCTTACCACTGGTATATTTTCGAGCAAGCTATCAGTGGTTCTAGTATCAGTCACATATGCCAAATATGCTTCACATCCCCCTTTGATCATTCGAAATGCCTTTACAGCTGAAACTAGACATGTAGACACAAGTTTTCTTTCACCTAGAAATACTACCTTTGGCTGGTTTGGTAATTCCAAAATTACTTCCTTAGTAAAGCAATTCATTATTGCATGATGTCTAGTTAACTAGTTCATTCCCAGTATCACATCAAATTCATATATTGGAAATAAAATCAGATCAGCTATTAACTCAGCTCTGTCAATGCATATCAGGCAATCACGACAGACATTATTCACAACTACCACTGTTCCCAATGGTGTACTCACATTTATGTCAATCCCTAAAGGCTCATACATTTGATGCAGTTTAGATGCCATATGCAATGATATAAATGAATGAGTCGAGCCTGGGTCAATCAATGCATATGCTAACATATCATAAATGTAAATATTTCTAGTAACTACTTCGGGAGCATCCACCGCCTCCTGTCTAGTCATAGCAAACACCCTGGCCTGAGTAGGGGGTCTAGAACTCTGACCTTCAGATCTGGTCACTCCTCTGCCCATTGTACCAGTCCTGCCCCTGCCTTTTCCTTTGCCCTGTGTCCCACTAGTAGGGTAAACCCTCGGTGCCTCAACTGTAGTCTCAGATACTCCTCTACCTCTGCTGGTCTCTGCTAGTTTGGCTCTATTTGGACAGTCTCTATACATGTGCTCCATTGATCCACAGAATTAACATGCTCCTGTGAGCCTTCTACATTCGCCCGTATGCTGTCTACCACAATGACTACATGTGGGCCTCTGTTCAACATATTGGCTCTGCCCTCTGCTTGGGTAAGAGAAAGTCATGCCTTGACCTCTAGAACTGGAGTACCCACTTCTGTTGCCAGACTGTGCATGCATATATCTACCTCTTTTTCCTGTCCTTCTACTAGACTCACTAAAGAACTCACGTGCTGCCATTTTAATTTATTGCTCCCCAGCTTCTTTCAATAACTGTTCAGCTCTGATTGTCGCAGCTCTGAGTCTGGCATAACTATCAAGATCAGTAGTCGTGATTCTGTTCTGATCTCATATTTGAGGCCCTCCTCAAACTTCCTGCATTTGTCTCGTTTAGTAGAGACCATGAAGGTGGCATAATGGGAAAGTTTATTAAACTGTACTTTATACTCCGCAACAGACATATTCCCCTGTTTCAGATTCAGAAATTCCTTCCTCTTCTCATCCTTATATGTTTTAGGCATGTAATTGTTCTGAAATTCCAGGAGGAAATCATTCCATGTCAACACCGGTGGTTGTGCATCACTGTCGAGGACTGTCTCCCACCATTCATAAGCATTTCCTTGCAGCAAGGATACTACATAATCGAATTTCTCATCCGGGGTACATCTCATCATATTCAGTACCCTTTGTGTCCTTTTCAGCCAGGTCTCAGCTTCTGCTGGGTCTATTGTGCCATTGAAATCAGTTGCACCATGTTTCCTCAGCTTGTCATAACATCTTTCCTTGTACATTCCAGGACCATATACTTCATGTTATAGGTTTTCATGGGGTACTTCTGCATGAGATGACTGTGATGCATGTACTGGAGCTTTAGCTCCTAGTGCTAGTTGATCTCTATGTAAATGAGGTGATGCCTCATGAGAATGCATTTCAGCCGGCCTCTCCCTCTTTGGTGAATCATGTCTTATGATGTCCCTAAAATAAATGAAATTGTGTCACTACATAATGTTCAACACATAGGATGCATATGTTATCATGCTCTTATGCTTATGCATGTTCCCATGGAACCTATCCCTGCTCTGATACCAAAAATGTAACACCACATCATATGCATTTAAGTATAACCTATTTATGTATCAAATAATCACATACTGCATGTTGAAAAGAGAAAATACCCTGATAACAGTGGTAGTAAAATTGTTTTTCATATCATATCTTGTAAAATCAACTAATGACTTTACAAGTCTTATATCCTATAATTCCATTCAATGATTTTGCAAGTCTCATATCCTGTAATATCACTCAATGACTTTTCAAGTCAACATTAAAAACCACAATACGATATATCACATATATTAAAACATAAACTTCACATCTGAAGGATTACGGGTTACTTCCATTTATACATTTCAAAACTAATCTAGAGTGACAATACATATTCAAACATATAAGTCCAAAATATAGATGACATGTTTTCATGCTTGTGTGGAATGCAAGGAGAGAGAGTGATGAGGCTCGGCCAATGACCTGTGCTCCATGTCTTCTATACACTACTCAAAATGAGCTATCACTTTTCTTTACCTGAAAAATGATGCAAATTGATGAGTTGCGACTCAGTGAGAATAACCATCCAATGAGCTCTAAAGTACTAAACAACTCATAGTAATAAATCCCAAATCCAATATATACCATGTATTCCATTCAATTCATCAGTATCATATAAGTATCAATAAAGTTGAAACATAATCATTACTCTTTATGTATGCAAATGCTTTGCTCATTTCATTTTTTTGTGACTAAGTTAAACAGACATTGCCCCGGGTTTCCATGTGAACATTTTCCATGTGAACATTTGCATTTGCATTTGCTAGCTAGCTTGATCATTTGTTTCATTTGCACATTTGTTGGGCCATAGGGCTCTTATTTTGCTTTACAATATCGATTAACTAGTCACAATGCCTTTTTGGTCCATATGCATATGCACTTGTATTTAAGCATCCATCAACCATTGTATCTTATCACATATAATATACATATACCACATATATACCTCATATGCCACACATATACCTTGCATATACTATACATATACCATGTATATATATCACATATGTCAAACATATACTTCAAATATACCACATGTATACCATTTATATGTACCAAAATATCACAAATTATCCATCATTATATTATCAAGGACCAATCATGACAATCATATGAATCACATAGCAAACAACATTCATTTGCACTAAAGAATTCAATCGACAATTAGACTCACCGTGCTCCTTTGATTCCGACCCCTAACTTATTGTCTATCCGCTCCTTGTGGATCTCCAATATGTTGCGAGCCTAATATGAAAACATAATCGATTAACTCATGATCAGGGAGACTTAATGTGGCTTAAACAAATTAATATGCATTGTTCATGTCAATAGTTAAGATTTTTCTTATGAGGCAGTGTGACGTTATGGGACTGTTTAACCTATAACCTTTTATACACTTGCCCAAATAATCTGATTCTTGTTCCTAATTAAAACTAACATATACTTATAGAACATATTAAAATATCAGACCAATTGGATCTTTGTACTATATTTTGTGGAATTTCTAAATGTGTTCCGTTTTTTGCCTTGTTTTCTGCCTTTAGGCAGTTTCAGGGTACTCATTTGGGTTCATATTAACTTATAATATATACGTTATATTTGAATGAAACTTTACAGAAACTTATATGGGTTCATATGGAACATGTTTCATGTTTACAACTTTTATCAATTATGTCTCTAAGGGCTTCAAACTATAACAAACAGTTTACTGGTCCAGAATAAAATTGGCTTATGGACCAGTATGATGTCCAAAGGCCATAACTTAGTCTATACATACCAAATTAAGCTGAACTTAGTACCAAACTTTAGCTATGATATATAACTATAACTTTCCTGTTTTGATCATTTACATAATCGAGCTCTACCAAGATCATGTTATCCAAACAAATTACTAGATCTGCCCAGAGCACTCAGTAGGTAGTTCAAACCATGGAACAGTCATGGTTCCATTCACTATAACTCAACATTTACAAGACCTATAAACCTAAAATTTGGTATAAAGATACAAAACACATATATCTAAATCTTTTATGTTTTTACATACTTCCAATAATGGCTTTAACATATTCTAAATCAATGAACACACTAGCTAACTTGGTTAGGGTTCACACCCTGATCCGTTTCAGTAAAGAGAGCATATCTCTTCCTATACATAACATCTTGTAAAAATGTTTATATATCCTCAAATATAAGCCATAAAGGAACACCTTTTGGGTTTTACACTATTCCAGAATCAATTTCTATTAACATAAAAATTAGGGTGCCATTCAGTGCCTAATATTGAACCTAAGCAACTCAAATCAACCCTATAGCAATAAGAATTGATTACTTACGAAGAACACCCTTGCAAGTGATAAATTAGCTTCAAAAACTAAGTGAAACAATGATGAATTGAGGTCTGAAATGGAGGAAATTGAAGAAGAAGTCGGGCTAGAGAAGAAGGCAGAAATGGGAAGATAAAGCTAACTTTTTGTTTTTTGTCTTTTTATCTTTTTCTTATCTCTTTTCTCATCTCTTTTCTCCTTTCTCTTCTCTTTTCTCTTCTCTTCTCTTTTATTTCTCTTTTGTGTCATTTTCATTTTATTTTGTCTGTATTATTATTATTATTTACATATATTTATAAGTCCACTAATTCACACAATAATACAACTTAATCATTTGGCCCGATTTAACTAAATTAACAATGTAAATGTTTACTAATCTTAATCTAATCATTTTTCTTACTTTAATTTAGTCACCTTATTCAATTCATTTCTAATAATTTGTTATCCTCATTTAGGCTATAATTACACACGTGCGACTCGATACAAGTGCCAAATAATAGGACACGTAGCTAGTGCATATCATAAACTTGTTCCTACAAAAATACGTATGAAATGCACGTGTTCAATTGAATTGTATGCAAGATGCTTATATTCAATGAAATGCATGTGGGGAAGGTCAAGGATATTACATGAACTTCCTAGATTGGCTAAGGAATTTATGAATAGTTCCCAAATCTGAAAAGATAGCCTATGTCTTGGAAGAGCCACTGCCCTCCCCTTTTTGTTAATGACGCATCTATTGATGAATAGTTGGCATATAAGAAGCAAGTGCATTATGCTCACCTTTATTTCTCCAGAGCTTCAAAAGCAGCATGTGAACATGGATGCAAATACCGTTGT
The DNA here is from genome assembly GCA_023653625.1 of Triadica sebifera. Classification (NCBI taxonomy): domain Eukaryota; kingdom Viridiplantae; phylum Streptophyta; class Magnoliopsida; order Malpighiales; family Euphorbiaceae; genus Triadica; species Triadica sebifera. The sequence continues at coordinate 18,107,880 of CM042898.1, read as the reverse complement.
GTATCATCTAAGCGAGCATTTCGATTAGCAAGCTCGAACCAAGCAGTATGAGATATCTAAATTGCTTTTTAGCTCCAAAATGGCAAAGGGGACATCTCTAATGCAGTGTGCATTGAAGATTAGGAAGAAAAGCATAGAGATGGCATAAAAAGGGACTTGTTTCCATTGTGTCAAGAGTTTGAAAAGGAAGATGAATTGTAAGGCCTATCTGGAGTCTTTAAAGAAGAAGGATAACACATTAGATGCACCTCTACTTTAAGTATTTATGTTATTGAGGTTAACACTATAGCACCACATCTTACGCATTTAAGTATAACCTATCTCTGTATCAAAGAATCACACATAGCATGCTGGAAAGATAAAATATCCTGTTCATAGTAATAGTAAATTTTTTTTTTCATATCCTGTAATATCATTCAATGACTTTGCAAGTTTCATATCCTGTAATATCATTCAATGACTTTGCAAGTCTCATATCATGTAATATCATTCAATGACTTTGTAAGTCTTATATCCTATAATATCATTCAATGACTTTGCAAGTCAACACTGAGGTTTTCACCACAATATAATATATCACATATATTAATACATTTTAAAACTAATTTAGAGCGACTGTACATATTCAAATATATAAATCTAAAATACAGATGACATGTTTTCATGCTCGTGTGGAATGCAAGGAGAGAGAGTGATGACGCTCGGCCAGTGATCTATGCTCTATGTCTTCTATACGCTGCTCAAAATGAGCTATCACTTTTCTTTACCTGAACAATGATGCAAATTGTTGAGTTGTTGCTTAGTGAGAATAATCATCCAATGAGCTCTAAAGTACCAAACAACTCATAGTAATAAATCACAAATCCAACACATACCATGTATTCCATTCCATTCATCAGTATCATATAAATATCAATAAAGTTGAAACATATAATCATTACTCTTTATGTATGCAAATGCTTTGCTTATTTCATTTTGTTGTGACCAAGTTAAACAGACATTGCCCCAAGTTTCCATGTGAACATTTGTCGTGTGAACATTTTCATTTGCTAGCAAGCTTGATCATTTGTTTCATTTGCACATTTGTTAGGCCATTGATCATTTGTTTCATTTGCACATTTGTTGGGCCATAGGCCTCTTCTTTTGCTTTACAATATCGATTAACTGGTCACAACACCTTTTAAGTCCATATGCATACGCACTTGTACTTAAGCATTCATCAACTATTGCATATTACCACATATAACATACATACACCGCATATATACCTCATATGCCATGCATATACCTCGCATATACTATACATATACCATGTATATATATCACATATGTCAAACATACACCTCAAATATATCACAAGTATACCACTTATGTATACGAAAAATGTCACAAATTATCAATCATCATATTATCAGGAAAAAATCATGATAATCATATGAATCACATAGGAAGCAACATTCATATGCACTAAAGAATTCAATTGATAATTAAACTCACCTTTCTCCTTTGATTTTGACCCCTAACTTATTGTTTATTCGTTCCTTATGGGTCTCTAATATGTTGTGAGCCTAATATGAAAATATAATCGATTAACTCATGATTAGGGAGACTTAATGTGGCTTAAACAAATTAATATGCATTGTTCGTATCAATAGCTAAGATTTTTCCTATGAGGCAGTGTGACCTTATGGGACTGTTTAGCCTATAAATTTCTCTATACTTGACCAATTAATTTGATTCTTGTTCCAAATTCAAAATAAATATAATTATGTAACATATTAAAATTTCAGAACAATTGGATCATTGTACAAATTTTGGTGGAATTTCTAAATGTGTTCTCTTTTCTGCCTTATTTTATGCCCTTAGGCAGTTTCTGGGTACCAACTTTGGTTCATCATAACTTATAATATATAAGCCATATTTCAATGAAACTTTACAAACACTTATATGGGTTTAAATGGAACATTTTTCATGTTTTTAACTTTTATCAATTATGTATCTAAGGTCTTCAAATTATAAGAAACATTTCGTTGGTCTAGAGCAAAGTTGGCTTCCAGACCAGTATGATTTCCAAAGGCCATAATTTAGTCTATTCATAACATATTAAGCTGAAATTAGTACCCACATTTAGATATGACATATACTTATAAATTTCATACTTTTAATAATTTACATAATTGATCTCTAAGGAGTTAAATTAGCCAAACAAGTTGCTAGATCTATCCAAGGCACTAAGTAGGTAGTTCGAACCGTGAAACAGTCATGGTTCCATTCACCATAACTCAAAATATACAAGACATATGAACCTGAAATTTGGTATACATAGACCTAACACATATATATACAATGGTTATGCTTTGTGTTACTTCAAATAATGGGTTTAACATATTCAAAACCAAATAACACAATAGCTAACTTGGCTAGGGCTCACACCCTAACCGGTTTCAGTAGAGAGAGAATATCTCTTCTTGTACAAAACTCTTGCAAAAATGTTTACATATCCATAAATCTAAGACATAAAGGAACAACTCTTTTGTTTTAATCTTTTCCAAAATCAATTTCTATTGATATCCAAATCGGGGTGCAATTCAATGTCTATTAATGAACCTTAGCAACTCAAATCAACCTTATAACAATAAGAATTGATTACTTACCAAGAACGAACTTGCAAGGGGTCAATTTGCTACAAAAACTAAGTAAAAAAAGGAAGAATTGAAGGCTGGAATGGAGGAAAAAAATGGGGCTGAAGTAAAGAGGCATAAATGGGAGGAAGAAGATAAAGCCAACCTTTTTGTTATTGTCTTTTTACCTTTTTCTCTTCCTCTCTTCTCTTTTCTCTTCTCTTTTCTCTTTTCTTTTCTTTTCTCTTCTCTTTTCTTTTCTTTTTCTTTTGTTTCATTTGCATTTTATTTTATCTATATTAATATTATTATATATATATATATATATATATATATATATATATGTATATAATTCCACTAATCCACACAACAATACAATTTAATCATTTGGCCAATTTAAGTAAATTAACAATATAAATGTTTACTAATCTTAATCTAGTCATTTTTCTTACTTTAATTTAGTCATTTTATTCAATTTATTTCTAATACTTTATTATCCTCGTTTAGGTTATAAGTACACATGTGCGACTTGATACAATTACCAAATACTAGGACACATAGCTAGTGCGTGTCATAAACTTGTTCCTACGAAAATACATATGAAATGCATGTGATCAATTGAATTATATGCAAGATGCTTATGTTCAAATGAAATGCATATGGATATGTATGTGGGGAAGGTTGAGGATGTTACAATTCTCCCCTCCTTTTAAAAATTTCGTCATCGAAATTTAATACCTGGAAACAGGTGTGGATATTGTTTTTTCATATTCTCTTCCGTTTCCCATGTTGCCTATTCTTATGAATGGTTTCTCCATAATACCTTAACTAAAGTTATTTCTATATTTTTCAATTGTTTAGTCTTATATCCGATGATTTCCACTGGTTCTTCTATATAACTCATGTCCTCTGTAACCTCGATGGCTTGATCCCCTCGATAGTTGGAGGGCGAACACCATCCTCCCCAATTAAGTACATGTGTAGGATCTGACCTATACCTTCTAAGCATGCTCACATGAAACACATTATGAATCTGAGCCATCTTAAGTGGTAAAGCCAACCTATAAGCCAATGGACCAACCTTCTCAAGAATTTCATAAGGCCCTATGTACCTTGGGCTCAATTTACCCTTTTTGCCAAATCGGATTAACCTTTTCCATGGAGATACATGAAGAAACACCTTTTCACCTAACTTGTATTCCATCTCCCTTCTATGCTGATCAGGGTAACTTTTTTGTCTTTCCTGTGCTGCCTTTAGATTGTTCTTGACAAGTTTGATGTTATCCACTATATCTTGTACTATCTTTGGCCCTTCTAATGCACGTGCACCCTCTTCATCTCATATGATAGGGCTTCGGCACTTTCTTCCATACAATGCCTCATATGGTGCCATCTGGATACTGCTATGATACTGGTTATTGTAAGCAAATTCAATCAATGCTATATATTCATCCCAAGCTCCTCTGAATTCCATAGAACATGCCCGAAGCATTTCTTCCAATGTCTATGTAGTTCTTTCATATTGTCCATTAGTCTGTGGGTGGAATGCAGTGCTGAACTTCAATTTTGTTCCCAATGCATTATGCAAACTCACCCAAAAATGTGAAGTAAACCTTGGATCTCTATCAGACACAATGGACAATGGAATACCATGTAATCTGACTATCTCATTAACATATGATTTTGCCAAACTCTCGAGTGTACACCCTTATCGGATAGGTAGAAAATGTGTTGACTTGGTTAATCCATCAACAATTACCCATATTGCATCATTTTTTCGTGGAGTTCTTGGCAATCCATGAACAAAATCCATCGTTATTTTCTCCCATTTCCATTATGGTACTGGCAATGGATGTAGTTTACCAACTAGTGCCTGATGTTCAATTTTAATCTACTGACATGTCAAGCATTTGGAAACATATTTTGCTATGTCTTTCTTCATTCTTGGCCACCAGTAATGAGGTCTTAAACTATGATACATCTTTTTCATCCCTAAGTGCATTGATAAGGTGCATTGTGTGCCTCTTCCATTATTTCTTGGTGCAAGTTTTCAGTGTCTGGAACACATATGCATGACTTTAACATTAATACATCGTCTTGCAATTGAAAATCTTTACTGTTTCCCTGCCTTTCTGATTCAATTTTCTCACACAATTTAGGATCATTACTCTGTGCAACTTTGATCCTATCCTTTAGTATAGGTTTGACCGGAACTTGTATATTTAATTCAACATTCATAGATCACATTTGAATCAAATATGGAAGAGAGGATGCATGTAAGTGAGCTACACTACCACTAGACTTCCTACTCAATGCATCTGCTACCACATTGGCTTTCCCTGGATCATATTCAATTGTATAGTCATAATCTTTCAATAGCTCTAACCATTATCTTTGCCTCATGTTTAATTCTTTCTGTGTCAGCAAATAACCCAAGCTTTTATGGTCTGTGAAGATTTGGAATGTCTACCATACAGATAATGCCTCTAAATTTTTAATGCAAATACGACTACAGCCAGTACTAAATCATGCACCGGATATGAGATCTCATGTGGTCTCAATAGTCTGGATGCATAAGCTATCACCTTACCATGTTGCATCAATACACATTCCAAGCCTTGGTGAAAAGCATCACTATATACCGTAAATCTCACACAAAAGCTATCACTTCTGTTTTAAAGGCTCACACAAATAACCCTTACAAGTGTTCTACTCTTAACCCAAAATACCCAAACTCACTTGGGTAGTAGATTACAAAGAGAAACATTTACAAATCTATAATGCTCAGAGAATAATGAGCAAAAATATTTTTACAGAGAATAAATGTTTATTTTGAAAGTATTAAATGCATAAATGGCTTACAACAAGACTTTGATTCGAAGTATTAGCTATTCTCTTGTTCTGGATTCATAAATGACTTGCATTTATACTTCTATGGAGAATTAGAGCCATTTGGTTGCATTTAATGTGGAAATAGCAGTTGCACCAACTCTTAATTTCGCGCCTGACATCTTTCTCTTTCCTCTTTCATGGTCGTGACTGTTCTTCCAAGTCGTGATTTGAGTGGTGACTTTAGCCGTGAAGCATTCTGGAAGGATTTGAAGTGTCTGATCACGGGCGTGACAATGTTATTTCACGGGCATGAACATCCTTCCTAGCTGTGGTCCAAGTAGTGACTCTGGCCATGAAGCTCTCTGAAGGAATTTGACATGTTTTCTCACGGGCATGACTTTCTTTCACGGGCGTGACTGATATGATCATTCACAGTTGCTATCATTCTTCATGGATGTGAACTTTAAATGTTGGATAATTGGCGCTAAGCTTCATCACGGGCGTGACATAAAAGATCACGGGCATGAACATGCGATTTCTTCTTCTTTTTTTTTTGTCTTTTTAAGGTTAGTCTTCCATTCTCCATTCTTGCTATCATGTTTCATACCCTGTTCAATAAACTTAGAAAACAAGTATGTTAAAAATATTATTGCTATTTTATTTGTTAGCATCAAAATGATAGAAATACTCCTCAAGATTCAACAATCTCCCCCTTTTTGATGGTGACAAATAATCTAGTAATATGTGCTTTTGAGAAGTCTCCCCCTCAAAAGATGCTTAAGATAAAAAAATTACTGAAATGCAAGAATTGTAAAGAATGATGAAGTGTAGCATCAAAATATGCAAGGTATATCCAATGTATACCAGATTTTTACTTAAGACAAGTTAAGTATATGCAAAGTATATTTAAGGTATATTTAAAGTATATCAAGAGCATATTCATTCATGTAACTTGCATCAAGGTATATGCAAACAATCTTAAGGTATATTTAAGGTATATCAACTCATTTGCATACTTGCATATTCATTTGATTCAAATAAGTATTTCAAATATATTGCATTTAACTTTAAATATAATATATTGTTGGGTTCTCCCCCTTTTGTCATCAACAAAAAGAATAACAAAAAAATAAATCATAATGGAAAACAAAAGCAATTATATTAATATGAAAAGAAAAATACAAGGATTTGACAAAGTGATTGAAAGTCCTACATCAAACAAGCTAGAAAATAACATAGCTACTTCTGCCTCAAGGCTTTCCATGCGAGACTCCAAAAAATCCTTGAAGTTCTCTAACCTCTAATCCATCGAAGCCTGCAATTGCTCAAACCGTGGTGCCAAGAGATCAACCACTTGCTGAGCCAGGTTTGGTGTGGAGGCAGAGGATTGTCCAATTTCCTGCTTAACCTCTGGAGGTGCCATCTCAACTCGAACTCTCTTCCTCTACTGGATTCCTTGGAGGATAGCTTTGAAGTCGTCCGAATCGTTGTCCTCCCAAATAATCTCACCAGCAGTGTTGGTGAAGCGGTAGTAGATGTTGTTCTCATGAACTATACGAACAGCTGCTCCCATTTTGATAAAGGACCCGACGTCTAGTCCGTCTCGAGGATGTGCTAGTATAAGGTTAAAGTGGTGCTCCTCTAGCTTCAAATACCCCAGCTTGATAGCAAGGTGAGTCACGTACCCACCAATCAGAATGTCTCCGGAGGGCTTGGTGGCAATTGATAGAAGATGGTTTGCAAACCATCGAGATAAAACCACTGTTAGGCCTCTTCGGGCCATCTCCAGGAGAAAGATCTCGGACTTCCAAATTGATCTGTTGCTGTCTCCTCTGGAAAAAACGCTATAGGTTAGAAACCTATGTAAGTACTTGTGCACTGCAGATTGAAGGTGGGTGTTTTTTGTCTTCTGGATGTCCCAACTGTAGTCAAGCCCGAAGTGAGTCCATCCCTAAGTAGCATAGAACTCCACCTCACTCTCATTATGGATACCATTAGAGGGAAGGTTGAACATGTCACCAAACTCTGTAGCAGAGAGGGTGTTCGAATGCTTGCAAAGTTGGACTTTTGCCGTGCCGATAGGAGAGACTTGTAGGGTGCTCAGGAACTCTAGAATTGGTTCCCTCAGCGTCTATTGATGGATATCAATGAAATCTTTTCAGATGACAAGCCTGGAGTTTTTCCGTCATGCTTTTCTCGAGACCAAGTGTTCTGATAGTTTGTCACTCAAATGATCCAGAGGAAAGGAGTGGTCTTTGCTTGAGAACCGAGTATCTTGGATGACAGTGCACTCGAATAATGTTTAGAAGGTAGTCCATGTATCTTCTTGGAGCATGAGACTTCTTTCTGGTACCTTTGGATGAGTCGGTTTCCATTTTTTGATTGAGAAATGTATTTTTGAAGAGTGAAAATCTGATGGAAATTTTGGAGTGGAACTTAAGGTGTTTTGATTTCTCATGATGGAGAAAGTTTTTGATGGTATTTATAGATGGAATGAATTGCTAGTGGGCCAAAAATCTTCAAAATGGTATTCAATGGTGATAAATGAGAGAAGTTGGAGAGTTGGAAATGAGAGAAATACGGCAAACACATTTTATAGTCGACATCTTCACGGGCGTGAAACCTAAGTCACAGGCGTGAAATGTCGTGTTCACAGTTTGTTGAAGAGACACTCTACCCGTGAAGAGAGATGTGAAACTATTCATGGTCGTGACAATTAAAGCTCACGGGCGTGAATGATGAAATGTCACGGTGGTGACAAAAAAGTCACGGGTGTGAAGTACAATTTTCACAACTTGTGATCGTGAAATAGAACATGACACAAAATGTGAACGCTTCTGTAAGTTTTTGGTGGAAATGTTCACGGTCATGAATAAGCATGACAAGCATGAACAAAGGGTTTCACGGGGGTGATAGAAAAAGGTTATGGGCGTGAAACATAGTCTTCACTACCTTCAACCGTGAAGCATGTCGAGAAGCAAGTTGTGAAAGCTACTGGAGCTTTTGGCGATTATGATCACGACCGTGAATATATGTCACAGGCGTGAATTGCCTAAAATCCTCATTAAATAAAATTAAGTCTAAAATAAGACTAAAGCAATACTAAGGAGCTTCTATCCCCTATAACATATATTTCTATCAAATTAGCTGCCTCATATCTAAAAAGATGAGACAAAAGACACAAGATTAACAATCAAGGTTCGACAATTTTGGCAATCATAAAGTTAATCCATCAATCATACCAAGCTCTCTTCTTATGAAATTAAATCTTTCTTCATTTAGAGACTTAGTGAAGATATCTGCCAATTGATTGTCTGTGCTTATAAATTCCAATACAACATTTCCATATTGAACATGATCTATAATAAAATGATGTCTTATGTCAATATGTTTACTTCTAGAGTGTTGAATGGGATTCTTAGATAGATTTATAGCACTTGTATTGTCACATCTAATAGGTATATGGTCCATACTATGACCATAATCCTTAAGTTGTTGTTTCGTCCAAAGGATTTGTGTACAACAACATTGCTGCCACATACTCCGCTTCAGTGGTAGAAAAAGCGACTGAAACTTGTTTCTTCCTAAACCAAGAGACTAAGCATTCTCTAATAAAGTAACAAGTACCTGAAGTACTTTTTCTATCTAAAAGACTTCTAGCATAATCAACATCTGAATATCCTATAATGTGAAAGGATGAATTTCTAGGATACCATAAACCTAGATGCAATGAGCCATGTAAATATTTTAAAATTCTTTTTACTACATTTAAATGTGACTCTTTAGGACATGATTGCAATCGAGCACATAAGCATACATTATACATTATATCGGGTCTAGAGGTAGTAAGATATAAAAGTGATCCGATCATACCTCTATAGAGATTTTCATTAATGCTATTAACCTTTTCATCCTTGTCCAATTTTGTCGATGTACTCATTGGAGTCTTAGCATTTTTGCATCCTTCCATTTCAAATTTCTTAAGTAAGTCTTTGGCATATTTTCAATGGTTGATGAATATGCCCTCATTGCCTTATTTTATTTGTAAACCGAGGAAGAATTTTAGCTCACCCATCTTGCTCATTTCAAATCCCCTAGTCATACACTTAGCAAATTCTTGGCAAAGCAATTCATTAGTAGACCCAAATATGATATCATCAACATAAATTTGAACAATTAAAGTATCATGCTTATGTTTTTTAATGAATAATGTAGTGTCAACATTCCCCTTTCTAAAATTAGTTTCCAAGAGAAAAGAACTTAGTCTTTCATACCAAGCTCTTGGGGCTTGTTTCAAACCATATAAAGTTTTTGAAAGTTTAAATACATGGTTGGAAAAATCATAGCTTTCAAAACCTAGCGGTTGTTCTACATAAACTTTTTCTTCTATAAAGCCATTTAAAAAGGCACTTTTTACATCCATTTGAAAGAGTTTGAAATTCATGTGGCATGCATATGCTAAAAGTATTCTTATGGCTTCTAATCTACCTGTAGGAGCATAGGTCTCATCATAATCTATTCATTCTTCCTGATTATATCCTTTTGCAACCAACATAGCCTTATTCCTAGTTATTGAACCTTGTTCATCTAGTTTATTTCTAAATACCCATTTGCTTCCAATGATTTGATGCTCCTTGGTTCTAGGTACTAAGGTCCATACTTTACTTCTCTCAAATTGGTTGAGTTCCTCTTGCGTAGCAATCAGCCAACTTTCATCATTAGGAGCCTCATCAATATTTTTAGGCTCAATTTGAGAAACAAAAGAAAGATCAGAAACTAAATATTTGAGATGAGATCTGGTACTTACGCCCCTTGTAGGATCACTAATGATTTGCTCTTTGGGATGATCTTTTGTCAATCTCCATTCCTTTGGGAGCTCTTGCCTATTTTCCTCTTAAGCTGGAGGTAGAGAATCATCTTGATGTGAATGTTCTTGATAATTTTATTCTCTTTCATTTTCAAGATAAAGTCTTTCCATGGTACCTACAACATCATTAAGAACACTACCTTTCACAAGATCAAGCCTACTAGATTCATCGAAAACAACATGCGTAGATTCTTCAACAGATAGTGACTTTTTATTAAATACTCTATATGCTTTGTTAGTTATGGAATTCAGAGGTGCTTAGGATAAATATATTGCATTGATTGAATTTGCTTACAATAACCAGTATCATAGTAGTATCCAGATGGCACCATATGAGGCATTGTATGGCAGAAAGTGCCGAAGCCTCATCATTTGGGATGAAGAAGGAGCACATACATTAGAAGGGCCAGAGATAGTGCAAGACACAGTGGATAAGATCAAGGTTGTCAAGAACAAGCTAAAGGCAGCCCAAGATAGACAGAAAAGTTACGCTGATTAGCATAGAAGGGAGATGGAATATGAGATAGGTGAAAAGGTATTTCTTCGTGTATCTCCATGGAAAGGGATAATCCGATTTGGCAAGAAGGGTAAATTGAGCCCAAGATACATTTTCTTGAGAAGATTGGTCCATTGGCTTATAGGTTGGCTTTACCACCCGAGATGGCTCAGATACATAATGTGTTTCATGTGAGCATGCTTAGAAGATACAGGTCAGATCCTAGACATGTACTTAAAGATCAAGCCATTGAGATTGTAGAGGGCATGAGTTATGTTAAGGAACCAGTGCAAATCATTGGATACAAGACTAAATAGCTAAGAAACTGAGAAATACCTTTGGCTAAGGTATTATGGCGTAACCATTTATAAGAAGAGGCAACTTGGGAAACAGAAGAAAATATGAAAAAGCAATATCCACACCTATTTTCAGGTATTAATTTCGAGGATGAAATTTTTAAAAGGAGGGGAGAATTGTAACATCCTTGACCTTCCCCACATGCATTTCATTGAACATAAGCATCTTGCATACAATTCAATTGAACAAGTGCATTTCATACGTATTTTTGTAGGAACAAGTTTATGACACGCACTAGCTACGTGTCCTAGTATTTGCACTTGTATCGAGTCGCACGTGTGTAATTATAACCTAAATGAGGATAGCAAAGTATTAGAAATGAATTGAATAAGGTGACTAAATTAAAGTAAGCAAAATGATTAGATTAAGATTAGTAAACATTTACATTGTTAATTTAGTTAAATCGGGCCAAATGATTAAGTTGTATTATTGTGTGAATTAGTGGAATTATAAATATATATCAATAATAATAATAATATAGAAAAAGTAAAATGAAAATGACACAAAATAGAAATAAAAGAGAAGAGAAGAGAAAAGAGAAGAGAAAGGAGAAAAGAGATGAGAAAAAGATAAAAAGACAAAAAACAAAAAGTTAGCTTTATCTTCCCATTTCTGCCTTATTCTCCAGCCCGACTTCTTCTTCAATTTCCTCAATTTCAGACTTCAATTCATCCTTTTTTCACTTAGTGTTTGAAGCTAATTGATCCCTTGAAAGGTTCTTCTTGGTAAGTAATCAATTCTTATTGCTATAGGGTTGATTTGAGTTGCTTAGGTTCAATATTAGGCACTGAATTGCACCCCAATTTTGATGTTATTAGAAATTGATTCTGGAATAGTGTAAAACACAAAAGGTGTTCCTTTATCTCTTATATTTGTGGATATATAAATAGTTTTGCAAGATGATATGTATAGGAAGAGATATGCTCTTTTTACGGAAACTTGTCAGGGTGTGAACCCTAACCAAGTTAGCTACTGTGTTCTTTGATTTAGAATATGTTAAAGCCATTATTGGATGTATATCAAAACAAAAAAGTTGTATATATATGTATTTTTTATCTTTACACCAAATTGCAGATTCATAGGTCTTTTAAAGGTTGAATTATGGTGAATGGAACCATGACTGTTCCATGGTTTGAACTGCCTACTGAGTGCTTTGGGCAGATCCAGTAAATTGTTTGGCTAATTTGAGCTTGTTAGAGCTCGATTATGTAAATGCTAAAAACCTGAATGGTATAGGTATATGGCTGAGATAAATGGTGGTACTAATTTCAGCTTAATTGGTTATGTATAGACTAAGTTATCGCCTTTGGAAGTCATACTGGTCCGGAAGCCAATTCTATTCTGGACCAGTAAAATGTTTGTTATATTTTGAAGACCTTAGAGACATAATTGATAAAAGTTGTAAACATGAAACACATTCCAAAATAACCCATATAAGTGTCTGTAAAGTTTCATTAAAATATGACTTATAGATTATAAGGTATGATGAACCCAAAAGAGTACCCTGAAACTGCCTAAAGGCAGAAAACAAGGCAGAAAACAGAACACACTTAGAAATTCCACAAAATATAGTACAATGATCCACTTGGTCTGAAATTTTAATATGTTCTATAATTATATGTTTTTTTTAATAAGGAACAAGAATCCGATTATTTGGTCAAGTTTAGAAAAAGTGATAGGCTAAACAGTCCCTTAATGTCACATTGCCTCATAGGAACAAACTTAACTATTGACATGAACAATGCACATTAATTTGTTTAAGCCACATTAAGTCTCCCTAATCATGATTTAATCGATTATGTTTTCATATTATGCTCGCAACATATTGAAGACCCACAAGGAGTAGATAGGCAACAAGTTAGGGGTTGGAATCAAAGGAGAACGGTGAGTCTAATTATCGATTGAATTCTTTAGTGCAAATAAATGTTGCTTGCTATGTGATTCATATGATTGTCATGATTGGTCCTTGATAATGTAATGATGGGTAATTTGTGACATTTTGGTACATATAAATGGTATACTTGTGGAATATTTGAAGTATATGTTTGACATATGTGATATATATACATGGTATATGTATAGTATATGCAAGGTATATGTGTGGCATATGAGGTATATATGTGGTATATGTATATTATATGTGATAAGATACAATGGTTGATGAATGCTTAAATACAAGTGCATATGCATATGGACTAAAAAGGCGTTGTGACTAGTTAATCGATATTCTAAAGCAAAAGAATAGGCCTATGGCCCAACAAATGTTCAAATGAAACAAATGATCAAGCTAGCCAGCAAATGCAAATGCAAATGTTCACATGGAAAATGTTCACATGGAAACCCGGGGCAATGTCTGTTTAACTTAGTCACAACAAAATGAAATAAGCAAAGCATTTGCATACATAAAGAGTAATGATTATATGTAACATCCTTGACCTTCCCCATATGCATTTCATCGAACATAAGCATCTTGCATACAATTCAATTGAACACATGCATTTCATACGTATTTCTATAGGAACAAGTTTATGACACGTACTAGCTACGTGTCCTAGTATTTGGCACTTGTATCGAGTCACACTTGTGTAATTATAACCTAAATGAAGATAACAAAGCATTAGAAATAAATTGAATAAGGTGATTAAATTAAACTAAGAAAAATGATTAGATTAAGATTACTAAACAATTACATTGTTAATTTAGTTAAATCGGGTCAAATGATTAAGTTGTATTATTGTGTGAATTAATGGAATTATAAATATATGTAAATAATAATAATAACAATATAAAATAAAATGAAAATGAAACAAAAGAGAAATATAAGAGAAGAGAAATGAGAAATGAGAAGAGAAAAGAGAAGAGAAAAAGAGAAAAAGGGAAAAAGAGAAAAGGGCAAAAAACAAGTTGGCTTTATCTTCATCTTTCTTCCCCATTTCTGCCTCCTCACTTCAGCCCCGTTTTCTTCTTCAATTTCCTCCATTTCAGACTTAAATTCTTCCTTGTTTCACCTAGTTTTTGAAGCTAATTGATCCCTTTCAAGTTTGTTCTTGGTAAGTAATCAATTCTTATTGCTATAGGGTTGATTTGAGTTGCTTAGGTTCAATATTAGGCACTGAATTGCACCCCGATTTTGATATTAATATAAATTGATTCTGGAAATGTGTAAAACACAAAAGTTGTTCCTTTATATCTTAGATATGTGGATATGTAAACATTTTTTCAAGATGTTATGTATAGGGAGAGATATTTCCTTCGTACTGAAACTGGTCAGGGTATAAACCCTAACCAAGTTAGCTACTGTGTGGTTTGATTTAGAATAGGTTAAAGCCCTTATTGGAAGTCTCTCAAAACATAAAAGTTGTAGATATATGTGTTTTGTATCTTTACACCAAATTTCAGGTTCATATGGCTTGTAAATGGGGAGTTATGGTGAATGGAATTATGACTGTTCCATGGTTTGAACTGCCTACTGAGTGCCCTGGGCAGATCCAGTACATTGGTTGGCTAATTTGATCTTGTTAGAGCTACATTATGTAACTTATCAAAACATAAAAGTTATAGGTATATGTATTATCTAAATTTTTGTACTAATTTTAGCTTAATTTGTTATCTATAGACTAAGTTATGGCCTTTGGAAATCATACTGGTCCGGAAGCCAATTCTATTCTGGAACAGTAATATGTTTGGTATAATTAGAAGACCTTAGAGACATAATTGGTAAACATTGTAAACATGAAACATGTTCCATATGAACCCATATAAGTGTCTGTAAATTTTCATTAAAATAGGACTTATAGAGTGTAAGTTATGATGAACCCAAATGAGTACCCTGAAACTGCCTAAAGGAAGAAAACAAGGCAGAAAACAGAACACTCTTAGAAATTCCACCAAATATTATACAATGATCCAATTGGTCTGAAATTTGAATATGTACTATATATATGTGTTATTGTTAATTAGGAACAAGAATCAGAGTAATTATTCAATTATAGAAACAGTCCCATAAGGTCACACTGCCTCATAGGAAAAATATTAACTATTGACATGAACAATGCATATTAATTTGTTTAAGCCACATTAAGTCTCTCTAATCATGAGTTAATCGATTATGTTTTCATATTAGGCTCGCAACATATTGGAGAACCACAAGGAGCGGATAGACAATAAGTTAGGGGTCGGAATCAAAGGAGAACGGTGAGTCTAATTATCGATTGAATTCTTTAGTGCAAATGAATGTTGCTTGCTATGTAATTCATGTGATTGTCATGATTGGTCCTTGATAATGTAATGATGGATAATTTGTGACATTGTGGTACATATAAATGGTATACTTGTGGTATATTTGAGGTATATGTTTGACAAATATGATATATATACATGGTACATGTATAGTATATACAAGGTGTATGCTTGACATATGAGGTATATAGGGAATATATGTTTGTTGTATATGATAAAGATGCAATGGTTGATGAATGCTTAAATACAAGTGCATATGCATATGGGCTAAAAAGGCGTTGTGACTAGTTAATCGACATTGCAAAGCAAAAGAAGAGGCATATGGCCCAACAAATGTGCAAAGCAAAAGAAGAGGCCTATGGCCCAACAAATGTGCAAATGAAACAAATGATCAAGCTAGCTAGCAAATGCAAATGCAAATGTTCACATGGAAACCCAGGGCAATGTTCGTTTAATCTGGTCACAACAAAATAAAATGTACAAGCAAAGCATAAGTAAATAACAATTATTGAATACTTGATTTTATCTATATTTATATGTTGTTGACTGATGAATGGAATGGAATACATGGTATATATTGGAATTGTGATTTATGACTATGAGTTGTTTGGTACTTTAGAGCTCATTGGATGGTTATTCTCACTGAGCCGCAACTCATCAATTTGCATCATTTTTCAGGTAAAGAGAAGTGATAGTTCATTTTGAGTAGCGTATAAAAGACATGGAGCACAGGTCACTGGCCGAGCCTCATCACTCTCTCTCTCCTTGCATTCCACACAAGCATGAAAATATGTCATATGTGTTTTTTTTGTATTTACGTGCTTGAATAGGTATAGTCATTTTGGAATGAGTCTAAATATGTATAAATGAAATCAACTCGAAAATACTTATGTGAAAAGTTTATATTTTGATATATGTGATATATTATATTGTGGTGAAAACCTCAGTGTTAACTTTGCAAAGTCAGTGAATTATATTACAGGATATGAAAAACAATTTTACTACTATTGTTAACAGGGTATTTTACCTTTCTAGTACGCCATGTATGATTACTTGATATTTGGATAGGTTATACTAAAATGCATAAGATGTGGTGTTACATTATATGTTTCAACTTTATTGATACTTATATGATACTGATGAATGGAATGGAATACATGGTATATATTGGATTTGTGACTTATTACTATGAGTTGTTTTGTACTTTAGAGCTCATTGGATGTTTATTCTCACTGAGCCATAACTCATCAATTTGCATCATTTTTCAGGTAAAGAAGACATGAAGCACAGGTCATTGGCCGAGCCTCATCACTCTCTCTCCTTGCATTCCACACAAGCATGAAAACATGTCTTCTATATTTTGGACTTATATGTTTGAATATGTATTATCACTCTAGATTAGTTTTGAAATGTATAAATGGAAGCAACCCGTAATCCTTCAGATGTGAAGTTTATGTTTTAATATATGTGATATATCGTATTGTGGTTTTTAATGTTGACTTGAAAAGTCATTGAGTGATATTACAGGATATGAGACTTGCAAAGTCATTGAATGGAATTACAGGATATAAGACTTGTAAAGTCATTAGTTGATTTTATAGGATATGATATGAAAAAAAAAAATTTACTACCACTGTTATCAGGGTATTTTCTCTTTTCAACATGTAGTATGTGATTATTTGATACAGAAATAGGTTATACTTAAATGCGTATGATATGATGTTACAGTTCGGGCTAGTCAATTTGTTAGATTCGAGAATTGAGCATAAGTTCTTGTTTGATGATATGATTCTAGCAACCTAAATGTAAAAAAAGATCATGTTAGGGAATGTACTAAATGCATGATTATAAGGTCTTTAATAAACACATATTATAACTCCCACTATTTTATTACAAACCCATAGCCCTCACTATGAATCTAAGAAAACCCATTAGAAGTTCTCTTAGTGGGTTAGTATCAACCATCAGTACAAATGACCTTGGGTGTGCCAAACAAGCCACCTTAGGTCAATTGGTAGGTATCTCATACCAATTGCATCATATCACGAAACTACTCAATCATTGGGCTACCACTTCTTGATATGTGCACATCTTATGTACACCCACTTAATATTGCCTCTAATTCATATTGACCTTGGGTGTGCCCAACAAGCCAATGTAACTAGTTAAAGCCAACCCATTAATCATGATTTGAGCATATTCATGTAGAGTGGGCTTAGGTATGCCCAATAACCCAAACTCTATCTTGCCATATTAACGGAAGACATAGGCCTTAATATTATTAATGAGAGATTTCTTTAATTTTAGGTCTCATCATAGCAATTTGGCATGCATAATGTATCCATTCATCACATATAGATATATAAGATAGTTACACTAATTATATGGTTATGATTATGAGCATGATCTAACATCAATCCTTTGAGCCATGAAAGGGTTGATTACGTCTTACCTAAGTAGATGCATGAAATCACAACACCAAAATAGAAAACAATTTCCTATTCTAATGCTCCTTTGCTTTTGGCGCCATCTCATTGGATTGTTTCTCCTTTGTACTTCAATTCTATTCTAATCCTATGTAATTTAATTACACAAATTTTCATAAGAAAACCTCAAGTTTCATTTGAGGGGAGTAAGATGAGAAGAGAAATGCCAGAGAGAGAATAGAGAAGGCCATGACTCGCGGGCACTATTTACCAAAAACAAAATTACATGCATGATCAATCACATTGGTCAAGTCCATAATCAAACTACCATGCCATTCCATACACCCCTAGCATGCATTATCAAATGCACAAATAAAAGTAATCTATTACAGAAACAATTTGTGTTCCCTTTGTTTTAACTCTTGAAACACTATTTTGATTGTTTGGCCTTAATGACATTCATAATAAAATAATTATTTAATCTCATTAAATAATCATATGAATATTTAGAAACACTTTCTACAATAAAATCAAGCATTTTAGGCATACATTTGATCATATCAAAAAGTTTCCTATAATTGCCTACTTTGCCAACTAGGTTACTTCTAATTTAATGCATGCAATATTAAATCCAAATTTAATGATTAAATCGCATTAAATATTAAATTAAATATGACCAGTAATTAATTTATAATTAAATTATTTTAATTAGTTATTATTTTAATTAGTCATCATTATCGAGAAATTATAATCAGTTTATACCAATTAAATTCATTCATTATACAATCTAAATCATTATTTATTCAACTAGCAAACCAATTATTTAAAAATTGCCTAAATTGAAGCATACATGAATTAGGATTCTTTAAGAACTTAACCATTAATTTAATTTGACTTTAGCATGAAATTGACATAAAAATAACATCATTAATATCTCATAAAACATGAATTGAGGTTCTGATCATCAAGTTACATTCCATTAAATCAAACAACACAAAACAGTCCCATCACATGGTAAGGTTTTGGACCTAGTTACTTGTTTTTGATTGTTCCATGATCAAAAATAATTTTTGCATCATCATAGTTTCTGTCCAGCATTTAAAATATATTTCTAAATATTTCATAAACAAATTAACAAACTAAATTCGAACAGCCCCTCAAACAACTTAATTGGCACAACTAGGTTTCATAAACTCTAGAAATTCATCAACTCTGCATAACTTCGAATTTCATATTTAAATCAAATTCAAACCTTTTAATTATCATAAAAAATATCTAATATCATCATATTAATATTTCATTGAAATAAAATTAAAATTTGAGGCCAAACATAGTCAAATTCGTTTTTAATGGAATGAGGGAATCCAAGTTGTTTATTTTCAGTCAATCTCATTGATACTTCAATGAAATCCAAAATTAATTTACATAAGGTCTTTCTGATACCACTGTTGAGTTCTCAACATATATCTCATACATGGAACAATGAAAAATTAAAATTTTTTAAACCCAAAAAAACCATGGATTGAACTATTCATATGGAAGAAGTTGATTACCTTGTTTGTTTCTTTTGATCTTCCAAGTTTGTGAGTCTTTTCTTCAAGTTGGGTTATTGCAAACCACAATAATCCAAGGCTAGATTGTCTCTAATGGTAATCCATGTGAAGGAATGAACAAAACAACCACAAGGATGATGGGGTGTCAAAGCACCTATGTGTTAGCTATGATGTTTCAACTTGAAAGAGAAGAAGAAGAGAGAATAACTTTTATTCCTCAAGGTGGCAGCTATGAATTTGGCCCTTAAAATGTTTATTTATATGTCATTTAATCATATTAGAATTGGATATAAGTTTTCCATGCATAGGAATTCCATTCAAAATAGAAAACCTAAAATCGCAATAGCTGATATTAGGGCCTTCACGGGAGTGAATAGTAGTATCACGACCATGACTCCCCTTTGTCATAGGTCTGACAACCTTTTTCATAGCTGTGACACCTATTGTATGGCCAAATCATTTCTCTCTCATGTCTTGGATCCAATCGAAAGCCCTTTTCGCATTTTCTTCATTCCTTCTATGCATGTGACCCATTAGGTTCCCGTTATATTGGTAGGTCAAATCATCACATGATATTGGGTAGATCATAAACGGTATCTAACAACACATCATAACCCCTAATTGATCAAAAAATCAGTGATCTGATTGTAAACCTTTCCATAGATTATTACTGTGCGATTCTTCTTTTCACCAAACTATACCTCATTTGGTTTAGACCATGGTCTGTGTGTTAACTACCACTCGACTGAGTATATCACATCTAGTCCAAATGATATTAGTTCTTGCCTATGAGACTTATTACCTTGATTAGATATACTCTTGAATACCTTCTTCAAGACATGTCCACCTTGGCCAAGGATTTCTGAGTAATGATTTCTACAAGAGGCCATAGGTATACTCTCATTCTATTAGGAGCCATGAATCCTTTGTTGACTACTCAACTACTTTTAAATACCTTATGCTATACCTAATCACCACCCTATGAGGAACCTTAGAGAAGTAATAAGGAATGGAGTCAAAGTACAGGATTCAGTATCCAGGATAACCTTGAGTATCTTAAGTCTAAGGATACTTGCACCATTAATATGATATGACTATCATTGACATTGAATAAATACCTATGTGATTTCCTTATAGTTGGTCATCCAATTTACTTGGCTACTCTAGCAAGCATCCATATCTTAACTCTAAACATATCATGTTATCAGCTTATGAGATCAGCTACTTGACCTAGTCAAGGAGTATAACATGTGCTAGTCTATTCTTTCTTGTTAATCTTATGACTAGGAATTATTTAGGTATAAACACAATTGCACATGATAGGAATCTCATCATCATGGTCTGATCATGATTTCCTTCATGTTGTATTACATACCAAGGGCTTCATTAAATGGTTTAAGATCTATATCAATTCATATGCAATGAATACCACACAATGAAAATGTCTTTTATAAATGATAAATGAGTACATCAATTGCCGAAGGTGATTGCCTTTAGAGCACCTCTCTAAAAGTAAAACTCTTATAAAGGTTTTATGTGTGCCATTAAAAACACATGAATTTTATTGTTGTGTTAGCCATTAAAACACAAGGGTTTCTGGGTTAGGTGTTAGCTAAGAGAGTAAAACATTATAGTTGGGAGTGATCTTGGAAAACTCCATTTGTAACACTTTGAATATTAGTAATATACCCAATTGAGATTGGGGAGAGGACTAGGGTTTGTTAATACTCGAACCTTTATAAATCTTATGTCTCCATCTTTCTACTTCTCTATCTATTCTTATTCATTTGCTTGAAAGAAAAATTTTATTTGCTAATTACTCATAAATGCAATAATCTTGGTTATTGTTTTGGGAAACAATTGGTATTAGAGCTAAGTCTAGCATTCAAGCCTAACAGGTGCTAGCAAAGATCAAATTATGGCCAACAAAGGGTTTCACAATCTTAAGCCTTTCTTTGATGGAGCAAACTATGCGAATTGGAAATTTAAGATGGAAACTTATCTTGATAGTGAGGGAGTAGACATTTAAGACATCATTAGAAAAGAATGGATACCTCCAACAAGAAGGAATACTGAAGGAGAAGATGAAATCATTCCAAGAGATGATTGGATTGAGCCCCAAAATAGAGCTAATGGAAAAAACAAGAAATCATGATAATTCTAATAAGCTCTCTATCACTTGAAGTGTGTGGTAGAATAGAACATTGTTCAACCACTTACTCTATTTGGAAAAATTTTGAAAACTATCACGAAGGCAATAAAAAAGTAAAGTTTATTTAAACTTCTTGTCACCAAATATGAATTCTTCAAGATGAAGCCCAATGAGACCATAACCGAAATGACCAATCGACTTCTTGTTATCGTCAATGCCATGAGGAAGCTTGGAAAGCATAATAATTTGGACGATGAAAATAATAAGATTCTAAAGAGTCTTCCAATGAAAGATTATGGCTCAAGAGTTGCAGGTATTGAGGAAGCTAATGAAGACTTGAGTGTAATTCCTATCGATGTACTTTTTGGTAAACTTCTCACTTATGAAATGGCTTTGGTAAGAGAAAGAGAGCTTGAAGGAGAAAAGGAGAAGAGAAAGCCTTTAGCACTCAAAGCTTCAACTTCCATGCCTATAGATGAAGATCTCCTTATTGATGCATGTTGGGTTTTGAAGAATGAATCATATTCATAAATGCAGCTGAAAAATAAAATTTTCAAAACTCGAAATAAAAGATCATACTTGTGCCATTAAAACTAATTTATATAAATATAAAGGTTATAAATTATATCTTGTAATTTCTTATTTGTTCTTCAAATCTTCACTTTGTTGGGTTGTAGCAAACCACAACAATCGACACTAGGATGTCTCTAATGATAATCAACGTGAAGAATGAAAAAGAAACTATCAAAAGAAAAGGTTTGAAAAAAATATTTCATTTCTATTTTTTTCAAAGAAATGATGAAAAGTCAAAAATGGAGAAAAGGGAAAGGAATGAATAGTAATTGGCTATAATTGGCCTAATTAAGGCCAAATTCTGTCTGTTGGCCAACGGGAGGGAGGCAGCAGCATGCTGGGTAGCCCAGCTGGCTTGATAGGTTGGCCAGTAGCCTGCCTAGACTTCGCAGGCCTATACGCACCTGTGACCCTCCCGAACGATTTTTCCATGCGATTTCATCGTGATCCATCTCGAAAAAATTCTCTCATATTTTGGATCCTATCCAATAACATTTTACTCAATCTCCACATCTTCAATGCGTGTGACCCATTAGGTTCCCGGTTATGTTGGTCACTTAAATTAATAATTAATTTAAGCAAGTCATGAGCGGTATCTAGCAACACATCATGATCCCTAATTGACCTGAAAGTCAGAGGTTTGACTATGAACCTTTCTATAGACAATTTTCATGCACTTATTTTTTTCACCATTCTATACCCCACTTGGTTCAGAGTATAGACATGTGTCAACTCCCAGTAGATTGACTACGTCACATCTAGTCCAAGTAATATTAGTTCCTGTCCTTGAGGCTCATTACTCTATTAGATATGTCATTGAAGACTATCTTTATGACATTTCCACTCCGGCCAGAGATTCTCGAGTAATGACCACGACAAGAGGCCATGGGTATACACTCCTTCTATTAGGAGTGGTGAATCCTTTGTTGGTTACCCAATTACCTTCGAATATCTCAAGTTATATCCAATCACCACCCGATAAGCAACCTCCCTGAGGCAACAAGGAATAGTGCCAAAATACATAATCAATATTCAAGATAACCTTGAGTAGCTCAAGTCTAACGATACTTGCACCATTGCTATGATGATACTATCATTGAAATTTGAATAGATTATTCGTATGATTGTCTCATAGCTGGTCATCCAATGTACTTAGCTACATTTAGCAAGCATCTACATGTTATCTCTAAACATCTCATGTTTATCAATTATGAGATCTACTACTTGATCCAATCAAGGTGTGTAACATGTGCTAGTCTATCCGGATTAATAATGTCCCGTCTCATTAATCCTATGACTAGGGATAATTTTGATGCTAACATAATTACAAATGATAAGAATCTCAATATCATGATCTCATCATGATTTTCTTCATGCTATGTTATGTATGAAGGTCTTCATTAATTGATTTAAGATCACTTATCAATTCATATATCAAATGAACATCAAATTAATGAAAAAGCCTTTTATTAATCAAATAAATTTGTACAATAAGTGCTAAAGGTGATTGCTTTTAGAGCACTCCTCTAACAATCCCCAAGTTTCACTAATGTACCAATTTGATTTATATCAAACTCACATAGTTTAACTAAGCCCAAAATAATCTTAATAAATATTCCATACTCAAAAATTGAAATAAAAAAAATTCAATTACATCATTGCCTCAACATATATAGTGAAAAGTATTCTAAACAAGCTATGGATTATCGCTAGCCAAAACTTATATATTAAACCCCTATACTTTTTGATTTGCTAGCTTTTTTAATTTTGCTTTTGATTAACAAAATTCTTGTGTTCTCTTTATTGTCTATTTAATAGCTATTGTCGGGTCATTTACTTTGTGATATATTGTGTTTTATCTTAGAAAAATTCTGTTACCAAGACTCTAAAAGTCTAAGGAAGTTGGTTTTTAACAGAGACCATTTGTGACTCCACCAACTACCTGAGAATTTTTCTTCGTCTTAATTTTTGGCACAATTATTCACTTTGGTGGAAACTAACCCGATTTCCACAACAATTTGTATCAGAGCCAAGGTTACTGAGTTATATGCTCTGTGGTTGCGGCGTAAGCTGATCTTCCACATCATAAAAGTTTCCTTGGATTCTTGGGTATTCCGCATTTGAAAGCTATTAAATAGTCTTGAAGAAGAAATGGCAAGAGACAGACAAAAATTCACGATGGACACAACAACTTCTACTTCATCAATTTTGGTGAGAACTGTTGTGCAAATACGAAAATTGCAGTGGAGAGTTTTGATGGTACAGGCCATTTCAGCATGTGGCAAGGTGAAGTTCTAGACGCCTTATTTCAGCAAGACTTAGACATTGCCATTGAGGGAGAAAAGCCAGAAGATGCAGATGAGAAGAAATGGAGGACAATCAATCGTTTGGCATGTGGTACCATTCGATCGTGCCTGTCCAGAGAGCAAAAGTATGTCTTTTGTAAAGAAACTTCTGCAAGTAAATTATGGAAGGCACTGGTGGAAAAATTCTTGAAAAAGAGCAGTCAAAATACGAGTTAACAATTCTTCCCTAAGTCGTAGTGCATTTCACTTTTTGAACTTTGTCTGTTCTTTCTTGTTTTTGTTTTTTAGAAACACACTATGCTCGTATAGGGTGTTTTTCATATTCTTGGTAGGATAACGTAGTAGACAAGGCAAATGCTTTTTATTCTCCATCTTACTAATTTTGTGAACTTTATACTTTAACTGAGCTATTTGATTGTATATGGTGTTTAAGGACTTAATATAAGAGTTTAATATATTTAATAATCCAAAGCTTAAGTAAATTACTGATAATGTATATATGAGGCAATTAGATAACTAAATTAAAATGCTTTTAATTTCTAAAGTATGAGATTAGCATTAAAACTATCTTAAACTTAATCAAAATAAATAAATTTAATATAAAATCAAGATCTAACATTCCTTCATTAACTTGTTACGAGAAAACAAAGGAAAGAAATCAAACATATTATTTTATTACTATTAATTTTTTTAATAAAAGCCCGCAAATTTTAACATAAATTTTAATAACTTTGAACCCTAAAAGATAGAATTACTTCCCCCACACTTATTTTGGACATTGTCCTCAATGGCTAATAAGAGGCAGAAATAAAATAAGGAAAGGAAAAGGAATACTCCCTTGGTATGAAGAATTTCTCGCTAAGATGGAGGAGGAAGACATTCCAAAATTTGGCACAGAAGTATGGTGCGCTGGGAACTAGTGCGCTCCAAACTGTCCATCCGATGATCCAAACAATATAAGCATTGCATTACTCACTGTACTACAGGTATGGAAGATTTTTCTAGCTCGTTGGACCATGGTGGGGGTTGTTCAGTTGGCTCATAATTGCCTCCCTATTGTGAAGGCTCACCTCTTTTACTTAGCAGTATCGACCATCTAATAGTATCTCATTCTTTGAAAACTAGATTAGATCTCTGCAAAGAAATACTATCAAAATGTCCTTAGTTAGGAATTAGTGTCAGTGTATTAATTAAAACATTGAAAGGATAAAAAATCCTAGCAAAGGCAGTGATATTGATCTAAAATGATCTAAAATGATTGAAACTAGCACACCATGTAAACGGATTATCACATTAACATAGATATCTGTCAAATGGTTAAGTGGATAATCCATCTTGATTGGTAGAAAGTGAGCTGATTTGGTGAGTCGGTCCACCACTACCCATAATGCATCATGCCTCTTTTGTGTCAAAGGCAAACCAAAAATAAAATCCATTGTAACTCTTTCCCATTTCCACTTCGGAATTGAAATTGACTACAATAATCCACTTAGTACTTGATGCTCAGCCTTCACTTGCTGACAAGTTAAACATCTAATAGTATACTCTATGATATCTCTTTTCATTCTTGGCCACCAATAGTATGCCTTCAAATCATGATACATTTTGTTGCTTCCCGAGTGCATTGCATAAATAACACTATGAGCCTCTTTCCAAATATCGTGTTTCAATTCTAGTATGTCTAGCAAACATAACTTGCCCTTATGCCTTAAACTCCCATCTGCTTTAATAGTATATTTTGGTTTCTCACCCTTTTTCACCATTTCAAAAATTTCCTTTAATTTCAGATCTTGCTTCTTATTGTCCTTTACTTGTTGAATCAATGTGGGTTGAAGTGCAATTCTGCCAAAATAATATATATATATATATATATATATTACTTATTATTTCATTTTTTTGTTATTTACTCTTGTTCACTTAATATATTTAAGTTTTAATGTTTACCTACCAGAGTTTTTCTACTCAGAGCGTCAGCTATCACATTGGTCTTACCTGGCTAATAATCAATGATACAATTGTTGTCTTTGATTAATTCGAGCCATCGACTCTGTCTCAAATTGAGTTCCTTTTGTGAAGGAGAATATTTAAGACTTTTTATGGTCTGTTTAGATATAACATTGCTAGCCATACAGGTAGTGTTGCCATATTTTCAATGCAAACACAATGGCTGCTAGTTCCAAATCATGTGTTGGATAATTTCTCTCATGAGGCTTCAGTTGTCTGGAAGCATAAGCGATCACTATGCTTTCTTGCATTAGTACGCAACCCAAATCATTAAGGGAAGCATCACTATACACCACATAATCTTTTCCCGCAATAGGTTGTGTCAACATTAGTGCCTCTGTCAATATTTTCTTCAACTTATCAAAACTAGTCTGGCATCAGTCTGTCTACTCAAATCTGATCTCTTTTCTAAGCAATTGTTTCAGTGGCGAGGCTATCATTGAAAATTCTTTCACAAATCTCTGATAATAACTAGCCAAACTAAGAAAACTTCTCACCTCTGTCACATTCTGAAGCAGTTCCCAGTTGAGGATTTCCTCTACCTTGCTGGAGTTAACTCTGATCCCATCAGCTAAGACATGCCCTAGAAAGGCCACTTCATCCAACTACAATGCACATTTTGACTACTTCACATATAATTGATTCTCTCTCAACGTATGGAAGACAATACGAAGATGTTGATCATGCTCTTCTCTACTTCTAGAGTACCCCAGGCTATCATCTACGAACACCACCATGAACTAATCCAAATAAGGCCTAAAGATTCTATTCATTAGATCCATAAATGTTGTTAGGGCATTTGTCAGGCCAAAAGGCATTACTAAGAACTCGTAATGACCATAACGAGTCCTAAATACTGTTTTTAAAATGTCTGATTCTCTAATTCTCAATTGGTGATAACTTGATCTGAGGTCAATTTTAGAAAATACCCTTGCTCCTTTCAACTGATCAAACAAGTCATCTATTCTCGGCAATGGATATATGTTCTTAATTTTCATCTTGTTCAACTGACGATAATCAATGCACAAATGAAAGGAAACATCCTTCTTTTTCACAAATAGAACCGAAGCACCCCAAGGTGAGACACTGGGTCTGATAAACACTTACTTTAACAACTTTTGCAACTGCACTTTTAATTCGTTCAGCTCAGCAGGTGCCATTTTGTAGGGAGTGATCGATATCGGGGTTGTGCCCGACAAAACATTTATGGCAAACTCTAACTCCCTGATAGTTGGAAACCCTAGCAAGTCCTCAAGGAAGATATCTGGATATTCACATGCTGTAGGAATCTCCCTGAGATCTAGACTCCCTTTATTGTTATCTACAATATGTGCCAAAAACGCTTCACATCCCTTTTTGATAAGCTTACATGCCCTTATAATAGAAATGACACTAGTCAAGTATGGTTGATTCTCACCCAAGACAATCACGTCAACCTACCCTGAATTCTTGAAAGTCACTCTCCTATACTGACAATCCACCACTGCCCTATGCTAAGTTAACCAATCCATCCCCAAGATTGCATCAATCTCACAGAATGACAACTCTATGAGGTCAACTGGAAATTCTACATTATGAGCTTTGATTGGACTATTTTTATAGACACGACTAACTTTCACTCCATTACCCAAAGGATTTGTCACTAATATATCATAATCTAATTCTTCTGCTACCATATTACCCTAACTAGGTGGTGAGATGCATAAATATGAATGTAACCCTACTAATCATTTAAGAATCAATTATCCTGAGCTCTAATACCACTAAATGTAGAGCTCTCTTACCCTACTAATCGTTAATAGTGTATGGAAGTGCTACTAAGCTCATTTTTTTTTTGTAAAAATAGCAAATTCTCAAATTATTGTATTTTTTATTTTCGAGTTTATTATCAGTGGAATATTTCTTACTATATTTCTCTTCTTTTTTCATCATTTAAATATGCAACTAGTGATGTAAATATTTTGATTTAAAAGAACTCATTTAGTAAAACATAATATTTAGAAATACATTTACAAATAATACCAAATATATAAATTACAAAATTCACTCCTTATAAATACTACATGACACAAATTTACATCAAAAGAAATTCTTAAAATTTAATTTTTACAATACAATTTCCAAAACATACAAAAAGAAAATAGACTGCTGCAATATGATCTTGGGGTTTCCCTTATCTTTGGTCACCCTAACACAACAGCTATGTCTATTTATTTGTGCGTGAAACGCACGCACTAAGCTACTAGCTTAGTGGTACATTTGACAACTATCCAATAATTATATGAATATTTCTAATGTAAAATTTTAGAAACTAGAATTAATTTACTAAGCATGCCAAAACATTTAAATAGTATCAAAACTATTTACATCAGGCAAAAATATACAATTCATCAATTATAACATTTCATTCATTAAGCATGCTTGAAAATTGTTTAACAATACAAGATATATAATTTAAAATATCAATTTAATAGTTTACATTTTTTTTTTATGTTATTTCTTTGATAGCCCACGCCATCTTAGACCGGATCTAAATACTTGATACAGGGCTTCTGCTCTTCGGCAGTATACTTGGTGTCTACATAATTATGTTATAACTCGGTGTTTAACACCTACATTTTCAATAACAACTTAGCACCTTTTTGGTGCCAACATAATTTCGAACTCAACTCTATTTCTTAGTGCCTATGTAAATTAAATCTCAGCGCTATTTTTTAGTGCCTACATTTCTACCCTTTTATTGGCATGCTAACTTATCCTAATTTCTAGTTTTCGACTAGATGTTATAGGGCTTAATAATATTTGTTACCTTTATTATTATTTACATAAAATATGTATGTAACACTAATATAATTTCACATAAATGCATTAATCTCCACTAAAAATTTTATAATATTATACTTGCTGATTTAATCATTATGACTAAAAGAAAAGTCAAATAATATCTTTTTCCATTACAAAATTCCACAATCAACACATACATACAAACTGCCCTATTTTGGACAACATTTATGCCTTATATTTCCTTGCATTTTTCATCTATTGTTAGATAAATTTGGACAAGTTATCAACTAACAAAATGTAGGTACATGTCTTATCATTAATTTCCAACTACAATCACACTAAACCAAATTTTTTAGCAAAAGTTATGAATTTTGTTTCTATCCTTCCCAGTATTTCACTAGAAAAATTTCTAGTTCAGAATTTGAGTATATTTTACACCTAATTGTAGATATATTCAGGTCTAATGGTATAAATAAAAGTTGAAGCCCCATGTCTTAACTTTCCAACCCTATAAGAAATACTCAAAAATCATTTATAGAACTCATGTTTTGACTAGAAAAGTAGAAATTGTTCATAAATTGAATTTTCTAGCACTTCAATTAATTCCTACAATTTTCATCTCCATGCATCAACCTCATATTCAAATTTTTATTTCCATATTTATGGCATCATTTAATCAAAATATCAAGAATTACATACACAATTACACATAATATCACAAAATAAAAAATCACTCTAAAAAATCACAAAATAAAAATTACCTCACAAATCTACTTTACTTCACTTTTCTCTTCTTCCTAGTTAGCTTTCTCCTTTCCCTTACTTCCTCTTTGATTATGGTTCAAAGATTGTTCACCTGTTTAGCCTAACAAAAAATTTCACACTAATTAAGCACTAATCACACTAAGCCACCCTTAATCACCATTACTAACTTTAATGGTAACTAACCCCATAATTAAGAAAAGAGAAGAAGAAAAGTGAGAAGATGAAAGATCTAACCTCACATTTGTAGATCTTAAAAATGAAAAATGTCTTTCTTCCTTCCTTTTCCTCAGTTTTGCTTACTTTACTCCACTTCCTTAATGATCTTGCCTTAATCTCGCTTTTTTTTTTTTCCATTTAATCTTAGCTTGATTGAAGGAAAAAAAAGAATAAAAGGGGGAGGAAGAGCTCATGGAAAAAAGAGAAGAAAAAAGAGAGGTTTCAGTTTTTTTAAGATGAGGAAGAAGAAGAATTAAGGCAAAAAGGTGACAGTTGACTTTTACAGTTGGATTAGGTGGGTGGTTAAGATTAATTGGATAATTTTGTCCCTCATTGGTCCATTAATTTAAATCACTCTAACTTTATGTTAATGCAAAGAATATTCATTTCCTTAGATAAAGAATATTCATTTTTTATGCATTCTTAAAATATATGTTCCAAAAACACTGAAATTTCTAATTTCGTTTAGCGAAAAATTATTTTATTCCAAATTTTAATTCTGAACTTCAAAATTCTAAATTAATAATATCCAAATTATTTTTCTCATATTTTCTTATCATTTTAATTTTTTTCCTTTGATGTCCGAATTTAGAACCCGATCGGTTTGACAAGCCGAATTTTGGTCAACTATAACCGTGGCCTAAATTATTAGGCATTACATTCGGACTTCTGTCACATTGTGCGATGGCTTCCAACTTAGAATCACTTCTATTTTGCTACATGGATTCCTTCAACTGACACAACATGCCCTAAGAATCCTACTTCTTCCAACCAAAACTCACATTTTGACAGCTTTGCATACAATTGAGTTTCCCTCAAAGTCTGAAGTACTATTATGAGATGTTTGTCATGTTCTCCATTTTCCCTTGAGTACATCATAATATCATCTATAAAAACTACCACAAATTGATGAAGGTAAGGCCTAAAAATCATGTTCATCATATCCATAAAGGCAGCTGGTGCATTCGTTAAGCGAAAAGGCATAACCAGGAACTCATAATGGCCATATTGAATCCTGAAGGTTGTTTCAGACACATTTGATTCTTTGATTTTCAGTTGGTGATACCTCGATACGAGATCAATCTTAGAGAATATTCCTGCTCCTTTCAATTGATCAAACAAATCATCAATTCTAGGCAGCGAGTATTTATTTTTAATCATCACCTTGTTCAATTGTCGGTAATCAATACATAATCGAAGGGTGTCATCCTTCTTTTTCACAAACAACACCGGAGCATCCCATGGTGACACACTAGGTCTTATGAACCCCTATCTAGCAATGCCTACAATTGAACCTTCAACTCTCTCAAATTTGGGCGTGCCATTCTATAAGGGGTAATTGATATTGGGACTATACTAGGAATCACATCAATAGCAAACTCTTTCTCCCTATCTAGTGATAATCCCGATAAGTCTTCAGGAAACACATCTGGGAACTCAGACATTGTTGGGATGTCCTTGAGTTCTGAGCTCTCATTTCTGGTATTTATCACATGGGCCAACTATACCTCACATCCTTTCTTAATGTATTCCCAGCGGATTGGTCACAACTATCTCATATTCTAAAGTCTCAAGTATCATGCTCCTTTGTTTAAGTGCAGTTCTGCTTATGAATGAATGAGTGGAACTAGGATCTATCAATGCATGTAAATCAAAGTCCAATAAAGAAAGTTTACCAATTATGACGTCTGGTGCATCCTGGTCCTCATGAGATCTCATCACATATGCCCGAGCTAGAGCTCTAGTACCCGGGGTCTATCCACTGTCTTTGATACCTCTTGACTCTATCCGATACAACCACCTGTAAACTGGCCTCGCCTTCTACCATGGCTATGTACTAGTGCCATAGTCTGTGCTAATACCATACTGCCTGTACTAAGTCTGGGATAATATCTCTTCATATGGCTACTAGCTCCATATCTCAAGCATGCCCCAGTCAACCACGAACACTCTTCTGTATGAGATCTACCACAATGCTGACACAGAGCAGGAGCTGCTCTTTTAGACAATGCTGCTGGTGAACTAGTAGATGATGCGGCAAGTCTAAAATGCTGACCCCGCCTATTAGAAAATTTATGCCCAGCAACCCATGACTAAAATGGTCTGGGTAATATCCACCATTTCCTAACACTAGCCATTGATTTCTTTGAGATCTCTTCTATCTTTAGCTTTTTACTTCTTTCAACACTAATAGCAGAGGACACTAGTGTAGCAAAATTTATATGCTGGTGAGAAGCCAATAAATATCCAATATCATCATCGAGGCCATCTTCAAATCTATGACATTTATTAGCTTCATCTCCAACAATTCCTGTTGCAAACTTGCTCAGCC